>CM071835.1:99781690-101019720 GCA_036507285.1 Trichosanthes cucumerina
AGATCAATAAAAGGTGTCCAATTCGTTCGTTGTTCGAGAGATCGTGATCGTAGAGATCGAGAGCACGAAGAGTTCGTGACCGGAGAAAGAATTCTTGAAGAAGCGTTCGTCAACAACTAAGTAAACTTTCCTTACTGTTTTCCCTTCAATTACAACATGTTTAGCCTTGGATCTATGAGATAGGTTCGGTTTTAAGAAAATGTTTTTCATGACGAACACCACGACATTCTAAGTCATTTCTACTGCGGGAGTTTTATTCCCTTCAATTGGTATCAGAGCCAATCGTTGGCCTTTTGTTGTGCAAACTGATTTTCTTAAAATTAGGTGGGTTATGCTTTAATTCATGAGATGAATTGTGGTTTTTGCATATTGGATGTTTCAGTTTTGACACGTTTTAGATTTACTTTTTTGTTGATGAGATTAATGTAAAGGCCTAGTGTTTTTAGGCATTTTAGAAAGTAAATTGAGTCTGTAAGTCCGTGTCGTTCGTGAAAAGAGTTGTTGTGAAGAAATCGGAGCGGAATCGGGCGAAAAACAACGAAGAATAGCAAAGGGGTTTGTTGTTCTGTCGACGACGTAGATTTGTTGTTCTTCGGTGTCTCAACGTTGTCCGTGCGGATCCAAGCGCGGTGGAGGCACAACGCTGGTAACGCCAGCGCGACGCTGAGAACGCGGGTCTTGACATTGGCGCTGCGGCAGTAACGCCGCCACGACGCGTAACGCTACGCGTGCGTAGCGGGCGATGCACACAAAATTTTCGCGCGGTAGTGGCAGGAAGGGGACGTGGGCGGTTCGAGCTGGGAGTTACACAACTGCAAAATTCTTTTTATTTTATTTATTATTTCTTTTGTAAAATGTAATTTTATATTAATTTTATTAATTAATATTAATATAAATGTTATATTAATGTTAATTAATTAATGTCCCTAAGGTGCCAAAACCGATCCAATTTTGCTATTTAATTTATTTTATGCATGAGATGTATGAAATTTATTTATTCTATGTGCATAATGTATGTCATGTCGATTAAAATCCCACCTTAAGTTAAACATTTCATGCATCATTTTTATATTATAAGAGTTATAATATATTGTATGCATGATAGGATTATATTATAAGAGTTATAATATAATGTTTGCATTTTTAATTTAATTAATATAAGTGTTATATTTTTTGAATTAAAAGCATGGACATGCATTTATTCATGTGATGAATGTATGTTATAGAGTTTATTATTCATGTGATGAATGATCAAGCACTATAACATAGACATGCATGTAACCTAAGTTAATTATTAGTTTTAAAATCTTTAGAACTTGAATAATTAGACTTAGGTTTTCTAGTTCTAATAAGATTAGAATTAGGAAATCAAATATGACTTATGAATGGGGAGACTAATTAGTAACTCTGTCTAAGGAAGGATTTGTCGAAGGCTAGGGTATTTAAGCTGATGCTTTGCGGAACACCCCTACCTGGGAACCGACCTGAGAGTGAATTTGGTCCGGAGATTCATAGGTTATATTATCGTGAGTGTCATTAATTAAAAGTTAATTAATTTACTCACATAGACCTAAGTTAATAATGTGATTATAGACTTAGGCTAATCCAATATAAGAGTTATATTGGTAGACTTAGGTAAATATTAGTCGATTTATCTAGGTCAATCTTGATTAACTTAAAGTTCTGAATGGGAGGAAATAAAGTATGTAAGATACATTTAATTTTTCGATCACAAATCTCAGTTAAGTTCACAACGTGAGATCCATACTCGTCCTCGTGGCGCAAATGAGAGTGCCCACTTCGGATGGTATATGTATGGGTCAATATCAACGTGAATGGAGAGAGTACTTATAGTGAGTGGGAGCAGGATCTGTGAAAACGGGACCCAAGGTCTCTTCTTTCGATTCACAACGTGAGACACCTATGATCCGTCTGCTAGTTTTGCCTGGACCAGACAATCCCTTCGGAGGGCCTTGATCATGGGAGTCGGAACACCGTGAATTTCCGAAAGGGATACAATTTTCTTGTTGGTTTTACTTCGTTGTTCACCCTTCGGTGGCTATTGTTTGGACGGATACATTGATATTTAAAGATAGAGGGTGACACTCACGGGAATTATTAAGAGTTAATGGATTCATACTGAAAAATGGTAACTGGATGTCTAATGGAATAAGAGCTATTCTGGTATTAGGTCTGGTCGAGAAAGTCTCGTCCCAGAGGAGGAGTGTTTCTGTTCACCTTTCGATGGTGGTCATTCTAAACCTTTGGGGTTTTAATGACCTAGGGATCATAGGATAAAATTTTGCTAAAACATGATTGGATTTTCAAAGTTTTTGCGAGACTAATATAAAGTTTTTTCCTAATTTCAGCAAAAATGTCTAGCTCAATCGTTGCGCTATTAGCTTCTGATAAACTCGTGGGAGATAATTACCAAACGTGGAAAAATAATATTAACACAATTTTGGTAACTGATGACCTAAGGTTCGTGCTCACTGAGCAGTGTCCTGAGGTGTCGGGCTCGATCGCGTCACGAAGTGTTCGTGATGCATACGATCGATGGATCAGGGCCAATGAAAAGGCCAAGTTCTATATCATTGCCAGCTTATCAGAAGTATTAACAAAGAAGCATGAGGTGATGATCACCGCCAAGGAGATCATGGAATCTCTGCAGGAAATGTTTGGACAACAGTCCTTTCAAGTCCAACACGATTCCCTCAAACACGTCTTGAATGGACGGATGAAAGAAGGGACGTCTGTCCGTGAACATGTTCTGGACATGATGACCCATTTTAATCTGGCAAAGATGAACGGGGCTTCGATCGACGAGTCGAGCCAGGTCAACTTTATCTTGGAGACTCTTTCGAAGAGTTTCTTACAGTTTCATAGCAATGTTGTTATGAACAAAATTAGCTACACTCTGACAACCCTTCTTAACGAACTACATAACTTCCAGTCCTTGATGAGGATCAGGACACTGGAAACTGAGGCAAACGTTGCCTTCAGGTCCTTTCACAGGGGTTCGACCTCTGGGACAAAGTTTGTAGGTTCTTCAAGCCCGAAAGTGAAGAAGAAGAAGATGAAGAAGGGTAAAGTTGACCGTGTTGCTGCCCAGAAAGGCAAGAAGGTCAAGGAAAGGAAAGTGTTTCCACTGCAATGGGGACGGACACTAATAGAGAAACTTTCCCAAGTTCCTTGCCGACAGGAGGAAAGAAGGTAAATGTGATTTACTTGTAACTGAAACCTGTTTAGTGGAGAGTAATGACTCTGCCTGGATACTTGATTCAGGTGCCACTAACCGTGTTTGTTCTTCTTTTCATGGCATTAGTTCCTGGCAGTAGCTGTGAGAGGGTGAGATAACGCTACGGGTTGGATCCGGGGAGGTTGTCTCTGTTGCAGCAATGGGCACGGTGAAGCTATTTTTTTGCAGGAACTACATTTTATTAGATAATTTGTATATAGTTCTAGGGTTTACTAGAAACCCTAGTTTCTATTTCCTGCTTGTTAGAACATTGTATTTCCGTTTAATTTACTGGTAATAAAGCGTTTATTTCTCGAAATGGAAACTTGATTTAATTTGCTTCACTTGAGAATAACTTGTTCGTTTTGAAACCTAATTCGGTCAAAAGTGTTTTGAATACTGAATTATTTAAAACGACAGAAACATGAACTAAGAGAGTAAAGGTTTCTCCTGAACAAAATGTCTATCTTTGGCATCTAAGGTTAGACCACATTAATCTTAATAGGATTGAGAGACTAGTGAAGAGTGGACTTCTAAGTGAGTTGGAAGAAAACTCTTTACCGGTATGTGAGTCATGCCTTGAAGGCAAAATGACCAATCATCCTTTTAGTGGACAAGGAATAAGGATATAGAGCAAAAGAGCCTCTGGAGCTTATACATTCTGACCTCTGTGGTCCGATAAGTGTTAAAGCACGAGGAGGTTACGAATACTTTATATCTTTTATAGATGACTATTCAAGATATGAGTATATTTACCTAATGCATAGGAAGTCTGAAACTCTTGAAAACTTTAAGGAGTTCAAGACTGAGGTTGAGAACCTGTTAGGTAAAACAATCAAAACACTTCGATCGGATCGAGGTGGAGAGTATATGAACACTGAATTCCACAACTATATGATAGAACATGGAATTACGTCCCAACTCTCAGCACCTGGCATGCAACAATAGAATTGTGTATCGGAGAAGAGAAACAGAACCCTGTTGG
The DNA here is from genome assembly GCA_036507285.1 of Trichosanthes cucumerina. Lineage (NCBI taxonomy): Eukaryota > Viridiplantae > Streptophyta > Magnoliopsida > Cucurbitales > Cucurbitaceae > Trichosanthes > Trichosanthes cucumerina. The sequence goes on from CM071835.1 coordinate 99,785,914, forward strand.
ACATGGTTCGGTCGATGATGAGTTATGCTCGTGTCCTTGATTCTTTTTGGGGTTACGCAGTGGAGACTGCGGTTTATATTTTGAACAACGTTCCGTCAAAGAGTGTTTGTGAAACTTGTTTCGAACTCTAGAATGGACGTAAAGGCAATTTACACCATTTCAGAATTTGGGGATGCCCGACCCATGTGTTGGTGTCAAACCCGAAAAAGTTGGAACCCCGTTCAAAATTGTGTCTCTTTGTAGGTTACCCAAAAGAGACAAAGGGTGGTATGTTTTTCGATCGTAAGGAAAATAGGGTGCTTGTGTCGACAAACGCCACTTTCCTTGAGGAAACCACATCAGGGATCACTTACAAAGGAGTAAAATTGTGTTACACGAAATGGACAGTACATCAGCAAGAGTTGCTGATGGGGTTAGTACGTCAACAAGTGTTGTTGATCGTAGCTCGTCTAGTCAAGTTCGTTCTCAAGAGTTTAGAATGGCTCGACGTAGTGGGAGGGATGTGAGACAGCCTGAACGTTACATGGGTTTGGCTGAAACCCAAATCGTCACGCCTAATGATGACTGCGAGGATCCATTGACCTATGATCTGGCAATGGCAGACGTTGACAAAGACGAATGGATTAAAGCTATGGACCAGGAAATAGAGTTGATGTACTTTACTTCCGTCAGAGAAGTTGTGGATCAACCGGATGGGGTAAAACCTATAGGTTGCAAATGGATCTACAAGCGTACACGTGGCGTAGATGGGAAGGTGCAGACCTTCAAAGCATGACTAGTGGCAAAAGGTTTTACTCAGGTTGAAGGGGTTGACTATGAGGAAACCTTTTCACCTGTTGCCATGGTAAAGTCGATCAGGATCCTTCTGGCCATTGTCGCATATTATGACTATGAAGTATGGAAGATGAATGTTAAGACAACCTTTCTAAATGGCAATCTTGATGAAACCATCGACATGGACTAGCCCAAAGGGTTCATTGCCCAAGGCCAAGAGCAAAAGGTTTTTCGGCTTCATAGATCTATTTATGGACTGAAACAAGCCTTGAGGTCTTGGAATATAAGGTTTGATGAGGCGATCAAATCTTATGGCTTTAATCAGAATGTTGTCGAGCCTTGTGTCTACAAGAAAATCGTCAACAGTACAGTCGCATTTCTAATATTATATGTGGATGATATCCTTCTTATTGGGAATGAGGTAGGATTTCTTACTGACATTAAGAAATGATTGGTTTTGCAATTCCAAATGAAAGATTTGGGAGAGGCTCAGTATGTTCTAGGTATCCAGATAGTCCGGAACCAGAACAACAGAACACTAGCCATGTCTCAGACGTCTTATATTGACAAGATGTTGTCTAGATATAAGATGCAGAACTCCAAGGAGGGCTTGTTGCCTTTCAGGCATGGGGTTCACCTGTCTAAGGATCAATGTCCTAAGACACCTCAAGAAGTTGAGGATATGAGACAAATTACCTATGCTTCAGCTATTGGGAGCCTCATGTATGCCATGTTGTGTACTAGGCCCGACATCTGTTATGCAGTTGGGATTGTTAGTAGGTATTAATCCAATCAAGGATTAGATCACTAGACAACCCTAAAGGCAATCCTCAAGTATCTTAGGAGAAAAAGGAACTACAGCCTTGTGTATGGGAGTGGGGATTTGATCCTTACGGGATACACAGACTCTGACTTTCAGACCGATAAAGATTCTAGAAAATCCACTTCGGGGTCAACCTTCATTATGAATGGAGGAGCTGTAGTGTGGTGAAGCATCAAGTAGGGATGCATCGCTGATTTCACGATGGAAGTCGAGTATGTTGCGGCTTGTGAAACAGCAAAAGAAGTTGTTTGGCTTAGGAAGTTCGTGATGGATTTGGAAGTTGTTCCAAATATGAACTTGTCGATTACACATTTTTGTGACAATAGTGGTGCAGTAGTCAACTCGAGAGAACATTGGAGTCATAAGAGGAGCAAACACATTGAGCGAAAGTATCACCTGATACGAGAGATTGTGCACCGCGGAGACGTGACAGTCACGCAGATAGCGTCGGAGCACAATGTTGTTGATCCATTTACAAAGGCCCTCACGGCTAAGGTGTTTGAGGGTGACCTATAGAGTCTAGGCCTTCGAGTGCTTCCTGACTAGGACAAGTGGGAGTATTGTAAAGGGCATTCAATGCCCTAGTTTATTGTATTTTATTATACATTTGAGAAATGTATTTTGTACTCCACTAGCTTAGTCCAAGTGGGAGTTTGTTGGGATATATGTCCTAATCTCGTACATGTTCGTAATATTACTTATTGAAATAAATAAAAGTTATTTTTTCATCACTTTGTGTCTCGCATATTTACAAACTTTGTCCAATAAAATAAGCTCCAAGGTTATTGAATTATGAGAGAACGAGAACTTGAACGGTGTGTAGTAGACACATAGGGAGGATCACGTTCGAGTTAATGACCCGAACGGTCTACAATATATAGATAGGGTTGGAGACCTAATCCTGGATACGTTGGGGATGCGGTCCGCTTTGTATTAGATACAAACGAGGTGATCCAACTCGTTCATGTGGTTGACATGCGAGTGGGGGCATCCTGTGCAATGAGATTGTACAAGACCGGATCGTGAATTATTAGACATACTGATGTAACATCGTTAACAGTATAAAACTAATAACTTCGTAGATGACCATTAGTGACTCGACCTTAATCCTGAGCGTGTTACGGACTCCTGTCTGCGGGGGTCTGTCCTTTGACTAGTACGGGTGAGGGTGGTCACAGTTACTCACCCAATATGCCTAACTTCTGAAGGACAGGGCCACGTGGGGAGCTGGGAACTTGACTACGCAAGATGGAATTCACTCGTTCCCGACTTAGAGAAGCTAGAGGGGTTGTTCCCTTAAGTGTTGTCTCCAGGGCTTGGACAACGGGCGCCCACCCTCTCACTGGCCTGATAGGGGTGTTGTTTGTGGTTGGACCATACAACGTTGTTGTTCATTAGAGGAGCAATGGGGACTTAAGGAGCAAGAGGTGGACACAGAGGTAAAACGGGTATTTGATCCAGCAATGTCTACGAACAACCAGTGAAGGGTCGACTCATGGGGCATTGATATATCAATGGACACAACTTGTCCTATAGTGATGGGAGTGCAACTACGGGCTTTAGTGGAGTGTTACCGTAGCTAATGAATGTTGAATAACGGGTCAAAGAGTTTGACAGGTTAGTCTCGAATCAATGGAGCTCGTCATCTGTAGGTCCATTAGGTCCCTCGGTTGGCTCAAACTTGATAGATAGAGGGTTTACAGTTTGGTGTGGATTTGAAATGTCTTAATTCATTAAATGGGTATTTATGTCATTTATATGACATATAATTGACATATTATATAGTTTAATGTGAATTAGATTCATAATGAACTATAGGTTAGCCTTATTGATTAGTTAGTGCTAATTTAGAGAAATTGGATTAAGAGAAATTAAATTAAATGTGATTCAATTTAAAATCCACAATTATACAAATGTGATTTGTATTATAAGGTATGAGATATCTTATTATACGTGGTTATGCAAATATGATTTGCATAACCTAAGGTTGTGGTAAAATGGTAAATAGGTGGAGATTTCAACTCCACCTATCACCATTATATAAGCACCTTTGCAAGAAGGATTGCTTAAGCTTTTCTCATTTTTTGGATTTTCCATCCAAGAGCAACTCTCTCATTCTCTGAACTCTCTCTCAACTTCTCTCTATCCTAAACCAAAAGGAGTCCCACCACTCTCCCTCTACCGACCGAGAACAACCGAGAAGACCAATTGGAGGTGTCAAATTCATTCGTGGTTCGAGAGATTGTGATCGTAGAGATCGAGAGCATGAAGAGTTCGTGACCAGAGAAGGAATTCTTGAAGAAGCGTTCTTCAACAAGTAAGTAAACTTTCCTTACTATTTTTCCTTCAATTACAACAGTTTTAGCCTAGGATCTATGAGATAGGTTCGGTTTTAAGAAAATATTTTTCATAACGAACACCACGACATTCCAAGTCGTTTCTGTTGCGGGAGTTTATTCCCTTCAGCATCAAAGGTCTAATTCTTTTGAAAAGTTCAAAGAATATATGATTAAGGTTGAGAACCAGTTAGGTAAAACGATTAAGACACTCCGATCAGATCGAGGTGGGGAGTACATGGACTTAAGAATCCAGGACTATATGATAGAACACGGAATCAAGTCATAACTCTCTTCACCTAATATGCCTCAGTAGAACGGTGTATCTGAAAGAAGAAACAGAACCATGTTGGACATCGTTCACTCAATGATGAGCTTTGCTAAGTTACCTGATTCCTTTTGGGAACATGCACTAGAAACTGTTATCTATATTTTGAATAACGTTGCCTCTAAAAGTGTTTTAAAAACACCTTATGAACAATGGAAAGGGCATAAAGGAAGTTTACGTCACTTTAGAATTTTGGGATGCCCGACATAGTGTTGGTGCAAAATCCATTAGAACGTCATTCAAAGTTATGTTTATTTTTAGGTTATCCAAAAGAAACAAAAGGTGGTATGTTTTACGATCCTCAAGATAATAAGGTGTTTTGTGTCGACAAATGCCACATTCTTAGAGGAAGACCACATCAAAAGTCATCGACCTTGCAGTAGACTAGTATTGAATGAACTTTCCAAAGACGCCACAAATAGAGATAGTTCATCTACTAAAGTAGTAGATAAAATTAGTACATCTGGTTAGTCACATCATTCTCAAGAGTTGAGAATACCTCGACGTAGTGGGAGGATTGTTCATCAGCCTGACCGTTACTTGGGTTTATCAGTCCAATCCTAGATATGAACATTGGACTGCCATTAAGAATATCCTCAAATATCCTAGGAGAACGAGGAACTACATGCTCGTGTATGGCACTAAGGATTTGATCCTTACTGGATACACTGACTCTGATTCCATACCGATAAAGATGCAAGAAAATCCACATTGGGATAAGTGTTCATTCCGAAGGGAGGAGCAGTAGTGTGGAGAAGTGTGAAGCAAAACTGTATTGCAGACTCCACAATGGAAGTTGAATACGTAGTTGCATGTGAAGCAACAAAGGAAGTAGTATGGTTGAGAAAATTCTTGAAAGATTTGGAAGTCGTTCCAAATATGCATCTGCTTATCACCCTATATTGTTATAACAGTGGTGCAGTTGCAAATTCAAGAGAACCAAGAAGCTCAGGGCCTGTTTGGTTGGCAATCCGGATTCTGTTTTATGTTTTTGGATTCTTTGAATTCGGTGAATACATGTTTGTGACGTGTTTTTGAAAAGCGTTTTGGATTCTCGTGATCCAAATAGTAGAAATTCTGAAAACAACATTTTTATGTTTTCATTGTATCCATATTCTGAATTTGAAATTTTAATGCAGAATTGTATTAATTAAAGATAAAATCTTAATAAATATAGTATTTCATGGTTATAAACTTAATTTACTTTTGTTAAATTAAAATATGTATAATATAATATATTATAAAATAATAATTATATAAAATTTATTAAAAAAAACACATGTTCATAAATTAATATATTCAACCTAATAATTAGCTTTCCAACAACAACTAATTTTATGATCTATAAATATATTATAGAACACATTTTAAACTATTGTTTAAAATGGAATTAAATTTCTAAATCTGCTACCAAACACATATCTGAAAACATGAAATACAACTCTGTTTTCATTGAATCCCTTGTTTTCAAATTTCTGTTTTCGGATCGCCTACCAAACAGGCCCTCACATTGCTAATCTTTTTACAAAGACCCTCACGGCTAAAGTGTTTGAATGTCACCTACAGTCTCTAGGTCTACGTAGTTAGTAAACTAGGACGATTTGGAGAACTTTTGGGTATATGCCCTAGTTCATTATATTCATATGTTTATTGTACTCATATATTTCTCACTTAAATTCAACATTATGATATTCCACTAGGAGTTTTAGTCCAAGTGGGAGTTTGTTGGATTTTATGTCCTTAAACTCGTAGTTTGTAATTGACAAACATTTTTCGTGTTTCTTTTTTCGATAAAATTGTTATTGAATTAGTATGCTATAATCTTGAATCCAATAAACTAAGGTCCTGAGACTATTTAATGTAGCCTTTAACTTTATTGACATAAAACATGGATAAAGCTCGAGTCTTTAGCCTGAAATGGTGTATAGTACAGGGATAAGGTGGGGCGCCTTATTCTGGGGACACTATGGATGGGACCTACTTTGTAGTTAGTACAAACGATGTGATCCTAAATCGTTCATATAGAGATATGTAAGTGGGGGCATCATATGCAATAAGTTTGTATAAGACTGGACCACAACTTAGTCACTTTTGCTTTATAACACCGTTTACTGTATAAAACTAACAAATTTAAATTTAATGACCTAGGTAACTCGATCTCAATCCTGAGCTAACTATGAACTCATGTTTATTTGGGATTATCCTTATATCTGCATGGGTGAGAGCATCTCAATAGCGCTGGCTCAATAAGCCTCCCATTTCAGGGGTAAGACCGGGTAGATAGCTAGGGACATAGGGTGCAAGACGAAATTCACTAATACCCAACTCTAGGGATAGTAGATAGGTTGTTCCCGTTAGTGTTGACTTCGGAACTAGAACAAAGGGCCCCACCTCTCACTAGGCTGTGAGGGACTAGATTTGTTGGTTGGACCGCAAATCAATTGTTCTATAGAGGTTTAGTGGGACTTAAGGAACAAGAAGTGTTATCAGGGGTAAAACGGTATTTTGACCCAATCGAGACCACAAACAACTTTGTGAAGGATTGGCTTCATCAAGTTCTTGTTATATCAGGTGGATGTAAATATATCTACAGTGAGGGGGGTGCAACTACGAGACTTTAGTGGAATGACCCGTTAGTTCACAAATGTTTATTAATTAGGTTAAAAAGTTTGACCGGTTAATCTCGGATTGTTGGAGCCCATGATCTGTAGGTCCATGAGGTCCCCCTTTTAGCTCATATGGATTAAACTTAGAACAGTATGTTGGATTAATTCGAATTGTTTGAATTAGGAAAGAAGTTTTAAACCGACAAGTATATGTGATATAGCTATCGGTTTTTGTATGACACAATTTATTCAAATGTGATTTGAATTTCAAAAATATGAATGCGGATTCATGTTCGGGAGGTCAAAATTAGTCAAGAGGGTCAAAATCGTAAAAAGTCAAACGGTTCACTTTTTCGGCTCAGGAAAAGTCAAAGTTTGACTTTGACAAGATGGAAAAGACCATTTTACCCTTGACTAGAGTTAGTGAAATTATCCAAGTTTTTGTTGGACAATCCCACTAACTTAAGTGGACTATGTGTAAACATTATAGAATGACACATAGCCCACTTTAGTTAGTGTTTTGTGAGGTGTTGCATTTTGGTGAGTTTTGACATGCATTTGATGCATGTAATTTCTTTATAAATAGGTTTGTTTTCAAAACAAATGGTTCATTTTGCTGAATTTTTAGTTTTTTCAAAAAAAGTCTCACAAAAAAAAATACTTCTTTTCCTTTTCTCACTTAAAGCTTTGAAGCTCTCCCATTCTTCCTTTTCAATCCTTCATTCACCGAGTCCCACAACTCGGTTCTGAGTCCAAAGGATAGCGGAGAAGCTCTACGGTGGTCCGGTTGTGTTCGGTTTGTGCTTTGGCAAGTGAAGGGATCGAATCTTGCAGCGGAAGCGATTGTGAATCGCGTGTTCTTATTTTGTAACATGGATTTCAATCAAGATCAAATATAACAAAGATTAAGCATGCTATAAGATATTGGACAGGAAATAATTACCTTTGAAGAACTCTTTTTTCAAGTGCTCCTTCTCCCACGATCACAATCTTCAGCAACTCGAACCCGAATGAATGAAGACACCACCACCGGATCTTCTCTGTTGTTCTCTAGGTGAGGGAGGAATGTGGGTTCCTTTAGGATAAGGTGTGGGGTTGTGAGAGAGGTTGTGTTTTTGTGGAACTTTTCCAACAACACAAATAGTTGATAATCTAGGGTTTTCCAAGATTTTTGCTTAACCCCAAAGATGTATCTCATGCAACTATTTATAGAGAAATAAGATGAAAATTACCATCCTATCCCTCCTTTATTCTCTCATTAGTATATAGTTTAAATATGAATCTAATTCACATTAAAACCATACATTATATCAATTATATCAATTATATCACATATAACTGATATAACACCTCATATATGAAATGGAACACTTCAATTTCATTCCTAACTTTATACCCTCAATATTACCATGTTGAGCCAACAGAGGGACCTAATGAACCTACAGTTCATGAGCTCCAATGATGTGAGATTAACTGATCAAACTCTTTGATCCAGTTAATCAATATTCATTAACTACAAGTCACTCCACTATAGACTTGTAGTTGCACTCTCCTCACTGTAGATTATATTGTGTCCATTGATATAATCATTACCCATGAGTCGACCCTTCACAGGTTGTTCGTAATCATGGCTGGTTCAAATTACTGTTTTACCCTTGTGATTACTTCTTTATTCCTTAAGCACCACTGATCCTCTAATGAACAACAAGTCTATGGTCCTACCATAGACTCATACCCTCTTAGAGAATGGGGCCCCGTTGTTCAAGACCTGGATTCAGTTCTTAAGGGAACAACCTATCTAATTCCTTAGTGTAGAATGAGTGAATTTCATCTTGCATAGCTAAATCCCCAGCTACCTACGAGGTTCTGTTCCTGAGAAGGTAGGTTTATTGAGTCGGTTACAGGCCACTCTCACCCATACTAGTCTAAGGACAAACCCCTATAAGCAGGAGTTCTTAACTTGCTCAGGATTCAGGTCGAGTCACTAAGGACCATCTATAAATTATCAGTCTTATCCTATTAACGGCGTTATACTGGTTAGACTAATAATTTGTAGTCCGGTCTTGTACGAACTCTTCATACAGGATGCCCCCACTCGCATGTCAATCCACATGAATGAGTTGGATTACCTCATTTGTACTAATTACAAAGTGGGTCGCATCCATGGTGTTACCAGAATAAGGTTTCCAACCTTATTCTTATACCATAGACCCTTTAGGTTATACTCTTGAACACAATCCAAATAGTGTCTACTACACTGATGTTCAAGATACATTATAACCTTGGAGCTTAGTTTATTGGATTTATAGAGCAAGAATACAAATTTATCAAAACAAATAACTCTTTATTTATTTGATCAAAATTACATAAGTTTAGGGCACAAATCCCAACAACAAGGAGATCGTGAAGAAATCAATCTACAAAGTTTGTACTTTCTTCCCTTTTTAGTTCACTGTTTTTTTTTTTTTGGCTTGTTTGCATGTTAATTTTTATTAAGTTAGATGCAATTAAAGTGTCATTAGATCCTTTTTTTTCCTTGCGTATGTCTGTGTTCCATCACAAACTCAAGGTCCTTTCCTCCCCGTTTTGTTTGAGGGGAAGTGTTAAGACACAGGGTTAAACGACATCACTTTGTAGTTAAGTAAAACACTATTGTTTTTAATGTTTGGTTGTGTAGTTATTTTTAGTAGTGTTAAGTCAATCTTGAGGTACGTATATTTTTTCTATCTACTATGATTTTTGTTTTTGAAAATCGAATGTGTTCAATTGATTTCTTCATTCCTGCAACTTCTTCTTTGAGTTCCTTTTCATTCCATTTACCCAAGAAGAATTTTTGTTTGTGGATGTTGCATCTTGAGAAACTAAAGAAATGACGAAAAATGTTTTTCATCTTCCCTGACGACTCATTTCATTTGAAACTCTTCTATCCATTCGATTTCCTTTTATCTTCAATTTTGTTTCATCTAACATTGGCCTCTAGCGATATAAACTAATAGAGTAGGAATTGTCGTCCAGTAACCTTCTCGAGGTACATATTTCTATCACCGTTGTTTTTACTTCTAAAAAACAAATGATCCTGCAACTTCTTCTCTGCGCTTTTTTTCCTTCCTTTACTTTGGCAATGTTGCACAGTGTTTGTTCATAAATGTTGCATATTAGAAAATTAAAGAAACCACAAAAATGTTGAAAAATTAGATAAAGTATTTGAAAATGGAAAATTTTCAGAAATGGAGAAAACAAAGAAACCACAACAAACAATTGACAGGTATTAGCCGCCAACGAATATAACACGTGGAACATACCCAATTGTGGCAGAATTTTTGGGAAATACTCTCAATAAATCGATCAATGTTGACGGTTTGTTGTGTCAACTTAAATATAGAACTCTTTTGACGTTTAATAGCCATCAATATATTTATTTCTTAATTAATAATTTATTTTAAAGTAAAAACTAACATTTTATTGACTTTTTTTGTAACGCCTAAAAAAAAAGGGGGAGAAGCCCTCAGCCGCACGCCCCTTCCCCTCTCCTTCTTCTTCTTCTCCTTCTCCTTCTTCTTCTTCTTCTCATTCTCCTTCTTCTTCTTCTTCTTCTTCTTTTGCTTCTTCTTCTTCTTCTTCTTCTTCTTCTTCTTCTTCTTCTTCTTCTTCTTCTTCTTCTTCTTCTTCTTCTTCTTCTTCTTCTTCTTCTTCTTGCGCAGCAGTCGCCGACAACACCAACCCAACCATTGGGTGTTTACCGGTGCAGCCGTCTCACGACCGTCGTTGAGCCGCCGGAAGTCGTGCGACCCAGCTGCCGAATTCTGCCAGCACGATGGATCTGCAAAAAAAAATGCCTCGATGAACACCGCCGGAAATCGTGAGGAACAGTCATCGAAGCCATTGATCCAACTGCCGGTTTGATGATTTGGTTCGTATTTTTGATGGGTAAGACAATCGATTCTCAGAGTTTTAAGACCGGTTTTGGATAGATCGGGGCACGAGGATTTCAACGGCATGTTCCATGCTCCGACACGCGCCGGAAGCCGCCGCTGCCGCTCGTTGCTTGCCGGATTCCGCCGCCGCCACCGCCACCGATTAGGTACAGTTGGTCGTTTTCATTTTCTCGATCCCATTTTAGGGCCTCGTATGTTGTGATGGTTATTTCAGTCAAGTTAATCTAATTATCGATGATTGGAGCGTGACTTTAAGACTTTGTTTTTGACTTAGGGGCCCGAACGTACTAAAGAAGTGTGTGGGACTTGGGATCGCAAGTTCGGACTTCGTTATCGAGGTAAGTAGTCATTTGGATTAAGCCCCCTTGAAGTTATAGTTTGTTTTGCTTGAATGTGGTAGTCGGTGAATTGTGTGTAATGCCCAAAAATTATGTTGTGTTGCATATGTTCGAGTTTTGGTTTGTACTGGTGTTGCTTGTACCACTAATGGACTGAGATTGTAGTTAATGTGGGAAAAGGGGGTTGAGACTTCAAGTTAAGAGTAAGACTTTAAGTCTTTGATTGTAAAAAGTCGAGAACGAACATTGTGGGGTCTGAGACTGATGTAGTTGGAGGTGATTCTATGATAGGGATCTACCTCATGGCTGTAGTTGGAACTAGTGAGTCACGAGTAAACCTTAGATGGGTGAGTGAGACAAGTGTAGTTGACCCAACCCATTGAAGATTACTGTGTTGGGCTTAAGGTCGCCTAAGTGTGAGACTGTTCTGGAAAAGGGTTCGAGGTTGAGAACTAATGTTTGGTTACTGTGGTTGGGGGTAAATGTGATCGTTGGGTGCAATGCCTTAAGCTTCAGTTCGTGTTTAGATCGCTTTAACTAACTTGTTAGGTGTTAAAGGTGAGCCCTAGGCCACGCTAGTGACCAACCATTCCCTTGGAAATGTTTTGGACGAGCTCGTGTTTGACGTTTGAAGGAAGTGGTTCTTTCTTGGATCCTCGAACCGATGTTTGTAGCCAACTTGATCCAGTAAGCGAGTTCATAAGTAAGTTGGATTGGAACTTTGTGTTCTCGTGTTTGTTAAAGGGGTTAGTTCCGACCGAGGATGAGTTCGTGCATGTGTGGTTGAGGATCATTGTCGGTATGCAGCTTGTATTGCTTGCATGATTGCTAGTATGTATCTTCGATTATGATTTAGTACTAAGTCAAGAGTTTTGTGTCATGGAACCCCCGGGCTAGTAGTCTCTACCTTACTCCTTACTTAGGTGACGTTATCCTACAACTTTGTGTGGCGAGAAACTAGCATGGAGTATGAGTATTGATGATGTCTCGTGGTGAGTCATAGTGCATGTGGTAATAGACCAGGGGCAATGATGTCTCGTGGTGAGCCATGGTAGTCATGGCGACAGACTGAAGACGAGAATGCTTCGAGGTAAGTCAATATGAGTGTGGCAACAGACTCGGAGCGAGACTTAGCGTATGAGCGTCCTACGGGGCTGGTTTGGGCTACGTTGAAATGCTAGTTAGAGAGACGTTTACAGACGTGAAGCAAGGAGCTGAGCAATGTGGTGTGGGCTTGGGGTAAGGCTAAGTCAGACATCTAGCTGAGTGTGGTCTGAAAGTGGGATTGGGTACTTTGAGGTGTTGGCTAAAAGTGAAAACCTGGTTGGATTTGGGACCCTTGAGAATGAGTCGGGGATAGTAGAGATGTCAGGATAAAATCTTAAATAACCTTATGAAGTGCAAAATCCAGCACTTACTAAACCCTGAGTTACGCTTGAGCGAGTCGGAACCTCTAGGTTGACGATATAAGATAGGCTCGTGAGACTGGGGTGCGTCCCCGATGAGATCCGGGAGTGGTTGTTTTCCATTATCCCGTGCTAGCTGAGTGGCGATTCTCCATAGGGCGTGTTGGTTACGTATCTCACTGCACTATGCTAGCGTGTTGCGTTGTGAGAGCCTGGGGTACGTCCCCGTCAGGGAGTGGTTGCTTTCCATTATCCTGTGCTAGCTTAAGGGCGATTCTTCATAGGTCGTGTAGGATACGTACCTGCTCTGCTCTATGCCAGTGTGTAGTGGTGTGAGAGTTGCTTTCTCTCATTGCATCGTCAATCAAAGTTCCAAGATCGAAGGTAGAGCTCGAGTTATTACCGCAGGGGAGCTCAGGGTGAAGTGTGCTAAGTGTGAGACCTGTTGGGGTTGAGTGAGTTTAGAAAACGAGTCTTGTTTGGTTGCATGTTAGCTTGTTTGGACGTGAGTGGGCTGCTTACTGAGTATTTTTATACTCACCCGTCTACTTTGATGTTTTTGGTTGCAGGTAAGAAACCTTGAGGCAGTTGACGATGATGACGACCCGACGAGGCTGTGGACCCCTGTTTCCTTCTTGTTTTCTTTTAGCTTAGAGTTTTCGCTTGAACCGGTCATGTTTTAGCTTCTGTTTTATTTGCTTTGTCGCACGATCCTATATTTTCTTTTGTATTTATTAGTTAGTGAATTTTCGTTCTTGATGAGTCCTCTTTCCGTTGTGTCTGTTTGTCCAAGATGTTGTGCTTTGGAACTCTGATTGTAGCCCAACCCATTCTCTGATTGTAGTTTGGTGGTGGTTGGGCGTTCTTTGAAACTCTTGAAGTGTTTTATGCTTGTTAGGTTCCAGGAAAAATTTCGGTTTTCTCCTTGCTATGCCGTTATGCTGCCGAAATTTCGACGCGAATGGTGTGCCGGAGCAACTTCCCTAACGTAGGTTCGTCTCGAATTTTAGGGTCGTTACATTTTTTTTTGTCTGAAACGTCAACAATTCAATTAAGTCAAGTGCCAATAAAAGTTAAATTCATAGTAGTGAAGAGAATTTCGAAATGCATAAATTTAGGGGTAAGTTAGTTATGGTGAGAGAGAATGTCTAAAATATATATTTTTTTTTTAAAAAAAAAGATATTTATTTTGTGAGGGTTACTGTGTATAAGAGTATATACCAAAGATATAAATGAAAAAAATATTAATTATATCCTCCTAAAATCATGATAGTCATAATCTCAAATATGAAACATTTTTATCTTTGTTTGTCATATGCATTTATTTGTAGACGTTACTCAATTTCTCTATATTATAAAAAAGAAAAGAAAAAGAAAAGAAAGCTTTGTTTGAAAATAAAGGTGGAGAGAGAGTAAGAAAATAAGACATGAAAGAAGAAACTTATTTTCTGAGTTTGGCAAAGTTTGTTGGTATGTCTTTGTCCAATTTTGAACCAAATTATGTGCATTAGATTCTAAGATGGCCTTTACTTGTTATGCATTGACTATGATAATTAAGTATTAATATTGAATCAGTCAATTAAGTCACTATTTATAATTTTATAGCTTCTTGCTAGGAGTTTTTGCAAATCTAATATAATTTAGATAAATGATTAAAAAAAATAGCAACTACAAGAATAATAAAAAAGAGAGAGTGAAAAAAAAAACCGCTCCTAAATTTGGTAGCATTTAGATGAATTTTCATACTCACTATTTTAACTCCGAAGTTTAAGTTTAGTAGCATTTTGATATCTCTATCTAATTTTTCATTACTGTAGCTAACAAAAACTGAAAGCAACATTTTTTTAAAAAATGAAATAATATATATTTTTTTTAATTTTTTAAAATAAAATATATTAAACTAAAAAATATATTTTTAATTTTTTTGCTTTTTCTTTTTATCGCTCTTCTTTCTCCTCAAAACTTATCCGCTACTGCTTGATGCCGACTTCGATCGTCAACAGTATTTCTGATATGTAGGGACAAATTTAATTCTATCAATATGTATAACACTCACTCTCATTTGTGAGTTTGGAAATTTAAATAGTCAAACGAGTGGAAATTAATATTAATTGGAGGAGAAAACAAATTCACAAGAATTTTGAACTTAGGACCTTTTGCTATGATACATTTAAATTACTAATCAACTCAACCGTTTAAGTTATAGGTAGAGGCAAATTTAATTATATCAATATGTCAAACACAGAATAATATTTATATATTTATTGATTGAAGGAGAAATATGGAGACATAACTATTAGAGCTGTGAGGTACATTCAGCCATAGGCATTGGTTTGTTTGAAGCAGAGCAACTCAGGCTGGAGGGTGGACATCAATTAATCATGAAATTATGTCGTTTCTTTTCTATTTTTAGCCCGGCGATGGATTCTTTTAAATTAATTAATTATGAATACAATACATTACCCAAAGCATACAAAAACAGTAAAAACTATAGATGATTATCAAACACGACCTAAATAGTTTAGATTCGATTGATTACAATTTGATTTTTAGTTTTTCGAAATTTTTTAAAATTACTTTTCCTCCTCCTTAATAAAATATTTGAAATTCAAACAAAGAAACTTATAGATAGAAGTGATGCTTTTAACCTTCATCTTAAAAAACGAAAAATAAAAAATCGAATGGTTATCCAACAAAATCTCATCCAATATTTTTACACCCACATCCACATGAAACTCGAACTTCAGCGTTTTCTTATGTTCAGGATTTCAAATTTCTTTACCAAATTAGCTGACCAAGAAAAATTTAATAAATAATTTAATTAGATCATTCCAGAATTATTTTACCTGCCTTAATTTTAAAATACATTTAATTGATTGGCGATAGACTGATAGTTTAGTAGCCGACAAAAATTAGAAAATTATAGAGCGACTAGTTCATAGGTTTGGATTATAAATTTTTAAATTGGGGAATGATAATGGGTGGAAAAAATTATTAATATATTTATAAACTTAGCGGTGGTTTTTTAAATTTGTAAATATAGGAAAAAATTTTAAATATTATTTTCTTTGTTCTCATTATTCCAATTTTATCTTTATTTATATATATATATATGATATACTTCCTATTTGGTATATCAGTAGTATTTTTGATATACTTTATATTTGGTAAGTAGTATTTTTGGTATAATTTATAGTTTTTGTTTTAAATTTTTTTTACTATGCTTTATATATCAGTTCATACATTGTTTATTAGGTACATCAATGTTAGATATATCAGTAAAAATATATACCTATAATAAAAATATGTCGATATTATATCATTGGTATACTTTATATTAGGTAGATCCAATATATTGAGCATAAATTCACTATTATACTCTTTATGTATTTCGTATTACCTATATTTGATATACTTCTTGTTGATATATTGAATATTAACATTTTCATTTCATGGGTATATATAAATAAAGTATAGCAATAGTATATCACTTATATACTTAATATTAGATATACTGAGCATGAATCACTATTATACTCGTGATATACTTTGGATTAGCTATTTTTGATATGTTATTGATATATTGAATATTAGGATTTCCATTTGATTGATATAACTAAATAAAGTATATCGGTAATATATCACCGATATACTTGATATTAGGTATATCTAATATACCGAGCATGAATAACTATTATGCTATTGATATATACTTTGTATTAGCTATTTTTGATATCCTATTGATATACTGAATATTAGCATTTTCATTTTATTGATATACCTAAGTAAATTAATAGTATAGCACTAATATACTTGATATTACACATATATGATACACCGAGCATAAATCACTATTGTGTTATCGATATACTCCATATTAGCTATTTTTGATATGTTGGTAGTATATTGAATATTAACATTTCCATTTCACTGATATACCTAAGTAAAGTATATTGAAAGTATATCACTGATATGTATTAGCTATATTTCTGATATATCGAGCACGAATCAATCGATATTATATTCTCGCTTATACTTTTATTAGCTATTTTTATATAATTGAATAATTAGTATTTATATTTCATTGATATACCTAAATAAAATATATTATTAGTAGGTCATTGATATACTTTAAATTAGGTCTATAAATTATATCCATAATATGTCAACGATAGACTGTTGATGTACTTATGCTACAAAGACAGACCAAATTATACACAAGAGAGTATTTTAGACTTTTTTATAAATTCATATTGGGTTGGGCTAGCTATGTTTGGAAAATAAAAAGAAAAATCAAAGACACGCCTACCACAATTAATTTTATGCCTTTTTTGCTACTGCCCCTTTCAAATTTTATCTGAACTTACTATATTATGATCTATGAACTAATTTTTTAATGAATGGAGTGGTAATTGACTCATTTAAAATAATAATACTAAGTAATTTGTTGGGAGTGCGACTAAAATCGCACATCGCCTAGAGAAAGGGAAGATCATGGGTATATAAGTGAGGGGTAGTATTTCCATTGGTATGAGACCTTTTTGGTGAAACCAAAAGCAATGCCCGAGGGTTATTGTCCCTAACAGTGGGATCAGAGCCTTGCTCCTGAGTCGTGATCGGTAAAATCCTCAGATGCCGAACAAAGGAGGCGAGTCGATTTGTAAAAAATTCGTAAAAGAAGAGATCATGTCTATTAGTCTGTTTTTCTTTCTTTTTGTTTTTTTTGAATTAAAGGTAATGTCTATTAGTCTGTTACGCAAATTAATATCCAAATACTTAATTAAATATACTTTAGCTACCTTGGTAATTTAAATAATAAATACATTATGTTTTTTCTTTTTAGGAGTAGTACATATAAGGAGGAAGATTCAAACATGCGAGCATTATCTTTTGTAAGTGAAAAATATAGGGTAGAAATTTGAACTTTCGATCTCAATGAAATGTGAGTAGATGTCTTATTGACTGTGTTACACAATTACGTTAACTATTAACGGTTATACTAATCGAGCTATACTAGCAATAGAAAAATTTTTACAAAGTAAATGCCAACGTCAAATTTTTATGCCTTTAAAGATTTCCTATCCAAATATAGCATTAGATAAAGTACCTATTTTGTTTTCCAACCTTACTCTCCTATATTTGTTGAGCTAAGAGAAATATTGTTGTTCTAAAATCTTTTGGATTTCACACTATACACTCTCCGACTTTGGTTTATTTAATATCTTGAAAAATATAATGGAGTTAGTCAAAATCTGAATGGTACAAAAAGGAAAGTTTTTAATCAACCTATTAGAGTATTCATATAATCATATAATTAAATTTATCGTAATCCATTAACTTATACTTTTTGATTGATTGATAATTTAACACTCATAAATATCACAAAGGTAACATAAGATTATACATTTTTTTCAATCTCCACCTATCGATCCTCATAACTATTATAATCACCGAAGCGTGTCGGTGATTGTTTAGTTTCATTGGAAATTGTCGTATTCTTCTCTCCACCTTCAAAATTCTGTAACTGAAATCCCCCAGAGATTTTAACTCTTTTGTAGAAATTGAAAATGGAGGTCCTTACTCCTTCGAATTAGAAAGTCAAGTTTATATTAAGTATGTTTGGTTTCGAATGAAGGAAAGAATAATCATTTTCAACAGCCTTTTAGGTTATGCAAGCTTGTTAATAAACATGCATGTTTGAGATTACGATCATCCATTTGTTATAAACAATTGATGAGAGAATGAACAAAATGTATAGAAAGAATATACTAGTTTTTAAAAGTTTAGGAATCAATAAAGGCATTTTGAAAGTTAAGAAATTAAAATGATCTAAATTTGAAGGAGATTTCAACAACAAAATTGTGACCCAAGCCTAAGTTACACAAATATATGTTTAAGAAGAGATTAAATATAGGTTAAAATATTAATATTTTAGTTTTTGTAGTTTGGGTCTCATTCTATTTTAATCTTTATACTTACAAACATCTAAATTTAGTCCCGGTACCTTTAATAAATCTTAAGCGTAGTTCTTATTATTAGTTTGAATTTAATTTTTTAATCAAAATTGATTAAATAATGATAATAATTTTCACTAAAAAAAAAATTATATGTGAATATATTTTTAAAATTTATAGAGAAGGCTAATACAATTTTTTTTTTTGGAGAAACTTAATAATAAACTTACAATAGAGACTAATTTAATGATATATTAAAAATTCAGAGACTAAATTTAAAAGTAAAGGGACTAAAATTAAAAAAAAAAAATCTCAAGACATGTATGTCAATCTTAAATATAGTTCGTGCTTTTGGGTTTGGTGAATATTTATTGTGTGTGAAATAACTTGTAAAAAAAATACTTTTTGAACAAAATAGATTTTTTTCATAAGTATATTTGAAAATTTTGGTATTTGAGGTGTTTACTATAGCTTAGTAATTTTGGGTGATGAAGAGTGGTTTCTAACCAAATCTTAATAAATAAAATGTGCTTCAAACAAATAATTAATTAATTAATTAATTTTTTTTTTGTGAAGAAATCCTTGATAAATGGATGATAAAAAATGACATGAAAACCAAAGGTTTTCAAAATATGTAATAAAAAATAAAAATAAAAATAAATTTATAATAAATCAATCTACTTTTGAATATAGTGCAACCAAATAAATGTATTATTTAAAGTATTTTTGAAAAAAAATGTAAGGTATAATAATATTTTTATTGCAATTTCTGTTTCAAAGTGTTTAAACTAGAAGGTGTTATGGACCCTTAACATAACTCTTCAATAATACAAGAATTGAGAGTTGTAAATTTAAATTCTTAAAATCTAATCCTATCTAATTGAGATTAATAATTCACGTGTATGCTAAATTTCAATAGTTTCTTTTTTTTTAGTTCAACAATATTTGGAGGTTGCATATTCGACCTCTTAATTGAGGGAACATGTCAATTACTATTAAACTATGCTTATTTTGGCAAAAATAAACTACTATTTTATGCATTTTCAGAATTTATATTGGATGAGTAAATGATAGGAATGTTTAGAACATTTGTGATTACTTTACTTTTGTAAATTTCTTCTTAAAATAATAAATTACTGAAAAATTGTAAGGGGTGGACATGGCAATTAATATTTACAAATCTGTCACAATTTTTTCTTGTTTTAATTTTTCATTCCCTCATTTAGTCACTTTTACATAGTTTCTTTTTTACCCGTATATCATTGATATACATTTTTAATAGTATTTCACTTATACATCAATCCCTAATATAATATATTTTTTTTTTTAACATCTATCACAGATTTGAAAATTAGTCATTTTGGACTTTTCAAACGTTTTTATTTGGATTTGGTTTAATTGTGCCATATTTAAAACTATTTTTATGTTGGGTTAGATTTACTACTATTTTGAGTCAATTGCTATATAACGCAACTATCCTTAATTAAATAAAAATTACAACTAGGTCCGAGTTAATATAAGATGAAAATTTCAAACTGAAGAATGAGTTTTCCTTTTTAATGGATTAACTATAAAGAGAGAACTAGAATGATCGATTCTGTTATAAAATTATATAATTTTATAATCTAATCTAAATTTGAATACGAATATGGCTCGACTCATTTGTCAACATATTGCTATTCTATTTCCACTAAGGTTAGGTGGAATAATGAATAATATAATATTGAATTTGTAGTCCATGATTTGATGGCCTTGAAGGAGAAAGAAATGGAAGCTATATAAAGGGAGGGAAGACATTGGTTTGAAGGCAGAACAAAACTCCCAAATCCCATTGAGAAAATAAATATGGGAAAATCCAGGTCTTCAATGGCCTATCTAGTAGCAGCAGTTTTAGTGGCAACTTTGAGTTTGACATCGGTGATCGCCACTGATTATGTCTACTCTTCTCCGCCACCTTCTCCGCCACCTCCTTACCATGTTTATAAATCTCCGCCACCTCCCATTTATCATTCTCCTCCGCCACCAAAGATAAAGTATGATTACAAGTCACCATCACCTCCAGTTTATTACTCCCCTCCACCACCGGTCTATCACTCTCCACCACCTCCGATTTACCATTCTCCACCACCGCCGGTTTACCACTCCCCACCACCTCCGGTTTACCATTCTCCTCCACCGCCGGTTTACCATTCTCCACCACCTCCGGTTTACTACTCCCCACCACCCTCTGTTTACCATTCTCCTCCACCGCCGGTTTACCACTCTCCACCACCTCCAGTTTACTATTCTCCACCTCCACCAAGGAAGGTTGAGTATAAATCACCACCACCTCCAGTTTATTACTCTCCTCCTCCACCACCGGTTTACAAATCACCACCACCACCTAAGAAGGATTACGAGTACAATTCTCCGCCACCCCCCAAAAATGACTACGAGTACAAATCTCCACCACCTCCTCACCACTATTAGATCTATGAACATTTCACTTTTCCATTGAGGTATGCCTCTTATAAATGCATAATTCTCCTTATAATCGCATTAAGAAATAGTCTTTTGTTTTTAATCTTATAATAATGTTCAAGAAACTTGCTTATCTTCCATTAATATTCATCAAATCCTTTTATATTCTTGCAGGAAAACAGAGAAAATATTAATATCAAATAAAGAGAGAAGGTTAATGAAGATTGTTACTACGCACAAATCATGGCCTCTGAATATTTAGTACGTGTGTGATCTATGTTTGCTTCAAGATTTAGTCGATATATTGTGTATTTCATAAGTTCAAGACTTTATATAATGGAGAACTTATAATTTTTATTTTCTTCCAAAAGGTTCCAAAACTTCCGTCAATAACTTCCAATATTATTTAATTAAATTTGTTTCAAACTAACATTAGAAACGGAGCATGAAGCAATGAAAATCTATGGAACTTGTTAAACTTAAAAGGCATGAAATTTTAAGAAGTTAGTGTCATCACACCATCCATCTTAATATCAAACTAAAGATGGAAATAATATATACAACAACAATATAATTTCAAGACTATGTAGAAAACAATATAATAATTTCATAACCATATCAATTAATTGGTGCACCATTGAGGTTAATGCTCATTATGCTTTTTGGAAGTACTTTATTCAATAGCCAAGTAGTCATTAGAGCCAAGGGCGGATTTAGTTATGGCCAACCCCTCAATTTTTTTTATTTTATATAATATGTATAGGAAAAATCAAATTATACCACAAAAAAGTCTTCTGGCTTAGTAGTTAGTATGTTTTAGCCCTCCCTTAAGTCTCAGGTTCAAGGGGATAAAAATTTCTATGCAATTACATATGGTTAATCACAAAAAGCTAAATCACTTTTAGTTTGTATCATAAATATTTGGTTTTTAGATTTTGGAAATTGTGTCCATAATTTTTTTACAATAATTTTTATATTTTTTAAGGAAATATTTGAATTTTTAGCTAAATTCCATAAATTTTTAAAGAATAATTTATTTTCATTTTTAGATTTTGAAAACATGTGTGAAAAGGAGACAACACTATAAACAAGTGGAAATAATGTTTATAACCTTAATTTTCAAAAATCAAAAATTAAAAATTAAATAGTTATCCAACAGAGATTTAATTATTTTGTTTCTTCTTTTCTTTATGTACTTGATGCAAAATAAGATGACAACTCCTCACCAATAAAAATTTCATTTAGTAATTCTAATACGTAGTTCATCATGGAAACGAATACAAGATCTCACTGTGTTTTGTTTATAAAAACAAAACCAACAACTAATCATAAAACTAAAAGAACCAAGAAATAAAGTTTAAAAGAGACAACAAGATAGTGATTCGTCAATTTGATTGTCTATCAATAGGTATTGGACAAAATAAAACTCATAAACTATATTGACAAGTAAAAAAACAAAAAAAGAAAAGAAAAGAAAAGAAACAAACAAACCTGGCACCAAATAATAATTCAAGCTAGCAAAAAAGAGAATAGCTAGTCAAGTTTTCAAAGGATTGAGAATGAATTCCTCTGTATTGAATTGAATACCAAAGAATACTGTACACCAGCATAAATAGGAGAAGACTCACGAAAGGGGCAAGAATAAAAGAATAATAAAATAGTACACTTGGCACAAAGCAATTCGTTCAAGGCTAACAACAAGTTGGTATGTTTGTTGAGAGATGCTTCTGGAATTCTTCAGAACGAGCTTGGGCCATACTACAGTGTGTTGCCTTTTCTTGTCTTGGACTTTTATCTTGGATCAAAGTGCTCAGCCCAGTATCAACGTCTGTTGGGCCTTTATACTTGTCATCCCCCTCAAACGAGAGGGTAATTCGATTACTCCGAGTTTGGACTGAAGGAATTGAAACTGGGAGTGAGATAAGGGCTTTGTCAAGCAGTCAACTATTTGATCAGACGAGGGAACGTGCCGAACTTGAAGTTTACCACTAATAACTTGATCTCGAACAAAATGAGCATCGATCACCACATGCTTCATTCGAGAATGAAAGACCGGGTTGACAGCAAGAGCTCCTACACTTAAATTGTCACATCAGATTATAGGAACCAGATTAGAGACTAAGCCAATCTCAGATAACAGTTGATTGACCCAAATAATTTCAGCAGAGGCATGAGCTAATGCTCGGGATTCAGACTTAGTGCTCGACCGAGCAACTACATTTTGTTTCTTAGATGACCAGGACACGAGAGTGTCACCAACAAAAATAGAGTAGGCAGCAATAGACCTCTGATCATCAACATTGGACGCCCAATCAACATCAGAGAATACATAAATGTTGAAGTTAGAGCTTGGAGAGATAAAAAGACCAAAATTCTAAGTACCATGTAGATAACAAAGCACACGTTTCACTGCCTGCCAATGAACATCAGTGAGGGCCTTGAGAAACTAACTTAGGTGATTCACAATGTGTGAAATATTGAGGCGAGTATTGGTCAGATATTGAAGAGCACCTAGTGTGCTTCTGTAAATGAAAGGGTCGGAGAGAAAATGTCCATCAGAAAGAGAGAGTTGTTTACCAACTACACTGGGAGAAGTTGCTAGCTTAAGATCAGTGAGTTACAACTTATAGAGCAAGTCATCCACATATTTCGATTGATTTAACAATATACGAGAATCCAAATAATGCACCTGAACCCCTAAGAAATAACTTAAGGTCCCAAGGTCCTTTAGAGCAAACTGATTGTCAAGTACCGCAATTAACTGGGAGATAAGGAAGGCATCATTCCCAGTGACTATCACATCGTCAACATACACAACAGGAGTAGAAGAGAGGTACCTGACCAAAAAATGAACAGAGAGGAGTCTGATTTAGAATGAACAAAGCCCCACGGTCGTGCCATCTTTAAAGTATTATTCCATGCTCGAGAAGCTTGCTTCAGACCATAGATTGCTTTATCAAGTTTGCAGACATGATAGGGAAAAACATAGTCAACGAAACCAGGAGGCTGATGCATATAGACGTCTTCCTCAAGCTTGCCATTGAGAAAGGCATTTTTGAAATCCAACTGACGTAGCTGCCAGCCTTTGGAAACCGGCAGACCAAGCACAAGGCGTATAGTAGAGGCTTTAACCATAAGGCTGAAAGTCTCGAAGAAGTCTATCCCTGGACTTTGATGGAAACCTTTGTCCACAAGTTGGGCCTTATATCTCTGAATGGATCTATCGGTGCCTCTCTTAATGCGATACACCCATTTGTTGCAAATGACATTATACGAAGGATTATGAGGAACAAGGTGCCAAGTGCCATTTCAGATTAAAGCAGAATGTTCATCAATCATAGTTGCCTTCCATGGAGCCGACGATAGAGCATCCTTCACACGAGCGGGCTCTGTCAAGGACAAATCCGATTGAGTTTTCTAGGAGAGCCAGATTTTTGGCTTAAAAACGCCAGCTTTACCACGTGTGACCATGGGATGAGTAGGCAAGGGATTGGCGGAAGAGGCTATGGGAGGTTGAGGTGAAGGATGGATAAGGGAACTAGGCAGAGAGGATGGTGAAGAGGATGAGCTAGGTCCCGGGGTCGAGTAGTTAACATGGGAGACATTGGATAAAGAAGGAGATGGGGAAGTGACAGTAGGAGGTGGACAAGAGGGAGGCATAGGAGGTGATATATCAAGTGGAGAGGTTGACTCTGGAGAAGGCTGCAAAGAAGGGCATAAAGGGCCAGAGAGGCTCGGGGATAAAAGTTCGAAAGAAGGATTAAACCAGGTCAGAGGTGAGAGATCAAGAGATGCTTGAGAGGCCAGAGGAGTAGAGGAACATGGTGCACCAAAACCTGTAAGAAAAGGAAAATTAGATTCATTAAAAGGAACATCTCGAGTAATATAAAGTCGACCTGTCGATGAGAGACATTTGAATCCTTTGTGTTGTAGACTTGGACCAAGGTAAACAAATTTTTTAGTGTGATAACCAATTTTGTGACTTTGATATGGTCTCATGTTAGGAAACATGCACAACCAAAAGTTATGAAGTTGATAAATGATGGTGTGGGAAGAGACAACAAGTCACTAGGAGACAAGCCATTGAGCACTAGTGTGGGTAACTGATTGATAAGATTGGTTGCAACTAGAACGACATCCCACCAAAATTTCAAAGGCATTAAAGCCTTAGCCAACAAGAACAGACCAGTTTCAACCAAATGACGATGTTTCCTCTCTGCCCTACCATTCTGAGCAGAAGTATAAGGACAGGAGAACCGAGAGACGACACCTAAGTGATTGCATTTCTGATGTATCTTATTGAATTCACCCCCATTATCCGTTTGAAGAATTTTAATGTGAGACTGAAACTGAACAGAAACCATACTGATGAAGTGGTCAAAAGCAACAGTAGTGTCACACTTCTGTTTAAGTGGGTAAATCCAAATAAATTTGTTGTGATCATCAACAAATAAGATGTAATATCTATACCCTTCTCTAGATAAGCATGGTGAGGGCCCCCAAACATCCGAGTAAACAAGGTCAAAAGAAGCATTCGCTCGAGACACAGAAGTGGTAAAGGGAAGGGACCGAGCTTTACCATACTGACAAGACTCACAAAAGCAAGAAATTGTATTCAACTTAACAGGGAGGTTACATTTCCTCAAAACAAGATCTAAAGTACGAGGGGAAGGATGACCAAGACAATCATGCCAAACCCTTCTACTGACAACAACATTAACATGAACATGACTCGAGGTAAAAGAACAAACTGAGACCGAGGCATTATTTTTGCACACAGGAGGAATTGTTGAGGACTGAGTGTCTCCTTGAGTAACATCTTTGGACTCAACAATAGTATTTTGCAGCTGATATAAACCATCTTTAAGCTCCTCTTTCAACTGTGTTTTGCCCGAAGCTTTGTCCTTAATAAGACAATAAGTACCATGAAATTCAAACAGAATGTCATTGTCCTGATAAAGCTTAGAAACACTAACTAGATTTTTGGCAATGTCAGGTACACATAACATATTTTCAAGACGTAAACTAGTGACACCATCCGTCAAACAAGAATTGCCAGAATAAGATATAGGGAGTTTATGGCCATTGCTTACTACAACATGACTCGTACCTCCATATTCAGTTGGATTCGCCAGGTTACCAAAATCGATAGTAACATGAGAGGAGGCACCACTGTCAGCATACCACGACTAATCATTCAAGGTATCCAGAGTGGCTGTGAAAGGATTAGTATTGGCCCCAACAATGAAAGCATTCACATCTTGATTACCATTATTTAGTGCAGGCGTTGAATAGTGATTGTTCCTGTTCCGATTGAAGCTTGGACCAAATTCCCTGTTGAAACGATTATAACAGTTCAATGCCGAATGTCCTGGCTTACCACATACCTCACAGACCAACCTATTTGAATTGTTGTAACAATGACCACGAGCTCTCCTTCTTTGATTTTGACCGCCATTACCTTTTGTGTTGGAGTTTTTGTGCCCTAAAACTCGTAGTTTGTAATTTTGTTCTAATTATTGTAATAAAGTGTTGTTATTTCAATAAAGAGTTATTGTTCGATATTGCCTTTGTTTTAACCCTAAATCAAATAAACTAAATATCCAAGGTTGTAATATGAATCTTTAACTGAATATAGTGTACATATAAAGGATCTATGTTAGAGATACAACCTAAAGGGTCTATAGTAAGGGGATAAGGTTAGGTACTTACCCTGGTAAAAGTATGGATGTGACCCACTTTGTATAAGATACAAACACAGTGATCCTAAGGTGTTCGTGTAGATGACATGTGAGTGGAGATATCTTATGTAATGAGATTACATAAGACCGGACCGCGAAATAGTAACCACTAGATGTAACTCCGTTGACAAGTTAGGTTTCTATTTCACTAGGATAACCTAGGCAACTTGATCTCAATCTGGAGCAGGTTACGAACTCCTGTTCGCGAGGGATTGTCCTTTGACTAGTATGGGTGAGAATGGCCAGATTCGCCGACTCAATATGCCTACCTTCTTGGAGACAAGACCGAGTGAGCGGTTGGAAACTTAACTTAACAAGATGGAATTCACTCCTTCCCACCTACTAGGGTAAGTAGAGGAATGTTCCCTTAAGTGGTGTCTCCGAGACTTGAACAAAGGACCCGACCCTCTCATTGGCTTGAGAGGGACTCTGTTTGTTGGTAGGACCACAAACAAATTGTTCATTAGAGGAGCACTGGTACTTAAGGTACAAGATGTAACCCAAGGGTAAAACGGTAATTTGATCCAGCTGGTGTTATGAATATTCGTGAAGGATTGACTTGCTGTTATTGGTCGATATCCGTGGACACAAAAATATATCTGCAAAGTGAGAGAAGAGTGCACCATGGACTTTAGTGGAGTGTTCCGCAGATTAACGAAAGTTGATTGGGAGGTTAATGAGATTAACCGAGCAATCTCGCATCGTTGGAGCTTCTGATCTGTAGGTCCATTAGGTCCACCTTCTAGCTCGTAAAGGGTTCTTAGATCATTTTGAATTTGAAATGTTCAAATTCATAAGGGAATAAATTTAGTGTATATAGATACGATATAATATATAGTTTTGGAACTATATATTATCAATTTAATATGAATATGATTCATATTAAATTTATGAGAGAATTAAATATTTGAAAGAGTTCAAATATTAATTCAAATGTGAATTTGATTCATATTTGTAAATTATAGGTTAAATTTTAATGTGTATGAGATGTACATTAAAACTATAGGCTAAGGGGTAAAATGATTAAATGAGATTTAATCATAATTTATAATATGTTATTTAATTAAATATGATTTAATTAAATTAATTAATTAATTTTAAATTAATTAATTAATTGGGAACGTGTGACGATGACACGTTCCCATCACCCCCCATTCCCTTATCGATAGGGAGTGGGGAGTTACCCCTACCATTCTTCTTCTACTCCAATGGAGAGATGTGAAGATGGTTCGATGAAATTTTTTCTGCAATTTTGGAATTGCTTCTGAAAAAGAAAATTCTCTCTCAAATTCCCTACATTCCAATTGTTGGCTCCTTCCCACAAAGGAGAGATCTAAGTGAAACTCAGAGCCATAGGAGGTTTTCTGTATGGTTGGTGTCCTTTAGGAAGAAAAAAACAGAGAAGTGGTCCTGTGTTGCTGCGTTCTTGGAGCAAGGAGTTGCTGTTAAGAATCTACAAACGTAATGTATCTTCTTTTAGTTTAATTGTTAAACAAAGCATGTTTGCATGTTAATTTCCATGTCTAATTAGATTAGAAGGTATGTTTATCTTTGTTTATTTTCAATGTATTGGTTTTTATTTTTCAACCAAAATAAGCTCGCAATTAAGATTCCAAACTCGTTTCCACTGCTCAAGGGGATTAGATCTCCATCATCTTGATGCAGGGGGTTGACCCCGACTGGTGCCACCAGAGGGCTGTTGTGACCGCTGTGATTGAGTGTTGTTACTTCGAACATTTGCCACATTAACAGAGGAGTTATGCGCAAAAGAATTGTTCATTCTTTGAGTATTTTGAAATTCTAATCGTTTTTCAAATAATAGAAGTTCATTCTGAGCATCTTCCTAGGATGTCTCAGTTTTACCTTGAATTGTTGCCACTACGTGGTTGTACTCTTCATCGAGACCCATAAGAACTTGTGAGATCAAGGCTCTGACTGTTATAGGACTTCCAGCATGACTGTTCATTATCCTCAAGTATTCTGACATTTTTGTGCTCCCTTTTCTCGACTGTTGAAAGGTTTGTCTCAAATAATCTTCCTCTGCTCTCGATTGAAGTCCAAACAAAGTTTGAACAACTCCCCACAATTCCCTGGAGGTTTCATAACCCATTACTTGTACTGCAATTTCTGGTGACATTGAGTTATAGGGCCAACCTAGAAGTTCTGGTGACATTGAGTTATAGGGCCAACCTAGAAGCAGTTGATCTACCATAACCCAATATTCATATTGAGGATTTAAGGTTCCATCCACCTGTGTACTTGAAGCTGAGCGAGACGCTCCGCTCCTTCTATAGAGCCAATAGAAGTATTTTGTGGGCTTTGAACAAACATAGGAGGGCAAGGTTTCGTGCCAAGAAGATGACCCTCAAACTTGTAGCACCGAAGAATTGGAAGCGCTAAATTCTTCCATAGCAAAAAATTACCTCGATCAAGCTTTACGGACGTCAGCTGATTTAAAAGCTGATTGAGCGACGAAGCGTTGAAGGACGCAGATCCGATGACTGAGGCGTTTGCCATGACTGCTTTGATAATAAGTCAAGGTTTCAAAGGATTGAGAATGAATTCCTCTGTATTGAATTGAATACCAAAGAATACTGTACACCAACCTAAATAGGAGAAGACCCACGAAAGGGGCAAGAATAAAAGAATAACAAATACACTTGGCACAGAGCAATTCGTTCAAGGCTAACAACAAGCTGGTACGTTTGTTGAGAGATGCTTATGGAATTCTTCAGAACGAGCTTGGGCCATACTACAGTGTGTTGCCTTTTCTTGTCTTGGACTTTTATCTTAGATCAAAGTGCTCAACCCAGTATCAACATCTGTTGGCCCTTTATACTTGACATAGCTCAACTGATATATCGAATATATTATCGACCACAAGATCAGTGGTTCAAATTCCTAGATCTCTATGTCACAATAACTTGTCATTGATTACCTCCAACATGGGATTTACTTCATCCTATGATGGAACCTCAAAATATTTGGGATACTAGTATTTTTCTATTTCTAAGGTTAAGAAGATTCAATATATTGTGAGGTGCCAATATTTGTTTTTGATATTTTTCTTAAGATATATTTTAAATTTTTTATTTATTTAGTTGAAATCTTACATATTGGTTTGTAAACGGATGGTCTTTCCCATCGAATAAATTTCATAATATTTCTTTCTATATAATAACATTTTTTTATATAAAAAAAAATCTAAAGGTTGAACTTTAAGTACTGCGATGCAGTACATTTGTCAATACTCTTGGAAATAAGGGGCGTACTGTAGGATGCTAAAATTGATTAAAAAATTCATTACAAAAATCTTTTCTTAAAGGAAATCTTCTTTGCAAGTTAACAGTAAAAACAAGTTTAATAAAAGTGTGTATATATATAGATAATGTATAAGAACTAATAAATTATTTTCTTACATATACTTTATTTAAATTAATAAAACTAACTTTGTCTATAACTTTTTTTAAAAAAAAAATCATAAGAACGAATTAAGATTTCAAGTTGAAATTCAAATAAATTTTGAATATTGGACGATCATAATTAATTATTACTCACTATCTATTGCTACAAGATTAATGATTGGTAAACTATGAGACATTTATAAATAAAAACATAAATTTCTATTTTTTTAACAGAAAGACCATATCTTTTCAAATCATTAATAACATATGACAAGTAATGTAACAATCCTAAAAAAAACGAGACGAACCTACGTTAGGGAGGTTACTCCGCCACACCGATCGCGTCGAAATTTCGGCAGCATAACGCATAACAAGGAGAAAACCATAACTTTTCCTAGAACCTAACAAGCAGAAAGCACTTCAAAGGGTTTCCAATAATGTACAACCCCCACCAAAGTACAATCAGAGAATGAGTTGGGCTACAACCAACGTTCCAAAGCACAATCTCTCAGACAAACGAACACGCAACGGAAAAAGAACTCAACCAAATGAAAATTCACTAACTAAGAAGTACAAGAGACAACATAGTGTCACGCGACCAGGCAAATAAAACAGAAACTAAAACATGACAGTTTCAAGCGAGAACTCTAAGCCAAAAGAAAACAGGGTCCCACAGCCTCGTTGGGTCGTCATCATCGTCAACCGCCTCAAGGTTTCTTGCCTGCAACTAAAAACAACAAAGTAGACGGGTGAGTATAAAAATACTCAGTAAGCAGCTCACTGACATCCAAACAAGCTAACATGCAAACAAAACAAGATTCATTTTCTAAACTCGCTTAATTCCAAATAGGTCTCACATTTAGCACACTTCACCCTGAGCCCCCTGCAGTAATAACTCGAGCTCTACCTTCGGTCTTAGAACTTTGATTGACGATCTAATGAGAGAAAGCAACTCTCACCCCACTACACACTGGCATAGAGTAGAGCAGGTACGTATCCTACACGCCCTATGAGGAATCACCCCTAAACCAACACGGGATAATGGAAAGCAACCACTCCCTAACAGAGACGTACCCCAGGCTCTCACAACACAACAGGCTAGCATAGTGCGTGGGGTACGTAACCAACACGCCCTATGGGGAATCACCCCTAAGCTAGCACGGGATAATGGAAAACAACCACTCCCTGATCTCAACGGGGGCATACCCTAGTCTCACGAGCCTATCATCTATCGTCAATCTACAGGTTCCGACTTGCTCAGGCATAACTCAGGGTTTAGTAAGTGTTGGGTTCTGCGCTTCATAAGGTTACTTAGGGTTCTAACTAGGCATTCTTAATATTCTCGACCCATTCTCAAGGGTCCCAAATTCAGCAAGGTTCTCACTTTTAGCCAACACCTCAAACTACCCAAATTCCACTTTCAGACCACACTCAACTAGACGTCCGACTTAGCCTTACCCCAAGCAAACACAGGATTGCTCAGCTCCTTGCTTGACGTCGGTATACGCCTCCCTAACTAGCATTCTAACATAGCCCAGACGCACCCCGCATGACGCTCGTAAGCTATGTCTCACTCCGAGTCTATTGCCACACTCATTGTGACTCGCCTCGAGGCACTCTTGTCTTTGGTCTGTTGCCATGACTACTATGGCTCACCACAACACATCATTGCCCCTGGTATGTTGTCACACACACTGTGACTCACCACGAGACATCATCAATACACATTTTGCATGCTAGTTTCTCGCTACACAAGGTTATAGGATAACACCACCTAAATAAGGAGTAAGGTAGGGACTACTAGCCTGAGGGGTTCCACAACACAACTCTCTTGACTTGGTACTAAAACCATAATTGAAAATACACACTAACAATCATGCAAACAATACAAGCTGCATATCGTTTATGATCCTCAACCACACATGCGCGAACTCAATCACGGTCGGAACCAACCCCTTAACATACACGACAACACAAGGTTTCAATCCACAAACTGTGCAAGCAAGCTATCTCACTTATGAGCTCGCTTACTGGATTAAGTTGGTTACATACATCGATTTGAGGATCCATGAAACAACCACTTCCTTCAAAAGTCAAACACAAGCTCGCCTAAAACAATTCCAAGGAAAAGACTGCTCACAAGCGTGGCCTAGGGCTTGCCTTTAACACCTAACCAAGTTAGTTATAGCGATCCAAACAACTTAAACAAGAACCAAAGCTTAAGACGTTGCACCCAAAGGTCACATTTCGCTCAAACCACAGTAACCAAAACATTAGTTTGCAGCCCCGAACCCTTTTACAAATTCCAACTACCAACCTCGAGGATTTTCTCGTGACTCACAAATTCCAACTACCAACCTCGAGGTGGAACCCGAGCATAGAACTACCTTTCAACTACATAAATCTCAGACCCACAATGTTCGTTCTCAGCTTATTACGATCAAAGGCTTTAAATCTCACTCTTAACTTGAAGCCTTAAGCACATATTCTCATATTAACTACTTTCTTAGTCCATTAGTGGTACAGGCAACAACAACACAAACCCAAACTCAGTCATATGCATCACAACATAGTTTTTGTGCATTAAACACAATTCACGGACTACCACATTCAAACAAATCAAACAATAACTTTAAACGGCTTAATCTAAATGACTACTTACTTGGATAACCAAGGTTCGGGAGTTCTATCCCGAGTTCCACGTACGAGCCCCTAATCGATAAATAGAGAACCTTAAAAAACATGTTCCAAACACTTTTAATTGAACTAACTTGACTTAAATAACAAAGCAAACACCTGGAAGGTTAAAATGGGATCAAGAAAACGGAAGCGATCATTTATACCTAACTGGCAACAACAAAATCCAGCGAGCGGCGCCGGCGGCTTGCGGCGAGTGGCGGCGCGTGGAGCATAGATCTGGGATGCCCGTGACCCAATCTATCCAAAACCAAAAACCAATGAAAACCGAACTAAAAGCTAATGAAGTGATCAAACCAAATTTAGATTGGTTTAAAGAAAACCTTACCGGCGATGAGCTACGACGACCGGTTTCATGAGGTAACTGACTGACGAGGAGCGACGGTGGAAGGGAAAGAGGGAACCGGTTGAGAACCGACGAGAAAAATGTTGAGCCAACCGGAAAACACAAGAACCCGTGGGTGTTGTCGCCGGAGATCGAAGAGGCAAGGGAAACGAACAAAAACGTGGCAGGCGAGGCTCGTGTTGCTGCTACGACGGGGAGGAAACTCTGGCTTGCGAGGAATGTGACGAGGAAGTAGTTTGCGGCGGAGGAGGGAGCGTTGGCTGGGTTGCTTGACGTCGGCGGCTTCACGAAGAAGAAGAAGAAGAAGAAGAAGAAGAATAAGAAGAAAAGATGGTAGGCGTGCATGAAGAAGGAGAAGAAATTCTTTTTTTTTTCATTTAAGTAAACCCTTAAGAAAAAAAACATAATTTCTTTATTTATTTTAAAAAAAGTAAACAAAATCCTTTTCTTTTCCTTATTATTTCCTAAATTTTCTTTACTTTTCTAATAATCTTCTCCTTAATTACTCCAAGCTTATTACCAAAAATACGAAACAAGTCCAAATTAAATTAAAAAAAAATTACCTGAAATTATCGGGTGTTACATTCTCTCCACCTTAAGAACTTTCATCCTCGAAAGTGGCTAATTCTTGAACTACTCAGGGTAGTTCGCCCTCATCTCGTCCTCACGCTTCCAAGAAGCTTGATTGAACTGTTGGTTTTGCCACATGACCTTGACAAAGTCGGTTGCTCGTTCATTAACATTTTCTTTTCGCAAGCTAAGATCTCCACTGGTCTCTCCTCGTAGCTTGAGTCCTGATCGACCTATAGTGGCTCAAAATCTATCACGCGGGATGCATCTGGTGCATAGCCTCGCAACATTGACATGTGAAACACGTCGTGTACGACTACTAGAGATGGTGGCAAGGCTAAACGGTACCCCACTAGGTCAATCTGTTCCAAGATCTCGGATGACCCGATGAACCTAGAGCACAACTTTTCTTTCTTGCCAACCATCAACACACCTCGCACAAGTGCAACCTTCAGAAAAGCATAAGTCCCAACTGCAAACTCTAGAACACAAGCTTGAAGCTTGCCCTCTAAGATATGATACAACCTCTCAGTCTGAACGTCTATCTGTGGGTGGAACATCATGCTGAAACTACACTCATCTCCTAAGGCTCTCTGAAAGCTCAACCAGTGGTTACACGCGAAACGGGACTCCCTATCGGAGACTATCTGAACTTGAACCCTTGCAACCTAATAATCTCTTCTAAAAAAATAACTTCACCAACTTTTCCACTGTATAAGTCGGTTTCTCCAAAAGAAGATGTGTCGACTTAGTCACTCTATCAACGATTACCCAAATCACTGAGAACCCTTTAACGGTTCGAGGGAGGCAAATAATGAAACCCATCGAAATCTCTTTCCATTTCAACTGCGGTACCTCTAAAGATTACAACCCTCAATTTTGTAATCTTTCACTAGCTCCAGCCATCAGTGTTGTCTCATACTCAGTTCCTTCTAAGTAACCAAGTATTTCAAGCCCTTGCGATCTGCATACATCTAGATTTTCTCGCCGTAAAGATAGTGCCACAGACTTTCAAAGCAAAGACAACAACAACTAGTTCCCAGTCATGGGTCGGGTAGTTCCGCTCATAGTCCTTCAACTGAAGAGAGACATAGGCAATAAACTTCTCATTCTACATCCAAACGCAACCCAAACCCTTCTTGGAGGCATCACTGTACACCACAAAATCTCCTGAACCACCAGGCTCTGTGAGTATGAGTGTCGAGATCAACCTCTGTTTCAAATCCTGGAAACTCGTCTCAACACGAAATCATTCCCCTTTCGGTTATCTGGATGGGAGGTGTAGCAATCTTGGAGGAGTCTTTCACGAATCATCGGTTATAACCGACGAAGCCTAAGAAATTGTGAACTTCAGTGACGGTTCTGGGTTGAGGCCATTCTGATACTACTCCCACCTTTGTCGGGTCTACTGCGGCACCTTCCTTAGATACAACGTGCCCCAGAAAGGTCACATGTTGCAACCAAAACTCGCACTCAGAGAA
Organism: Trichosanthes cucumerina; assembly: GCA_036507285.1. NCBI lineage: Eukaryota > Viridiplantae > Streptophyta > Magnoliopsida > Cucurbitales > Cucurbitaceae > Trichosanthes > Trichosanthes cucumerina. Next base: position 99,821,113 of record CM071835.1, read on the forward strand.
CTTAGTATACAATTTATTCTCCCTCAAAGCAATCAAAACTTTCCTCAAGAGGCCCTCGTGCTTCTCACTCGTCCTTGAATAGATAAAGATGTCGTCAATTAACACGATAGCGAAGGTGTCCAAGAACTCCTTGAACACTCTATTCATCGGGTAAATAAACAAAACTGGAGCGTTTGACAAATTGAAGACGTCGATATGGGCATGATTCACAACCAGCTAATCCATACCCAGAATCATATCGAAGTCACTCATCCCCAAGACAATTAAAGTCACTTCCAACAAACGATCTGTTGGGATGTATGTCCTAATCTCGTTTTGTTTGTAATATACCCATTTGAAATTAATAAGAGTTATTTCTTTCATCTCGTTGTGTCTCGCAATTTTACAAACTTTTTCCAATAAACTAAGCTCCAGGGTCATTGAATTTATGAGAGAACTGGAACTTGAACGGTGTGTAGTGGACACACATGGAGGATCACGTTCGAGTTAATGGCCCGAACGGTCTACAGTATATGGATAGGGTTGGAGACCTAATCCTGGATACGCTATGGATGCGACCCGCTTTGTATTAGATACAAATGAGGTGATCTGACTCGTTCATGTGGTTGACATGTGAGTGGGGGCATCCTGTGCAATGAGAATGTACAAGACCGGACAGTGAATTATTAGACCTACTGATGAACACCGTTAACAATATGAGACTAATAACTTCATAGATGACTATTCGTGACTCGACTTGAATCCTGAGCGTGTTACTGACTCCTGTCTGCAGAGGGTATGTCCTTTGACTAGTACGGGTAAGGGTGGCCACAGTTACTCGCCCAATATGCCTATCTTCTCAGGGACAAAACCACGTGGGGAGCTGGGAACTTAACTACGCGAGATGAAATTCACTCGTTCCTGCCTTTAGGGAAAATAGAGGGGTTGTTCCCTTAAGTGTTGTCTCTAGGGCTTAGACAACGGGCGCCACCCTCTCACTGGCTCGAGAGGGGTGTTGTGTATGGTTGGACCATTACAACGCTGTTGTTCATTAGAGGAGCAGTGGGGACTTAAGGAATAAGAAGTAGACATAGGGGTAAAACGATAATTTTACCCAACGGTGTCTACGAACAACATGTGAAGGGTCGACTCATGGGCATTGGTTATATCAGTGGACACAACTTGTCTTACACTGACGGGAGTGCAGCTACGGGCATTAGTGGAGTGTTACCGTAGCTAATGAATGTTGATTAACCGGGTCAAAGAGTTTGACAGGTTAATCTCAGATCATTGGAGCTCGTCACTGTAGGTCCATTAGGTCCCTCAGTTGGCTCAAATTGGATTAATAGAGGGTTTACAGTTTTGGTGTGAATTTGAAGTGTTAAAGTTCATAAAAAGGTAATTATGTCATTTATATGATATATGAATGACATATTATATAGTTTAATATGAATGAGATTCATAATAAACTATAGGTTAGCCTAATTGTCTAATTAGGGTTAATTTGGAGAAATTGGATTGAGAGAAATTAAATTGAATGTAATTCAATTTAAAAATCCACAATTATACAAATGTGATTTCTATAATGAGATATGAGATATCTTATTATATGTGGTTATGCAAATATGATTTTCAAAACCTCTGGTTGTGGTTAAATGGTAAATATGTGGAAATTTCAACTCCACCTATCACCATTATTTAAACTCCTTTGCAAGAAGGATTTAAAAACTGAAGGCTCATTTTTTGGGTTTCTCACAAAAGAGCTCTTGCATTCTCTCTCAACATATCTCTCAACCTCTCCTCTCTTTCACCCACAAACAGTGTCCAAAAACTCTCCTTCTACCAAAAGTAGAACAACCGAGAAACTTTGTGGCGGTGTCCGAGTTACTCACTGTTCGAGGAGATCGAGTACGTTGAGATCGTGATCACGAAGGGTTCGTGAACGGAGAAGCAAAACGTGAAGACGATTCTTCAACAAATAAGTACACTTGCTTTTTTTCTTCTTATTTTTCATGTTTAGCCTAGTTTTTATATGATAGAAACTGTTTTAAGAAAACGAATTTCACAACGATACCAAGGTGATTCGATCACCCTTCCTGTTAGAATTTGTGTCCTAATCTCGTGTTTGTAAATTAGTATTTGAAATTAATAAAGTGTTATTCATTTAATCATTTTTTGTCTCACATTTTATACAAACTTTGACCAATAAACTAAGCTCTAGGGCCATTGAATATATGAGAAAACTAGAACTTGAACGGTGTGTAGTGGACACACAGGGAAGATCACGTTCGAGTTAATGACCTGGACGGTCTACTGTATATGGATGGGGTTGGAGACCTAATCCTGGATACACTGTGGATGCGGCCCGCTTTGTATTAAGATACAAACGAGGTGATCTGACTCGTTCATGTGGTTGGCATGCGAGTGGGGGCATCCTGTACAATGAGAATGCACAAGACTGGACCATGAATAATTAGACCTACTGATGTAACGCCGTTGACAGTAAGGACTAATAACTTCGTAGATGACCAATAGTGACTCGACCTGAATCCTAAGCATGTTACGGATTCCTGTTTGCGGGGGCCTGTCCTTTGACTAGTACGGGTGAGGGTGGTCACAGTTACTCGCCCAATATGCCTATCTTCTCAGGGACAGAACCAAGTAGGGAGCTGGGAACTTTACTACGCGAGACGGTATTCACTCGTTCCCGCCTTTAGGGAAACTAGATGGGTTGTTCCCTTAAGTGCTTTCTCCAGGGCTTGGACAACAGGCGCCCACCCTCTCACTGGCCGAGAAGCTTGTTGTATATGGTTGGACCATAACAACGTTTTTGTTCATTAGATGAGCAGTGGGGACTTAAGGAGCGAGAAGTAGACACAGGGGTAAAACGGTAATTTAATCCAGCAGTGTCTACGAACAACCTGTGAAGAGTCGACTCATGGGCATTGGTTATATTAGTGAACACGTAATATTCTGCACTGACGGGAGTGCAGCTACGGGCTTTAGTGGAGTGTTACCGTAGCTAATGAATGTTGATTAACTGGGTCAAAGAGTTTGATAGGTTAATCTCGGATCATTGGAGCTCGTCACTGTAGGTCCATTAGGTCCCTTGGTTGGCTGAATCTGGGTTAAAAGAAGGGTTAATATTTTGGTGTGAATTGAAGTGTTCAATTTCACTAAAAGGGCATTTATGTCATTTATATGAGATATGAATGATATAATATATAGTTTAATGTGAATGAGATTCATAATAAACTATAGGTTAGCCTAATTGTTGAATTAGGGCTAATTGGAGAAATTAGGTTGAGAGAAATTAAATTGGATGTGATTCAATTTATAAAAGTCCAGAATATTGCAAATGTGATTTGTAATATGAGATATGAGATTTCTTATAATATATGGTTATGCAAATATGATTTGCATAACCTATAGTTGTGGTAAAATGGTAAATAGGTGGAGATTTCAACTCCACCTATCTCCATGATTTAAACCCCTTTGCAAGAAGGGTTGTTAATAGATTTGCTCATATTTGGATTTTTCACCAAAAGAAGCAAAAGTTCTCTCTCAAGTTTTCTCCTCCCAATACCAAAACAAAAGAAGTTCCCACCAACTTCCTTCTTCCAAAAAGAAGAACAACCGAGAAGCCAAGTGGTGGTGCTCTTGTTCGTGAGAAGAGTTCAAGATCGCTGAGTTCGAGAAAGCACGAAGAGTTCGGGAATCTGGAAAGGAGTCCTTGAAGAAGGTCTTTAACAAGTAAGTAACTTGAACTTGCTGTAATTTCTTTCCTTTTATGCATGTTTTACCTAGATCTAAATGTTAGATCGATTTTAACGAAATTCAAATGCACAGCAACACCGCGACGATTCTATCGTCTTCCGCTGCGTGGGAGTTTCATTCCCTTCAAATGGTATCAGAGCCAGATTGTTGGTTCGATGTTGTGCACTGTTTTTCATTGAAATTAGGTGGGTATAGCCTTAATTTATGAGATAAATTATTCGTTTGCAATTATGGATGTTTTCGATTTTGGCATAGTTTAGATTTACAATTTTTATGTTGATTAGATCAATGTAAGGGCCCGTGTTTTGAGAATTTTGTTGTAAATCGAGTCTGTAAGTCTGAGTCGTTCGTGGCAAGAGTTGTTGTGAAGAAATCAGAGCAGAAACGGGCGAGAATCGACGATGAACAGGAAGAGGAGCTTGTTGTTTTGTCGACAGCGTTGAGACACTATTCATCGGCATCTCAACGCTGTGCATGCGATTAGAAGCCTTGTTGAAGAGCAGCGTTGCAACGCTGAGACGTGGAGCACGCGGGCCGTGACGCTGGAGGCTGCAGCGTTGCAACGCTACAATGTAGTGGGCAGTTGGTCGAGGCACGCGCGCGAAACTGCTGAGGAGTGCATCGTGGGTGGTTTTTGCACGGATTTTCCTTTTATTTAATATTTGTAAAATGTAATTTTCGGAATTATTTATTTATTTTATTAAATAATATTTATATTAAATTTATATTAAATGTTATTTAATTAAATAAATGCCCCTAGGTGCCAAAACCGGTCCATTTTTGCTATTTAATTATTTTATGCATGTGATGTATGATTTAATTAATTTCTATGTGCATAATGTATGTCATAGATTTCAAATCCCACCTTAGGTTAAACATTTCATGCATCAATTATATTATAAGTGTTATAATATATAGTTTGCATGGTAGGTTATATTATAAGAGTTATAATGTAATTAAATGCATGTTTTAATTTAATTAATATAAGTGTTATATTTTTTAGATTAAAGTATGCACATGCATTTTATTTCATGTGATGAATGTTTATGTTATAGTATATAGTTATTCATGTGATGAATGATCAAGCACTATAACATAGAAATGCATGCAACCTAATTTTATTGTTAGTTTTAAAGTGTTTAGAACTTGAATAATTAGACTTAGGTTTTCTAGTTCTAATAAGATTAGAATTAGGAAATCAAAGTATAATCTTTGAATGGTGGCTGATTAGTAACTCTGTGTAAGGAAGGTTTTGTCTAAGGCTGGGGTATTTAATTTGACGCTTACGGAACACCCCTACCTGAAAACCGACCTGGGAGTGAATTCGGTCCGGAGATTCTTAGATTATACTTATCGTGAGTGTCGTTAATTAAAAGTTGGTTAATATACTCACATAGACCTAAGTAATAATGTGATTATAAACTTAGGCCAAATACCATATAAGAGTTATATTGGTAGAATTCGGTAAATTTTAGCCGATTTATCTAGGTCAATCTCGATAAATATAAAGTGCTGAGTGGGAGGAAATATAGTGTATGAGATACATTTAATTTCTAACAAAAAAACTCCGTTAAGTCCGCACTGTGAGATCCATACTCGGCCTCGTGGCGCAAATGGGAGCGTCCCCCTTCGAATGGTATTTGTATGGGTCAATATCAAAATGGATGGAAAGAGTACTTATAGTGAGTGGGAGCGGGACCTATATGAAGGGAATACGAGTCACGCAGCGGAAGCGATTGTGAATCGCGCGCTCTTGATTTAGTTACAACGATTTAATTCAAGAAATTAAACAACTAGATTAAGCATATAAACATAATGGACAACAAGAAAAATTACCTTTGAAGAACCTTTCTTTAAGTGCTCCTCCTCTTTCACGATCAAGATCTCAACAATACGAACCACGAACAGAATTAGACACGACCACTGGATCTTCTCCGTTGTTCTCTAGGTGAGGGAGGAATGTGGGTTCCCTTTAGGTGAGATGAGATGTTGTGAGAGAGATGTGTGTTTTGGAACCCTTCCAACAACACAACAAAAGGCTTGGAATCACTTAACCTAGTTGCATCTCATGCAACCATATATATAGGGAAATAGGATGGAAATGACCATCCTACCCCTCCTTTATTCTCTCTTTAGTATATGGTTTATATGTGAATCTAATTCACATTAAAACTATATATTATATTAATTATATCATATATAATTGATATAACACCTCATGTATGAAATTGAACACTTCAATTTCATTCCTAACTTTATACCCTCAATATTACCATGTTGAGCCAACGGAGGGACCTAATGAACCTACAGTTCACGAGCTCCAATGATGTGAGATTAACTGATCAAACTCTTTGATCCAGTTAATCAATATTCATTAACTACAAGTCACTTCACTATTGACTTGTAGCTGCACTCTCCTCACTATAGATAATATTGTGTCCACTGATATAGTCATTACCCATGAGTCGACCCTTCAAAGGTTGTTCGTAATCACGGCTGGGTCAAATTACCGTTTTACCCCTGTGATCACCTCTTTACTCCTTAAGCACCACTGATCCTCTAATGAACAACAAGTCTAAGGTCCTACCTTAGACTCATACCCTCATAGAGGGCAGAGCCCCGTTGTTTAAGACCTGGAGTCAGTTCTTAAAGGAACAACCTATCTAATTCCTTAGTGTAGGAATGAGTGAATTCCATCTTGTACAATTAAGTTCCCAGCTACCTACGAGGTTCTGTCCCTAAGAAGGTAGGCTTATTGAGTCGACTACAGGCCACTCCCACCCATACTAGTCTAAGGACAAACCCCAATAAGCAGGAGTTCTTAACTTTCTCAGGTTTCAGGTTGAGTCACTAATGACCATCTATAAATTACTAGTCTTATCCTGTTAACGGTGTTACACTAGTTAGACTAATGATTTGCGGTCCGGTCTTGTATGAACTCTTCAAAGAGGATGCCCCCACTCGCATAACTACATGAATTACTTGGATTACCTCATTTGTACTAATTACAAAGTGGGTCGCATCCATGGTGTTACCAGAATGAGGTTTTCAACCTTATTCTTATACCATAGACCATTTAGGTTATATTCTTGAACTCAACCCAAACAGTGTCCACTGCACTGATGTTCAAGATATATGTTATAACCTTGGAGCTTAGTTTATTGAATTTATAAAGCAAAACTGTAATTCTATCAAAACAAATAACCCTTTATTTAATTGATCAAAATTACACAAGTTTAGGGCATAAATCCCAACACTCTCCCACTTGACCTAAAGCTTTTGGAGTACTAAAACATGAAGGGAATGGGAATCCCCGCACAGCGGAAGACGATCGAATCGTCGTGGTATCATTATGCTACTCGAATTTCACTAAAATTAACTATCTAATAGTTAAGGCCAAACATGCTCAAAAGAAAAGAAAAACAGCAAGTAGAACACAAGATACTTACTTGTAGAAGACCCTCTTCAAAATCCTTTCCAGTGTATCACGAACTTTTCGTGCAATCTCGATCTCTTCAAATTATTCTCTCGAACAAAAGTCGAACACAACCAAAGGCTTCTCGGTTGTTCTTGTTTTGGAAGAAGGAAAGTGGTAAGACTTTTGTGTTTTTGAGAAGGGGGGAGAGTAGAGAGAGTTGAGAGAGAATGGTTCTCTTCTTTTGGGTGAGAATCCATAAAATGAGAGATTGTCGTAAGTTCCTTCTTGGAAAAAGGGTTTAAACAGTGGAAATTGATGGATTTAAAATCTCCACATTATTACCACTTTACCACAACTATAGGTTATGCAAATCATATTTGCATAACCATCTAATATAAGATATCTCATATCTCATTATACAAATCACATTTACATAATTGTGGATTAATTAAATTGAATCACATCCAATTTAATTTCTCTCAATTAATTTCTCCAATTAGCCCTAATTCAATAATTAGGCTAACCTATAGTTTATTATGAATGTCATTCACATTAAACTATATATTATATCATTCATATCTCATATAAATGACATAAATGCCCTTTAAGTGAAATTGAACACTTCAATTCACACCAAAACATTAACCATTCTTTTAACCCAGATTGAGCCAACCGAGGGACCTAATGGACCTACAGTGACGAGCTCCAATGATCCGAGATTAACCTATCAAACTCTTTGAGCCGGTTAATCAACCTTCATTAGCTACGGTAACACCCCACTAAAGCCTGTAACTGCACTCCTGTCAGTGTAGAATATTACGTGTCCACTGATATAACCAATGCCCATGAGTTGACCCTTTACAGGTTGTTCGTAGACACTATTGGGTCAAATTACCGTTTTACCCCTGTGTCTACTTCTTTTTCCTTAACTCCCCACTGTTTCTCTAATGAACAAGAACATTGCTATGGTCCGACCATACACAACAACTCTCTCGTGCCAGTGAGAGAGTGGGCGCCCGTTGTCCAAGCCCTAGAGACACCACTTAAGGGAACAACCCCTCTAGTTTCCCTAAAAGCGGGAACGAGTGAATTCCATCTCGCGTAGTTAAGTTCCCAGCTCTCTACTGTTGGGATGTATGTCCTCATCTCGTATAGTTTGTAATATTCCAAGTTGTAAATAAATAAGAGTTATTTATTTGAACTTTGTGTAATAAATAAGAGTTATTTATTTAAAGTTTGTGTCTCGCATTTTTCATAAACTTAATCCAATAAACTAAGCTCCAGGGTCATTGTATTTATGAGAGAACTAAGAACTTGATCGGTGTGTAGTGGACACACAAGGAGGATCACGTTCGAGTTAATGACCCGAACGGTCAACAGTATATGGATAGGCCAGTAAGGTTGGAAAACAAAATAGGTACTTTATCTAATGCTATATTTGGATAGGAAATCTTTAAAGGCATAAAAATTTGACGTTGGCATTTACTTTGTAAAAAAATTTCTATTGCTAGTATAGCTCGATTAGTATAACCGTTAATAGTTAACGTAATTGTGTAACTCAGTCAATAAGACATCTACTCACATTTCATTGAGATCGAAAGTTCAAATTTCTACCCTATATTTTTCACTTACAAAAGATAATGCTCGCAAGTTTGAACTTATATGTACTACTCCTAAAAGAAAAAACATAATGTATTTATTATTTAAATTACCAAGGTAGCTAAAGTATATTTAATTAAGTATTTGGATATTAATTTGCTTAACAGACTAATAGACATCACCTTTAATTCAAAAAAAACAAAAAGAAAGAAAAACAGACTAATAGACATGATCTCTTCTTTTACGAATTTTTTACAAATCGGCTCGCCTCCTTTGTTCGGCACCTGAGGATTTTACCGATCACGACTCAGGAGCAAGGCTCTGATACCACTGTTAGGGACAATAACCCTCAGGCATTGCTTTTGGTTTCACCAAAAAGGTCTCATACCAATGGAGATACTACCCCTCACTTATATACCCATGATCTTCCCTTTCTCTAGGCGATGTGCGATTTTAGTCGCACTCCCAACATATTACTTAGTATTATTATTTTAAATGAGTCAATTACCACTACATTCATTAAAAAATTAGTTCATAGATCATAATATAGTAAGTTCAGATAAAATTTGAAAGGCAAGAGTAAAAAGGCATAAAATTAATTGTGGTAGGCGTGTCTTTGATTTTTCTTTTTATTTTCCAAACATAGCTAGCCCAACCCAATATGAATTTATAAAAAGTCTAAAATACTCTCTTGTGTATAATTTTGTCTGTCTTTGTAGCATAAGTACATCAACAGTCTATCGTTGACATATTATGGATATAATTTATAGACCTAATTTAAAGTATATCAATGACCTACTAATAATATATTTTATTTAGGTATATCAATGAAATATAAATACTCGTATTCAGTATATAAAAATAGCTAATAAAAGTATAGCGAGAATATAATATCGATTGATTCGTGCTCGATATATCAGAAATATAGCTAATACATATCATTGAGATACTTTCAATATACTTTACTTAGGTATATCAGTGAAAAGGAAATGTTAATATTCAATATACTACCAACATATCAAAAATAGCTAATATGGAGTATATCGATAACACAATAGTGATTTATGCTCGGTGTATCATATATATGTAATATCAAGTATATTAGTGCTATACTATTAAACTACTTAGGTATATCAATAAAATGAAAATGCTAATATTCAGTATATCAATAGGATATCAAAAATAGCTAATACAAAGTATATATCAATAGCATAATAGTTATTCATGCTCGGTATATTAGATATACCTAATATCAAGTATATCGGTGATATAATACCGATATACTATATTTAGGTATATCAATCAAATGGAAATCCTAATATTCAATATATCAATAACATATCAAAAATAGCTAATCCAAAGTATATCACGAGTATAATAGTGATTCATGCTCAGTATATCTAATATTAAGTATATAAGTGATATACTATTGCTATACTTTATTTAGATATACCAATGAAATGAAAATGTTAATATTCAATATATCAACAAGAAGTATATCAAATATAGGTAATACGAAATACATAAAGAGTATAATAGTGAATTTATGCTCAATATATTGGATCTACCTAATATCAAGTATACCAATGATATAATACTGACATATTTTATTATAGGTATATATTTTTACTGATATATCTAACATTGATGTACCTAATAAACAATGTATGAACTGATATATAAAGCATAGTAAAAAAAATTTAAAACAAAAACTATAAATTATACCAAAAATACTACTTACCAAATATAAAGTATATCAAAAATACTACCGATATACCAAATAGGAAGTATATCATATATATATATATAAATAAAGATAAAATTGGAATAATGAGAACAAAGAAAATAATATTTAAAATTTTTTGCTATATTTACAAATTTGAAAAACCACTGCTAAGTTTATAAATATATTAATAATTTTTGCCACCCACTATCATTCCCCAATTTAAAAATTTATAATCCAAACCTATGAACTAGTCGCTCTATAATTTTCTAATTTTTGTCGGCTACTAAACTATCAGTCTATCGCCAATCAATTAAATGTATTTTAAAATTAAGGCAGGTAAAATAATTCTGGAATGATCTAATTAAATTATTTATTAAAAAATATTGCTTTCAGTTTTTGTTAGCTACAGTAATGAAAAATTAGATAGAGATATCAAAATGCTACTAAACTTAAACTTCAGAGTTAAAATAGTGAGTATGAAAATTCATCTAAATGCTACCAAATTTAGGAGCGGTATTTTGTTTCACTCTCTCTTTTTTATTATTCTTGTAGTTGCTATTTTTTTTTAATCATTTATCTAAATTATATTAGATTTGCAAAAACTCCTAGCAAGAAGCTATAAAATTATAAATAGTGACTTAATTGACTGATTCAATATTAATACTTAATTATCATAGTCAATGCATAACAAGTAAAGGCCATCTTAGAATCTAATGCACATAATTTGGTTCAAAATTGGACAAAGACATACCAACAAACTTTGCCAAACTCAGAAAATAAGTTTCTTCTTTCATGTCTTATTTTCTTACTCTCTCTCCACCTTTATTTTCAAACAAAGCTTTCTTTTCTTTTTCTTTTCTTTTTTATAATATAGAGAAATTGAGTAACGTCTACAAATAAATGCATATGATAAACAAAGATAAAAATGTTTCATATTTGAGATTATGACTATCATGATTTTAGGAGGATATAATTAATATTTTTTTCATTTATATCTTTGGTATATACTCTTATACACAGTAACCCTCACAAAATAAATATCTTTTTTTTAAAAAATATATATATATTTTAGACATTCTCTCTCACCATAACTAACTTGCCCCTAAATTTATGCATTTCGAAATTCTCTTCACTACTATGAATTTAACTTTTATTGGCACTTGACTTAATTGAATTGTTGACGTTTCAGACAAAAAAAAAAATGTAACGACCCTAAAATTCGAGACGAACCTACGTTAGGGAAGTTGCTCCGGCACACCATTCGCGTCGAAATTTCGGCAGCATAACGGCATAGCAAGGAGAAAACCGAAATTTTTCCTGGAACCTAACAAGCATAAAACACTTCAAGAGTTTCAAAGAACGCCCAACCACCACCAAACTACAATCAGAGAATGGGTTGGGCTACAATCAGAGTTCCAAAGCACAACATCTTGGACAAACAGACACAGCGGAAAGAGGACTCACCCAGAACGAAAATTCACTAACTAATAAATACAAAAGAAAATATAGAATCGTGCGACCAAGCAAATAAAACAGAAGCTAAAACATGACCGGTTCAAGCGAAAACTCTAAGCTAAAAGAAAACAAGAAGGAAACAGGGGTCCACGGCCTCGTCTGGTCGTCATCATCGTCAATCGCCTCAAGGTTTCTTTACGCAACCAAAAACATCAAAGTAGACGGTGAGTATAAAAATACTCGATGAATTTTTCGCCCACTCACGCCCAAACAAACTAACATGCAACCAAACAAGACTCGTTTTCTAAACTCACTCAAACCCAACAGGGTCTCACACTTAGCACACTTCACCCGAGCTCCCCCTGTAATAATAACTCGAGCTCTACCTTCGATCTTGGAACTTTGATTGACGATGCAATGAGAGAAAGCAACTCTCACGCCACTACACACTGGCATAGAGCAGAGCAGGTACGTATCCTACACGCCCTATGAGGAATCGCCCTTAAGCCAGCATGGGATAATGGAAAGCAACCACTCCCTGACGGGGACGTACCCCAGGGTCTCACAACGCAACACGCTAGCATAGTGCAGTGAGGTACGTAACCAACACGCCCTATGGGGAATCGCCCCTCAGCTAGCACGGGATAATGGAAAACAACCACTCCGGGATCTCATCGGGGACGCACCCCAGTCTCACGAGCCTATCATATATCGTCAACCTAGAGGTTTCGACTCGCTCAAGCGTAACTCAGGGTTTAGTAAGTGCTGGATTTTGCATTTCATAAGGTTATTTAGGATTTTATCCTGACATCCCCACAATCCCCGACTCATTCTCAAGGGTCCCAAATCCAACCAGGTTTTCACTTTTAGCCAACACCTCAAAGTACCCAATCCCACTTTCAGACCACACTCAGCTAGATGTCTGACTTAGCCTTACCCCAAGCCCACACCGAATTGCTCAGCTCCTTGCTTCACGTCTGTAAACGTCTCCCTAACTAGCATTTCAACGTAGCCCAGACCAGCCCCGTAGGACGCTCATCGCTAAGTCTCGCTCCGAGTCTGTTGCCACACTCATGATGACTCACCTCGAAGCATTCTCGTCTTCGGTCTGTCGCCATGACTACCATGGCTCACCACGAGACATCATTGCCCCTGGTCTATTACCACATGTACTATGACTCACCACGAGACATCCTCAATACTCATACTCCATGCTAGTTTCTCGCCACACAAAGTTGTAGGATAACGTCACCTAAGTAAGGAGTAAGGTAGGGACTACTAGCCCGGGGGGTTCCATGACACAAAACTCTTGACTTAGTACTAAATCATAATCGAAGATACATACTAGCAATCATGTAAGCAATACAAGCTGCATACCGACAATGATCCTCAACCACACATGCGCGAACTCATCCTCGGTCGGAACTAACCCCTTTAACAAACACGAGAACACAAAGTTCCAATCCAACTTACTTATGAACTCGCTTACTGGATCAAGTTGGCTACAAACATCGGTTCGAGGATCCAAGAAAGAACCACTTCCTTCAAACGTCAAACACGAGCTCGTCTAAAACATTTCCAAGGGAATGGCTGGTCACTAGCGTGGCCTAGGGCTCACCTTTAACACCTAACAAGTTAGTTAAAGCGATCTAAACAACTTAAACACGAACCGAAACTTAAGGCATTGCACCCAACGATCACATTTACCCCCAACCACAGTAACCAAACATTAGTTCTCAACCTCGAACCCTTTTCCAGAACAGTCTCACACTTAGGCGACCTTAAGCCCAACACAGTAATCCTCAATGGGTTGGGTCAACTACACTTGTCCCACTCACCCATCTAAGGTTTACTCGTGACTCACTAGTTCCAACTACAACCATGAGGTAGATCCCTATCATAGAATCACCTCCAACTACATCAGTCTCAGACCCCACAATATTCGTTCTCGACTTATTACAATCAAAGACTTAAAGTCTTACTCTTAACTTGAAGACTCAACCCCCTTTTCCCACATTAACTACAATCTCAGTCCATTAGTGGTACAAGCAACACCAGTACAAACCAAAACTCGAACATATGCAACACAACATAATTTTTGGGCATTACACACAATTCACCGACGACCACATTCAAGAAAAACAAACTATAACTTCAAGGGGGCTTAATCCAAATGACTACTTACCTCGATAATGAAGTCCGAACCTGCGATCCCAAGTCCCACACACTTCTTTAGTACGTTCGGGCCCCTAAGTCAAAAACAAAGTCTTAAAGTCACGCTCCAATCATCGATAATTTAACTTGACTTAAATAACCATCACAACATACGAGGCCCTAAAATGGGATCGAGAAAATGAAAACGACCAACTGTACCTAATCGGTGGCGGTGGCGGCGGCGGAATCCGGCGAGCAGCGAGCGACAGCGGGGGCTTCCGGCGCGTGTCGGAGCATGGAACATGCCGTTGAAATCCTCGTGCCCCGATCTATCCAAAACCGGTCTTAAAACTCTGAGAACCGATCGTCTTACCCATAAAAAATACGAACCAAATCATCAAACCGGCAGTTGGATCAATGGCTTCGATGGCTGTTCCTCACGATTTTCGGCGGCGTTCATTGAGGCATTTTTTTTTTGTAGATCCATCGTCTTTGGCGAGTCGGCGGTGGGTCGCACACGACTTTCGCGGCTCAACGACGCGTGTGAGGCAGATTGCGTGCCATGGTAAACACCCAATGGTTGGGTTGGTGTTGTCGGCGACTGCTGCACAAGAAGAAGAAGAAGAAGAAGAAGAAGAAGCAAAAGAAGAAGAAGAAGAAGAAGAAGGAGAATGAGACGAAGAAGAAGAAGAAGAAGAAGAGGGGAAGGGGCGTGCGGCTGAGGGCTTCTCCCCCTTTTTTTTTTTAGGCGTTACAAAAAAAGTCAATAAAATGTTAGTTTTTACTTTAAAATAAATTATTAATTAAGAAATAAATATATTGATGGCTATTAAACGTCAAAAGAGTTCTATATTTAAGTTGACACAACACACCGTCAACATTGATCGATTTATTGAGAGTTTTTCCCAAAAATTCTGCCACAATTGGGTATGTTCCACGTTTTATATTCGTTGGCGGCTAATACCTGTCAATTGTTTGTTGTGGTTTCTTTGTTTTCTCCATTTCTGAAAATTTTCCATTTTCAAATACTTTATCTAATTTTTCAACATTTTTATGGTTTCTTTAATTTTCTAATATGCAACATTTATGAACAAACACTGTGCAACATTGCCAAAGTAAATGGAAGGAAAAAAAGCGCAGAGAAGAAGTTGCAGGATCATTTGTTTTTTAGAAGTAAAAACAACGGTGATAGAAATATGTACCTAGAGAAGGTTACTGAACGACAATTCCTACTCTACTACTTTATATCGCTAGAGGCCAATGTTAGATGAAACAAAATTGAAGATAAAAGGAAATCGAATGGATAGAAAAGTTTCAAATGAAATGAGTCGTCAGGGAAGATGAAAAACATTTTTCGTCATTTACCCAAAAATTCTTCTTGGGTAAATGGAATGAAAAGGAACTCAAAGAAGAAGTTGCAGGAATGAAGAAATCAATTGAACACATTCGATTTTCAAAAAAAAAAATGATAGTAGATAGAAAAAATATACGTACCTCAAGATTGACTTAACACTACTAAAAATAACTACACAACCAAACATTAAAAACAATAGTGTTTTACTTAACTACAAAGTGATGTCGTTTAACCCTGTGTCTTAACACTTCCCCACAAACAAAACGGGGAGGAAAGGACCTTGAGTTTGTGATGGAACACAGACATACGCAGGAGAAAAAAAGGATCTAATGACACTTTAATTGCATCTAACTTAATAGAAATTAACATGCAAACAAGCCAAAAAAAAAAACAGTGAACTAAAAAGGGAAGAAAGTACAAACTTTGTAGAGTGATTTCTTCACGATCTCCTTGTTATTGGGATTTGTGCCCTAAACTTATGCAATTTTGATCAAATAAATAAAGAGTTATTTGTTTTGATAAAATTGTATTCTTCCTCTATAAATCCAATAAACTAAGCTCCAAGGTTATAATGTATCTTGAACATCAGTGTAGTAGACACTATTTGGATTGTGTTCAAGAGTATAACCTAAAGGGTCTATGGTATAAGAATAAGGTTGGAAACCTTATTCTGGTAACACCATGGATGCGACCCACTTTGTAATTAGTACAAATGAGGTAATCCAACTCATTCATGTGGATTGACATGCGAGTGGGGGCATCCTGTATGAATAGTTCGTACAAGACCGGACTACAAATTATTAGTCTAACCAAATTATAACGTCGTTATTGAGGATAAGACCCGATAATTTATAGATGGTCATTAGTGACTCGACACGAATCCTCGAGCAAGTTAAGAACTCCCGCTTATAGGGGTTTGTCCTTAGACTAGTATGGGTGAGAGTGGCCTGTAACCGACTCAATAAGCCTACCTTCTCAGGGACAGAACCTCGTAGGTAGCTGGGGATTTAGCTATGCAAGATGGAATTCACTCATTCCTACACTAAGGAATTAGATAGGTTGTTCCTTTAAGAACTGAATCCAGGTCTTGAACAACGGGGCCCCACCCTCTAAGAGGGTATGAGTCTATGGTAGGACCATAGACTTGTTGTTCATTAGAGGATCAGTGGTGCATAAGGAACAAAGAAGTAATCACAAGGGTAAAACGGTAATTTGACCCAACCATGATTACGAACAACCTGTGAAGGGTCGACTCATGGGTAATGATTATATCAATGGACACAATATAATCTACAGTGAGGAGAGTGCAACTACAAGTCTATAGTGAAGTGACTTGTAGTTAATGAATATTGATTAACTAGATCAAAGAGTTTGATCAGTTAATCTCACATCATTGGAGCTCATGAACTGTAGGTCCATTAGGTCCCTCTGTTGGCTCAACATGGTAATATTGAGGGTATAAAGTTAGGAATGAAATTGAAGTGTTCCATTTCATATATGAGGTGTTATATCAGTTATATGTGATATAATTGATATAATTGATATAATGTATGGTTTTAATGTGAATTAGATTCATATTTAAACTATATACTAATAAGAGAATAAAGGAGGGATAGGATGGTAATTTTCATCCTATTTCTCTATAAATAGTTGCATGAGATACATCTTTGAGGTTAAGCAAAAATCTTGGAAAACCCTAGATTATCAACTATTTGTGTTGTTGGAAAAGTTCCACAAAAACACAACCTCTCTCACAACCCCACACCTTATCCTAAAGGAACCCACATTCCTCCCTCACCTAGAGAACAACAGAAAAGATCTGGTGGTGGTGTCTTCATTCATTCGGGTTCGAGTTGCTGAAGATTGTGATCGTGGGAGAAGGAGCACTTGAAAAAAGAGTTCTTCAAAGGTAATATTATTTCCTGTCCAATATCTTATAGCATGCTTAATCTTTGTTATATTTGATCTTGATTGAAATCCATGTTACAAAATAAGAACACGCGATTCACAATCGCTTCCGCTGCAGGATTCGATCCCTTCACTTGCCAAAGCACAAACTGAACACAACCGGACCACCGTAGAGCTTCTCCGCTATCCTTTGGACTCAGAACCGAGTTGTGGGACTCGGTGAATGAAGGATTGAAAAGGAAGAATGGGAGAGGTTCAAAGCTTTAAGTGAGAAAAGGAAAAGAAGTATTGTTTTTTTTTAGACTTTTTTTGAAAAAACTAAAAATTCAGCAAAATGAACCATTTGTTTTGAAAACAGACCTATTTATAAAGAAATTACATGCATCAAATGCATGTCAAAACTCACCAAAATGCAACACCTCACAAAATACTAACTAAAGTGGGCTATGTGTCATTCTATAATGTTTACACATAGTCCACTTAAGTTAGTGGGATTGTCCAACAAAAACTTGGATAATTTCACTAACTCTAGTCAAGGGTAAAATGGTCTTTTCCATCTTTTCAAAGTCAAACTTTGACTTTTCCTGAGCCGAAAAAGTGAACCGTTTGACTTTTTACGGTTTTGACCCTCTTGACTAATTTTGACCTCCCGAACATGAATCCTTCATATTTTTGAAATTCAAATCACATTTGAATAAATTGTGTCATACAAAAACCGATAGCTATATCACATATACTTTTCGGTTTAAAACTTCTTTCCTAATTCGAACAATTCGAATTAATCCAACATACTGTTCTAAGTTTAATCCATATGAGCTAGAAGGGGGACCTCATGGACCTACAGATCATGGGCTCCAACAATCCGAGATTAACCGGTCAAACTTTTTAACCTAATTAATAAACATTTGTGAACTAACGGGTCATTCCACTAAAGTCTCGTAGTTGCACCCCCCTCACTGTAGATATATTTCTGTCCACCTGATATAACAGTAACCAGTAAGTCAATCCTTCACAGGTTGTTTGTGGTCTCGATTGGGTCAAAATACCGTTTTACCCCTGATAACACTTCTTGTTCCTTAAGTCCCACTAAACCTCTATAGAACAATTGATTTGCGGTCCAACCAACAAATTTAGTCCCTCACAGCCTAGTGAGAGGTGGGGCCCTTTGTTCTAGTTTCGAAGTCAACACTAACGGGAACAACCTATCTACTATCCCTAGAGTTGGGTATTAGTGAATTCCGTCTTGCACTCTATGTCCCCAGCTATCTACCCGGTCTTACCCCTGAAATGGGAGGCTTATTGAGCCAGCGCTATTGAGATGCTCTCACCCATGCAGATATAAGGATAATCCCAATTAAACATGAATTCATAGTTAGCTCAGGATTGAGATCGAGTTACCTAGGTCATCAAATTTAAATTAGTTAGTTTTATACAGTAAACGGTGTTATAAAGCAAAAGTGACTAAGTTGTGGTCCAGTCTTATACAAACTTATTGCATATGATGCCCCCACTTACATATCTCTATACGAACGATTTAGGATCACATCGTTTGTACTAACTACAAAGTAGGTCCCATCCATAGTGTCCCCAGAATAAAGCGCCCCACCTTATCCCTGTACTATACACCATTTCAGGCTAAATACTCGAACTTTATCCATGTTTTATGTCAATAAAGTTAAAGGCTACATTAAATAGCCTCGGGACCTTAGTTTATTGGATTCAAGATTATAGCATACTAATTCAATAACAATTTTATCGAAAAAAGAAACACGAAAAATGTTTGTCAATTACAAACTACGAGTTTAAGGACATAAAATCCAACAAACTCCCACTTGGACTAAAACTCCTAGTGGAATATCATAATGTTGAATTTAAGTGAGAAATATATGAGTACAATAAACATATGAATATAATGAACTAGGGCATATACCCAAAAGTTCTCCAAATCGTCCTAGTTTACTAACTTCGTGAGACCTAACAAGATTCAATAGGTGACATTCAAACACTTTAGCCGTGAGGGTCTTTGTTCTATAATAAAAAGATTAGCAATGTGAGTTTCTTGGTTCTCTTGAATTTTGCAATGTGTTTTTTTGCACCATATATTATATTATACATTATAAAATATAGGGTGATAAGCAGATGCATATTTGGAACGACTTCCAAATCTTTCAAGAATTTTCTCAACCATACTACTTCCTTTGTTGCTTCACATGCAACTACGTATTCAACTTCCATTGTGGAGTCTGCAATACAGTTTTGCTTCACACTTCTCCACACTACTGCTCCTCCCTTCAGAATGAACACTGATCCCAATGTGGATTTTCTTGCATCTTTATCGGTATGGAATCAGAGTCAGTGTATCCAGTAAGGATCAAATCCTTAGTGCCATACACGAGCATGTAGTTCCTCGTTCTCCTAGGATATTTGAGGATATTTTTAATGGCAGTCCAATGTTCATATCTAGGATTGGACTGATAAACCCAAGTAACGGTCAGGCTGATGAACAATCCTCCCACTACGTCGAGGTATTCTCAACTCTTGAGAATGATGTGACTAACCAGATGTACTAATTTTATCTACTACTTTAGTAGATGAACTATCTCTATCTGTGGCGTCTTTGGAAAGTTCATTCAATACTAGTCTACTGCGAGGTCGATGACTTTTGATGTGGTCTTCCTCTAAGAATGTGGTATTTGTCGACACAAAACACCTTATTCTCTTGAGGATCCTAAAACATACCACCTTTTGTTTCTTTTGGATAACCTAAAAATAAACATAACTTTGAATGACGTTCTAATGGATTTTGCACCAACACTATGTCGGGCATCCCAAAATCCTAAAGTGACGTAAACTTCCTTTACGCCCTTTCCATAGTTCATAAGGTGTTTTTAAAACACTTTTAGAGGGAACGTTATTCAAAATATAGACAACAGTTTCTAGTGCATGTTCCCAAAAGGAATCAGGTAACTTAGCAAAGCTCATTATTGAGTGAACGATGTCCAACATGGTTCTGTTTCTTCTTTCAGATACACCGTTCTACTGAGGCATATTAGGTGAAGAGAGTTATGACTTGATTCTGTGTTCTATCATATAGTCCTGGATTCTTAAGTCCATGTACTCCCCACCTCGATCTGATCGGAGTGTCTTAATCGTTTTACCTAACTGGTTCTCAACCTTAATCATATATTCTTTGAACTTTTCAAAAGAATTAGACTTGTGATGCTGAAGGGAATAAACTCCCGCAACAGAAACGACTTGGAATGTCGTGGTGTTCGTTATGAAAAATATTTTCTTAAAACCGAACCTATCTCATAGATCCTAGGCTAAAACTATTGTAATTGAAGGAAAAATAGTAAGGAAAGTTTACTTACTTGTTGAAGAACGCTTCTTCAAGAATTCCTTCTCTGGTCACGAAATCTTCATGCTCTCGATCTCTACGATCACAATCTCTCGAACCACGAATGAATTGGACACCTCCAATTGGTCTTCTCGGTTGTTCTCGGTCGGTAGAGGGAGAGTGGTGGGACTCCCTTTGGTTTATGATAGAGAGAAGTTGAGAGAGAGTTGAGAGAATGAGAGAGTTTCTCTTGGATGGAAAATCCAAAAAATGAGAAAAGCTTAAGCAATCCTTCTTGTAAAGGTGCTTATATAATGGTGATAGGTGGAGTTGAAATCTCCACCTATTTACCATTTTACCACAACCTTAGGTTATGCAAATCATATTTGCATAACCACGTATAATAAGATATCTCATACCTTATAATACAAATCACATTTGTATAATTGTGGATTTTAAATTGAATCACATTTAATTTAATTTCTCTTAATCCAATTTCTCTAAATTAGCAATAATTAATCAATAAGGCTAACCTATAGTTCATTATGAATCTAATTCACATTAAACTATATAATATGTCAATTATATCTCATATAAATGACATAAATACCCATTTAATGAATTCAGACACTTCAAATCCACACCAAACTATAAACCCTCTATCTATCAAGTTTGAGCCAACCG
The DNA here is from genome assembly GCA_036507285.1 of Trichosanthes cucumerina. NCBI lineage: Eukaryota > Viridiplantae > Streptophyta > Magnoliopsida > Cucurbitales > Cucurbitaceae > Trichosanthes > Trichosanthes cucumerina. Next base: position 99,842,504 of record CM071835.1, read on the forward strand.
AGGGACCTAATGGACCTACAGATGACGAGCTCCATTGATCCGAGACTAACCTGTCAAACTCTTTGACCTGTTATTCAACATTCATTAGCTACGGTAACACTCCACTAAACCCCGTAGTTGCACTCCCATCACTATAGGACAAGTTGTGTCCATTGATATAACCAATGTCTCGTGAGTCGACCTTTCACTGGTTGTTCGTAGACATTGTTGGATCAAATTACCGTTTTACCTCTGTGTCTACCTCTTGCTCCTTAAGTCCCCATTGCTCCTCTAATGAAAACCAACGTTGTATGGTCCAACCACAAACAACACCCCTATCAGGCCAGTGAGAGGGTGGGCGCCCGTTGTCCAAGCCCTGGAGACAACACTCAAGGGAACAACCCCTCTAGCTTCTCTAAGTCGGGAACGAGTGAATTCCATCTTGCGTAGTCAAGTTTCCAGCTCCCCACGTGGCCCTGTCCTTGAGAAGTTAGGCGTATTGGGTGAGTAACTGTGACCACCCTCACCCGTACTAGTCAAAGGACGGACCATGCAGGTGGAGTCCGTAACACGCTCAGGATTAAGGTCGAGTCACTAATGGTCATCTACGAAGTTATTAGTCCTATACTGTTAACGGTGTTACATCAGTATGTCTAATAATTCACGATCCGGTCTTGTACAATCTCATTGCACAGGATGCCCCCACTCGCATGTCAACCACATGAACGAGTTGGATCACCTCGTTTGTATCTAATACAAAGCGGACCACATCCCCAACGTATCCAGGATTAGGTCTCCAACCCTATCTATATACTGTAGACCGTTCGGGTCATTAACTCGAACGTGATCCTCCCTATGTGTCCACTACACACCGTTCAAGTTCTCGTTCTCTCATAATTCAATGACCCTGGAGCTTATTTTATTGGACAAAGTTTGTAAATATGCGAGACACAAAGTGATGAAAAAATAACTTTTATTTATTTCAATAAGTAATATTACGAACATGTACGAGATTAGGACATACATCCTAACAAACTCCCACTTGGATTAAGCTAGTGGAGTATAAAATACATTTCTCAAATGTATAATAAAATACAATAAACTAGGGCATTGAATGCCCTTTACAATACTCCCACTTGTCCTAGTCAGGAAGCACTCGAAGGCCTAGACTCTATAGGTCACCCTCAAACACCTTAGCCGTGAGGGCCTTTGAAAATGGATCAACAACGTTGTGCTCCGACGCTATCTGCGTGACTGTCACGTCTCCGCGGTGCACAATCTCTCGTATCAGGTGATACTTTCGCTCAATGTATTTGCTCCTCTTATGACTTCGAGGTTCTCTCGAGTTGGCTACTGCACCACTATTGTCACAAAAATGTGTAATCGACAAGTTCATATTTGGAACAACTTCCAAATCCATCACGAACTTCCTAAGCCAAACAACTTCTTTTGTTGTTTCACAAGCCGCAACATACTCGACTTCCATCGTGGAATCAGCGATGCATCCCTACTTGATGCTTCACCACACTACAGCTCCTCCATTCATAATGAAGGTTGACCCCGAAGTAGATTTTCTAGAATCTTTATCGGTCTGAAAGTCAAAGTCTGTGTATCCCGTAAGGATCAAATCTCCACTCCCATACACAAGGTTGTAGTTCCTTGTTCTCCTAAGATACTTGAGGATTGCCTTTAGGGTTGTCTAGTGATCTAATCCTTGATTGGATTAATACGTATTAACAATCCCAACTGCATAACAGATGTCGGGCCTAGCACACAACATGGCATACATGAGGCTCCCAATAGCTGAAACATAGGTAATTTGTCTCATATCCTCAACTTCTTGAGGTGTCTTAGGACATTGATCCTTAGACAGGTGAACCCCATGCCTGAAAGGCAACAAGCCCTCCTTGGAGTTCTCCATCTTATATCTAGACAACATCTTGTCAATATAAGACGCCTGAGACATGGCTAGCGTTCTGTTGTTCCGGTTCCGGACTATCTGGATACCTAGAACATACTGAGCCTTTCCCAAATATTTCATTTGGAATTGCGAAACCAACCATTTCTTAATGTCAGTAAGAAATCCTACCTCATTCCCAATGAGAAGGATATCATCCACATATAATATTAGAAATGTGACTATACTGTTGACGATTTCTTGTAGACACAAGGCTCAACAACATTCTGATTAAAGCCATAAGATTTGATCGCCTCATCAAACCTTATATTCCAAGACCTCGAGGCTTGTTTCAGTCCATAAATAGATCTATGAAGCCGAAAAACCTTTTGCTCTTGGCCTTGGGCAATGAACCCTTTGGGCTAGTCCATGTCGATGGTTTCATCAAGATTGCCATTTAGAAAGGTTGTCTTAACATTCATCTTCCATACCTCATAGTCATAATATGCGACAATGGCCAGAAGGATCCTGATCGACTTTACCATGGCTACAGGTGAAAAGGTTTCCTCATAGTCAACCCCTTCAACCTTGGTAAAACCTTTTGCCACTAGTCATGCTTTGAAGGTCTGCACCTTCCCATCTACGCCACGTGTACGCTTGTAGATCCATTTGCAACCTATAGGTTTTACCCCATCCGGTTGATCCACAACTTCTCAGACGGAAGTTAAGTACATCAACTCTATTTCCTGGTCCATAGCTTTAATCCATTCGTCTTTGTCAACGTCTGTCATTGCCTGATCATAGGTCAATGGATCCTCGCAGTCATCATCAGGCGTGACGACTTGGGTTTCAGCCAAATCCATGTAACGTTCAGGCTGTCTCACATCCCTTCCACTACGTCGAGCCATTCTAAACTCTTGAGAACGAACTTGACTAGACGAGCTACGATCAACAACACTTGTTGACGTACTAGCCCCATCAGCAACTCTTGCTGATGTACTGTCCATTTCGTGTAACACAATTTTACTCCTTTGTAAGTGATCCCTGATGTGGTTTCCTCAAGGAAAGTGGCGTTTGTCGACACAAGCACCCTATTTTCCTTACGATCGAAAAATATACCACCCTTTGTCTCTTTTGGGTAACCTACAAAGAGGCACAATTTTGAACAGGGTTCCAACTTTTTCGGGTTTGACACCAACACATGGGTCGGGCATCCCCAAATTCTGAAATGGTGTAAATTGCCTTTACGTCCATTCTAGAGTTTGAAACAAGTTTCACAAACACTCTTTGACGGAACGTTGTTCAAAATATAAACCGCAGTCTCCACTGCGTAACCCCAAAAAGAATCAAGGAGACGAGCATAACTCATCATCGACCGAACCATGTCCAACAGGGTTCTGTTTCTCTTCTCCGATACACAATTCTATTGTGGCATACCAGGTGCTGAGAGTTGGGACGTAATTCCATGTTCTATCATATAGTTGTGGAATTCAGTGTTCATATACTCTCCACGTCGATCTGATCGAAGTGTTTTGATTGTTTTACCAAACAGGTTCTCAACCTCAGTCTTGAACTCCTTGAAGTTTTCAAGAGTTTCAGACTTCCTATGCATTAGGTAAATATACTCATATCTTGAATAGTCATCTATAAAAGATACAAAGTATTCGTAACCTCCTCGTGCTTTAACACTTATCGGACCACAGAGGTCAGAATGTATAAGCTCCGGAGGCTCTTTGGCTCTATATCCTTGTCCACTAAAAGGATGATTGGTCATTTTGCCTTCAAGGCATGACTCACATACCGGTAAAGAGTTTTCTTCCAACTCACTTAAAAGTCCACTCTTCACTAGTCTCTCAATCCTATTTAGATTAATGTGGTCTAACCTTAGATGCCAACGATAGACATTTTGTTCAAGAGAAACCTTTACTCTCTTAGTTCATGTTTCTGTCGTTTTAAATAATTCAGTATTCAAAACACTTTTGACCGAATTAGGTTTCAAAACGAACAAGTTATTCTCAAGTGAAGCAGAATAAATCAAGTTTCCATTTCGAGAAATAAACGCTTTATTACCAGTAAATTAAACGGAAATACAATGTTCTAACAAGCAGGAAATAGAAACTAGGGTTTCTAGTAAACCCTAGATCTATATACAAATTATCTAATAAAATGTAGTTCCTGCAAAAAAACAGCTTCACCGTGCCCATTGCTGCAACAGAGACAACCTCCCCGGATCCAACCCGTAGCGTTATCTCACCCTCTCACAGCTACTGCCAGGAACTAATGCCATGAAAAGAAGAACAAACACGGTTAGTGGCACCTGAATCAAGTATCCAGGCAGAGTCATTACTCTCCACTAAACAGGTTTCAGTTACAAGTAAATCACATTTACCTTCTTTCCTCCTGTCGGCAAGGAACTTGGGAAAATTTCTCTACTAGTGTCTGTCCCCATTGCAGTGGAAACACTTTCCTTTCCTTGACCTTCTTGCATTTCTGGGCAGCAACACGGTCAACTTTATCCTTCTTCATCTTCTTCTTCTTCACTTTCGGCCCTGAAGAACCTACAAACTTTGTCCCAGAGGTCGAACCCCTGTGAAAGGACCTGAAGGCAACGTTTGCCTCAGCGTCCAGTGTCCTGATCCTCATCAAGGACTGGAAGTTCTGTAGTTCGTTAAGAAGGGTTGTCAGAGTGTAGCTAATTTTGTTCATAACAACATTGCTATGAAACTGTAAGAAACTCTTCGAAAGAGTCTCCAAGATAAAGCTGACCTGGCTCGACTCGTCGATCGAAGCCTCATTCATCTTTGCCAGATTAAAGTGGGTCATCATTTCCAGAACATGTTCACGGACAGACGCCCCTTCTTTCATCCGTGCATTGAAGACGTGTTTGAGGGAATCGTGTTGGACTTGAAAAGACTGTTGTCCAAACATTTCCTGCAGAGATTCCATGATCTCCTTGGCGGTGATCATCACCTCATGCTTCTTTGTTAATACTTCTGATAAGCTGGCAATGATATAGAACTTGGCCTTTTCATTGGCCCTGATCCATCGATCGTATGCATCACGAACACTTCGTGACGCGATCGAGCCCGACACCTCAGGACACTGCTCAGTGAGCACGAACCTTAGGTCATCAGTTACCAAAATTGTGTTAATATTATTTTTTCACGTTTGGTAATTATCTCCCACGAGTTTATCAGAAGCTAATAGCGCAACGATTGAGCTAGACATTTTTGCTGAAATTAGGAAAAAACTTTGTATTAGTCTCGCAAAAACTTTGAAAATCCAATCATGTTTTAGCAAAATTTTATCCTATGATCCCTAGGTCATTAAAACCCAAAAGGTTTAGAATGACCACCATCGAAGGGTGAACAGAAACACTCTTCCTCTGGGACGAGACTTTCTCGACCAGACCCTAATACCAGAATAGCTCTTATTCCATTAGGCATCCAATTACCATTTTTCAGTATGAATCCATTAACTCTTAATAATTCCCGTGAGTGTCACCCTCTATCTTTAAATATCCATGTATCCGTCCAAACAATAGCCACCGAAGGGTGAACAACGAAGTAAAACCAACAAGAAAATTGTATCCCTTTCGGAAATTCACGATGTACCGACTCCCATGATCAAGGCCCTCCGAAGGGATTGTCTGGTCCAGGCAAAACTAGCAGGCAGATCATAGGTGTCTCACGTTGTGAATCGAAAGAAGAGACCTTCGGTCCCGTTTTCACAGGTCCTGCTCCCACTCACTATAAGTACTCTCTCCATTCACGTTGATATTGACCCATACAAATACCATCCGAAAGGGACGCTCCCATTTGCGTCACAAGGACGAGTATGGATCTCACGTTGTGAACTTAACTGAGATTTGTGATCGGAAAATTAAATGTATCTTACACACTTTATTTCCTCCCATTCAGAACTTTAAGTTAATCGGGATTGACCTAGATAAATCGGCTAATATTTACCTAAGTCTACCAATATAACTCTTATATTAGATTAGCCTAAGTCTATAATCACATTATTAACTTAGATCTATGTGAGTAAATTAATTAACTTTTAATTAATGACACTCACGATAATATAACCTATGAATCTCCGGACCAAATTCACTCCCAAGTCGGTTCCCAGGTAGGGGTGTTCCACAAACCATCAGCTTAAATACCCTAGCCTTAGACAAAACCTTCCTTAGACAGAGTTACTAATTAGTCTCCATTCATAAGTCATATTTGATTTCCTAATTCTAATCTTATTAGAACTAGAAAACCTAAGTCTAATTATTCAAGTTCTAAAGATTTTAAAACTAATAATTAACTTAGGTTACATGCATTTCATGTTATAGTGCTTGATCATTCATCACATGAATAATAAACTCTATAACATACATTCATCGCATGAATAAATTCATGTCCATGCTTTTAATTCAAAAAATATAACACTTATATTAATTAAATTAAAAATGCAAACATTATATTATAACTCTTATCATATAATCTTATCATGCATACAATATATTATAACTCTTATAATATAAAAATGATGCAGGAGATGTTTAACTTAAGGTGGGATTTTAATCTACATGACATACATTATGCACATAGAATAAATAAATTTCATACATCTCATGCATAAAATAAATTAAATAGCAAAATTGGATCGGTTTTGGCACCTTAGGGACATTAATTAATTAACATTAATATAACATTTATATTAATATTAATTAATAAAATTAATATAAAATTACATTTTACAAAAGAAATAATAAATAAAATAAAAAGAATTTTGCAGTTACGTAACTCCCAGCTCGAACCGCCCACGTCCCCTTCCTGCCACTACCGCGCGAAATTTTGTGTGCATCGCCCGCTACGCACGTAGCGTTGCAACGTCGTGGCCAGCGTTGCAACGCTGCAGCGCCCAATGTCAAGACCGCATTCTCAACATCGCGCCTGGCGTTGCAACGTTGTGCCTCCAGCGCGCTTGGATCCGCATAGACAACGTTGAGACGCCGAAGAACAACAAATCTACGTCGTCGACAGAACAAACCCCTTTGCTATTCTTCGTCATTTTTCGCTCCGATTTCGCTCCGATTTCTTCACAACAACTCTTTTCACGAACGACACGGACTTACATACTCAATTTACTTTCTAAAATGCCTAAAAACACTAGGCCTTTACATTAATCTCATCAACAGAAAAGTAAATCTAAAACGTGTCAAAACTGAAACATCCAATATGCAAAAACCACAATTCATCTCATGAATTAAAGCATAACCCACCTAATTTTAAGAAAATCAGTTTGCACAACAAAAAGCCAACGATTGGCTCTGATACCAATTGAAGGGAATAAAACTCCCGCAGTAGAAACGACTTAGAATGTCGTGGTGTTCGTCATGAAAAACATTTTCTTAAACTCGAATCTATCTCATAGATCCAAGGCTAAACATGTTGTAATTGAAGGGAAAACAGTAAGGAAAGTTTACTTAGTTGTTGAAGAACGCTTCTTCAAGAATTCTTTCTCCGGTCACGAACTCTTCGTGCTCTCGATCTCTACGATCACGATCTCTCGAACAACGAACGAATTGGACACCTTCAATTGATCTTCTCGATTTTTCTCGATCGGTAGAGGTCGAGTGGTGGGACTCCCATTGGTTTAGGGTAGAGAGAAGTTGAAAGAGAGTTGAGAGAATGAGAGAGTTGCTCTTGGATGGAAAATCCAAAAAATGAGAAAAGGTTAAGCAATCCTTCTTGTAAAGGTGCTTATATAATGGTGATAGGTGGAGTTGAAATCTCCATCTATTTACCATTTTACCACAACCTTAGGTTATGCAAATCATATTTGCATAACCACATATAATAAGATATCTCATACCTTATAATACAAATCACATTTGTATAATTGTGTATTTTAAATTGAATCACATTCAATTTAATTTCTCTCAATTCAATTTCTCTAAATTAGCACTAATTAATCAATTAGGCTAACCTATAGTTTATTATGATTCTCATTCACATTAAACTATATAATATGTCAATCATATCTCATATAAATGACATAAATAACCTTTTAATGAATTTGAACACTTCAAATCCATACCAAACTGTAAACTCTCTATCTATTTAGTTTGAGCCAACCGAGGGACCTAATGGACATACAGATGACGAGCTCCAATGATCCGAGACTAACCTGTCAAACTCTTTGACCCAATTATTCAACATTCATTAGCTACGGTAACACTCCACTAAAGCTCGTAGCTGCACTCCCATCACTGTAGGACAAGTTGTGTCCATTGATATAACCAATGCCCGTGAGTCGACCCTTCACTAGTGATTCGTAGACATTGTTGGGTCAAATCACCGTTTTACCCCCATGTCTACCTCTTGCTCCTTAAGTCCCCACTGCTTCTGTCAGATTAAACTCTATTTTATTCAGAGAAGCATTCGTCTGAAATGGTATGAAGCTCTTCGGAAGAGACTCCATAATAAAGCTAACTTGATTTGCCTCGTCGATGGCGCCACCATTTACTTCAAACTATTGAAGTGGACCATCATGTCTAGGACATGTTCTCTAACAGAGGTCCCTTCCTTCATACGCTTGTTGTAAATGTACTTAATAACTTCGTGTCTTAGAACTGATAATGGTTGCTCGAACATCTCTTTTAGCGAATTTATGATAGCCTTAGTCATGCCCAAAGATTCGTATTTCTTCGCCAATACATCAGTCATGCTGGCAAGAATATAGACACGGGCTTTATCATTAGCCTTAACCCATCGATCATAAGCTTCCCGACTAGTTCGGTTAGCATTTGAGGCAGGGGCCTGATGACATTTCTCAGTTAAGACAAATCTCAGGTCATGTATTACTAGAATTATATTTAGATTTGTTTTCCATGTTGTGTAGTTGTCGCCGTTAAGTTTTTCGGAAGCTAATAGTTAAACTAAAGAGCTAGTCATGCTGAAAAAAAAACATATCATTTTTAGTAAAAAAATATTAACTTTTACAATCCAATCAAGTTTAGCAAAAAATAATGTACCCATCATTATTATGTTTGCAACGATATTTCAACGGTTTAGAATAACCTTCATCGAGAGGTGACCGACCATTCCTCCGTTGAACTAAGACTATTTTGACTAAATACTATCACCAGAATAACTCTTAATCTTATAGTAACTTAGTTATCGCTTCTTTGGTCGAGAATTTGTTAACACTTTGTAATTATTGTAACTGTAACCTTCCATTTTCAGACCTCAAAGATCAGGATCATTATGCTTCCGAAATTGGAAAGACAAGAATGAAAAATGGACCTGAGAGACCCTATCTATTTTTGGAGTTCGCGGTGTTCCGAATCCTATAATACAACCCTCCGATTGGTAAGGTCGCTCCAGGGAAGACATGCATGTGCATTATAGGAATCTCACGGTGCAACCGAATGGAAGAGACCGTAGGATGCATTGACACACTTCCTTCTCCTACTTACTATGAACGACTTTCCCTATTCACCTTGATATTGACACATGCAAACACTCTTCGAATGGAGTCCGCTCCCAGGGTGACCCAAAGCCAAGCATGAATCTCACGGTGTGAACTCTTAGGGACGCTAGAGTTAAAAGTACATTACTTCTCTCCAACTAAAGTGTTCTAGACGGTTGGGGTATAAATTACTTAACAATATATTTCGGCTAACTAAAACATATCCTAAGTGTAAGCGAAACATCTGAGTATAACATTTATACTGGATTTTAACCTACGATGTCTAGGTGATAAACAAATTTTATTACCTCACACCGCTCACGCATGCTCATAAAACCGATTTAACCTAATTTAGAGGCCGACTCGATCTCCCGGTAGAAGGTGTTCTGTGAACCGTCAACTTAAAAACCTTTCAACCTTAGTCATCTTATCCGACTTTTTGCCAAGATCTTGTCGGGTGAGTTTTCTTGTAACTTCGGTTTTACAAGATATCAACCTAATTTTTATGAAAAAGAGATTGTCGATGGTTAACCTAAGTGAGCATGCATCTTATATTTGTTATAGATTTAAGGAGTCTAATTGATTTTATAACACTTATAAAAAGAATTGACAAACCTATAACATACATTCCCCATTCATCACATAACAATTATATAATAAAAATTTAATATGGATTTAATTTACTTAATTAATCAAATTAAATTAATTAATTAAACATTTAATTAATCAATTACCATATTAAGTTACTTAGAGAAATCATGAATTATATATAACTTTTACATTAATTCATGAAATCCAACATGCATACTAGATATATTATAATCATTATAACATACTTTCAATGCATGTGCATGTTAACCTATGGTGGGAATTTAAATCTACATGGAATAATTTATGCACAATAAAGATTTAGACAATTAAACACATTCATAATGCATAAAGAAAACAAAACATAAAATTGGACCCGTTTTGGCATCCTAAACAAGCAATTAACTAAATTATTACAATAATAATTTGAAAACAAGCTCCGAACCAATCTCGAACCCTTCGAACCGGCCCGGACCAGCTTGAAAATGGCAATAACTTCACACGAACAACAGCTGAAAAATGACTCCAAAAAAATAGCACAGTGCAGTTTTTTTCGGCAGTGCGCAACGTCGGTTGAAACTCGAATTACAACCTAATTTCAACTCTATTGACTCCCAAATTTTACAGACTCATCGGTCACATATTAAGGCTCAAAACCCTTGAGAAAAGTATAAATTATAACAAGAAATTAAAGCCTAAAAGATGCCAAAACAGAGAGCTAATTTTAGCTTCCAACAATTTCATCACATGAAAAATAACAACCCACCATATGCAATTGAGTGAAATTAAAGCATGCTCGATACCACATGATGGAACACGAGACATACACTGCGAAAAAAAGGATCTAATGACACTATAATTACATCTAACTTAATAGAAATTAACATGCAAACAAGCAAAAAAAAAAAAAATAGTGAACTAAATCTGGAAGAAAGTACAACCTTTGTAGCTTGATTTCTTCATGATCTCCTTACCAAAGCACAAACCGAACACAACCGAACCACCACTAGAGCTTCCCCACTATCCTCTAGACTCATAATCGGATTGTGGGACTCGGTGAATGAAGGATTGAAAAGGAAGAATGGGAGAGGTTCAAATCTTTAAGTGAGGAAAGGAAAAGAAGTATTTTTTGTGAGACTTCTTTTGAAAAAACTAAGAAATCAGCAAAAGGAACCATTTGTTTTGAAAACAAACCTATTTATAAAGGAATTACATGCATCAAATGCATGTCAAAACTCACCAAAATGCAACACCTCACAAAACACTAACTAAAGTGGCTTATGTGTCATTCTATAATGTTTACACATAGTCCACTTAAGTTAGTGGGATTGCCCAACAAAAACTTGGATAATTCCGCTAACTCTAGTCAAGGGTAAAATCGTCTTTTCCATTTGGTCAAAGTCAAACTTTGACTTTTCCCGAGCCGAAAAAGTGAACCATTTGACTTTTTACGGTTTTGACCCTCTTGACTAATTTTGACCTCCCAAACATGAATTCGCATTCATATTTTTTAAATTCAAATCACATTTGAATATATTGTGTCATACAAAAACCGATAGCTATATCACATATACTTGTCGGTTTCAAACTCCTTTCCTAATTCGAACAATTCGAATTAATCCAACATACTGTTCTAAGTTTAATCCATATGAGCTAGAAGGGGGACCTAATGGACCTATAGATCATGGGCTCCAACAATCCGAGATTAACCGGTTAAACTCTTTAACCTAATTAATCAACATTTGTTAACTAACGGGTCATTCCACTAAAGTCCCGTAGTTGCACTCCCCTCACTGTAGATATATTTTTGTCCACCTGATATAACCGTAACCAATAAGTCAATCCTTCAAAGGTTGTTCGTGGTATCGGCTGGGTCAAAATATCGTTTTACCCCTGATAACACTTTTTGTTCCTTAAATCCCACTAAACCTCTATAGAACAATTTATTTGTGGTCCAACCAACAAATCTAGTCCCTCTCAGCCTAGTGAGAAGGTGGGGCCCCTTGTTCTAGTTCCGAAGTCAGCAGTAAAGGGAACAACCTATCTACTATCTCTAGAGTCGGGTAGGAGTGAATTCCGTCTTGCACCATATGTCCCCAGCTATCTATACGGTCTTACCCCTGAAATGGGAGACTTATTGAGCCAACGCTATTGAGTTGCTCTCACCCATGCAGATCTAGGATAATCCCAAATAAATAGGAGTTCATAGTTAGCTTAGGATTGAGAACGAGTTACCTAGTTCATCAAATTTGAATTAGTTAGTTTTATACAGTAAATAGTGTTATAAAGCAAAAGTGACTAAGTCGTGGTCCAGTCTTATACAAACTCATTGCATAGGATGCCCCCACTTACATATCTCTATATGAATGATTAAGGATCACATCGTTTGTACTAACAACAAAGTAGGTCGCATCCATAGTGTCCCCAGAATAAGGCGCCCAACCTTATCCTTGTACTATAGACCATTTCAGGCTATATACTTGAACTTGATTTATGTTTTATGTCATCACATCACATAAAGTTCAAGTCTACATTAAATAGCCTTGGGACCTTAGTTTATTGGATTCAAGATTATAGCATACTAATTCAATAACAATTTTATCGAAAAAAGAAACACGAAAAATTGTTTGTCAATTACAAACTACGAGTTTTAGGACATAAAATCCAATAGTTTGTGACGCTGATAGTGTAAGTTTCATTAAGTTTATCAAAAACTCTTTAAAAGTAAAATTTATAATATTCAGACCATCTAAAGATTTACAGCGATTAGTGGTCAGAGTCATCCACAGGGATTGAAGTTCTTAGATTTAATTAAGTACCATAATTACTCTTGCTCAACTTTATCTAGAGAAATATTATTTTGATTTGAGTTTTTAACACAATAAATAAACTTAAACTATCATTTACAAGAGTGAAGTCCAATTCTTGAGAAGCTTAATGATTGGTTATTAAATCAAACCTTATAGATAAATAATTGATTTTATAAGCCAAGAATTACAAAATAATTAACATTCTCTCTCGAGCTCAATTAAACTCATGTAAAACAATAAATCAACCTCTCGATCTATTTTTATTTATAAACATGGCATTAAGTTATTCTCTAAAGAATTATAGGCTTAATCAACTCACTCTCGTGCAATAAACTAAATCTAGTCATCTGCATTTAAGGTCCTATAGATAAGTTTACTCTTTTGAGCTAAATCTATTTTATATGCAATATAATGGCTAACGGTTTAACAATGAAATCAAGATGCATAAAAGATATAAATATACAAATCAATCACATAACCAATAAATTTCTAAAGATACACAATCATTCTTGTCTAGAAATACAAAGATAACAACAGATAAGTTCATAAAAAACTCCTAAATCCAAAAGAAGCAAGGAGAAAGAGATTAAACTATGCTCGCGTGCCAACACTCATTTTCGATGTGAAGTCCACAATCCTAAGCTTCAAGTCTCCTCCTTCTTGGCCCTCCAAAACACTTTTCCAAGCCTTTAGATAGTGTAGAAATCGAGAAAGTTTTGGTCTCTCAAAAAATGGCTCCTCTATACAAATGTACAAACTTCTAATTTATAGAAAGGGGGTTGTGTTGCAATATCCCATTTCATATTTACAATCAAGGTAGTGTTACAATGCTATCCTTACGGGGTAACTCCTTTTTATTTTTTTCTTCTTTACTCCAATGCAAAATTTAACCTAAAAATGTCTCTTTTGTCCTCTTTTGTCCTCCTTTGACTAATTTACCCTTGATTGCTCATGCAAAACAAACACTTAGATGCATGAAAAGAACTCGACAAGGGCTTTAAAACTTCTATGAAACATCCCTAAAAATGCATCATAAATTACAGTCATCAGAGGAAAGCTCAACAAACTTAGTCTCTGATAATGCTTTGGTTAACCCATCCACAAGTTGATCACTATTAGGAACATACCGGACTTCCAAGGATTTGTCAACTTTGTTCACGAATGAAATGAACATCAAGCTTTACATGTTTGCTTCGAGTATGAAACACCAAGTTGGTAGCTAAAGATAACACCAAGATGCTGAAGGAAATCGAATTCCCCTGAGTAGCGGAAACGTGGTTTAAATCGTATTTGCTTATTTTATTTTGGTTTGCTCGAAAAATTCATACATTGGCGAAATAACAGAGATAAACAATTAGGCATGGATTAATACAATTAAAACATGTTGTGTAAGAGACTAAACTAAAGGGAATACCATATTACCTTTGTAGTTTTCACAATCAACAACAACTTCTTGCTTCAAGGTTTGCACAACACCACAGTGTACAACAACCTTCTCTTCCTCTGTAAAATAGGACACTACAAGTAGGCTTAACCTCCTATCCTCTTAATCCTTAGATCCTACCTTGGTGGGAAGGATTCCCAACAATTTGGAAATAGAAGGCAATTTGTTTGAGAGACAGCGTTTTATGATTAGCAATTCACAATTACAATATCAAAAAAATGATCAACCTGCTTCCTTCTCCCAATCGAGAAGATAAAGTACTAGAGGGTAACTTCCCCCACTCCTTATCGATAGGGAGTTGAAGAGGAAGTGGGGAACGTGTCCCCCAGACACGTTCATAATTTTATTTTTAATTTAATTAAAAATTAATCTAATTAGTTATTAAAAAAATTAATTAAATCACATTTAATTAATATTAAAATAAATATCATATTAAGATTAAATCACATTTAATCATTTTTTCCTCTAACCTATAGTTTTAATGCATAATGCACATCTTATGTACATTAAATTTTAACCTATAGTTTCAAATATGAATCTCATTCACATTTAAATAATATTTGAACTCTTTCAAATATCTAATTCTATCAATTAATTTAATAAGAATCATATTCAAATTAAATTTATAATATAAAGTTCTAATGCACATCAAAACTTTATATTATAATGTGTATTATATACATCATGCTTATTCCCTAATTGAATTTGAACATTTCAAATGATCTAAGAACCCTTTATGAGCTAGGAGGTGGACCTAATGAACCTACAGATCAGAAGGTTCAACGATACAAGATTATTCAGTTAATCTCATTAACCTCCTAATCAACATTCGTTAACTGCGGGAGCACTCCACTAAAGTCTTGCAGTTGCACACTGCTCACTGCAGATATATTTCTGTGTCCACGAATATCGACCAATAATAGCAAATCAATCCTTCACGAATGTTCGTAACACCAGCTGGGTCAAATTACCAATTTATCCCTGGGTTACATATTTCACCTTAAGTTTCAGTGTTCTTCTAATGAACAACCTGTTTGTGGTTCTACCAACAAACAGAAGTCCCCCTCGGACCAATGAGAGAGTCAACCCTTTGTTCAAGTCCCGGAGACATAACTTAAGGGAACATTCATCTACTTACCCTAAAAGTTGGGAAGGACTGAATTCCTTCTTGCTATGTTAAGTCTCCAGCTGCCTACTCGGTCTTGTCCCCAAGAAGGTAGGCTTATTGAGTCGGCGAATCTAACCACTCTCACCCATACTAGTCAAAGGACAATCCCTCGCAAACAGGAGCTCGTAACCTGCTAAGGATTGAGAGCTAGTCGCCTAGGTCATCCTATTGAAATAGAAACCTAACTAGTCAACGGACTTACATCTAGTGGTTACTATTTCGTGGTCTGGTCTTATGCGATCTCAATACAAAGGATATCCTCACTCACATGTCGTCTACACGAACACGTTAGGATTACTGTGGTTCATTTGAACCAAACTAAACTAAGTATGTTTTGGATCTCATCGAAAGGGTCTATAGTAAAGGGATAAAAATTGGGTACCTTACCCTGGTAATACTATGGATATGACCCACTTTGTATATGATACAAACACAGTGATCCTAACGTGTTCGTGTGGACGACGTGTGAGTGGGGATATCCTATATGTTGAGATTCCACGAAATAGTAACCACTAGGTGTAACTCCGTTGACTAGTTAGGTTTCTATTTCACTAGGATGACCTAGGCAACTTGATCTCAATCTTGAGCAGATAATGAACTCCTGTTTGCGAGGGATTGTCCTTTGAGTAGTATGGGTGAAAGTTGCCAGATTCGTCGACTCAATAAGCCTACCTTCTTGGGGACAAGATCGAGCGAGCAGCTGAGGACTTAACTTACCATGGAATTCACTCTTTCCCGCTTATTGGGGTAAGTAGATGAATGTTCTCTTAAGTGGTGTCTCCGGGACTTGAACAAAGGGTCTGACCTTCTCATTGGTCCGAAAGGGACTTCTGTTTGTTGGTAGGACCACAAACAAATTGTTCATTAGAGGAGCACTAGGACTTAAGGTAAAATATGTAACCTAAGAGTAAAACGGTAATTTGACCCAGTTGGTGTTACGAACATTCATGAAGGATTGACTTGTTGTTATTGGTTAATATCCGTGGACACAAAAATATATCTGCAGTGAGAAGAGTACAGCTGCGGGACTTTAGTGGAGTGTTCCCGCAGTTAACGAATGTAGATTAGGAGGTTATTGAGATTAAACGAATAATCTTGTATCGTTGGATCTTCTGATTTGTAGGTCCATTAGATCCACCTTCTAGCTCGTAAAGGGTTCTTGGATTGTTTGAATTTTAAATGTTCAAATTCAATTAAGGAATAAACATTAATGTATATAGATACATTATAATACAAAGTTTTGGAACTTTAAATTATAAATATAATGTGATTATGATTCATATTAAATCATGAGAGAATTAAATATTTGAAAGAGTTGAAATATTAATTTAAATGTGAATGAGATTCATATTTAAAAAACTATAGGTTAAAATTTAATGTGCATAAGATGTGCATTAAAACTATAGGTTAGAGGAAAAATTGATTAAATGTGATTTAATCTAAATTAAATATATGATATTTAATTTATGATTAATTAAATATGATTTAATTAATTAATTATATTATTTAATTAATAATTTGATTATTTAATTAATAATAATAATAAATAAATAAATAAATAAGGGAACGTGTCAGGAGGACACGTTCCCCATGTCTCCCAACTCTCCATCGAGTTATCCCTCTCTTTGTTTATTTTTTCTCGAATTGGGAGAAGGAATGGGTTGATCGATCATAGATAGCAATTGTGAATTGCTGGAAAAAAAATGCTCTCAACCTAAAATTCTCTTTCCTTCCAATAGTTAGAACTCCTTCCCACCAGAGAGAGATCGAAAGAACTCAAAGAATAGGAAGTTCTCCAAGTGGTTGTGTCATGTTGAAAAACAAAGGAAAAACTTGTTGTGTTGTTGTACATTACAAGGAGCAAGTTGTTGATGTGATATTTGAACTACAAAGGTAAATGCTTTCTATTTCCTTATAGTTTAGGAAACGTATAACATATTTATTTCAAGTTTAATCCATGCTTTAGATTAGAATTGCTTATTCTCTGTTAATTGCCAATGTACTAGTTTTTGGAGTAAACCAAGAACAAACAAGCGATTTACGATTTAAACCATGTTTCCGCTACTCACGGAGATCAGGTTCCCTTCAAGAAGTACTCGGATTGTTGAAGCTTTGATGAAAGGACTGAAAGTTTCTGTGAAATCTATTCTTGGATTTTGGTCAAAACTCTAGACAACCAACTTTGTCTTGAATTTTTAACACTTCCATCAGGATTTCACTTGACTTTGAAAATCCATTTGCAACCTACTATCTTGACATTGCCTGAATTTGAAACTAGAGTCCATGCTTTGTTTGTGTTGAGAGCAACCATCTCAACTTTCGTGGCTTTCTTCGATTCAAAAGAGTCTAAAGTTTCACGTACAAACTTTGGTTCTTGAATATCTTAAAATGAAGTTGTGTTTTTGCATGGTTAGACTGGAAGTTTTTGCGCTTGAAAATTCCACTTTTGGATCTTGTTTTCATTGGATGTGGAGAATGATTGGGATTGTTTTGACTACCATGTTCTGGAGAAGACATTTGAGGTAAAAGTTGAGAGTCTTGATAGTTGAGGGATAAGAGAGAGATTATTCAGTAATAGAGGACATAGATTCCTGAATGGAAGGTTGAACTATGTTTTGTTAAAGGATTTGGTTTGTTGTCTCAAACTCTTTAGGATGGTATGTATCAACTTGTAAAAAGATTGTTGAAGACTGTGATTGACCTTAGTGAAATGAAGGACAGTTACACTAAGAAATAATCATGTCATTAGACTTTTACTTGGTAGGAGAGGTGGTTATAAAATTTGTTTTGAAAGAGAAATCAAGTTCATTGAAAACAACATGCCTAGTTATATAAATTTTTCCACATGAGCTAAGGTACTTGTAAACTTTATGAGCTTCACTATATCCTAGAAACACACATGTAGTGGAGCGATATTGAAACTTATGAGTTTGGTAAGGTCTAAAGCAAGGAAAATAATCACTTCCAAACATTTTTAGGAAACTATAGTCTGGTTTAGTTTTGTATATTTTCTCCCATGGTGATATGTTCTCTATAACTGGTGTTAAAAGTTGGTTAATGAGGTAAACAGTTGAAATAAAAACATTTCACCAATATCTCAAAGCATAGATGCTTGTGCTAGCATAGTGAGTCCCATTTCAACAATATGTCGAAGTTTTCTTTCAACGACCCTATTTTCCCCGCTAGTGTGAGGACAAGGTTGTTCAAAGTCAATTCTGATGGGATTGAATCTCGTAGCGGGAGCGATTTAGATCGCGTGTTCTTGTAAGATGTTACACAGATCTAATCAAAAGCATATAATGAAAGCGATTAAGCATGCTAATACGAATTTGGACAGTAGTACTATTACCTTTGGAGACAAAAACAACACGTGCTCCTTTTGATCCTCTCGTTCTCACGATCTCAACGATCTAAACGATCTCACGTTCTCCACAAACTACGAAGTAGTTTTCAATTCGTCCGCTAGATCTTCTCCGTTGTATCTCTAGGAGAGGGAAGGTGGTGGAACCTCTTTTAGAGTTGGGAGGGATTTTAGAGGAAGACAAGTGCTTTGGAACTTTTCCAACAAAAACACTTATCAAAAGAGCACTAGGGTTGTCTTTTTTAATTAGGTTAAATCATCTGCATCTCATGCATACGTATTTATAGGGAAATAGGATGGAAATGACCATCCTACCCTTATAATGCTTTTATGATATATTTCCCATGGCTTAAACCATATGTTATATCAATTATATCATATATGATTGATATACCCTTTAAACATGAAATTGAATATTTCAATTTCACTCCAAACTTATAAACCCTTCGTATTTCCATGTTGAGCCAATGGAGGGACCTAATGGATCTACTGATCATGAGCTCCAATGATACAAGATTAATCGATCAAACTCTTTGATTCAATTAATCAACATTCATTAACTATAAGTCATTCCACTAAGACTCATAGTTGCACTCTCTTCACTGTAGACTATGTTGTATCCACTGATAGAATCAATACTTCTGAGTCGACCCTTCACAGGTTGTTCGTAATCACAGCTGGGTCAAATTACCGTTTTACCCCTGTGAATACATTTTGTTCCTTAAGCTCTACTGATCCTCTAATGAACAATCAGTCTATGATCCTACCATAAACTTGATCCTTCTTAAACCAGTAAGAAGGCGGGGCCCCATTGTTCAAGACATGGATTTAGTTCTTAAGAGAACAACCTATCTGATTCCCTAATTCAGGAATGAGTGAATTCCTTCTTGCATAGTTAATTTCCCAACTACTTGCAAAGTTATGTCCCTGAGAAGGTAGGCTTATGGAGTCGGCTACAGGCCACTCTCACCCATACTAGTCTAAGGACAAACCTCATGAGCAGGAGTTCGTAGCTTGCTCAAGATTCAGGTTAAGTCATTAATGATCATCTATGAATTAATATACCTATCTTGATAACGCTTTTACTCTAGTAGGCTAATAAGTCGCGGTCTGGTCTTGTATAATCTCATTATATAGGATGCCCCCACTCGCATGTCTACCACATGAACGAGTTGGATTACCTCGTTTCTGCCATATCCAAAGCGGGTCGCATCCATGGTGTTACCAGTACAGGGTTCCAAACCCTATGCATATACCATAGACCTGTTAGGTTATAGTTTGAACAACTTAATCCAACTTTTGTCTACTGCATAAATGTTCAAGATCTATCATTATAACCTTGGAACTTAGTTTATTGGATTTAGATTTATATGCGAGAATATAATAAATATTAACTTTATTTATTGAAATATGGTTATTACAAAACTACACTTGTGTAGGGCATAAATCCTAACAATCTTCCACTTGTCCTAAAGCTAGTGGAGTACATAATGAACATTACAGTAAAGTAAATACAATAAACTAGGGCACTGGATACCCTTTGTACAACATACTCTCACTTTCCCTAGTTAGGGTAAGATACGTAGTCCTAGACTTTCTAGGTGACTCTTTAAGACTTTAGCAGAGAGAGGCTTTGTAAATGGGTCAACAGTATTATGCTCCAAAGCTATTTTTGTGACGATCACATATCCTCGATACACTATCTCCCTGATTATGTGATACTTTCGCTCAATGTGTTTATCCCTCTTGTGACTTCGGGGTTCTCTTGAATTTGCCACAACACCACTGTTATCACAATAAGTGTGATTTGCAAACTCATGTTTGGAACAATTTCCAAATTCATCATGAATTTCCAAATTCATCATGAATTTCCTTAGCCATACGACTTCCTTAGCTGCTACATATTTGGCTTCCATAGTTGAATCTTCGATGCATCCTTGCTTGATGTTTCGCCAAACTACAACTCCTCCGTTAAGAGTGAAAATTGACCCCGACGTAGATTTCCTCGAATCTATGTCAGTTTGGAAGTCAGAATCTATGTATCCTATAAGGATCAAATCCTTAGCTTCATACACAAGCATGTAGCTCCTCGTTCTCCGAAGATACTTGAGGATTGTCTTAACCACTGTCCAGTATTCATAACCTGGATTAGATTGATATCTGTTGGGTTTTATGCCCTAAAACTCGTAGTTTTGTAAACTGAATGTATATTCTATTTCGCAATAAAGTTGTTATTGAAATTTATTCAGTAAAGGTGTTATTGAATAAAGTGAATTGTGTATTGTGTAACCTTAATCCAATAAAGAACCCTTGGCTATAGGATGAATACTTGAACTTTATGTGTGACATAAAAGTGGATCAAGTTCAAGTTATAGCCAGAACGGTCTATAGTATAAGGATAGGGTTGGGTACCTTATCCTGGGGACACTATGAACGTGACCCACTTTGTAGAGTACAAACGATGTGATCCTAAATCGTTCGTGTGGAGACATGCAAGTGAGGGCGTCTTATGCAATAAGTTTGCATAAGACTAGACCGCAAAATAGTCACTTAGACTTTATAACTCCGTTTACTGTCTTAACTTACTATATTCATACGATGACCTAGGTAACTCGATTTTAATCCTGAGCGTTCTATGAACTCCTGTTTATTCGGATTATCCTTAGATTTGCATTGCTGAGAGTGGCCCGAGACTGCCGACTCAATAAGCCTCCCACTTTAAAGATAAGTCTTGGTAGATAGCTGGGAACATAGTTATGCAAGATGGAATTCGCTCCTACCCGCTTTAGGGATTAGTAGAGAGGTTGTTCCCTTAAGTGCTGACTCCGGGTCTTGAACAAAGGGCCCACCCCTCTCATTGGCCCGAGAGAGATTTGGTTTGCTGGTTGGACCACAAATCAAATTGTTCATTAGAGGATCAGTGAGACTTAAGGAACAAGAGGTAATTACAGGGGTAAAACGGTAATTTTGACCCAGTTGTAATTACGAACGACCTGTGAAGGATTGGCTTACTAATCATGGTTATATCGAGTGGACAGAAATATATCTACAGTGAGGAGAGTGCAACCACTAGGTTTTAGTGGAGTGTCCCGGTTGTTAACGAATATTGATTAGCTAGGCAAAAGAGTTTAGTCGGTTAATCTCGTATCGTTGGAGCTCATGATCCGTAGGTCCATTAGGTCCTCCTTACTAGCTCAGACTAAGCCTTGTAAGAGAAAAGAATTTGAACTGTTCAAATTCGGTTTTGGGAGAAATCGTTAATTATATGTGATATAATTAACGAGTCATAACTTAATTATGAATTAAACTATGATTTAAAAGAGATGGATATATTTAAATATGATTTAAATATTGGATCGGTTTATAACATGAATAAGGATTCATGTCCGGTATGTACTAAAAAAAAGGATTCATGTTCGGTATGTACTAAAAAAAGGATTCATGTTCGGTATGTACTAAAAAAAAAGGATTAGTGTTCGGAAAAATCGATCGAGATCGGGTAATTTATTTAATTTAATATTTGATATTAAATTAAATTTAAAAAATAATTAATTAAATTAATTTTTTAATTATTTAATTAATTTAATTAATTTAATTAAAATCAATTTAATATTAATTTTAGAATTAAAATTAAATGAAAATAGTGGATTATCATGGATTTTCCATGAAATCCAAAAACGCAACTTGCCCAATCTCTCTCATCTTCAAATTCACCAAATTTGGCCACCTCTATCTCAAAGCATCCTCATCACCCTTGAGTTGTCACTCAAATGAAGCTTGATGAACCTTTATTTAATAGTGTTTTGAGAGAATTTTGCAGAAAAAAAGAATTCTCGAGTTAGTGACCTTTGAGGATTTTCTTTCAAATTCTCTCAATCTAAGATCCCACAATCCATTCCAAGGCCTAAGGATAGTAGGGAAGACTCTAACGGTTGTTCAGAATTTGATCTTCAACGTTGAGTTTTCTACCCCTCTGTTTTTTCAACTTTGAGCATGCATTTTATTTTACAAAATTGATCATCTTAGCGTGTTCAAGATCCAAAATTTCTTCCGCTTTCTTAATCTAGACTTCTTCAATTGGTATCAGAGCAATTTTGAGCACTCAATTTGATCTATTTTGTTCTATGGTGGGTGTTTTTTGAAATACAATTATTCTGGGCGTCTAAAGTGTTCTTCTGGATTTGGCATTTAAATTGAGCATCAATTTGAGCTTTATTTTCAAATTTCTCAAGTGTGTTTGAGCATTAATGTGTGTAGAATATCTGTAAAAGTTTCGGGTCGATCGGAGTTCGGGAAGGCCTTCAATTTGAAGAAAGAAGCTGAATAGGTCAAAGAAAACTGAAAACAGAGCTGCTGGAAGTTTTTAATTTCTGCAAATTGCTACAGTAATCATTCTTGTTCAGCCCGTGCTTTTCAAAATAAAGGTTGAAGATGTAGTTGACTTTGACCGATCCAGTTGACCATTGATCGGTTCAGTTGACTTTGATCGGTTCAATGGTTTTTGGACCGGTTCGACTCGTTTTCGGTCTGGTTCAGGTGATTTTAGACCGATTCTGACTATTTTGAGGCCGATTTTCCATATTGGAGGTCTGTTTCATCATTTAGAGGTCTGGTTCAGTCTTTTACAATCCGGTTCAACCTTATGAAGGTCCGATTTACACATTTGCAAGCTGGTTGACCAAAATTCGAAGTGTTCGAAGTGGTTCGATAGTATTTCTAGATTAGTTAGCTGTTTGCTTGCATTAGATTCCAAAACCAGTCCACTTTAGTGTGTTTAATTAATTATGCATTGTGAATGTATGCTTTAATTAAAATCCCTGATTGTATGTGCATAAAGTATGTCATATAGTTTTCAAAATCCCACCATAGGAAGCATGCTCCATGCATTGAAAGTATGTTATAAGTATTATAATATATAGTAGGCATGTTTTTGGGTTTTATAAGAATTAATATAAGAGTTATATTAATTTATGATACAAAAATTATATGTTTTAATTATAATTAATATAAGGGTTATATTAATTAAAAATTAAACATATAATTGGTATGCATTTATTCATGTGATGGATTTGTTATAAATGTATGTTTATTCATGTGATGAATGATCAAGCAATTTATAACATAGAAATGCATGTAACCTAAGGTTAATTAATTAGTATTAAAATGGTTTTAGAACTGGAATTAATTAGACCTAAGGTTATCTAGTTCTAATAAGTTTAGAATTAGGAAACCAATAATTTATAAACTTTGATTAAAGAGGGACTCTGACTAAGGAAGGTTCAGCTAGGTTGGGGTACTTGTCGACGGAAGCGGAACACCCTACAGGAACTCACCTGTGACTGAATTTAATCCATAGGTTTATAAATTATCTTTCGTGAGTGGCGTTTATTAAAAGTTAATAAATTGAACTCATATACCTAGGTTTATTAAATGGTTAATAGACTTAGGTAATTCCAGTATAATTGTTATATTGGTAGACTTAGGTCATATTGTTTTAGCCGGAATATGCCTAAGTAAAAGTATACCCAACTTGTTTAAAATACTTAGTAGGAGTGAAAAGGTATATGTGATATATCAATTTCCTCTTACGCTCTCCGTGAAGTTCACACCGTGAGATATATGCTCGGCCTCGTGATGTCAATAGGGCATCCCCATTCGGATGGTGTTTGCATAAATTAAGAGCAAGGTGAATGGAGAAAGTATTTATAGTAAGTGTGAGAAGGAAGTGCATCAACACATCCTACGATGTCCTCCATTAGGTTGGACCGTGAGATTCCCATGTTGCGCCTGCAGGTTTTCCGAAGTAGCACCATCCATTCGGAGGGGTGTAACATGGGATTCGGAACAACTCAAACTCCAGAAATGGATAGGGTCTCTTAGGTCCATTCCCAGCTTTGTCTCTTCAATTAGGTAGCATTGTTGGGACCGACCTCTGAGGTCTGAAAATGGCGGGTCACACTTACAAGAATTGCTAAGTGTTAGTAAAGTCTTAACTAAAGTAGCGATAACTAGAATGCTATAGGAATAAGAGTTATTCTGGTATTAGCATTTAGTCATGAATGTCTTGGTTCAGTGAAGGAGTGATTGACTGCCCTTCGGTAGCGGTTGCTCTGACTCACTGAAGTATCGTTGCAAAAATAATAATGAGTTTATGGGTACATTATTACTTTTGCTAAATTCTTAAATTGGATAAGTTACAAACATTTCACTAATAGAATTCATTCTTTTTCAGCATGTCAAGCTCTTTTATCTAGTTACTCGCCTTCAATAAACTTAGCATCGACAATTATGGAACCTTGAAATCAAACTTGAATACGATTCTTGTTCTTGATGATCTGAGGTTCGTCTTAACGAAGGAATGTCCTCCTGATGCGAAAATATCAAGTGCCCTAAAATAATTCAAATTAGAATGAGACTCCGACACTTCTACGACTTGCAAGTATACACGGTCGAGAGCAGCAAGTGATAAGTTAAAGTATCGATCCCACGAGTACTAGCTAGACCTAAATGAATGAGTGTCCTAGCAAATTTTTTTTTATTTTAGTGCAATGAATGAGTGTGCAAATTACTGTTGTAAATAAATAAATTAATAAGAAAGATAAGATACGACACAAGAAAATAACTAAATTTAAATGCGGGGAGGGGAGAATGAAAACAAGAGGGCAGATGCAAGAGATGAGATTTGTAATGAAAAATAGGCTCGGGTTAGGTTATAGTTCTAATGTTCAATTGGAATAAATTTTTAAGTGATGCCTTGAATTTACCTACACATGCATTCAAAGGATTCTTTCCAAAATCACTAAGTTTTAAAACGTACAATTTCCCAATTGTGATCTAAATTATGCCCATGATTTAAGGTTCTAGGTGGGTTAATTATCCCTAATCAACTTAATAATCCTAGAATGAAATTTTAGTTTTCTAATTCATTAGCTTTGCCAAGTTTATGAATTATAGAGAAGTTAAAGAGGCCAATTTTAATTCTCATGAAACGTTAAATTCAATAAAATTTCATAAATTCAATCAATGGCATCAACATAAATTTAATCCAAAATTAAATTAAAACAACCTAACCCTGCCTATGACAATTTAGTTCATGATTAAAATTGAGTCACACATCTCTAAATTAAGCATGCTTTTATTGATCAATGAGTTCATGCAAAACAACCAACAACATTCACTAAAAGAGCCTAAATCAACAACAATTCTAGCCTAAAACCGTCACGAGTTCGGCCTAAAATAGTGAGAAAAAGTAGTCTAAATCAGTATATAAACAACTCAAGAATTCAGTATTAAATTGGTAGTTTACAACGAGCAATAAAACTTAGAGATAGGGAAAAGGTTACACAACAGGTGGCATTGCTTTTGTTACAGCAATTGCCTAGCAGCAACCCTCTATCAATGGTCTGCAGCAAGGCACTTTGCTTCAGCAAAGCCTTTGATTGGGCTTCAGCAACAGTGCTGCCAATTGCTTCAGCAAATGGCTCAATCACAACAGTTTTTTTAGGCTCAATCCCACCGTTCAAACCGAAGGCCAATGAGTCCCAAACACGCTGACAAAATTTCAGCACAATCCAATGGTTGAAACGCCGATAAATGACATCTTTGTGAGCGTCATCTGTGAAAAACTAAACTGCAGTGGTCGTCCAACGTGACAGAGATATCTGATACAGCAAAACTCCAAACGACGATCCAACTGTTCAAAACGAAGCTCTATGAGTCCCCAAAAGGATGACAAATTTATAGCAAAATCCAACGGTTCAATATCTAGAAATCGAAAACTTCGTGAACGACGTCTGTGAAAACCGAACTGCACTCTTGATTTTGCTACAACAATGGCATCTCGGTTCTGCTACAACAATGACACCCTGAAGCTTCAATTTTTCCTCACTCACACGATTGCTACGGCAATGGCACCTTCAAGATTTTCCTCTCCAATCCACACCTTTGCTGTAGCAATCACCCTTCTCTCTCGGTCTCTTCCTCTTTTTACAACTCCAACTCCCCTCCACACTTGTAAACCCTTGCCTCCTTATACAAGATGGTGTTGCCTAACTCCACAAATTATAAAAATATCCTTAAGGGTAAAAAGACCATATTACCCTTCGGGTAAAATGTCTAAAATGCTCTTAGGGACTCTTGTAATTTTTAAACATCTCATGCACACCGAAAAATCCCAAATAAATATATGAAGTCAATTATAAATCAAACTAAATACGCAAGGATTTTTGGAGTTAAGAAAAATCTCAAATTTCGGTCTTTAATTAACCGTTAGCTTATTATCCTAAATTTCTTAAATTAAATCACAAAAACATCAAAATTAATTCTTTTTGCACCTAATGCTTAAATTCAAGATTTTAAAGCTAACACACATAATTTAGGGATAAAATAACATGAGGATCACTAAATTAAATGCAATTCAAGTGGATTAAACACTAAAATTCTAGTAAAATAACGCCCTTATGGTGAGTTATCAAACCCCCAAACTTGAACTACTCATTGTCCTCAATGAGTTCTATTCCCCAAAGACATAAAAGACATTTAAAGACTCAGATCATTTGGGTAACTAAACAAGGATTGAATATTTATGTTCTAAGCTATAAGTCACCATTCAATCAATGCTCTCTAAGTGGCTCACCTGGGGTTTCTTAGCTACACTTATGCATCAATAACCAAAAGCAAACCAACTAGGATTTGGCATCTAGCCTCAAGCTTAACCACTAGAATCCTAATCATTCAAATCAAGCAACCCATAGTTAAAGATAAGTCACACTCCAAAACTCGCATGACTACAATTTTATGATCATTCCTTTTTATTTATTTTTTTTATTTCTTATGAAAACAAATATGTACATTATTCCCCTCCACTTCCATAAAACTCACTACTTAGGGCTAGGTCAATTTTATGATCATTCCTCCCCCTCCCAGCTCAACAGCAAACCGAATTGTTCGGGATGCATATGACAGATGAATTAGGGCTAATGAGAAGGCCCGAGTCTATATCTTAGCCAACATATCTGATGTGTTGTCTTAGAAACATGAGAGCATGGTCACCGCTAAGGAGATCATGGGATCATTACAGGCGATGTTCGGGCAATCGTTCTTATCGGTCCATTATGATGCGCTCAAATACGTTTACAATTCCTGTATGAAGGAGTGAGCCTCTGTTAGGGAACATGTCCTTGACATGATGGTCCACTTCAACGTGGCTAAAGTAAAAAGGGTTGTCATAGATGAGAAAAGTCAGGTAACCTTTATTATGGAATCTCTTACGAAGAGTTTCCTGCCATTCTGCACCAATGCGGTGATGAATAAAATAGAGTATAACTCGACTACACTTCTCAATGAGCTCTGGACTTTTGAGTCCCTCATGAAATCAAAGGGAAAATAGAAGGAGGCAAATGTTGTCACTTCGAATAAGTTCCTAAGAGGATCGTCCTCAGGGACCAAGTCTGGTCGTTCTTTTACCAAGAATAAGGGTATTCAGAAGAAGAAGAAGGACAAAGGGAAGGGACAAACTCCCACACGCAAGGCTAAAGCCACTGGAAAATGTTTCCATTGTGGTGAAGCGCACCTTTGAAGAGAAGGCGCCCAAAGTACCTTTGAGAAAAAGAAAGCGAGAAGGAAAAACAAGGTAAATATGATTTACTTGTTGTTGAAACAAGTTTAGTGGAACATGATGATTCCGCCTGGATATTAGATTCAGGAGCCACTGACCATATTTATTCTTTTTTTCAGGAAACTAGTTCCTGGCAGTAACTTGTTGATGGGGAGATAACTCTTAGGGTTGGAACGAGAGAGGTTGTCTCGGCCAAAGTAGTGGGAGCTGTGAAGTTGTTGTTTAAAGATAGATTCATTTTATTAGAAAATATACTTTTGGTTCCTGGAAATAAAAGAAATCTTGTATCTATCTATTGTTTTATAAAGTATCTTTTGATCATAATGAAGCGTGCATTTGCAAAAGAGGTGTACGAATATGTTCTGCTAAACTGGAAAAAACTTATATGTGTTAAGCCCAATAGATGTAAAAACTATTTTGAACACCGAGATGTTTAAAACAGTTGATACTCAAAATAAAATGCAGAAGCTTTCTCCTAGTACATATCTTTGGCACTTGAGACTAGGCCACATTAATCTCAATAGGATTGGGAGATTGGTCAAGAGTGGTCTCCTAAGTCAGTTAGAGGACAACTCTTTACCAACATGTGAATCCTGTCTCGAAGGAAAAATGACTAAAAGACCTTTTTCTGAAAAAGGTTATAGAGCCAAAGAACCCTTGGAACTCGTGCATTCGGATCTCTATGGTCCTATGAATGTCAAGGCACGAGGAGGGTATGAATATTTCATCAGTTTTATTGATGATTATTCTAGGTATGGCTATCTTTACGTAATGCATCATAAGTTCGAAACCCTTGAAAAGTTCAAGGAGTATAAGGCAGAAGTTGAGAACACATTAGGTAAAACGATTAAAACACTTCGATCAGATCGAGGTGGAGAGTATATGGATTTGAGATTCCAAGACTATATGATAGAATATGGAATCGTATCCCAACTCTCAGCGCCCGGTACACCTCAGCAGAATGGTGTGTCTGAGAGGAGAACTAGAACCCTGATAGACATGGTTCGATCCATGATGAGCTACGCTCAGCTGCCTAGTTCATTTTCGGGATATGTAATAGAAGTTGTTGTATATATTTTGAACATGGTTCCCTCTAAGAGTGTTTTAGAAACACCCTATGAGTTATGGAAATGGCGTAAAGGTAGTTTACGTCACTTCAGGATTTGGGGATGTCTGGCACATGTGTTGGTGTCCAATCCAAAGAAATTGGAACATCGTTCAAAATTATGCCTATTCGTAGGATACTCCAAAGAAACGAAAGGTGGTCTATTTTATGAACCTCAAGAGGACAAGGTACTTGTTTCGACAAATGTCACGTTCTTAGAGGAAGACCACATGAGAGATCATCAGCCTCGAAGCAGGATTATCTTGAGCGAAATTTTCAGGGAAGCTACAGATAAATCAACAAGAGTTGTTGATCAAGCTGGTCCTTCTTAAGAGTTGAGAATGCCTTAACGTAGTGGGAGGGATGTTAGACAACCCGACCGTTACATGGGTTTGACTGAAACCCAGGTCGTCATACCTGATGATGGCGTTGAGGATCCATTGACCTATAAACAAGCCATGTATGATATAGATAGGGACCAGTGGATTAAAGCCATAGACCTCGAAATGGAGTCAATGTACTTCAATTCAGTATAGGAACTTGTAGATCAACCAGATGGTGAAAGACCTAACGGTTGCAAGTGGATCTACAAGAGGAAACGAGATCAAGCCGGTAAGGTGCAAACCTTTAAGGCTCGACTTGTGGCAAAGGGTTATACTCAAAGGGAAGGGGTGGACTATGAAGAAACCTTCTCCCCTGTTGTCATGCTTAAGTCCATTAGAATACTCTTGTCCATTGCCACGTTTTATGACTATGAAATTTGGCAAATGGATGTCAAGACAGCCTTTCTGAATGGCAATCTTGAAGAGAGTATCTATATGGATCAACTAGAGGGGTTCATAGTTCAAGGTCAAGAGAAAAAAGTTTGCAAGCTTAAACGATCTATCTATGGATTGAAACAAACATCTAGATCCTGGAATATAGGATTTGATACTGTGATCGAATCTTATGGCTTTGAACAGAATATTGACGAGCCTTGTGTTTACAAGAAGATAGTCAATACTACTGTAGCTTTCTTAGTTTTACACGTAGACGATATCTTGCTCATTGGGAATAATGCAGGATTCCTGACTGGCGTTAAGTAATGGCTAGCAACCCAATTCCAAATGAAAGATTTGGGAGAGGCTCAGTTTTTTCTTGGAATCCAAATTGTTCGGAAGCGCAATAACAAAATGCTAGGACTGTCTCAGGCATCTTATATTGACAAGATGTTGGTCAGATATAAGATGCAGAATTCCAAGAAGGGTTTTTTACCTTTCAGGCATGGAATTCATTTGTCTAAGGTGTTGGGGTTTGTGCCCTAAAACTCGTAGTTTGTAATTCTTGTTCTAATTAATGTAATAAATTGTTATTACTTCAATAAAGTGTTATTATTCGTTATTTATGACATTGCCTTTGTTTTAACCCTAAATCCAATAAACTAAACATCCAAGGTTGTTAAATGTATCTTTAACTGAATGTAGTGTACATATAAAGGATCTCGGTTCGAGATACAACCTAAAGGGTCTATAATAAGGGGATAAGGTTTGGGTACCTTACCCTGGTAAAACTATAGATGTGGCCCACTTTGTGTTGGGGTTTCTACCTTAAAACTCGTAGTTTGTAATTATGTTCTAATTAATGTAATAAAGTGTTATTATTTCAATAAAGAGTTATTGTTCGTTATCTACGAGTTTGTCTTTATTAAACCCCAAATCCAATAAACTTAACATCCAAGGGTGTTAAATGTATCTTTAACTAAATGTAATGTACATATAAAGGATCTCGGTTCGAGATACAGCCTAAAGGGTCTATAGTTAGGGGATAAGGTTTGGGTACCTTACCCTGGTAAAACTATGGATGTGGCCCACTTTGTATATGATACAAACACTGTGATCCTAACGTGTTCGTCTAGATGACATGTGAGTGGGGATATTCTATGTAATGAGATTACATAAGACTGGACAACAAAATAGTAACCTCTAGCTGTAACTTCGTTGACTAGTTAGGTTTCTATTTCGCTAGGATGACCTAGGCAACTTAATCTCAATCCTAAGTAGGTTACGAACTCTGGTTCGCGAGGGATTGTCCTTTAACTAGTATGGGTGAGAGTGGCCAGATACGCCGACTCAATATGCCCACCTTCTTGGGAACAAGACCGAGTGAGCGGCTGAGAACTTAACTTAGCAAGATATAATTCACTCCTTCCCGCCTACTAGGGTAAGTAGAGGAATGTTCCCTTAAGTTGTGTCTCTGGGACATGAATAAAGGGCTCGACCCTCTCATTGGCCCGAGAGGGAATAAATTTAATGTATATAGATACAATATAATATATAGTTTTGGAACTATATATTATAAATTTAATGTGAATATGATTCATATTAAATTATATGAGAGAATTAAATATTTTAAAGAGTTCAAATATTAAATTCAAATGTGAATGTGATTCATATTTGAAAACTATAGGTTAAAATTTAATGTGCATTAGATGTACATTAAAACTATAGGTTAGAGGGAAATATGGATTAAATGTGATTTAATCAAAATTAAATATATGATATTTAACTTGTTTTATTTAAATGTGATTTAAATTAATAATTAAATTTTATTTAATTATTATTTATATTAAAATGAGGGAACGTGTCATCCAGACACGTTCTCCATTTTCCCTCTCCTTCTCCCTATCGATAGCTTAACAGGGAGAAGGGAGTCAGTTTAGCCATCGATGGATTGAATTATTTTTTCACTCAGAAGAATTCTCTCTCATTTTTCACTCTCTCAATTCCCAAAAAAAAAAAAAGATTGTTCCAATTGTTGGAATTCATTCCAACAAAAGAATTGGAATAAGCACTCAGAGAATAGAAGGTTCTCTTGTTGGTAGTGTTTTGTTTGAGAAATACAGAGAAATTTTGGGTGTTGATGTGCTGTTGTGAACCTTGGAGCAAGGACTTGTTGTTCTGTGGAAATCAACAAAGGTAATTCCTTTTCTTCATTTTAATTTAATTGTTAAACTTAATATGTTTGCATGACTAATCTCCATGTAGAATTAGATTAGAAAATGCATGTTTGTTCTGTTTTTATCAATGTATGGGTTTTTGCATTTCAACCAAAATAAACTTGTAAATTACGATTCCAAACTCGTTTCCGCTGCTCAAGTGGATTAGATCTCCATCACTTTGTATATGATACAAACACTGTGATCCTATCGTGTTCGTGTAGATGACATGTGAGTGGAGATATCCTATGTAATGAGATTACATATGACCGGACCACGAAATAGTAACCTCTAGATGTAACTCCGTTAACCTAGTTAGGTTTCTATTTCACTAGGATGACCTAGGCAACTTGATCTTAATCTTGAGCAGGTTACGAACTCTTGTTTGCGAGGGATTGTCCTTTGGCTAGTATGGGTGAGAGTGGCCAGATTCACCGACTCAATATGCCTACCTTCTTGGGGACAAGACCGAGAGAGCAGCTGAGGACTTAGCCTAACAAGATGGAATTCACTCTTTCCCGCCTACTAGGGTTAGTAGAGGAATGTTCCCTTAAGTGGTGTCTCCGGGACTTGAACAAAGGGTCCGACCCTCTCATTGGTCTGAGAGGGACTCTGTTTGTAGGTAGGACCACAGACAAATTGTTCATTAGAGGAGCACTGGTACTTAAGGTACAAGATGTAACCAAGTGGTAAAACGGTAATTTGACCCACCTGGTGTTACGAACATTTGTCAAGGATTGACTTGCTGTTATTGGTCAATATTCGTGAACACAGAAATATATCTGCAGTGAGAAGAGTGCAGCTGCGGGATTTAGTGGAGTGTTCCCGCAGTTAACGAATGTTGATTAAGAGGTTAATGAGATTAACCGAGTAATCTCGTATCGTTGGAGCTTCTGATCTGTAGGTCCATTAGGTCCACATTCTAGCTCGTAAAGGGTTCTTAGATCATTTGAATTTGAAATGTTCAAATTCATTAGGGTATAAATTTAATGTATATCGATACGATATAATATATAGTTTTGGAACTATATATTATAAATTTAATGTGGATATGATCCATATTAAATTATATGAAAGAATTAAATATTTGAAAGAGTTCAAATATTAAATTCAAATGTGAATGTGATTCATATTTGAAAACAATAGGTTAAATTTAATGTGCATTAGATGTGCATTAAAACTATAGATTAGAGGGAAATATTGATTAAATGTGATTTAATCCAAATTAAATATATGATATTTAATTTGTTTTATTTATATATGATTTAAATTAATAATTAAATATGATTTAATTATTTTATTAATTTAAAATTAAAATGAGGGAACGTGTCATCCAGACATGTTCCCATTATCCCTCTTCTTCTCCCTATCGATAGCTTAACAAGGAGAAGGGGGTTGGTTGATCAATCGATCGATTTTCTGGCAATTGGTGAATTGCTCACAGAAGAATTCTCTCAATTTCTCAATTCCCAAAGTTCTCCAATTGTTGGATCCTTCCCATCTAAGGAAGATCTAAGTGGAACTCAGAGCCTTAGGAGGTTTTCTTACTGGTTGTGTCCTGTTGGAGAAAACAGAGAAGCTTAGTGTTCTGTTTGTTGTGTTCTTTGCAATAGGAGCAAGGAGTTCTTTGGGAGACTAAAACTACAAAGGTATTATGAATTCTCTTTTAGTTTACATTAATTTATACAGCATGTTTGCATGATTATCCATGTCTAATTAGATTAGAAATGTATGCTTGTTTGTTTTACACCAATGTACTGGTTTTTTCTTTTCAACCAAAATAAACTTGCAATTATGATTCTAAACTCGTTTTCGCTGCTCAAAAGGATTAGATCTCTATCATAAGGAACAGTGTCCTAAGACACCTGAAGAAGTTGAGGATATGAGACGCATTTCATATGCATCAGCTGTCGGTAGTCTGATGTATGCCATGCTATGTACTCGACCCTATGTAGTGGGAATAGTGAGCAGGTATCAGTCTAATCCAGGATATGATCACTGGATTGTCGTTAAGAACATCCTCAAGTATCTTAGGAGAATGAGGGACTATATGCTTTTGTATGGCGCAAAGGATTTGATCCTTGCAGGATACAGTGACTCTTATTTTCAGACCGATGTAGATTCGAGGAAATCCACATAAGGATCAGTGTTCACTCTTAACGGAGGAGCTATAATATGGAGGAGCATAAAGCAAGGTTGTATTGCTGACTCCACCATGGAGGTTGAGTACGTCGCAGCTTGCGAAGGAGCAAATGAGGTTGTATGGCTTAGGAAGTTCTTGACTGATTTGGAAGTTGTTCCAAATATGGATTTGTCTATCACCCTTTATTGTGATAATAGTTTGCAGTGGCAAATTCTAAAGAACCTAGAAGCCATAAGCGCGGAAAGCACATAGAGCGCAAATACCATTTCATCAGGGAGATTGTGCAACGAGGAGACGTGATCGTCACGCAGATCGTTTCGGAGCACAACATTGTTGATCCATTTACAAAGCCCCTCACGACTAAAGTGTTTGAGGGACACCTAGAAAGTCCAGGACTACGGGTTGTCTAGTAGGGAAGTTTTTCTTTGCCCAACATATTTTACTGCACAGACGTTTTAGTCTAAGTGGGAGTTTCTTGGGTTTCATGTCCTAAAACTCGTAGTTTTGTAAACTGAATGTATATTCTATTTCGCAATAAAGTTGTTATTGAAATTTATTCAGGAAAGGTGTTATTGAATAAAGTGAATTGTGTCTTGTGTAACCTTAATCCAATAAAGAACCCTTGGCTATAGGATGAATACTTGAACTTTATGTGTGACATAAAAGTGGATCAAGTTCAAGTTATAGCCAGAACGATCTATAGTATAAGGATAGGGTTGGGTACCTTATCCTAGGGACACTATGGACGCAACTCACTTTGTAGAGTACAAACAATGTGATCTTATATCGTTCATGTGGAGACATGCGAGTGGGGGCGTCCTATGCAATGAGTTTTCATAAGACTGGACCGCGAAATAGTCACTTAGACTTTATAACTCCGTATACTGTCTTAATTGACTATATTCATACGATGACCTAGGTAACTCGATCTTAATCCTGAGCGTTCTATGAACTCTTGTTTATTCGGATTATTCTTAGATTTGCATGGGTGAGAGTGACCCGAGACTGCCGATTCAATAAGCCTCCCATTTCAGGGATAAGTCTGGGTAGGTAGCTGGGAACATAGTTCTGCAAGATGAAATTTATTCCTACCCGCATTAAGGATAAATAGAGAGGTTGTTCCCTTAAGTGCTGACTCCAGGTCTTGAACAAAGGGCCCACCCCTCTCATTGGCCCGATAGGGATTCAGTTTGCTGGTTGGACCACAAATCAATTGTTCATTAGAGGATTAGTGGGACTTAAGGAACAAGAGGTAATTACAGGAGTAAAACAGTAATTTTGACCCATCTGTAATTACGAACGACCTGTGAAGGATCGACTTACTAATCATGGTTATATCGAATGGACAGAAATATATCTACATTGAGGAGAGTGCAACCACTACGCTTTAGTGGGTGTCGCGGTGATTAACGAATGTTGATTAGCTAGGCTAAAGAGTTTAGCCGGTTAATCTCGTATCGTTGGAGCTCATGATCTGTAGGTCCATTAGGTCCTCCTTACAAGCTCGGACTAAGCCTTGTAACATTTTGAGAGAAAAGAATTTGAATTGTTCAAATTCGATTTTGGGAGAAATCGTTAATTATATGTGATATAATTAACGAGTCATAGCTTAATTATGAATTAAACTATGATTTAAAAGAGGTGAATATATTTAAATATGATTTAAATATTGGATCGATTTATAGCATGAATAAGGATTCATGTTCGAAAAAATCGATCGGGATCGGGCAATTTATTTAATTTAATATTTGATATTAAATTAAATTAAAAAATAATTGATTAAATTAATTTTTGAATTATTTAATTAATTAAATTAATTTTTGAATTATTTAATTAATTAAATTGATTTTAATTTAAAATCAATTTAATATTGATTTTAGAATTAAAATTAAATGAAAATTGTGGATTATCATGGATTTTCCATGAAATCCATAAATGCAACTTGCCCAATCCCTCTCATATTCAAATTCACCAAATTTGGCCACCTCCATCTCAAAGCATCCTCATCACCCTTGAGTTGTCACTCAAATGAAGCTTGATGAAGCTTTATTTAATGGTGTTTTGAGGTGTTTTGAGAGAATTTTGTAGAAAAAAAGAATTCCCGAGTTAGTGACTTGTGAGGTCTTTTCTTCCAAATTCTCTCAACCTAGGATCTCACAATCCGTTCCAAGGCCTGAGGATAGTAGGGAAGACTCTAACGGTTGTCCACAAAGTGTTCGTGTTGAAAACCATCCACCGGGTGAAAAGAATTTGATCTTCAAAGTTGAGTTTTCTATCCCTCTTTTTTTCCAGTTTTGAGCATGCATTTTATTTTACAAAATTGATCAACTTAGAGTGTTCAAGATCCAAAATTGTTTCCGCTTTCTTAATCTAGACTCTTTCAATATCTACTGACCATTCCTACTGCAAAACATATGTCTGGCCTAGTACACAACATTGCGTACATCAGGCTACCAATAGCTGATGCATAAGGAATTCGTCTCATATCCTCAACTTCTTGAGACGTCTTATGACATTGTTCCTTAGACAAATGAACTCCATGCCTGAAAGGTAATAAACCTTTCTTGGAATCTTGCATCTTAAATCTTGACAACACTTTGTCGATATAAGATGTTTGAGACAATGCTAGTGTTTTTTTCTTACGATTCCAGACAATCTGGATTCCAAGAACAAACTGCGCCTCTCCCAAATCTTTCATTTGGAATTGCGTAGCTAGCCATTTCTTAATGTCAGTAAGATAACCTACATCATTCCCAATGAGTAGGATATCATCTACATATAAGACTAGGAAAGCGACAGAACTATGAATGATTTTCTTGTAGACACAAGTTCATCATTATTTTGATCAAAGCCATAAGATTTGACTGCCTCATCAAATCTTATATTCCAGGACCTAGAAGCTTGTTTCAGTTCATAGATGGACCTTTTTGTTGGGATGTTTGTCCTAATCTCGTACTGTTTGTAAATATATTTGAAATTAATAAAGAGTTATTCATTTCTTCATTTTGTGTAACGCATTTTATACAAACTTTGAGCAATAAACTAAGCTCCATGGTCATTGAATATATGAGAGAACAAGAACTTGAAAGGTGTGAAGTGGACACACAGGGAGGATCACGTTCGAGTAAATGCCCCGAACGGTCTACAGTATATGGATAAGGTTGGAGACCTAATCTTGGATATGCTTTGGATGCGGCCCGCTTTGTATTAAGATAAAAACGAGGTGATCTGACTCGTTCATGTGGTTGACATGGGAGTGGGGGCATGTTGTACAATGAGATTGTACATGATCGAACCGTGAATTATTAGACCTACTGATGTAATACTGTTGACAGTAAGGACTAATAATTTCGTAGATGACCATTAGTGATTCGACCTGAATCCTGAGCGTGTTACGGACTCCTGTCTGCGGAGGTCTTTCCTTTGACTAGTACGGGGGAGGGTGGTCACAGTTACTCACCCAATATGCCTATCTTCTCAGGGATAGGACCAAGTAGGGAGCTGGGAACTTAACTACGCGAGATGGAATTCACTCGCTCCCGCCTTTAGGGAAACTAGAGTGGTTGTTCCCTTAAGTGTTGTCTCCAGGGCTTGGACAACGGGCGCCCACTCTCTCACTGGCACGAAAGACTTGTTGTGTATGGTTGGACCATCAGAACATTGTTGTTCATTAGAGGAGCAGTGAGGACTTAAAGAGCAAGAAGTAGACACATGGGTAAAACGATAATTTGACCCAACAGTGTCTACGAACAACCTATGAAGGGTCGACTCATGGGCATTGGTTATATCAGTGGACACGTAATATTCTACACTGACGAGAGTGCAGCTACGGGCTTTAGTGGAGTGTTACTGTAGCTAATGAAAGTTGATTAACGAGACCCAAAGTGGATGGAGAGAGTACTTATAGTGAGTGGGAGCAGGACCTGTGAAAATAGGTCCCACGGTCTCTTCTTTTGATTCACACCGTGAGACCCCTATGATCCGCCTGCTAGTTTGGCCTGGATCAGACAATCCCTTCGGAGGGCCTTGATCATGGGAGTCGGAACACCATGAATTCTCGAAAGGGATACAGTTTCCTAGTTGGTTTTCCTTTGTGGTTCACCCTTCAGTGGCTATTGTTTGGATGGATAATTGGAAACTTAAAGATTGAGGGTGACACTCACAGAGTTCGTTAAGTGTTAATGAATTCGACCAAATAATGGTAACTGGACGCCTAATGGAATAAGAGTTATTCTGTGATTAGGGTCTGGTAGAGAAAGTCTCGTCCTAGAGGAGGAGTGTTTCAGTTCACCCTTCGGTGGCAGACATTATAAACCTTTAGGATATCATTGCAATTTTTTAAATGACCTAGGGATCATAGGATTAAATTTTGCTAAAACTTGATTGGTTTTCAAAAGTTTATGCGAGACTGACACAAAATTATTTGATTTTTTCAGCTAAAAATATGTCTAGCTCAATAATCGCTTTACTTGCTTCCGACAAACTAGTGGGAAATAACTTCCAAACTTGGAAGAATAACATAAACACGATTCTAGTAACTGACGACCTGAAGTTCGTGCTTACTGAGGAGTGTCCTCAGTTGCCGACCTCGACTGCATCACGAAGTGTTC
The DNA here is from genome assembly GCA_036507285.1 of Trichosanthes cucumerina. Classification (NCBI taxonomy): domain Eukaryota; kingdom Viridiplantae; phylum Streptophyta; class Magnoliopsida; order Cucurbitales; family Cucurbitaceae; genus Trichosanthes; species Trichosanthes cucumerina. The sequence goes on from CM071835.1 coordinate 99,881,666, forward strand.
GTGATGCATATGATCGATGGATCAGGGCCAATGAAAAGGCCAAGGTCTACATAATTGCCAGCTTGTCTGAAGTATTGGCAAAGACACACGAGTTGATGATCACCGCTAAGGAGATCATGGAGTCGTTGCGGGACATGTTTGGACAACAGTCCTTTCATGTCAGGCACGATTCACTAAAACACGTCTTCAACGCCCGGATGAAAAAAGGGACGTCTGTCCGAGAACACGTTCTAGACATGATGACCTACTTTAATCTGGCGGAGATGAACGGGGCTTCGATCGGTGAGTCGAGCCAGGTCAGCTTTATTTTGGACACTCTTCTGAAGAGTTTCCTTCAGTTTCGTAGCAACGCTGTTATGAACAAGATAAGCTACACTCTGACTACCCTCATCAATGAGCTACAGAATTTCCAGTCCTTGATGAGGATCAAGGCACCAGAAGCTGAGGCAAATGTTGCCTACAGGTCTTATCACAGGGATTCGACCTCTGGGACTAAACCTGTTGCTCCTTCTCGCCCGAAAGGGAAGAAGAAAATGAAGAGGTAAAGCGATCGAATTTGCGCCCAAAAGGGCAAGAAGGTCAAGGAAGTTGTACAGAAAGGAAAGTGTTTCCACTGCAATGGGGGCGGTCACTGGAAGAGAAACTGTCCCAAGTTCCTTGCCGAGAGGAAGAATCAAGGTAAATGCGATTTACTGGTAACTGAAACTTGCTTAGTGGAGAGTAGTGACTCTACCTGGATTTTGGATTCGAGCGCCACTAACCACGTTTGTTCTTCTTTTTAGGGAATTGAATCCTCGTAGCAGCTGCGAGAGGGTGAAGTTACTCTACGGGTTGGATCCGGAGAGATAGTCTCTGTTGTAGCTATCGACAAAGTGAAGCTCTATTTCGGCAAGAATTACTTGTTGTTGGACAATTTGTACATAGTCCCAGGGTTTACTAGAAACCTTGTTTCTATTTCCTGTCTTCCTGAACATTCAATTTAAGTAAATTTTTCTAGTAATAAACCGTTTATTTCTATAAATGGAAATTTCTTGCGGTTTGCTTCACTTAAGTCTAATTTTTATGTTTTAAAGCCTAATTCAGTCAAAAGCGTTTTGAACACACAGTTATTTAAAACTGCAAAAACGCGAACTAAAAGAGTTAAAGTTTCTCCAAAAGAAAATGTCCATCTTTGGCATCTAAGGTTAGGCCACATTAATCTCAATCGGATTGAGATACTAGTGAAGAGTGGACTTCTAAGTCAGTTGGAAGAAAACTCTTTATGGGTGGGTGAGTCATGCCTCGAAGGCAAAATGACCAAACGTCCTTTTAGTGGAAAAGGATATAGAGCCAAGGAGCCCCTTGAGCTTATACATTCTGACCTTTGTGGTCCGATGAGTGTTAAAGCACGAGGTGGTTACGAATACTTTGTATCTTTCATAGATGACTATTCGAGGTATGGGTATATTTACCTAATGCATAGGAAGTCTGAAACTCTTGAAAAGTTCAAGGAGTACAAGACTGAGGTTGAGAACCTATTAGGTAAAACAATAAAAACACTTCGATCAGATCGAGGTGGAGAGTATATGGACACTAAATTCCAGGACTATATGATAGAACACGAAATTATGTTCCAACACTCAGCACCTAGTATGCCACAGTGAGAATGGTGTATCGAGAGAGGAGAAAGCGAGGTAAGTGTTGGACATGGTTCGGTCGATGATGAGCTATGCTCGTCTCCCTGATTCTTTTTGGGGTTACGCAGTGGAGACTGCAGTTTATATTTTGAACAACGTTCCATCGAAGAGTGTTTGTGAAACACCTTTCAAACTCTGGAATGGTCGTAAAGGTAGTTTACACCATTTCAGAATTTGGGGATGCCCGACCCATGTGTTGGTGTCAAACCCGAAGAAGTTGGAACCTCGTTCAAAATTATTCCTATTCGTAGGTTACCCAAAAGAGACCAGAGGTGGTCTATTTTACGATCCTAAGGATAATAGGGTGTTTGTGTCGACAAACGCCACTTTCCTTGAGGAAGACCACATAAGGGATCATTTTCCTAGAAGCAAAATCGTGTTAAACGAAATGGACAGTACATCAGCAAGAGTTGCTGATGGGGCTAGTACGTCAACAAGTGTTGTTGATCCTAGCACGTCAAGTCAAGTCCGTTACCAAGAGTTGGTAATGCCTCGACGTAGTGGGAGGGTTGTTAGACAGCCTGAACGTTACATGGGTTTAGTTGAAACCCCAGTCGTCAATCCTGATGATGATTGCGAGGATCCATTGACCTATGATCAGGCAATGGTTGATGTTGACAAGGACGAATGGATTAAAGCTATGGCCTAGGAAATGGAGTCGATGTACTTCAATTCCGTCTGGGAGCTTGTGGATCAACCAGATGGGGTAAAACCTATAGGTTGTAAATGGATCCACAAGCGTAAACGTGGCGTAGATGGGAAGGTGCAGACCTTCAAAGCACGACTATTGGCAAAGAGTTTTACCCAGGTCGAAGGGGTTGACTATGAGGAAATCTTTTCACCTGTTGCCATGGTAAAGTCGATCAGGATCCTTCTGGCCATTGTCCTGTATTATGACTACGAGGTATGGCAGATGTATGTCAAAACTGCCTTTCTGAATGGCAACCTTGACGAAACCATCTACATGGACCAACCCAAAGGGTTCATAACCTAAGGCCAAGAGCAAAAGGTTTGTCGGCTTCATAGGTCTATTTATGGACTGAAACAAGCCTCGAGGTCTTGGAATATAAGGTTTGATGAGACAATCAAATCTTATGGTTTTGATCTGAATGTTGACGAGCCTTGTGTCTACAAGAAAATCGTCGACAAAACAGTCGCATTTCTAATATTATACGTGGATGATATTCTTCTCATTGGGAATGAGGTAGAATTTCTTACTGACGTAAAGAAATGGATAGCTTCGCAATTCAAAATGAAAGATTTGGGAGAAACTCAGTATGTTCTAGGTATCCAGATTGTCCGGAACCGGAAGAACAAAACGCTAGCCATGTCTCAAGCGTCTTATATGGACAAGATGTTGTCTAGATATAGGATGCAGAACTCCAAGAAGGGCTTGTTACCTTTCAGGCACGGGGTTCACCTGTCTAAGGATCAGTGTCCTAAGACTCCCCAAGAGGTTGAGGATATGAGATGGATCCCATATGCTTGTTTGTAGGGAGCCTTATGTATGTCATGTTGTGTACTAGGCCCGACATCTCTTATGCAGTAGGGATTGTCGGAGAGGTATCAATCCAATCAAGGATTAGATCATTTGGACAACCGTAAAGCCAATCCTCAAGTATCTTAGGAGAACGAGGAACTACTGACTTAGTGTATGGAAATGGGTATTTGATCCTTACGGGATACACAGATTCGACTTTCGCATCGATAAGGATTCTAGGAAATCCACTTCGGGGTCAACCTTCATTCTGAATGGAGGAGCTGTAGTATGGCAAAGCATTAAGCAGGGATGCATCGCTGATTCCACTATGGAAGCAGAGTACGTAGCGGCTTGTGAAGCTGCAAAAGAAGCTATTTGGCTAAGGAAGTTCATGACAGATTTGGAAGTTGTTCCAAATATGAACTTGTCGATCACAATCGCTTTTGTGACAACGATGAGTGCGAAGAGCCAACTCGAGGGAGCCTCGGAGCCATAAGAGAGGCAAACACATTGAGCGGAAGTATCACCTGATACGGGAGATTGTGCATCGCTGTGACGTGACAGTCACGCAGATAGCGTCGGAGCACAACGTACCTGATCCATTTACAAAGCCCCTCACGACTACGGTGTTTGAGGGTCACCTAGAGAGTCTAGGTCTTCGAGTACTTCCAGACTAGGGCAAGTGGGAGATATGTAAATAGGTATTCAATGCCCTAGTTTATTGTATTACTTCATTGTAATTTATGTACATTTCATAAATGTATTTGCTCCACTAGCTTAGTTCAAGTGGGAGTTTGTTGGGATGTTTGTCATAATCTCGTATAGTTTGTAAATTACTATTTGAAATTAATAAAGAGTTATTCATTTCTTCATTTTGTGTCTCGCATTTTATACAAACTTTGACCAATAAACTAAGCTCTAGGGTCATTGAATACATTAGAGAATTAGAACTTGAACGGTGTGTAGTGGACACATAGGGAGGATCATGTTCGAGTAAATGACCCGAACGATCTAATGTATATGGATAGGGTTGGAGACCTAATCCTGGATACGCTGTGGATGTGGCCCACTTTATATTAAGATATAAACGAGGTGATCTGACTCGTTCATGTGGTTGACATGCGAGTGGGGGCATCATGTACAATGAGATTGTACAAGACTGTACCGTGAATTATTAGACCTACTGATATAACACCGTTGACAGTAAGGATAATAACTTCGTAGATGACCATTAGTGACTCGACCTGAATCATGAGCGTGTTACGCACTCCAGTCTGCAGGGGTCTGTCCTTTGACTAGTACGGGTGAGGGTGGTCACAGTTACTCGCCCAATATGCCTATCTTCTCAAGGACAGGACCAAGTAGGGAGCTAAGAACTTAACTACGCAAGATGGAATTCACTCGTTCCCGCCTTTAGGGTAACTAGAGGGGTTGCTCCCTTAAGTGTTGTCTCCAGGACTTGGACAACGGGCACCCACCCTCTCACTGGCTTGTGAGGGTTGTTGTGTATAGTCGGACCATTACAACGTTGTTGTTCATTAGAGGAGCAATGGGGACTTAAGGAGCAAGAAGTAGACACAGGGGTAAAACGGTAATTTATTCTAACAGTGTCTACGAACAACCTGTGAAGGGTAGACTCATGGGCATTGGTTATATCAGTGGACACGTAATATCTTGCACGTGCGGAGTATGCATTTCACGAGCTTTAGTGGAGTGTTATCGTAGCTAATGAATGTTGATTAACCGGGTCAAAGAGTTTGATAGGTTAATCTCAGATCATTGGAGCTCGTCACTGTATGTCCATAAGGTCCCTCGGTTGGCTCAAACTGGGTTAAAAGAAGGGTTTACTGTTTTGGTGTGAATTGAAGTGTTCAAATTCACTAAAGGGCATTTATGTCATTTACATGAGATATGAATGATATAATATATAATTTAATGTGAATGAAATTCATAATAAACTATAGGTTAGCCTAATTGTTGAATTAGGGTTAATTAGGAGAAATTAGGTTAAGAGATATTAAATTGGATGTGATTCAATTTAATAAATTCACAATATTACAAATGTGATTTGTAAAATAAGATATGAGATATCTTATAATATGTGGTTATGCACATATGATTTGCATAACCTATAGTTGTGGTAAAATGGAAAATAGGTGGAGATTTCAACTCCACTTATCTCCATTATTTAAACCCATTTGCAAGAAGGGTTGATCAAGTATTCTCTCATTTTTTGAATTCTCACCAAAAGAAGAGAACTCTCTCTCTCACAAATTATCTCTAAATTTCTCCTCTAAAAACCGAAACAAAGAAGATTCCACCATCTTTCTTCTTCTAAAAGAAAGGGGTTGTGTTTGGTCTCTGTTCGTGAGAAGAGTTCGAGATCGTTGAGTTCGAGAAAGTACGAAGAGTTCGTGAATCTGGAAAGGAATCGTTGAAGAAGGTCTTCAACAAGTAAGTAACTAGAATTACTTGCTGCAATTTCTTTTCTTTTATGTATGTTTAACCTAGATCTAAGAGTTAGATTGATTTTAACGAACAATAGTTGCACAACTTCACCTCGACGATTCGATCGTCTTCCGCTGCATGGGAGTTTCATTCCTTCAGGATTGAGTTATTCATATTGTTGAAATACAAAATAATTGTATTAGTTTCTCGCTAAACCTTTAATTAATCAAATCATTTTTAGCTAATTATCTAATGATTCCTAAGGCATTAATAATTTGCAATGATATTCCAAAGGTTTAAAATGTATGACACCGAAGGGTAATAAAAAACACTCCTCTGGATCAAGACAATCTTGACCAAAACCTAATGCCAGAATAACTCTTATTCCTATAGGCTTTAGTTACCAATACTTGGTCTGGATACTATTACAACTAATGTATCCTGTGAGTGTAATCTTTTATCTTTGGATTCCAGAGTCCCGATCAAACAAAATCCACCGAAGGGAGGACTAGGTTGGAGAATAAACTAAGGTAATCTTTATCCTTCTTTAGGTGTTCACAGTGTTCCAACTTCTATGATCAAAGCCCTCCGAAGGGATTGTCTGGTCCAGACTAAACTAGCAGGTTGATCATAGTAATCTCACGATGAGAATCGATAAAAGAGACCATAGGTTTTGTTTTCACTAAACCTGTTCCCACTCACTATAAGTACCCTCTCCATTCACCTTACTATTTATCCATACAAACACCATCCGAAGGGGGACACTCCTGTTTGCGCCACGAGGCCAAGTATGGATCTGACAGTGTGAATTTTCCAGAGATATGTAGGTGAAAATATATGTATCATATACGCTTTTCCTCCCACTGGATACTTTAACTCTAAAGAAAATTTACCTAGGCTAAACCCGGCTAATGGTTTTACCTAAACTTATCAATATAACACTTATACTGATAATCAATATAACACTTATATTGATTTTTATCCCATGTTTGCAAATATAACTTTTATATTAAACCTAAGATTTCTAGTTTATTAACCCTTTAACAAACCCGCTGACGCTACTATAATTTATAAACTCTCTGATTAAAATTTACTCTCAGGTCAGTTCCCAAGTAGGGTGTTAGTTTACATCGCCTTAAATACAAACCTAGACATGTAACTCTCCCTTATACTGAGTTTCTCTTTTAATCATTGTTTATAAATTACATGGTTCCTAATTCTAATCTAATTAGAACTAGATGACCTAAGGTCTATTAATTTCAAGTTCAAAACATTTTAATACTAATAATTAACCTTAGGTGACATGCATACTATGTTATATTTCATTGATCATCCATCACATGAATAATAAACATACATAGCATATTCATCTCATGAATCATAATGCATGTCAATGCTATCCAAAATTAATATAACATCTTATATTAATATTTCATGCAAACTATATAATATAACACTTTGTATTATAAATTATGCATGAAAATGCTTCACCTAAGGTGGGATTTTCTAATAGCATACATTATGCATGGATATAATTATACAACAATTGCATAAAAATAAATAGCAAAAATTAGACCATTTTTAGCACCCAAAAAAATTTTTAATTAATATAATCTAATTATATTAATTAAAATAAATAAATTTAATATTAATTAATTAAAAATGTTTTATATATTAAATAGTATTTAAAAAACATTTTTCTGTCCGTTGTTGCTCTCCGTGAAACGCCTACGACATTGCAACGCTGATACCAGCGTTGAAACGTTGTCCTTTGTCCGTTTCTGAGCGTTGAAGCGCGCCTCACCATCAATGTTGCACAACGCCTTCGGCGTTGACGTTGCAACTTTGTTGTCCTCTCAGCCGTGCGCCTGTCGTAGTGGCGTTGCAACACCAATGAACAAAAATGATGATGTCTCATTTTTTGCTCGGTTCTCCTCCGTTCTTCTCAGCAACCACTTTGCCTCGATCGACACGGACTTACAGACTCGATTTACAACTAAAATTGCCCAAAACATCGAGCCTTTACATTGAATAATTCAATGAAAAAATTACAAATTTAAGTGCCAAAAATGTAAACAACTAATTTTTCAAACCTACATTCATCTCATGAGCAAAATGTAATCCCACCTATGTTTTTGATCTAGAACAAAAACAAGAACACAATTAGCTCTAATACCAATTGATGGGATCGAATCCCATAGCAGAAGCGATTTAGATCACGTGTTCTTGTAAGATGTTACATAGATCTAATCAAAAGCATATAATGAAAGCGATTACGCATGCTAATATGAATTTGGACAACAGTATTATTACCTTTGTAAACAAAAACAACACATGCTCCGTTTGATCCTCTCGTTCTCACAATCTCAACGATCTCGCGTTCTCCACAAACTACGAAGTAGTTTTCAATCCGTTCGCTAGATCTTCTCCGTTGTATCTCTAGGAGAGGGAAGGTGGTGGACCTCTTTTGGAGTTAGGAAGGATTTTAGAGGAAGACAAGTGCTTTGGAACTTTTCCAACAAAAACACTTATCATAAGAGCACTAGGGTTGCCTTTTTGAATTAGGTTAAATCATGTGCATCTCATGCACACATATTTATAGGGAAATAGGATGAAAATGATCATCCTACCCTTATATTGCTTTTATGATATATTTCCCATGGCTTAAACCATATGTTATATCAATCATGTCATATATGATTGATATACCCTTTAAACATGAAATTGAAAATTTAAATTTCACTATGAACTTTTAAGCCCTTCTTATTTCCATGTTGAGCCAACGGAGGGACCTAATAGATCTTCAGATCATGGGCTCCAATGATACAAGATTAATCGATCAAACTCTTTGATTAAATTAATCAACATTCATTAACTATAAGTCATTCCACTATAGACTCATAGTTGCACTCTCCTCACTGTAAACTATGTTGTATCCACTAATATAATCAATACTTGTGAGTCGACCCTTCACAGGTTGTTCGTAATCACCGATGGGCCAAATTACTATTTTACCCCTGTGAATACATCTTGTTCCTTAAGCTCTATTGATCCTCTAATGAACAATCAGTCTATAGTCCTACCATAAACTTGATCCTTCTTAAGCCAGTAAGAAGGTGGGGCCCCATTGTTCAAGACTTGGATTCAGTTCTTAAGAGAACAACCTATCTGATTCCCTAATTCAGGAATGAGTGAATTCCTTCTTGCATAGTTAAGTTCCCAACTACTTACAAAGTTATGTCCCTGAGAAGGTAGGCTTATTGAGTCGGCTACAGGCCACTCTCACCCATATTAGTCTAAGGACAAACCTCATTAGCAGGAGTTCGTAGCTTGCTTAGGATTTAGGTCAAGTCACTAATGATCATCTATGAATTATTATACCTATCTTGATAAATGTGTTACTCTAGTAGGCTAATAATTCGCAGTCCGGTCTTGTATAATCTCATTATACACGATGCCCCCCACTCGCATGTCTACCACATGAACGAGTTGGATTACCTCGTTTGTACCAAATCCAAAGCAGGTCGCATCCATGGTGTTACCAGTACTGGGTTCCTAACCCTATGCGTATACCATAGACCTTTTAGGTTATACTTTGAACAAATTAATCCAACTTATGTCTACTACATAAATGTTCAAGATCTATCATTATAACCTTGGAACTTAGTTTATTGGATTTAGATTTATATGCGAGAATATAATAAATAACAACTTTATGTATTGAAATATGATTATTACATAACTACACTTGTTTAGGGCATAAATTCCAACAAATACCTCTATCTTTTAGAAAGTTTTAGAAGGGTATATACTCGCCACCCCAAATACTTTGAAGTGTTTTGATTTTACTCTTTTTTTTTTACTAGACTCTTATATTATTGGAAGGCTTGTAAAGTTTCTCCTTTACATTTTTCGGGGTACTTGTGTATCTAGATTAGTGATCTACAAAGCTTATATAATCCCTAAAACCTAGAGTGGAAGTTACAAGAAATGACGCCAAAAAATCACATGAAACTAACTTAAGTGCATGTTTGGGAATGATTTTAGAAATATTGATTTTAGTATAATTGATTTGTCTATAATTGATTTATTAAAAGTGATTTTCATATAATCATTTTCATGTTTGGTTTTATACTTTTAATAGTGATTTTGGTTTTGAAAAAATTCACTTTTTTATGGAAATTTATGAATTTTGACAAAAGATTACGGTTTTTACTCGTCATTAAAAGTATACTATTTTCGAAAATGAATAATAGTCATTTTAAATTACAATCACTTGACAAAAATCAGTTGGAAATCACCTCCCAAGTGATTGAAAGAGAATCACTTCAAATGATTTTGAATTTTTTCAAAATCACTTGCTTAATATTGTCAAACATCACATTTTGGGTAGGAAGGTGATTTTAGACATGTAAAAGTGATTTTGGTCACCCCAGAATCACTCTCAAACATGCCCTAAGTGATTTGCTTGATATGGTATTTGAAGATTTAAAATGCAAAGTATGAGATTTACCATATTGACAACCATCACAAAAACTAGATTTTTCATTGAGAGAAATTGAGACATTAGCACTACCTAAACACATAAATAACACTTTTGATGATGGATGACTCAATCGTCAGTGCCACACATCTCTAGATACCCTATTCTTAGAAAACAACAAACTTGAAGAATAAACACTAGAAGAAAACTGTGAACAGAAAACATAAGGAGACATAGATTGTTGCTTATTATTGAAAAGGTTTTTGTTGTGAATCACAATTTGTCTTGGCTTTTGGAAAGGGATTTTGAGCTGACACAAACCATCCTTAAGTGTCCCTTCTACATTACTTTCTTGGTTACTTTGTCCTTACAAAAAATTGGGTAGAGTGAAAGTCAACAAAACAATTGTTATTAGTGGTTAATTTTTCCTACGCTCAATAGGTTTTTTTTAATATTTGGAACAAGCAAAATATTCTTAAGAGAGATAGGTGCATACTTAATATGTTTAGGTTTGAACAAAACTTTGTCCTATATGTGATATCCTAAGTTATGCACCATTACCTACAGTTAGAGAGGTCTTACTATGGTAGTCGGATTTGACCAGAACTTCGTTCTATATGTGATATTCTAACTGTCTACCATGATCTCTCTTCCCTTTTCATTCCCTTTTGTGTTTCCAATTAAATTATAGATTCTGTTTTGGTGTGGCTACTTGTTTCCATTATGAACCTGTCTACTGTAAATATAATTTGTTATTGGACTCTCCAGGCTTTCATTTGAACTGATAACATTTAGCCTAAAAAGGTCATTTTCAAAAGTTAACAACGTGGGATACAAATCTTGCCACTTAATTGATTCTCTACCTTGAATTTGGAACACGATTGGGATGTATTCAACTTCCAATCCAGACAAAATGCACGACATCAAGTAATTAAAAGAAACGAATTCATCTACTTGATGGAATCTATATCTCAATTGCATAGTGGAAGTTAAATTTGGATCAAAATCTCATTTTAGTTTGGCAAAACCAAATACCCTGTACATTGGAAAATAAATTATCGATAAGCAATTTAGGCAGGGAAAAGAAGTAAAAACATGCTCAAAATTATTTCTACTCTAAAGGTCCTGAGAAATTACCTTTTGGATTAGAAAGCAACAACACCTTGCTCCTTTGGTCCAACAAATTTCTTCTGTAATTTCCTTCTACAGAACACCACCGGTAGAGAACACTTCTTATCCTCTGGCTTCTTAGATTCAACATTGTGGGAGGTTACCAACAATTGGGAGAGGGAATTTTTTAGAGTGTTCTTGAGAGAAATAGTTATTTTTCTTCTGTCAATAAAAAATTGCATCCAACCTTCAACCGATTCAATTGATCAGTCGATAGAAGAAGAAGAAACACCCCACTCCCTCTGTCCTTATCGAGAGAGAATTGAGAGGAATGTGGGAACGTATCAAAATGACAAGTTCCCTTAATTTAATTAAAAAATAAATAAATAATTAACTAATTTAAGTATTTACTTAATAAATATAATAAATTTAATTAATATAAATAATATAATTAAATCATATTTAATTATATATTTTAATTTTAATTTTAAATAAATCATATTTAACAAAAAAAATAAATATCATATATTTAATTTACTTTATTTATGATTAAATCACATTTAATCATTTCCCCTCTAATCTATAGTTTTAATGTACAACTTATGCACATTAAATTTTAACCTATAGTTTTAAATATGAATCTCATTCACATTTAAATAATATTTGAACACCTTCAAATATTTAATTCTCTCAATTAATTTACTTTTAATCATATTCAAATTAAATTTATAATATAAAGTTTTAATATGCATAAAAACTTTATATTATAATGTATCTCTATACATCATGCTTATTCTCTAATGCAATTTGAACATTTCAAATTTCTAATAATCTAAGAATCCTTTACGAGCTAGGAAGTGGACCTAATAGACCTACAGATCAGAAGCTCCAACGATACAAGATTATTCGGTTAATCTCATTAACCCCCTAATCAACATTCATTCACTGCAGGAACAGTCCACTATAATTTCGCAGTTCCAACAGATATATTTCTGTGTCCACAGATATTGACCGATAACAGTAAGTCAATCCTTTACGAATGTTCGTAACGCTAGCTAGGTCAAATTATCGTTTTACCCCTGGGGTACCTCTTTTACCTTAAGTACCAGTGTTCCTCTAATGAACAACCTGTTTATGGTCCTACCAATAAACAGAAGTTCCTCTAGGGCCAATGAGAGGGTCGGGCCCTTTGTTCAAATCCCGGAGACACCACTTAAGGGAACATTCATCTACTTACCCTAGTAGGCGAAAAGGAGTGAATTCCATCTTGCTAGCCTAAGTCACCAGCCGCCTGCTTGGTCTTGTCCCCAAGAAGGTAGGCATATTGAGTCGGCATCTCGGGGCACTCTCACCCATACTAGTCAAAGGACAATCCTCGTAAACAGGAGTTCGTAACTTGCTTAGGATTGAGATCAAGTTTCCTAAGTCACCTAATAGCACACAAAATGTGCTATCCTTAGGCTTAATTATTGCTAGTTTTATGATAATTTCAAGGCTTTGATGTGTTTAAATCACTCAATTTAAGGTTAAGAGCTTAAACAGGACAATTGGAGACATTTTGGATCACTCGGGATCAAACCGGGGCTTTTTGGAGCTTAAAATAACACAAATTGGAAGAAGAATGGAAAAACCTAGCCATTTGACCCGAGGTGATGGCGTTGCAACGCCCTGCATAGCGTTGCAACGCCATCCGTACTGTTTTGAGGCGCTAAAGAATCATATGATTGATGAAAACTCTTTTGATGGTAATTATATAGGCACTTGGAACCAAAATTTTTCATACCCTGACTAACCTATAGAAAACTCTTCTCTTGTGGACCTAATAATGAAATATACATTAGAGTTGAAAATTAAGAATTTTGTTCATGATGAATTAGAAAGGTTGGATAGGTTAGAGGCTAAAGTGGTAGAGCTTTGGGGAATAGTACATGAAAGAACTCATTATCTTAATCAATTAATAATTTACCTGAAGGCCTTACAGGAGCAATTCCTTATTCTTACCACTGAGGAGGAGCCACCTAGGAGGACTTATGCATATGATAGTGAGGATGGGATGGAGAAGACTAAAACACACCAGAAACAGGTTTGTGAGGTAGAAAATGGTAATACAATTACTTTCACGGAGGAAAGTCAGGTGATAGAGTTCGAGGCTGAAAAGTTTTTTCCCCTTTTATCTCCAGAAATTTCCTTTAATCTTGATAGCCATTTGTCCTACACTCACGAGTCTTGTTTTGATTTTTGTTCTTTTGGAAAAATAATCTTCTGTCAGGAGCCTAGGAAAAACAGGATAACCTTTTAGACTTAGAAGGTTATATCGATTCAAGGAAGAAGGGCTCGAAGAAATATGAGCAGTTTTACGTGCCTTGATAAGTCACCGTCTAGCTAAAGACGTTAAAGAAAGCGCTTCTTGGGAGACAACCCAAGTTTTATGTTTTAGTTATCTGTTTTATTTTCCTTTTTTGTGTGTGTGTTTTCTTTCTTTTTTTTGTTTTCTTTCCTTTCCTAGTTTTTTTCTAATCTTTTTGGTACCTTCAGGTGTATGCCCAAGGATAAAGTTGCAGACTTGCACCCTTTTATTCCTGAAATCGAGAGGACTTGCAGGAGACTCTTAAGGCAAGGAAGAGTAGAAACTCAGATAATGGCAGATCAAGAGTTAATCAACAACCCTAAACCCAGGGAGTATTTCCAACCTCTGTTTAATTCCGAGCAGGCTGAAATTGTCCATGCCCCCCATAAATGTTAACAATTTTGAACTTAAACCATGGCTTATCCAGATGGTTAGGGAAGGAGCTTTTAGAGAAAAAGCCACAAAGGATCCTAATTCGCATTTACAAAATTTTCTAGAAATCTGTGGTACAATTAAACTAAATGGTATTTATGCTGACAATATTCGCTTACGTCTCTTTTCTTTCTCTTTGAAGGGTAGAGCTAAGGAATGGCTAGAGTCTCTCCCACCAGGCAGTACCACCTCTTGGGAGGAGTTGGCCCAAGCCTTCATGACCAAATTCTTTCTATCAGTAAAAACTGCAAAGTTAAGGACAAAGATAGAAATATTCAGGCAACAAGAGGGAGAGCAATTATTTGAGGTCTGGGACCGTTATAAGGACTTGCTCAGGAGATGCCCACAACATGGTTACCCAGATTGGATCCAGGTACAATTATTCTACAATGGACTTGAAGATAAGACCAGGACCATTCTGGATGCCACTACTTGAAGGGCTTTCATGACAATGACTGTACCAGAAGCACGTGCCCTCCTAGAGGAAGTGGCACCGCCCACTACCAATGGCCCCACAGACAATGACAGATCTAAGCCAGTAGCTGGATTGTATCAATTGGATGAGGTAACCTCCCTTAAATCTCATATGGCATCCCTCACTCATGGTTTGAATAATTTTGCAGGATCACCCCAAACAGTGGTACCCTCTCAATGCTCTCAACCCAATAGAGAATCTACTTTGGAGAAAACATTATCTGAACAACAGAAGCAACACTTGTGGAGGAAATCAGACTCATAATACCCTTCCAACACATTATAATCCAGGTTTGAGGTATCATAAAAATTTCTCTTATGCTAACAGTAAAAATGTGTTGAATCCTCCTACAGGGTATGCTTCTACATCTGAGAGGAAGCCATCTCTGGAAGAGACAGTGCACTCCTTTATAGTTGAATCCAGAAATAGGTCCAACCAGCTGGAGAATGCAGTCACTAGTCTAACTGGTATAGTGACTAGTCATGGAGCTGCCATAAAGAATATTGAGATCCCAGGTCGGCCAGATGAATACATCACTCCGAGCGCTGCAGGATAGGAAAGAAACACCTTGAGGGAGTACAGTCTAGCTATAGATGTTAAAGAAAGCGCTTCTTGAGAGGCAACCCAGACTTTACAATATTTTATATTTTTAGTTTGTTTTAGTTTTCTTTCAGTTCTTAGTTTACTTACTAGTTTGTTTGTTTTGCTTTGTAGGTTACTGTGGATGCCACCCCTCGTAGAAACTCATGCTCCCGTTTAGTGGAACTTCAACTCACATGTCTTGGCTATTCAAGGAATCCAGAAAAGACAATGAAAATCTCAATAAGTCAGGATAGTATTGTTCACTCTTACCCTTTTACTTGCTTTGTTCTTATTTTTGCAAACATTGGGGACAATGTTTAGTTTAAGTTTGGGGGTGGGATGTTATTAATATGTTGTGATTGTCCTGAGTATATGCTGAATTGTTGATTGATCTTTTGCACAAGTATGTTCATGATAGCCTAGGATGAGAATTAATTGAAAATTTTTGTGATTCTGCTGAAATTTGAGAGCATGATATGAATTTGAGTTAATTTAAAAATTTTCTCGAGTTTTTCCTGCACTATTATGCACATAGTCTGTGTTCTTCTAGTTTTGAAATGCTTAGAACAAAGTTATTAGGGTTAGAAGTTTGATGTCACCTCGATAGGTCTAAGAGCTGATTTGAGAGTTAAACTGCAGGATAGGGTGAATGACAATATGAAGTGCATGTTATGTATACTATGTACATTATTTGAAGTAGTTTGTCTTTGTTGTTTGTTTTAGAAAAATTCGTGAGGGCAAAAAGAGCTCCTTCACTGTGATCAGTTAGGCCACTCATTGAGCGAGTGCTCTGGGTAAGGTTCCCTGCAGTGGATGTGTGAATGCTAGTGTCCTTGCACAAAAAAAGAAGAAAATAGAAAAAATGAAAAAAAGTGATTAAGTGTTGAGTAAAGTTGTTTATTTCTTGAATGTGGGGAGGCTCAAGGATTAGTAATTATGACCAGTTTAGGGGGGAGTTGAATAGAAGCCTAATAAAGTTGATCCATGCATAGTAAAAATGAAGGGAACATAGGCTAATCACACACATGTAGGAACACTTAGGAAGAGTTTTAAAATGCTCATTGAAGTATTATGTTTGAGTGTTTCCTGTGATTGCCAAAATTTTCTCTTAAATCTTTCAGGCTTGAGTCACATGTATGTGTAAGAACAATCTCATGTTAATTCTGTTTTTGCTCGGGACTAGCAAAAGTTTAAGTTTGGGGGTGTTTGATAGCACACAAAATATGATATCCTTAGACTCAATTATTGCTAGTTTTATGATAATTTCAGGGCTTTGATGTGTTTCAATCACTCAATTTTAGGTTAAGAGCTTAAACAAGACAATTGGAGACACTTTGGATCACTCGGGATCAAACCAGGGCTTTTTGGAGCTTAAAACAACACAAATTGAAAGAAGAATTGACAAACCTAGCCATTTGACCCGAGGTGATGGCGTTGCAACGCCCTGCATAGCGTTGCAACGCCATCCGTGCTGTTTTGAGGCGCTAAAGAATCATATCGATAGCGTTGCGACGCTGCAAATCTCGATAAAAAGACTTATATGATGACCTGTGCAGAGAGCGTTGCAACACTACTTCTGGCACAGGCCGCAACGCGGATCGACAGAGGCGTGCGCTTAGGGTAGCGACGTTGAAACGTTGCCCTCAGCGTTACAACGCCATCAACACTTTCCTTATATGCCAGCCGCCTAGGGTACAGGTTGCAACGCTGCCCTAGCGTTGCAACGTTGTGTCGATTGTGCCTATAAATACAATATTATTTCTTCTTCCAAAGGGGAGCCGAAATTGATAGAGATTGCACCCTAACTTCGTAATACACTCTGTAAGAAGAGAAAAGTGAGCATTACTTGGGAGCCAAGGTATTCGTGGAGGTTCGAGATCATGACGGGAGCTCGGAGACGAAGGATCGACATCGACACATAAGTTTGTTTCCTCTTTCTTTCAGATTGTAACATCGTTTTAAGACGTTTTCTACACTTTTAGTTTGGTTTTCTTGTGATTTAGAGTAGCTAAATGTTGTAGTTAGGATTTGATTCACATGTTTAAGACTTGTTTGCTTTTGTATTGAATTATGTTTTGTTATTTATTTTTGGCAATTCGTTCTTTAAGTCCTTGATCTTGTTGGTTTAAGTGGACTCAAGAGAAAAAACTTAGATTAGAGCAAAGTTGTCAAAACTTTTAAAAGTCTGGCATGAGAATGACCTAGAAGTCTAAGGGAAACACATAAAGAAGTTGCTTAATATCGTGCATGCTTTAGGTTCATATGGAGACTATAGAATTTATTGTATGTGCGAGGCTCACTAAGAATCGAGAGATTTTCTTGAGTATCTTACTTCTTGTTTATAAATTCGTCACATTAGTTCATTGCATGTGTTAATTAAGTTATTAACTTGTGAAGTCAATTTCCTCCAAATCTATCAATTCGTGTCTCCACTTGTTTGTTTGACTTTTATCTTTGTTTTTATCACCTATCCATGTTATGTTTCTTTAGCTAAAATTGAGAATTCATATCTTGGTATTTAATTAATCTAGAAACCCATTCCCGAGGATGATACTTGGACTCTTAAATCATTATACTAAAACTTGACTTGTACACTTGCGGTATTGCAAATATAATTTTACGCAACATCACCCTATTGAAATAGAAACCTAACTAGTTGACGGAGTTACATCTAATGGTTACTATTTCTTGGTCCGGTCTTATGTGATCTCATCACATAGGATATCCCCACTCACATGTTGTCTACACGAACACGTTGGATCACTGTGTTTGTATCAAATACAAAGTGGGTCATATCCATATTATTACCAGGATGAGGTACCCAACCTTATCCCCTTACTATAGAAAATTTAGATTGTTTCTCGAACTGAGATCGTTATATGTCTACTACATTCAGTTCAAGAGACATACAACAACCTAGGATGTTCGTTTATTAGATTTAGGGTTAATGTAAGACAATATAAAGAAATCATGAAATAAACAATAAAGCTTTATTGATTTAATTAGAACAATATTACAAACTACGAGTTTTAGGGTATAAATCCCAACACTACCTTCTTGAGACTTTTAGAAGTCTGTTTAATGAGCTCCAAGTAATCGACCATTTTAATTGGCTTTTTCTGGTGGTCTGCATAATGTTCCTCAACTATATGATTCTAGCTCTGCTAGTTGCTCCATATTACTCTTCCACCACCTTTAAGACTTCACCAGAGGTGCTGAGATCAATGACATCATGGACAATTGACACTGTCATTGAGCCCAATAGCCAACCTAAAAGCGTTTGGTCAATGGCGCACCATTCTTCTCGTTCTAGATTAATTATGGCATCAAAAGTACCTACTTCCTCAGTTGAAGCAATGAAGGCTTATGGTTGTGGGTTGATTCCAAGAACATAGCCCTCAATTTTCTATCCACAAAAAATTGCCAATACCATTGTCTATCACAGGACAAAATTCTTATCATCCAATTTTACTATTAAAATAGTGTTTATTGGATGCCCAAACGAGGCATTAATTGTTGTTGGCGGGTGTGTGGTTGTTAGCACTTGAGATTGAGAGGATACGTGAGGTTCAGAGGACATTGTTTCTTCAATTGACATTTTATGCGTTGACTTGGTGGCTCTGATATCAACAGTGAGAAACCAACTAGACTAAAATTCAAAACAGGGAGATAGTGAAGATAAAGTTTATATAAATCTACCTTCTTGTATATTGATTTTAGAAGTCTCAATTTATAATACATAAGATGGCAAGTTATAAAAAATGAGAGAAATAAGGATGTGGTATGAGAAACTGAAGTCACTTGCCCTAAGAATAACAATAGAAAAAAGACTCACAAAAACGAGTAGAAATAACTACACATTAAACATTAAAAACAATCGTGTTTAACTTAACTACAAAGTGATGTCGTTTAACCTAGTGTCTTAACAGGGTTGGAGAGCGCCTAAAGCAACCAGTGAGCAAGAGAAAATACCATTAAGAGAAGTCCCTGAGTATAGCATGTGTCGTCACCCAAAGAAGAAGCTACAGAAATGAAGAAATCGATGGAACACATTCGTTTTTTTCAAAAACAGAAGTGACAGTAGATGAAAGATATACCTCAAGATTGGCATTTACATCGAAGATATTAATATACACAGGGACAAGGAAAGCCTGAAGGAACTAGTGAGTAAGAGAAAATAACAATAAGAGAGGTTCCAGTGCATACCGTGGGTTGTCAAGAGAAACTAGTAAAAATAAGAAATACCTAAGCATCTATACATACCTCAATGTAGAGTCAGATCGTTCGCTGGTTATGAGGGATGAGGAACCAAGGATTTTATTTATTTGTTGGTTTGAGAAAAAACAGTGGTATAAACAATGAGAGAGGCAAGGGGGTTTTAGATGGAGTATTAATTCTGGCAAGTAGTTAATGATGTCATTTTTACCTTAGCTAATGATATGTATGAGGTATCAATATATTCAATTTAATTTTTGCACGCTTAATGGGTAGTTACACGTATTTCCATTTCATTAAATAAATACAAATGTATAGTTCAGTATATACTCTAAGTTAGATGTACATTCAGTAGTTCGTCATTTAAATCGTTGTGTTCATCTATGTAACCTATGGAATTAGTAGTGTCTAGGTGTTGAAAATAGCGCCTAGCCACTAGCATTCTGCCTTCACTAGAAGTATGTTAGATTTATGCTCCACCATTATTTGACATTCATCTGAGTAGCTATCAAATTAGGTTACACTATTCGAATCATTTCTAATTATTAGATTAGATGAGGTTCCATCTCAAAACCTATTTGTTATGAGAAGAGTAGGTCATGTATCTTATAAGTTGTGAGGTTTCTCCTTATTTTTTTTCTATGTGGGATCCTCAACACTAATAACAGTGACACATTAGTTTCCTATGGATTAGAGTATACTAAAAGATAACAATATAATTTGGTGTCGAAGTGAGCCTCATTGAACAATAATTGACATGCACCATCGATTAAGAGATTAGAAGTTCAATTCCTCCCCTCCAAAATTAATATATATATATATATATATATATATATATATATTGTTATGGATGAAATTGGACCATAAGGACAAATTTGGAATACAGAGGAAACAAAAAGGCAAACACACAAAGAAAGATTGAGACCATGCAAAAGGTAGAAGAAACTGGGCCTTCAAACTGTGCAATAGGTGGGGATTGGGCTCGCCTGGCCAAGGTCGAGGCCGAGCCCGACCACGACCCAGCCAAGGTCGAGCCCAATCTGGTCGAGGCCGACCACGACCCAGCCGAGGCCGAGGCTGACCTCTCTGTGGGATATATCCGTCTTCTCCTTCTTCTTCTAGGCCCCAATCCGCATCCGAATATGACCCTCTCCTTTTCCTGTTTCATGAGGGTTGATACCCTATAAAGACCTATAAATATTCCTCTTATCAAAGGAAAGGTAACTTTTTCTCCATTCTAGAAACTTTTGCTAAACTCATCTAAACACTCTCTGACTTAAACATCGGAGCCTGTGTGGCAAGCACCACACCGGTGTTAAGATCTTTCTTCTTTTGCAGGCCACATTCTTCCCTTCTTCAAACAAATTCACAGTGGTGTTCACGTGAAGGTCAGGAGAGTTATCCTGTCCGAATTTTGACAACAACAGTAGGGGTCGTCTGTGGGGAAGAAAAGCAAGCTTATTTGAAAGATTCTTGAATACCCTAAGTTCATGTCAACCAAGGCGATGGAGTTGAAACTACAATCTGGATAGAGAAGATTCTGATTCTGATCACCATCCCCGAAGAACAAAGGAAGCTACTCCCCCTCGACTTCATATTCATGAAGTCCAACAAGAGGAGGAGATTGCTGAACTAAAGAAGAGGATTAATGGAATGGACCGGAAGCTGGCTAGGATTCTGGAAAAACTCAATAACCAAACTCCTCCAACGAAAGATAGAACAAAGCCACTTGTTCGAGATCCTAAAAAAGGAAAAGGGCCAATGCTTGAAGATGTTGAAGGGAATGAAACTCTCCGCGCAACAGAAGACGATCGAATCGTCGCGGTGAAGTTGTGCAACTTAATTTCGTTAAAATAATCTAACACTTAGATAAGGCTAAACATGCATACAAACGAAAGGAATATAGCAAAGTTTTAGTTACTTACATGTTGAAGACGTTCTTCAAGATTTTCCTTTCCGTTCACGATCACGAACTCTTCGTGCTTCCTCGATCTCAACGTTTTTGAACACTTCTCATGATCACAGACCGAACACAACCACTTGATTACTCGGTTGTTCTTCTTTTGGAAGAAGGAACATGGTGGGATCTTATGTTTTGGTTTTTGGGAGAAGAAGACTTGGGAGAGAATTGAGAGAAGAGAGTATCCTTCTTTTGGTTAGAATTCCAAAAATGAGGATTTGCTTAATCAACCCTTCTTGCAAAGGGGTTTAAATAATGGAGATAGGTGGAGTTGAAATCTCCACCTATTTACCATTTTACCACAACTATAGGTTATGCAAATCATATTTGCATAACCACATATTATAAGATATCTCATTTTACAAATCATATTTGTAATATTGTGGATTTATTAAATTGAATGACATCCAATTTAATATCTCTCAATCTAATTTCTCCTAATTAGCCTTAATTCAACAATTAGGCTAACCTATAGTTTATTATGAATCTCATTCACATTAAACTATATATTATATCATTCATATCTCATATAAATGAAATAAATGCCCTTTAGTGAAATTGAACACTTCAATTCACACCAAAACAGTAACCCTTCTTTTAATCCAGAATGAGCCAATCGAGGAACCTAATGGACCTAAAGTGACGAGCTCCAATGATCCGAGATTAACCTATCAAACTCTTTGACCCAGTTAATCAACCTTCATTAGCTACGATAACACTCCACTAAACCCCGTAGGTGCACTCCCGTCAGTGCAAGATATTACGTGTGCACTCATATAACCACTGCCCATGAGTCGACCCTTCACAGGTTGTTCGTAGACACTGCTGGGTCAAATTATCGTTTTATCCCTGTGTCTACTTCTTGCTCCTTAAGTCTCCACTGCTTCTTTAATGAACAACAACGTTGTAATGGTCCAACCATACACAACAACCTTCTCGTGCCAGTGAGAGGGTGGGCGCCCGTTGTCCAAGCCCTAAAGACAACACTTAAGGGAACAATCCCTCTAGTTTCCCTAAAGGCGGGAACGGGTGAATTCCATCTCACGTAGTTAAGTTCCCAGCTCCCTACTTGGTCCTGTACCTGAGAAGATAGGCATTTTGGGCGAGTATCTGTGACCACCCTTACCCGTACTAGTCAAAGGACATACCCCCGCAGACAGGAGTTCGTAACACGCTCAGGATTAAGGTCGAGTCACTAATGGTCATTTACGAAGTTATTACTGTCAACGGTGTTACATCAGTAGGTCTAATAATTCACGGTCTGGTCTTGTACAATCTCATTGTATAGGATGCCCCCACTCGCATGTCAACCACATGAACAAGTCAGATCACCTCGTTTGTATCTTAATTCAAAGCGGGTTGCATCCACAGTGTATCCAGGATTAGGTCTCCAACTCCATCCGTATACTGTAGACCGTTCGAGTCATTTACTTGAACTTGATCCTCCCTATGTGTCCACTACACACTATTCAAGTTCTAGTTCTTTCATATATTCAATGACCCTAGAGCTTAGTTTATTGGTCAAAGATTTTATAAAATGCGTGACACAAAAGATGAAATAAATAACTCTTTATTAATTTCAAATAGTAATTTACAAACTGAACGAGATTAGGACAAACATCCCAATAAACTCCCACTTGGACTAAGCTAGCAAATACATTTCTGAAATGTACATAAATTACAATGAAGTAATACAATAAACTAGGGCATTGAATATCCGTTTACATATCTCCCACTTGTCCTAGTCAGGAAATACTCGAAGACCTAGACTCTCTAGGTGACTCTCAAACACCTTATCCGTGAGGGGCTTTGTAAATGGATCAGCTATGTTATGCTCCGACGCTATCTGCGTGACTGACACGTCACCGCGGTGCACATTCTCCCGTATCAAGTGATACTTCCGCTCAATGTGTTTGCCTCTCTTATGGCTCCGAGGCTCCCTTGAGTTTACTACTGCACCACTGTTATCACAAAACAGTGTGATCGACAAGTTCATATTTGGAACAACTTCCAAATCCGTCATGAACTTCCTAAGCCAAACAGCTTTCTTTGCAGCTTCACAAAACGAAACGTACTCCGCTTCCATAGTGGAATCAGTGATGCATCCCTGCTTGATGCTTCGCCATACTACAGCTCCTCCATTCAGAATGAAGGCTGACCCCGAAGTGCATTTTGTAAACCCGAGATCATTCTTCGGAATTGAAGAAAGAAAAGGTTAATGTAATATGGTTGGATTTGTTTTGAAAAGAAAAGAAAAGAAAAGAAAGGAAAAAGGAAATGAATGAAAAAGGGAAAGTGGAAGGTGGGACCCCCACCTTTGTTTTCTTTTTAAACAACTCATTACCATCGATCTTCTTCTCATTTCAACAAGGAGGAGTTGAGAGTTTCGTGGGAGAAGGATAAAGGAAGAAGAAGGAGTTTTCGTGGGTTAGAGTTACAGAAGAAGGGAGGAGAACTCAAAGCTTGATTATATAGCAGCAAGGTGATCAACTCAACTCTGTTCTGGTTTTCTGTTCATCTCGAGCTCTACAGGAAGAGGTAAGAGTTTCGGTTTGGTTCTCTTGAAAGCTAATTCATTTTTTAACAAAGTTCGTGAAGGATGCTTGAGCCAATTCGGATCTTAAGTTCCTGTTTTATGAAGAGGAAGACAGAAGATAGAAATTTGCTGTTAAATTTGAGAAGCCTCTGGTGTTTTGGTTGTCCTGATCTGTAGAGTTGTCATCAGAAGCTCTAATAGGTATGGTTGGAAAGCTTATTTAAGTTCCTACAATCTTCATGAAGAAATCATGAATCGAAAATGATTGAAAGATGCTGTAAATATCAGGTCAAGTTTCGGGTTGCAGCAGGAAATCAAATCTGGAAACAGCAGCAGGTTGTTTTTAGGAAAAATGCTATCGAGGTATTTTCGAACCAATCCGTTGGGAATCTAAATTTTATTTCTTCATATGATTTTTAGAGGGTTCAAAAGGGAAGAATTTGGTATAAAGTACATCCTTTTTGGCTAAGTAATGAAGAAGTTATGACTGTTTGATTACAGGGTATAAAATCTGTAAAATGCTGGAAAATTGGATGGTGTGGTTTTTGTAATTTTAAGGTTAAAAATCATGAGCTTGAGGTTTTAATACATGGATTTGGTTTGTTTGGCAGGCCAAGAGGAGATAGGTCGAGTGTACGGGCCAAGGTTCTAGTTTAACACTGTGAGTGACAAAATGAACTTCAGAAATGAACTATATGCTTGAGATATGTTTTAAGAAAACAAGTTTTGCTAGAATGAAATGGTTTCAATGCTTTACGTTTTCTTTTGAACACATGCTTATGAGAATTCATGTTTTCTTGGAAATGTTTTCAAGTGCTCGATGTGAGCCTAGATCTCCCGATGAAACTTATACATGATCATATGTTTATTGATTTCTGAAATTTATGGAAATGTTATGATTTCGAGCAAGTATGCACTAGCAAGCATGATTTAAAGATTTCCAGATTTTTATGAACAAGCTGAGTAAGCTTGAGTTTTACGAAAGAAAAGATAAGCAGACATTTTCAAATGTTTTTATGTGTTTTTCTAAGTCTTGAATGAGTAAATGACTGAGACATTGAGCCCGAGGCTAGATAGTACCGTGTGCACACAGGTCATATTCTGTTTTCGACGTTGAGTGTACTCCGTGACAACAATGTTGTCGTGAGTGCTGGGCGGGCCCCACTACGACAAAGACGATGGGAGTGTTGGGCGGGCCCCACTACATCGTAGAGTAAACGTTGGTTGTACTGGGTGTGCCCTACACAACGTGGATTGTGACGTGTTTTAAAAGGATTTCTATCATTCACATGCCTTACGAGATTTTAACGACATACTTGTTGGTTTTTCTGAAAAGTTATTATGATTACACAATTACTTTTAACGTTTGATTACAGATGCATATGCTCATAGATGATCAGGTGATATGATTTACATGTTAATAGTTTTCTTTTAAGCTCAAGTCACTCACTGAGCTTCATAGCTCATTCTTTCAGTGTTTTCCCACTTTTCAGGTAGAGATCGAGCTCCTAGTGCCTGACATCCTGCCATAGTCTACTAGAAGCTCAACGAGCTTGATATTTTGTACGTGGGTGGTGTTGTATAGCAAGTCCATATGTGTTGTAGTAAATGTTTGAGGAGACTATGTAGTTATAGTTGTATGTGCTTTAGGGGTTGTGGTTGTGTTATTAATGGTTTGGCCTGTTTGTGGTTTTGATGCTTTTGCCCGTTTAGTTTTCAAGAGAGACTTAAGAAGTGTTTCTCCTTATGTATGTTTATCAGGTAAATCAGGGTCAACAGGTATCGTTAGAGAGGTGAACGATGTCTGTTGGCTTCACGCCGTCTTCTGGGCTAAGTAATGAGTAGTTCGGGAGAGGGTGTGACAACTTGGTATCAGAGTAGTTAGCTCCATGGGAATGAGACAGAACAAGTTAGCTCTAGAAGAAACTGAAAAGTAAATAGCAAGTTATTGAGTTAGTTCAATAGAACTAGCAGAGCATGATCCAAGTAAGGATAATAGTAAGTCCAGTCAGGACTAGAATGCGAACACAAGTCTAGAATTGTGCATTTGAGAGTATTTAGTATGTTGATATGTTAGAGAAGTCATGCCACCACGTACTAGCAGATGATGCAGGCAGGATCAGGACGGGATGCAGGATCCTACCCAAGATCAATCCCAGTGGGGATCTAGTGCCCCGAGAGTCCAGATAGGGGCCAGACTTAAGCAGCATGCTAATTCCTCACAGGAGGTAGGTAAGTCATATAGAGCAGGGCTAAGTAATCCGGACAAGACATATAGAATAGATCACCTAAAAGAATTAGGAGCCACAGTGTTTGAGGGTTCCAAAGATCCAGCTGACGTTGAGGTTTGGCTGAATAAGCTTGATAAATGTTTTGATGTGATGAGTTGCTCTGAGGAGCGAAAAGTTAAGTTGGCCACATTCTTGCTGCTGAAGAAGGCAAAAGGATGATGGAAATCGATGTTAGCCAGTTGTAGTGATGCACGTACTTTAGACTGGCAAACTTACAGAAGCATATTTGAAGATAAGTATTACCTTAGCACGTACCGCGAGGCAAGGATGCATGAATTTTTAGAACTGAAGCAAGAGTCACTTTCAGTGGCTGAATACGAGAGAAAGTATACTGAGTTGTCGCGGTATGCTGAAGTAATTGTGGCATCTGAGAGTGATAGGTGTCAAAGTTTTGAAAGAGGGTTACGACACGAGATACGCACTCGCCATTCTGACCATTGCTAAGTGGACTGATTTTTCTCAATTGGTAGAGACTGCTCTACGTGTTGAGCAGAGTTTAGCAGAGGCGCAGTCAGTAGTGGAGTCAACTCGTGGGCCTTCAACAACGAGTAGTTTTCGGGGTCGCGAACAGCGAAGATTCACACCCGAAGTGAATGTTTCAAGTCGTCAAGATTTTAAGAATCGAGCTGGCGGCAAGACATCGAGGCAGATGAATGTTAGTGGTTCCTATCAGAGGCAAAGTCAAAGAGCACCTAGTCAGTCTGCCAGATCCACAGCAAGACCATAGACAATGCAGAGGACACTGTTGCAAGTGTAGCAAGGAGAACTCCATGTGCAAATTGTGGCAAGAATCATCGAGGTCAATGTCTTGTTGGTGTCTGTGTGTGTTTACCAGTGTGACAAATCAGTGGCATTTCAAGAGGGATTGTCCACAGCTTAGGCAGAATGCACGAGGGACCACAGAGTTGGGTCCCGTGCGGTTGAGCAACCAAGAGTTCCAGTAGAGTGCGCAGAGAGAGGCACCGCTTGTTTTAGACAGAAAGAAATTGTAGGGAGACCTAGGCAACCGGGAAAGGTCTACTCTATGACTCAGCAAGAAGCGGAGGATGCACCAGATCGACGATCAATTACGATTTCTATTTGTAATGTCTCGCACGTGTTTTGATAGATCCAGTGCTACGCATTCCTTTGTTTCAAGATATTCCTAACTAAAATTTGAATAGAAAGTTAGAGCCTTTATTTGAGAGCTTAGTTATATACACTCCAGTTGGTGATGCTTTACTAGTCGATGCAGTGTTGCGAGATTATGAGGTCTTAGTAGAAGGTCTCAATATGTTAGTGGATCTTTTTCCACTAGCGTTGCAGGTGTTAGATGCAATCTTAGGGATGGATTTCTTATTTACTCATTATGCTTCCATGGATTGCCATAGAAATGAAGTTTTTTTCAGGGAACCAAGATTGGCTGAAGTGGTTTTCAAGGGTGAAAGGAAGATTATTCCTACGAGTTTGATTTCAGCATTAAAAGCTGAGAAGTTATTGAGGAAAGGTTGCACGGCGTTTCTTACACATGTAGTAGAAGTGCAGGAGGAAAAGCTAAAACCAGAAAATATTCTTATTGTGAACGAATTTCTAGATGTTTTCCCAGCAGACCTGTCAGGGTTGCCACCTGATAGGGAAGTTGAGTTCACTATTGAATTGGTACCAGGAACAACACCTATTTCGCAAGCGCCGTATAGAATGGCTCCAAGTGAGCTCAGAGAGCTGAAGATGCAGTTACAAGAACTAGTTGATAATGGATACATCAGACCTAGTGTTTCGCCTTGGGGAGCTCCAGTGTTATTTGTAAAGAAAAAAGAAGCTCTTCGGAAGAGACTCCATAATAAAGTTAACCTGATTTGCCTCGTCGATGGCGCCACCATTTACTTCAGCAATATTGAAGTGGACCATCATGTCCAGGACATGTTCTCTAACAGAGGTCTCTTCCTTCATACGCTTGTTGTAAATGTACTTAATAGCCTCGTGTCTTAGAACTGATACGGTTGCCCGAACATCTCTTTTAGCGAATCCATGATAGCCTTAGCCATGCTCAAGGATTCGTATTTCTTCGCCAATACATCAGTCATGCTGGCAAGAATATAGACACGGACTTTATCGTTAGCCTTAACCCATCGATAATAAGCTTCCCGACTAGTTCGGTTAACACTCCATACCATTTCAGACGAATGCTTCTCTGAATAAAATAAAGTTTAATCTGACAACCCTTCTTAACGAGCTCCAACGTTTTCAAACTCTTACAAAAGATAAGGGGAAAGAGGTGGAAGCAAATGTTGTCACCACAATGAAAGTTTTAAGAGGATCGTCCTCTAAAACTAAATTTGGACCTTCAAAGAACAAGAATGTTCAAATGAAAAGGAAGGGCAAGGAGAAGGCTCCCATGACAAACAAGGGAAAGAAAGTTGCAGAAAAAGGAAAATATTTTCACTGCAACCAAAACGAGAACTAGAATAGGAACTGCCCGAAGTACCTTGTTGAGAAAAAAGCAGATAAAGAAACACAAGGTAAATATAATTTACTAGTTGTTGAAACATGTTTAATGGAGTATGATACCTCAACCTGGATATTGGATTCAGGGACCACTAATCATATTTGCTTCTCTTTTCAGGGAACTAGTTCCTGGAAAAAGCTAGAAGAATGGGAGATCACCCTCAAGGTTGGAACAGGAGAGGTTGTCTCGGCCGATGCAATGGGAGACTTGAAGTTGTATTTCGACGATAGATATATCATACTTAAAGATGTTTTGTATGCTCCTAAAATGAAACGAAATTTAATATCTATCACATGTATATTAGAACAAATGTATAAAATATCCTTTGAAATCAATGAAGCGTTCATTTTCAGAAAAGGTATTCAAGAACAACTGAAACTCAGAATAAAAGATAAAAAAGTTTCTTCCAATGCCTATTTATGACACTTAAGACTTAGTCACATAAATCTCAATAGGATTGGGAGATTGGTTAAGAATGGACTCCTAAATCAGTTAGAAGACAATTCTTTACGTCCATGTGAGTCTTGTCTTGAGGGAAAAATGACTAAGAGATCTTTTACTGGAAAAGGTCTCAGAGCCACAATACCCTTAGAGCTCGTACATTCGGACCTCTGTGGACCGATGAATGTCAAAGCTTGAGGTGGGATATGAATATTTCATTAGTTTCATTGATGATTATTCAAGGTATGGTCATATTTACCTAATGCATCACAAGTCTGATTCTTTTGAAAAGTTCAAAGAATATATGATTGAGGTTGAGAACCAGTTAGGTAAAACAATTAAGACACTTCGATCAGATCGAAGGTGGGGAGTACATGGACTTAAGATTCCAAGACTATATGATAGAACATGGAATCAAGTCACAACTCTCTGCACCTAATATGCCTCAGCAAAACGGTGTATCTGAAAGAAGAAATAGAACCTTGTTGGACATGGTTCGCTCAATGATGAGTTTTGCTAAGGCTCCAAAAAAAACAGCACAGTGTTGTTTTTTTTTTTTTTTGCTGACTTCGGAACTAGAACAAGAGGTCTCACCCTCTCACTAGGCTGAGAGGGACTAGATTTGTTGGTTGGAAATCAACAATTAATCATAAAATAGCAGCAGAGCTGCAGGAACACCATAGGCCTCGTCAGGATTGAGTGTTCCTGAGCTAATATCGTAGAGTACCAGAGTTGCAGGAACACCATAGGCCTTGTTAGGGTCAAGAGTTCCTGAACAAACCTTGAAAAGGGTCGTGTAAAAAAGGGGGGGTTGCGGCCAACAAAAAAAAAACAAAAGAATGAGACAGAGAGTTTTGTAGCTGCAAGTATGCCCAGAATCGACAAGGGTCCCACAAGCATATATGAGCCAGGAACATGTGTTGTCCCGTAGCTACAAGTACACCCGGCACCGACAAGGGTCCCACAAGTGTATATGCGCAAGGAATGAAGAAGTCTTGCAACTGCACGTACGCCTGGAACTGACGAGGGTCCCACAAGCGTATATGAGCCAGGAACATGTGGAGTTCCGTAGTTGCAAGTACACCCGACACTAACAAGGGTCCAACAAGTGTATATGCGTTAGGAACGAGGAAGTCCTGCAACTACAACTACGCCCGGCAACAACGAGGGTCCCACAAGCGTATATGAGCCAGGAACATGTAGAGTTCTGTAGCTGTAAGTACACCCGGCACCAACAAGGGTCCCACAAGTGTATATGCGCTAGGAACGAGGAAGTCTTGCAACTACAAGTACGCTCAGAACCAACGAGGGTCCCACAAGGGTATATGAGTCAGGAACATGTGGAGTTTCGTAGCTGCAAGAACACCTGGCACCGACAAGGGTCCCACAAGTGTGTATGTGCTAAGAACGAAGAAGTTCGGCAGCTACAAGTACACCCAGAATCGACAAGGATCCCACAAATGTACATGTGCTAAGATTGGCGTCGTACCTGCAAAAAACGTGAAAAAGGGGGAAAACGATAAAGAAAAGACAAAAAAATCAAAAATCAAAAAAAGAAAAAGAAAAAAAGGAAAAAAGAGAAAAAAAGGAAAAAATGAAAGAAAGAAAAAGAAAGAAAAAGATAAAAGGAAAATGAAAGGAAAAGAAAAAGAATAAAGAAAAATGAAAAACGAAAGAAGAAAAAAAAAGAAAAAAAAAGAAAAAAAAAGAAAAAGGAATGAAAGTAAAAGAAAAAAAAAGAAAAAAGAAAAAAATTAAAAAAAAAAGAAAAAGAAAAAAAACATCAGAGTTTGGGACTTATCAAAGTTTTAGCCAAACTTGTCTCCACACTCTGATACGAATGGATGGAAGACCTACCTCCTCTATTTATAGTTGAGGAAAAGATAAAGATTAGATTCCAAAATTCAAGTTGCGATTCAAATAGGAGTTGAAGTTGGAATTGGAATAGGATTTCATCTTAAATCAAAACTTGGTATATCTTATCTCCAATCGAAAATCGTTTGCAAACAAGATTAAAATCCTATCTCCAAATCCAAAATTTAAATTGGGTACAGTTCTAATTTTATATCGACACAACCCAAATTTTATTCCAAATCAAGATTAGATAAAGTTGATTCTATCAAGTTTAAATCATGGTAGAATTTTAATTTTATCTTGTCAAACAAAATTTGTAATTATGTTCTAATTATTGTCATAAAGTGTTATTATTTCAATAAAGAGTTATTGTTCGTTATTTACGATATTGCCCATGTATTAACCCTAAATTCAATAAACTAAACATCCAAGGCTGTAAAATGTATCTTGAACTGAATGTAGTGTATATGTAAAGGATCTCGGTTCAAGATACAACCTAAAGGGTCTATAGTAAGGGGATAAGGTTTGAGTACCTTACCGTGGTAAAACTATGGATGTGGCCCACTTTGTATATGATACAAACACTGTGATCCTTACGTGTTCGTGTAGATGGCATGTGAGTGGGGATATCTTATGTAATGAGATTACATAAGACCGGACTGCAAAATAGTAACCACTAGATGTAAGTTCGTTGACTAGCTAGGTTTCTATTTTACTAGGATAACCTAGGCAAGTTGATCTCAATCCTGAGCAGGTTACGAGCTCCTGTTTGCGAGGGATTGTCCTTTGACTAGTATGGGTGAGAGTGGCCAGATTCGCCGACTCAAAATGCATGCCTTCTTGGGGACAAGACCGAGTGAGCAGCTGGGGACTTAGCCTAGCAAGATGGAATTCACTCCTTCCTGACTCCTAGGGTAAGTAGATGAATGTTCCCTTAAGTGGTGTCTCCAGGACTTGAACAAATGGTCCGACCCTCTCATTGCCACGAGAGGGACTTCTGTTTGTTGGTAGGACCACAAACAAATTGTTCATTATAAGAGGAGCACTGGTACTTAAGGTACAAGATGTAACCCAGGGGTAAAACGGTAATTTGACCCAGCTGGTGTTATGAACATTCGTGAAGGATTGACTTGTCGTTATTGGTCAATATCTGTGGACACAGAAATATATCTGCAGTGAGAAGAGTGCAGCTGCGGGACTTTAGTGTAGTGTTCCCGCAGTTAACTAATGTTGATTAGGAGGTTAATGAGATTAACCGAGTAGTCTCGTATCGTTGGAGTTTCTGATCTGTAGGTCCACTAGGTCCACCTTCTAGCTCGTAAATGATTCTTAGATCGTTTGAATTTGAAATGTTCAAATTCATTAGGGAGTTAACTTAATGTATATAGATATATTATAATATAAAGTTTTGGAATTATATATTATAAATTTAATGTGAATATGATTCATATTAAATTATATGAGAGAATTAAATGTTTGAAAGAGTTCAAATATTATTATAAATGTGAATGAGATTCATATTTAGCAACTATAGGTTAAAATTTAATGTGCATGTGATGTGCATTTTAAAACTATAAACTAGAGGGAAAATGATTATATATGATTTAATCATATTTGATTTTAATTAAATTAGAT
This sequence comes from Trichosanthes cucumerina, assembly GCA_036507285.1. Taxonomy (NCBI): domain Eukaryota; kingdom Viridiplantae; phylum Streptophyta; class Magnoliopsida; order Cucurbitales; family Cucurbitaceae; genus Trichosanthes; species Trichosanthes cucumerina. The sequence continues at coordinate 99,914,116 of CM071835.1, forward strand.
TTAATTGAAATATTAATATATATATATATATATATAATTGAATAAGATTTAATTATTTATATATTAATTAATAATTAAATCGTTTAATTATTATTATATTATAATTAGTGGGAACGTGTCATCCTGACACGTTCCCACAACTCCCTCAACCCCCTATCGATAGGGAGTGGGGGAGTTGCCCTCTGGAGAATTTTTATTCTTCACGAATGGAAGAATTTGTGGGTTAATGTTGTGCAATTGTGAATTGCTAACAAACTCTTTCTCTCTCAATTCCCTTCTGATTACTTCCAATAGTTGGTATCCTTTCCACCAAAGGAATTGGTCTAAGTAGAATGCAGAGAATAAGAGGTTCTCACTTTTGGTGTTGGCCCTGTGGTGAAGAAAAGAACAGAGAAATGTTCATGTGTTGTTGCGTTCTTGGAGCAAGGAGTTGCTGTTGAAAATCTACAAAGGTAATCTAAACTTTTCCTTTTAGTTTAGTTTAATTTACAACATATTTGCATGATTAATTCCATACCTAATTAGATTAGGAAATGTATGTTTATTCTCTGTTTTTCCCCAATGTACTAGTATTTGTGTAACCAAAAATAAACAAGAAATTACGATTTCAAATAACGTTTCCGCTGCTCAAGGAGATCGAATCTCCATCAATTGGTATCAGAGCAATGCTTGTTTTATTTTGGTTGAAACAAATTTGCATTGGTTAGGTGGGAATTGCATTTTGGTTTGCTATAAAACTGTTTAGGAATTTTTTTTGTCTTAGTTTCCTTTGATTTGATCAAATTAAATGTAAAGGCCCCTGCGTTTTGGGCAATAAAGTACATAATCGAGTCTGTAATCGAGTTGTGAGTCGTTCGGGACCAGTTTCGTACAATTCGAATGAGTATCGAAGGAGTAATTGGCGATTGAAGCTGTTGTGTTTGAAGGAAAATGTTGTTGCCAAAGCAACAACGTTGCAACGCTACCAGCAGCGTTGCAACGTCGTTCTTCAGTGTCAACGCTGAGGAACGACGTCGCAACGCCGAGGCTCCCTATGATGCAGAAGTTTCAGGGGTCAGCAGCGTTGCAATGCTGCCCCTCAGCGTTGCAACGCTACCTCGATGCCAGGCGCGAGCACAATTGAAGCTGGCGTTGCAACGCTTCCTTCAGATGGTTTTTGGTCCAGTTCGAGCGGTTTGAGCCCGGTACAAGGAGTTTTGGACTGGTTTGTAATAAGATTAGTATAATTTTATTATTTTTGCACTTTAGGGGGCCAACTTTTTTCGATTTTACAACTATTTTTCTTTATGAATGTCATTTAGAATTTTTTCCACCTTAAGATGAGAATGTTCATGCATTTTATTTGTATAATTGTTATATAAATATGGTAGAAATGCATGATCTCATTTATTTTTCATAAGTATTTATTTATAATTGTTATAATTAGATAATATGAAAAATAAATTGCATGGAGCATGAAATTACTTAGTTTAAAAAAAATGTTATTTTATTTAAGTAATTTAGTTATTCAATTAGTTGAATAATTTTTATAATTCCAATTTGGTTTTATAACATAGTTCCTTGTCATAAGTTAATTATTAAAATTTATAAAAGTCATAAATTAAAGGGATTTTAGAAACCATAACCTATAATAAAGAATTACATGCAAACATAGGAACTTGGGTTAAATTAAATTAGTTTTAAATTGTTTAAAATTAATTTAGACCTAAGTTTTATTTTCTAATAGGATTAGAAGTTTATCTTACATAGTATTTTAAATAGTTTAATATATAGTAGGGCAATGAACATTGGTTATAAGGGAACTCTATCGGTGAAGTTCTATCTAAGGTTGGGGGAACTTAAGTTGACGGTTAACGGAACACCTCCTACCTGGGAACTGACCCGGAGCTTGAGTTGAATTAACCATAGTTCTGTTTATATCTAGGTAATTAAAAGGTTTATTCACCTAGACATAAGGTTAAAAGACCTAGTTATAATAGTTATGATAGGCATCGACTTAGATAGATTCTTTTAGCCAGAATCCAACTAAGTTAAACCTATACCCTAACCTTAGGAGTTTCAGTGGGAGAAAACGAGATGTTCGCATCGAGTTTACTCTCACGTCCTCAAGAGTTCACACCGTGAGTTCCATGCTCGGCTACGTGGCGACAATAGGGTGTCCCCCTACGGTAAGTGTTTGCATGGTTCAATAACAAGGTGAATGAGGGAAGTATCCGTAGTAAATGGGAGCAAGACGCGTGTCAACGTATCCTATGGTCTCCTCCATTAGGTCGCACCGTGAGATTTCTATAGTCCGCCTGCTAGGTTGTCCTGAAACAACCAATCCCTATGGAGGGTCTGACTATAGGGATCAGAACACCGCAAACTCTAGAAATGGATAGGGTCTCTTAGGTAATTTGCCAACAGTTGTCTTTCTTAATAGTAGCCTGTTGGCTCGGACCTATTGGATCTGAAAATGGTAGTGTCAAATTTACGGGATAAGTTAAGCTAGTTAACAAGTCCTTGACCAAACAAATGGTAGGTAAGGATCATTGGGACATGAGATGTTCTAGTAGTGAGAATTGGCTGAGATAGTCTCAATTCAGGGGAGGAGTGACTGACCACCCGACAATGGCTTTTGTTCTAAACCCTTGAAGTATCGTTGCAAAACTAAAGGTTTAATTTAAACACTAAGGTTCTTTAATAATTTTGCTAAAATTGATTGGTTATAATGGGTTAAAGGCATAACTAATTAGAACTATTTTTGAAATTTCAGCATGTCGTCCTCAATTATAGCCTTACTCAAAAGCGAACGTTTAACTGGTAAAAACTATACTACGTGGAAGTCCAACGTGAATATGATTCTTGTTGTTGACGACATTCGGTTTGTACTGACTGAGGAATGTCCTCAGGTCCCTGCTCGAAACGCTCTTCAATCTGTTAAGGATGCGTATGATCGTTGGATCAAGGCCAATGATAAGGTCGAGGTCTATATTTTGGTTGGTGTTTATGAAGTTTTAGCCAAAAAGCACGAGGGCATGGTCTCAGCTCGTGAGATCATGAGTTTGTTGCAGAACATGTTTGGACAACCGTCTGGACAGCTTCGACACGAATCCCTCAAGTACGTTTATAACTCACGTATGAAAGAGGGGTCGTCAGTGAGAGAACACGTTCTCGATCTGATTGTCCACTTCAACGTGGCTGAAATGAACGACGCGATCATAGACAAGCAAAGTCAGGTCTCGTTCATCCTGGAATCTCCTCCGAAAAGTTTCCTACAATTCCGCAGCAATGCGGTGATGAACAAGATAGAGTATAACTTGACTACTCTTCTCAATGAACTACAAACTTTACAGTCTCTTATGAAGAATAAGGGACAGATTGATGGAGAGACAAATCTGTTTGCCCATTTCAGAAGGTTCCAGAAGGGTTCATCCTCTGGGACTAAGTCCTATGGTCTATCTTCTGGGCTTAAGAAGACCCAAAAGAAGAAGATATGAAGGAAAAGGAAGGCACCTACTGCTGATAAAGGCAAGGGAAAAGTCAAGGTTGCAGATAAAAGAAAGTGTTTCCACTGCAACATGGGCCGGACCTTGAAGCTTAAAGCGCCCAAAGTACCTTGCTGAGCTCAAAGCGAAGAAAGGTAAATTCGATTTACTTGTTCTTGAAACTTGTTTAGTGGAAAATAATGATTTTACCTGGACACTTGATTCATGAGCCACTAATCACGTTTGTTCTTCTTTACAGGAAACTAGTTCCTTCAAGGAGCTAGAAGAGGGTGAGATGACGCTCAGGGTCGGAACGGGAGACGTCATCTCATCTCGTGCAGTGGGAGATGTCAAGCTGTTTTTTAAAGATAGATTTATTTTTTTAGAAAATCTGTACATAGTTCCCAAGATTAAGAGGAACTTAATTTCTATCTCTTGATTAATTGAACTTGGCTATTGTATTACCTTCTCGTTTAATGAAGCGTTCATTTTAAAGAAATGTGTCAATATTTGTTCTGCTAAGTTAGAAAACGACTTGTATGTACTTACACCGAATCAAACAAAGACAATTTTAAATCATGAGATATTTAAAACTGCTAGTACTCAAAGTAAAAGGCAAAGAATTTCTCCAAGCAATAATACCTATCTTTGGCACCTTAGACTTGGTCATATAAATCTCAATCGGATTGAGAGACTATCTAGGAATGGACTTCTAAACAAGTTAGAAGATGATTCTTTACCTCCTTGTGAATCATACATACTTGGAAAGAAAAATGATTAAGCGACCTTTTACTGAAAAAAAGTTATAGAGTCATAGAGCCCTGAGAGCTTATACATTCGGATGTTTGAGATAACTTCAGTTGACTGTCCTAGCTAAATATTGTACGTGATCATTGAAACGACGTCGTTTTGTCACGAATTCCCCATTGAAAAGTGACTGTGTTGGCCAATCTTCAACTAGCAAAAACACTATAGATTGGTAAAAAAAACTTTCTCAAGGGACTGAAATGAAAGCAGCCATTTCTTCGCTGATTAGCTCCAGAAATTTCAATCTCCACCAATCTTCCCTCTCCCGTTCCATTTTCCGGCAACCCTCTCTTTTTCTACCATCTCATTTTCCGGTCATATCTACCGATTATAAGGCCACCGGCGCAAATTTTACCAGCCTGCGTCACAAGTTCCGTTTCCAGTCCACCCAGTCCTCGCCGATTATGGCCTCATCGTTCAATCCCGAGCAAGCATGGTCTCCACCTGCACTTCCGTTGCCGATCCCTCCGGTCACCAAGGTTGGTTTGTCGACCTTACTTATTCTCTGCTCGTTTTTGTTTCGTTGATTAATGTGAGCGTCGGTATTTCTGGTCTGTTTCGGTGTAGTTTAAAATCGGGCTATGTCAATTGATGGTGACGCCTGATAAGCAAAGGAATATTGAACATGCTCGTAAGGCTATTGAGGAGGCGGTGGAAAAGGGCGCCCAGCTTGTTGTCTTGCCGGTAAGCTTGTAGATTTTGAAAATTATTGTTAGTTTGGTGTATTTTAAGTATTCTTGGTAGTACTTCGTGGTTTTAGGGCTGTTGTTCTGCTTGTGACAGGAAATTTGGAATGGTCCTTATTCAAATGATAGCTTCCCAGTTTATGCTGAGGACATTGAAGCCGGTGGCGATGCCTCTCCTTCAACAGCCATGTTATCTGAAGTTTCTCGCCGTTTAAAGGTCACGATAGTTGGTGGCTCAATTGCAGAACGCTCAGGAGATCAATTGTATAATGCTTGTTGTGTTTTTGGTACTGACGGAAAGCTGAAAGCTAAACACAGGAAGGTATATAATCATATTAATGTATGGTTTGTTAATCTTGTGATGGAAAACTAGCATTCGGGAGATATTAAAAATATTTCCGAATTTGCTTATGGGGATGATGATATGGAGCCTCGATGGATCTCTTTGGTTATTTAGTGTAAATTTTTCAGTCTGTTTCCTCATATTTTCACTTATTTGATATTCACATGCCCCTCAGTCTGATATCTTTTTATCCATAAAATCGATTCATCTTTTTCTTACTAGATAATTCCAAAAGGACTAAATAATTTATGTAGTTGACTTTCCAGTGGTAAATTCCCGAACTGTGCCAATGCACATATGATATATAGAATCTTCATATTCAGTGTATTCCTTAGTTTGTCTTCTGATACATTTTTCTGTGTGTCTTTATTTCGTTGTTAGGAGATGGATTTAAATTGGTAAGTGGTGAGTCTGGCGACTAACATCTTAGTGTAGTTTAGATTTATCTAATTTGTTTAGAGGATGGTTTTCTTTGTCGGTAATTCATTACACGCAAAGTTTATTGTGCCCTTTTCAACTGCAGATACATCTTTTTGATATTGATATCCCTGGAAAGATAACTTTTATCGAGTCTAAGACCCTTACAGCAGGTCAAACACCTACTGTTGTGGACACAGGTTGGTTTGTGGTTCTTTTACTTTTTGTGGAGGTTCTTGTAACTAGCACTTGATTACAATAAGCTTAACTATAATGACATTTCTTACTTTTATTTACTATCGTTTTCCGTCAAAAGAATAAGTACGGTTCTTTATCGTTGGGACATTAACTATTTGCTGGTTCATGCAGAAGTTGGACGTATTGGTATTGGAATCTGTTATGACATTCGTTTTCCAGAACTAGCCATGATATATGGTGCAAGAGGTTTTCCCTTTTATTACCATAATTTTTTAAAAAAATTCAGTCACCCATGAACATCTTGTCTTTTCTTCTAATAGTGAAGACTGGCTTCATTAGCAGTCTAGATTATTACAATTTAAATTAACCAAATAATCATTTAGCAGTGACTCTCTCTCTCTCTCTCTTTCTGCTAAATGACTCTCTCTCTCTCTCTCTCTCTCTCTCTCTCTATCTATCTATCTATCTATCTATATATATTCCTTGTGAGATGATCAATCCTATATTTCAGTATCTATGTTATTCATTGATCTCTTAGGTTGCAATTTGTTAGAGCAGAGTGAAATTGTGTGTGTGTGTATTTTGGCTTGATAAACATGATCTATTAAAAGAGGCATCTTTGAGGTGTACATCTGATTATATTCTTTAACTCCTTAGACAGCTCATGGATTGTTGTGGTGGCCATACAAAATCAATCCTTTTGTTAAAGTTGATCTTATGTTGACTGTCTTGATAGAGTCGTCACTTTTTTTGGTGCTGACACTAACAAGTTGTTAACATCAGGTGCTCACTTGATTTGCTATCCCGGAGCATTTAACATGACTACTGGACCATTGCACTGGGAGTTATTGCAGCGTGCACGGTACAAACTTCTTTATTAATTTCTGCCTTTATGGTTTATTGCTGATGTTTGTCGACATATCTTAATATTGTGAACATGTTAAATAGTATGAAGATGGTTTTGATCTCTAAGATGTGTGAGTTTTAGTTGATACCCTGCATACGATGCCTAAAAATACAGAATATGATTCTTTCTGGGATCTATTGACTACAACTACCAACAGTTGTGCGTACAGAGTATGTTGGGACCTGAGATACTGGTTCTTCTATCGATAAGGTTTATCTTTTATCAAGGAAAGCCTTTTCTTTGAGTGTCCCTTCCCTCCCTTAGGCAGGCAGCCCTCTAGAAAGCCATTGTTGCCTTTAAGAAAAAGGGAAAAAGAAAATTTTAACTTTCATTACATTGTAACCACACCACATTCGGTTATTTGACCAATTGTCTTATCTTTTCTTTTTAGATAAAATTGTTTCGAGTCTACTTAATTTTGGAAGAGCACAAAATTTCTATTCTATTGTAGCTTATTGAAATACCTGGTTGTTTTAACTGATATTTGTGCTTTGATGATTTATGCAGGGCTACAGATAATCAGGTATTCTACTAGCCTCCAGTTTTTATTGTTGTCTGTATTTTGCACAAACAAAGCAATATTAAAGAAGAAAATGATATCAATATGACGTGATTGATTGTGTAGCTGAATTTCCTTTGACAGTAATACCAAATTGTTTGTTGTAAGATTTGTGTTGCAGTCTTGCAATATTTTTGCTTAATAAATGCTCATATAACGTCTTTGAAAACCGAAGAACGTATGCATTGTTTCCAAAAACATAAGGAAGCAATCTTACACAACATTTGTCATTCATGCTTTTTGTTGTTCAGTTGTATGTGGCAACGTGTTCACCTGCTCGAGATGTTAGAGCTGGTTATGTAAGTTGGGGCCACTCAACCCTTGTTGGGCCGGTAAGTCGATGCTAAAGTTCACCTTTGTTATTCACTGAAGCCATTATATATTTGAGTTTCAATTGGTTACTTGGGAACTTTTCAACTCTATTCATGGACGAATTGGGTCTGTTGTTTTAGCTTTTATCATGTATTCTTTTCCACAAAATCAGTACAATATAATGCATGTTGCAGTTTGGGGAAGTGTTAGCTACAACAGAACATGATGAAGCAATAATCATAGCGGAGATTGATTATTCTCTTATTGAGCTTAGAAGGTTATCCGTCTTTCAGACCTTTTAAAAAGTGTTTTTCATTCATTATTCAACTCTCTCTTTCTCTCTCTCTTATTGATAGTATGCTAAAATTATTCAGGACTAACCTACCATTGCTGAAGCAAAAGCGTGGTGATCTTTACCAGTTGGTAGATGTTCAGAGGCTGAAATCCGAATGAAAGGTGCAAGGACTGCTTTGAACGCTCTTATGCTTGAAATTTTATCGGATTTAGAATAAATTAACTTTCCGCTACTTCACCGTCCCTGCTTGTTTCGATGAAATACTTCCAGTCCAGAATACAACAGTTGGTGCTGTATGGCTGCGGCTTGGTGCGAACGACCAGCTCCCAGTTAGAGTTCCATTGTGCTGATGAGTAATGTTCCATATCTGTATGTTTTACACAACTCATTAAGGTTCAGCAGTTGGCATAGCTTTGATTTAATAAAAGTTTATTTAGGGCCAAGATTACCCTCCGTTCTGAATTAAGCAAACTGGGGTTAGAAAAAGAGAACTATTTTATCCAGACAGAGACAGCTTGGCCACTGTCATTCGTCAAGGCCCTTCAACAGAGACAGAAAGAAAAAGAAGACGTGAGCCAAATGCGCTCTAGTCCATAGTCTTTATTTCTTTGGCTTTTGTTGGGAGTAGAGCCTTTCTTTGGACGCTGTCTCCGATCCCAACCCTTTTTTGGGATCTCCACCATCGCCCATCCCTTTTAAGCCAAACTATGGCACCCCTTTTTCTTTTTCTTTTTCTTTCTTTCGTTCGTTCGTTCTTTTGTTCTTTTTCTTTTTTAAATTTAAGCTCTCATCCCAATCCGTACTTTAGTATACTTGTATTTGATCCGGATTTGTCACTTTTTTCAGAGATAAGAGAGAAAAAGGAAAACCATCCACATAGATAAAATTTCGGACCACGTTGTAGAGCTATTAAGAAATTCGTTTAATCATTTGGGGAGGAACTAGGAAGGGGGCAGGTTCTAACCCTAGATTTTAGAGTGAACAGAGAGTAAATGTATCACTTGCCAGCCAAAACTCCATGGCCCCACTCTACGGTGCATCAATAAGTGTAACCTTATTAGATTAGATTTTTTTTTCGTTCAACAACCCTTTGGGGTCAGTGTTTTAAATGGTGCATCTCGCACGTGACTAGTAGGGGTGAGTATCGGTCGGTCGGGCTTTGTTTTCAACCCCAACCGACAACGAACCGACTATATATTTATATGGTTGGTTCGGTCGGTCGTTACTTTTCTTTTTTTTTTTGTTCCTAGCTTAAACCGACAGTTAGATTGAGGATTTTTTTAAAAAAATTGTTTATTAATTTATTAATTATTTATAAGATATAACATAAATATATAAAATTTTTACTGTTTTTGTATTATTATTAATTTTTTTAAAAAAAAAAATCGGTTGGTTTTGGTCGGTCATGTCGGTTTTCGGTCTTTTTTTGCTCACCCCTAAGTTAACATGCGCCTTCTTGTGAAGCCCTAAGGCATTGGGTTTGCGCCTTAGGACTTCTTGATTAATTATAAAAGTAAATTAATTTTACTAATCCTAAATGCAAAAATCCTTGCGCTTAGGTTTTTTCTTCTTTACTAATTAAAAAAATAACATTTACTAACCCTAAGGTTTTTATTTATTTATTATATTCCCACTCCAATCATGCTCTCTTTTTATGGATTTTCTTATATATAGTGTGCCTCACAGAAGAGGGAAAAAAACATTTGAGCTTTTAAAAACATTGTCTGGGGTGGGGTGAATTCAAACTTCTGATCTCTTGATCGAAGATACATGTCAATTACTTTGAGCTATGTTCTTGAGCCTTTTTTTTTTGTGGAGTTCAACAATATTTAGAGAGTAAGGGATTCTGACTTTTTATCTCTTAGTCGATGATATATGTCAATTACCGATAGACTTTACTCACTTCTTGAGTCTTATAGGAATGCCTTTTTAACTTTCTCTTTAAAATTTTTATGATTAACCTTGAAGGCCAGTTTAATGGCAGACAGTCCCTTGGGTTGAATTGAATGCAAAAGGAGAAACTTGTCTAAAGTGAGGTTGAATCTAACAAATGAGTCATCGACACAGCTTATGTAGGTGATGATCGATTGCTTTAATGAGATTAATATGAACTCCAATTTTTCTTACTTCTGTCCGTTGAGACTAATCTTTTTTTCGAGATATCAACAAAAAGACTTTGCAAACCTAGGGGCTAGGGCGTGCCGCTAAAGCATATGGTAACCCAAAGGAAATGGACATCATGGCCCTTAGAATTTAGTATTTGCCTGGTTGTTTTCTGAACCTCTATTCTTTGTTTTGTTTTCATTTTTGTACTTCTAGGTGTTTCATTTTGGTCCTTTTAACTTGGCATAAAAACACGTTTTGATTTTTACTGCAAAATTTTGTTGTTGCGTTTAATAGAATTCACTGCATAGACTGGATGAGACTTCTGAGTTTTGATGAGTGTAGGGCAACAATTTAGTATTGAGATCGAAACAAGTTGTTATTGGAAACTTAGAGAAGGTAACAAAATAACGAAGGAAGTTTTAGAGAATAAAGTGAAAAATATTTTTTTTCAATGTTTTTATTCACCCCAAAAAATAGAAAAAAGACAGTGAAAGGATATTTCTATAACTTTAAGGTTTGTTTCTTGGTTTCTTGGGAATGTAGGATGATACCCCTGGCAGTCAAGGATTTTTACATTTTTTTTTTACAACTGTCTTTTTAACCAGGTAATATTTTATGTCTAAACCAGGACAACACATTTTCTTTTTCATGTATAATTGTGAAAAAAAACTAAACCCAATTTTCTAAGCTCTAGTCAAAAGGCTAACAACAAATGTCTAAGAAGATCCAGAAATGATGCCCTTGAACCTTTAAAGGTATCAAAATAAAGACCTTCCATTCTATTTTCTTTTTCTTAATAATAAAGACTATGAAAAAAAAATCATAAAAAAGACACTAGTAAAACACAAACATTAAGAACTCTACTGAAGCTGTGGGTCTCACATTGGGCAACCTCTCTGTTTCATTATCATTCAATTTGGAGCAAGGGACCTGCTGGTTGTCTGCATGACAATATATTATTTGGTCTCTATTAAGCAATCTTTGGAAGCCCTGCTCAGTCAAGGACAAAATGCCATTAATTACATGTGTCCTCTCATGGTCCATTTCTCTCTGATCTTAAAACTTTTTTTTTTTGGGATTATTGTTTTAGCTTTCTGTCAGAAAACAGAAGCCACATTGCCATTCCCTTAAACTTGCAGCAGCTAAAATGGCCATGAGAAACCCAATCTGGAAGGGCAGACCAGTTGATGGTGCAGCTTTCTTTCTGTGCTGCCCTTTTTTTTTTTCCTTTGTTGTTGTCTTGAGATGATTGAACATTTTGCAAACCAGATATGGAAAATCATGTGCTTTTGGCTAGGATTATGGGACACATATCCTTTCATTTTTTTTTTTTTGAACCTCACACATATCCTTTCATATTTGTGTGGTGGGTTTTGTTTTTCAATTTTTGCACTTTTGGGTCTGAAATTCATAGATATAATATAATGACCCTGAAATTGCCTTCCTTTTCAGCTTGGGTTAATCATTGATCCTTACTTTCCTCAATGCAATAAGGGCTTACCTTACAATTAGCTTGCTACTTTACCCTTTTGGACCATTGAGATGGGATGGGACTCTTTAGTAGAGTGTGTATTCATATTTGTGGCTTCTTTAGTAACAGTTTTGCTTAGTCATTTCCTTACCTTTAAAACATGGTTAAATTTTAAAATCCTGTTTTTTTTGCTTAACCCTCTTTTCGTCTTTTAAGTTGTCATGGATATTCTTTTCACGTCTTTATACTTTGGAATGTTTTGCTTTGATTCCTTAGGTTTATTAAACTTATTCTCGTTCTTATTCTCGCCTTTAAATCCTCATATTGCCTTAAACATAAATTTCATGCCAAAGTGAACATAACTCAGTGTTAATTGGCATGTACTCTTTTTCTTGAAATTGAAAGTTCAAATCCTCATATCTCACGTTTAGCTGTTGAAAAAAAACATGTGATTTCAAATACATTCTCATTGAGAATCAAAACAAAATATTTTAAAGTATAAAGACCCAATTCCAAATAAATGAAACAGAGAGTAAAAGTTGAAGACAAGCTAAGAAACTTTTCTTTTCCTAACGTTCATTACCAACTGAGATTTCAAAAGTGATTATTATTGTTATTTTTTAGTGTGGGCAGAAAAATGGACAGTGAAATGAAAAAAAAAAATATTAGTAAATAACAAAAGGTAGGAACAAAATCTCACTTTTATTTATGGAAAATGTGAATGGGTAGATGGCAATTACAAAAGAGTGAGATGGCTTGAAACTCTTGTTGAGCACTTTTATGAAGATGGGAAAAGCTGTTAAGTTGACAACTTTCAAGCTTGCTTTCTCTTGAAATTCATTTAAGCTGTAAGGTAATTTGACAGAGTTGAGGAATCTTGGTGACTGATTATTCAAACACACTAAATACTTTTTTTTTTAATGCAAGGACTTCAGATTAGCTTCAGAATCAAGTGGTTGAATAATTATTATTACACAACCGACACTTAGAGGTTGTTTCATTTTGTCAATGATGCTTGAGAGTTTGGCTGACAAGTGTTTGTTGGCCTATTTTTAATAGGGTGGTTAAAATTAAAAATAAAATTCAATGAACAACAACGGGTTAATAGTATTAAATTATATGGGGTTTTATCTCAACACTAATTGACAATGAGAGGGGTAGTCCATATATCTTATATATTGAGAGGTTACTTTCCACTTTTCTAATGTGGGATACTCAACATGTCCCCTCAAAATGGTGCCTTTTTGAGTTCACCATTCTTGGATCGGATTTCAATTTCAATTTTTTTTAGATCGAATACCCGTTTGAGTTTATTGGGCTCTGATACCATATTAGATTGTATGGAATTTCATCTCAACACCAATTAGCATTGAGAGATGAGAGGAGTAGCCCATATATCTTATATATTGTGGGTTACTCTCCACTTTTTCAATATAAAATCCTCAATAAATAGTAATACCTATTATAAGTGGCTGACAAGTCTACTATTATGGGATGAGCTAGGGCTTGCCACATGACCCAATCACCAAACTCGGACATACCAAGATGAAGATCTAGGCAACATCGAGGTGCAAGCTTAGTCATACGACCAACTTGAGACTACAGATGCTAACCACCCAGTACGAACCATTAGAAATGGCAGTGCAATATGTACCAATGGTTTCTTTGTAAAAGGCATGGACTATACCTTCTCAAAGGTAAATATTACTAAATTGGCTCACTTGCCATCCGCTCATGTTAAGTGCTAACTTAAGCTTCAGAGTGTATAGGGTCAAACACAACAACAGTGCAAGATTCTACTTGCAGGTAGACACCCAAGTTGATTGATGCTCACGTTGGACTACATATCAACATTCGCAGCTCGTCCGAAATTGCGCATCAACATTTACTATTTTTTAATCAGGATTATCGCACCACAAATGCATAAAAAAAATTGAACCATGGCCTCTTAGAAAAAATACAAACGTCTTAACTAATGAACTATATACTTATATTTATTATTAATATGATAATGTGACACTTCGAAACTGTCTTAAGTAATGAATTATACTTATATTTATTAATAAAATGACAATATATGACATGTCTATTAGATAAACTTAGGTCGTAACAACATACATGTTGTTAAATAAAATTTAAAAAAAGTCATTTTGAATGTAATTTCATAGACAAGGTATTAATTACGATCTTAAAGGTGGATAATTTGATCTCTCACTCACATCATTAATAAGCTCAAAAGAAAAAAAAAGAAAAGAAGAAAAAAAAACTTAGTTGCACATGAGCAAGCATAAGTTTCAAGTTTCAACTTTTTTGTTTTAATTCGAGTTTTTCTACTGTCGTTGATGTGAATGAAAGAAAAAAACTCCTATACGTTATTACGTATTAATAATTAAACTGGGAAAAAAATACACCTAATCATAGATTCATAGGAGTACAAAATTTCAATTTTATCCTCCGTTGTTAAATAAAAAATGAATACAAAATTCACCCGTAATTACAGCGATTACATGCCCGATCAACGGGTCACAAAATCGAAATTGTAGGGGGGAAATGGAAATTGGAATAAAGCGTTATATTTGCTTGCAAAAAGGAAGGGGCAAAATGGAGAATTTGTATAAGGCCACGTCATCGAATTTGCAAATTGAAAAAAATAATAAAAAAGCACGCGCGTGAGGATCCTATAAAGCCTCTCTTTCCTATTCCTTCTTCCACCTTCTGCCTTCAAAGCGTGCCCTCTTCCTTCTCATTAGCCCCTTTCTCTCTCTATCTCTCTCTCCTCTCACTACTTTCTCTCTCTAGAACCAAAACAAAAAACCTCATACATCAATTGCTGGTTAATCCCTTGCTTTTCTGTTCATCTTCGATTCAGCAAAAAACCAGAGAATTCAGAGAGAAGAAGAAGAAGAAGAAAAGTAGTTTTGTTCCAATTATGTGTAATTAGTTTTCTTTTCCAACAGCTTCTGTCACCTTCCATGGCAGCTTTTGGACCTGCAGAAGGAGACAAGAAAGAGTTGGAACACGGCTCGGAACCCTACTTCTAGAGTGCTCTGTGACGGAGCATTCCGCCATTGTCGTTTTCTCTGCTTCCTTTCATCATCCATCGTTTCGTTTCTCATTCTTGATAGATTTGTCATTTGTTCTTTCTTGCGGTTTTTTTCTTTCATCTGTGAATAATCATGAGCGCACAGGAAGTTAGGGCGAGTGGTGAGAGGTTTAGGGATGGAGGAGGTAACGGACAGTCTTTCTCTTCGAGTTTGCTTGACGAAATATACCGTTCGATTGACGATGGAGGCGATAAGAGAAGTGGGGAATTGAAGTTCTACAGACATAAGGCGTTGAAGAAACAAGGTAAAGCGATCGGTAAAGCGCAGAGTGATGTTGAAGATGAAGAGACCGCGAGTCTTCATCGAGCTTTGCTGATCGAGAGATGGATCGAGAAGAAGGTTGCTGAAAAGGTGAGCGCTCAAAGGAGACGATCTCTGACGGAAGCTGAGATAAAATTTCAGTTGTACCAGCATGATCGGGAAGAAGACGTTCTGTTCTTCAGTTCTACTTCTAGTTCTTCCGATTCTAGTTTCGGCGGATTTTCATCTTCCGACACTGAATCAATGCATGGCTCGAAGTCCTTGACGCCGTCTTGTTTCGCAAAGTTAAGGCCGAAGCCGGTTCGGACCAGCGTCTCGGCTCCACCGCCGGGGAAGACAGAGGCAAAGCAGAGACAGAGTAGAGAAAAGCCACAGTCCAAACAGAGCAATCAATTCGCCGAAAACAAAGAATCGCGAGATTTTGAAGAGAACGCCATGATGAAGTCGAAATCTAGGGCATTGAAGATTTACAGTAATTTAAAGAAGGTGAAGCAGCCGATTTCACCAGGAGGACGCCTCTCAAGTTTTCTCAATTCAATCTTCACCGCAGGAACTCCGAAGAAATCAGGAAACTCTATGACATCAACCGCAATCTCTGAAGATCCAAACTCAGAGAGAAAATCAAAATCTGGCCAAACTTCGACTTGCTCTTCCGCTGCATCATTTTCAAGATCATGTTTGAGCAAAAATTCGCCATGCTCAAGCGAAAAATTGCGCAATGCCGACAGAAGAACGGTTCGATTCTATCCGGTGAGTACAATCGTAGACGAATATTGTAAACCTTGCGGACACAAATCCTTGCACGAAGAAGAGCCTAAATTCCTAATCAAGGATAAGCCCCAAACAGCAGAAGCAACAACAGCAGCCAGAAGAATTCTAACAGATTATCAACAAAACAGGAAGAAGAACGATTTCCTGATTAGAAATTTTCACCATCCCGACAACGATCTCTACGAAGAAGAAGAAGAAGAAGAAGAAGACGACGATACAGCAAGTTGTTCTAGTTCAGATCTCTTCGAGCTAGATCACCTGAGGGTAATGAGCGGCGATCGGTACCGCGAAGAACTTCCGGTGTACGAAACAACCACTCGTATGGACGCCAATCGGGCCATCCGCCATCGCTAATTAGAGGTTTATTACTTGTTAATTCCATTCCTAATAGTATCATTGAGCCATAAAATTTATTATACTGATTGTGTTTGTGCTTGCAAATTTTTTTTTGGAATGTTGTTTAGGTTGTTCAGAGATTAAAGCATTAAATTAAGTGTGGAAAGGGTAATTTTGATCGTATTCAGTTTTTTAGGGTTTTGGGAAATGAATTTGGAAACATGGGAAGAAAAGGAAAGACAGAGGGGAAAGCGTGGGAACGTTAAAATTTTCTGAAAAAGAAAGATGTGGGGATGGATGTGGCTTGACAGTTTGATTTTCTGATAAATTGAGAGATGAAAAGAAAAAAGAAAAGAAAAAAGAAAAGAAAAAGAAAGATTCTAAGATTGGAGATGAGAAGCAAAATGAGAAACAAAGAAAGAGAATGTGATGGTAAAGGCAAAGGCAGATCTTCATCATCCCCATGGAAACAGAGAAAGTGAAGATTTTCAAAGGGTTTTTTTTTTTTTTTTTTGGGAGGTGGTGTTTTAATTGTGTCTGCAATTTTTAATGTGTTGGCCCCTCTTGCTACTTCCTTCCCCATCCCAATCAAACATCATCTCTTTCTTTTGCCCTTTTTCTTTTTCCTTTTTTCCCCCAAATAAAAGACAACCAAAATTACCCTCACATCTCATTGATTAACATATGCACACTCTCATTACTCTAGAAAAAATGACACCATCGTTGATTTTTTTAAGGAATATAATCTTGGGGGAAGATTAAAGCCTCCCACCTATGAAAAAAAGGGTTCTACTCATTTGGGTATATTCCCATTGATTAATGCACAAATAATATTATCATTGTGGATTTTTTTAAAATATTTTTTAAATTTTTTATAGTTTTACCTGTGGGATGGAAGAATTCCAACCTTCAATCTTTAGGCCTGTTTGGGCACAAATTATAATAATTTGTAGAATACTCTACATCCAACTATATTATTCTGCATTTTAAATCACACTATTATAATCCACTCATCCCTCCAAACAATCCAAAGTTTGTTTGGGGTACATGTTATAATTTAATATATTTTAAATAATATTATATGATTTCACGAATTATAATAACCCACAAACTATTATAATCTATGTTATTATAACTCCTCTAAACAATCTCTTAGATATTGAAGTTTTGATCTAAAAAATGTGTTACAATCCAGACAAGTCAGCCATTTATTGTAAATTCAAATATAGTTTGCCATTTTTTATTTTTTATTTTAATTTCTAAACTTTTAAAATTTTAAACAAATTTCCGTTCAAATAAATAAATCAATTTAATTTCTTGAATTTTTTACTTTTTTTTTAAAGATACTACTACCATTTTTACTTTTTAAAATTTGAATTTTAGGTCATAACCATTTTTTTTGTCTTTAGTTTTTAGAAATAACGTTGGTTTCCTCCCAAATTTTTTACAATGGATCTCATCTCTCTTAAAGAACCATTGGAATTCTTGACCAAATTCTAAAAACAAAAACAAGTTTTTGAAAATTACTTTTTTTAGTTTTCACAACATGGCTTGATTTGTGAAAATATAGCTAAAAAGTAGATAGCAAAACAAGTAAATTGATAGGTGAGAGTAGTATTTATAAACTTAATTTTCAAAAATCGAAAATCAAAACTCAAATGATTATCAAACGGGGCAATTATAATCCTCTAATTTTGTTAAATATCATATTTGATTCGTCTAGTAATAGTGAGGATCTAAATTGGACATGTAAACAAGGATTAGTATTAGGATATTTAGGCTCAACATTTGAACTTTTAATTATAATCCTCCAATTTCGTTAAATATCACATTTCATCCTTCTAGCAATAGTAATGATCTAAAGTTGACATGTAAATAATAATTAATACTATAACATTGATTTCCTTAAACTTTTTAACTTTTAATTACAAACCTCCAATTTTGTTAAATATCAGGTTTGATCCTCCCAGTAATAATAATGGCCTAAATTCGACATGTATAACAATTATTGAAGCATTGATTTTTGAGGCAAGGACATGACATTGAATATAGAATAAGTGAATAGTTTGGGGTCAAACTAAGAAAGAGAAATTTAGGAACTAAAAATGTGTTTTAACCATATTTTTGTATTATTGCATTAAATTTTTCTAATTATAATAAATACACACTTTCATATTTTAAACAAAATGTCTCTAAACTTCAAGATAGCATAAAATAAAATTATGAAAGCCGATCATTTTCGCGGTCGATTATTTTATTTGTATGCAATGGGAAGAATCTTTTATAGAATACATTCAATTTTGTTTTTTTTTTGTTTTTTATTTATATGTATATATATTCCAACAATTGTTCCATTCACTTACTATTTTTATTACAATAACCAACCAACACATTCTACCTTACAATATCAACCAAAAAAAAAAAAAAAAAGCTAGTATATATATTTTTTTTAAAAATGTAGAATATATATTTTTGGGTCCATCTAACCAAAAACAGCCAAAGGGGTAGGAAAAAAAATATATAGTCCATGTAGGAGGCGGTGGATTCCAAGCTTCTTCAAGTCATGCATCTACCTAATTACTAATTTCACAAACGTGTAGGATATTATAAAAAATCAAATTTCAATGATTGATTTTGCATTTCTTAAATTAAAATTACAACGAACCGTCACACCCAATTCATTTATACATTATATTATTGATTCCTTTAATAATATG
The DNA here is from genome assembly GCA_036507285.1 of Trichosanthes cucumerina. Taxonomy (NCBI): domain Eukaryota; kingdom Viridiplantae; phylum Streptophyta; class Magnoliopsida; order Cucurbitales; family Cucurbitaceae; genus Trichosanthes; species Trichosanthes cucumerina. The sequence goes on from CM071835.1 coordinate 99,932,873, forward strand.
AATTATTGTGTTTATTTGGTCTCTAATTTTTAAAAATTATTTAATAAAATTTTAAACTATTAATTATGTGTCTAATTATGTCAAAAATAGATCTTGAAATTTTCAATATGTGTTTAATAGGTTCTTAACATATTCAATATTTTTTTTTTAATTTCTAGACTTATTAAAAAAAAACTTAAAAGTTACTTTAAGTTTTTATTTTTTGAATATCTTAAATATTTATATATGAGTAAAAGTTCAAGAACTTATTACACATTTTCAAAATTTAGGAATTTAATAGATATAGATTAAAAGTTCAGATATTTTTTAGATTTTTTTTTAAGTTCAAGGATCAAATAGATTCAAACTTAAAAGTTTGGGGATCAAATTTATAATTTACCTTAAAGGAATTTTGATAAAAAAAAAGAAAAAAGAAAGAAAACAATTTAATACTAAAGTTAGAAAACTGATTGAGAGTTTCAATGATTGTAGAGAAGTTTGTTTAGGGACAAAGACTGTAAGACTTTTAATAGGCCATGAACTAATATTTACAACAAATCTACAATCATAATCATCAGATTCCGTCAGATCATGATTGATTTTCCAACCCCTTTTAATTTCATTATTTTATCAACCAATTTGGCCCCACGATTTCATTTTTGTATATATTTACGTGTAACTTACCATTTTTTAACCTCTCTACTTTTAATTTTTGTTTCAAATTGGAAAATTACAAATGTACAAATCAATGGAGTTCTTTTTTGAAATTTTAATATCGTCTAAATTAGTTGATCAAAGCTGTCGTCAAGTATTTTTATTGTGAGTAAAGTGAGTTACATAAATCTTATTAATATATTATCCATTCTACTCCAAAATAATATTAGTTTTTAGCTATTTTTCAGCTTCTTAACAAAAACAATTTCCTAAACCTCAACCCAAATTTCATGTTTTTCAAACTTGTCATGTTTTAAGTTATTGAAATAAAATACCACATTACAAGATTTATTGAGAAAAAAAAATAATTTATATCCTAAAGTTTAGTGGTTGTATCAATTAAAATCTCAAACTAATAATTGTATCAATTTAATCTCTAAACTTTCATAAGCAAATTAAAATCACTAAAGTATAGCTATTTTCAATTGATATCATTCCAAAGTAGCTCAAAATTATCAAAATAGAAAAAAATGATCACTTATAAAGAAATAGGGGGGAAAACGAAAACATAGATGCATGTTCATATTAACAAAAAAATTGACATTATCTAATCAATTCCAACATTCCTCTCTAATTTATGTCAATCTTTACATTCAAAGAAATCTTATACACATGTGAAAATTATGTATTAACGATAGTCAAAATGTCGAACCACAAGTTTTGTGGTCGTTAACACAATTATTATGATAGTACATCAAATTAAAACTAAGGTCATAACATAATATATATATATATATATATATATATATGTGGAAATAAAACACAATAACGATATTTAATTTTCCCTTATCTACAAACATTTTTTTTTTAATTATAACTCTATGCCAATTGGTTAAGAAATAAACTCCCAAAACAACTATGGTGTAAGACAATACATCTTCAAATTATTCAAATCTAAAAAGAAAAGGAAAAGCAAAAAGAAACAAAAGGAGGGATTTTCAAAGGGTTTTAAGAGAGGTCGGGAAAATACTATAGAGAGAGAGAGAGAGAGAGAGAGAGAGAGAGAGAGAGAGAGTGGTCCAGTGCCAAATTTGGCTTTTGCCTTGCGAGTTAGAAACAAGAATCTAAGATCGGCGATCCCGAGGCAAGTTTCTAGTTTCATTTGATCGTCAATAACTTTCCCTTTTCTTCTACAAAGTGAGAGATGAGATCAATCACATGGTAAGCAATCTTCTTATCGCAATCTTCGCTGACTTAAAGCTCCATTTGTTTCTTGTCTTTTTGTTTCTAAAGACCCATTTTCTTTTTCTTCTTCAAACTAATTTCGATCCCTGATAATGGTGGGGTTGGGTTTATACCTCCTTTTTTTTAATAAAAATTCAGTGCCCCTTCAAAGGTTTTAGCTTTATGTTCTTTAGAAACGAACGTTAGATGTTTGATAAAATGCCCCATCCAAGTATGAGTTAATTTCAGAAATTGATCATGAAGTGTTTGATAAAATGCCACATCCAAGTGTTTGGCGCTATTTAAGTTTTTGAGAAGTGAATCTTGAGTGTTTGATAAAATGCCCCATCAGAGCGTTAACTTCATGGACTGTATCATTGGCATCAACGATTCTCCCTCCTTGCGCAGGCTAGTGTTAGAAAGGGACTTCATTTCACCTTCCTTCTTTTGTTGTGATATGAAATTGACAGCATTATCTTCAAGAAGTCCGCCCAATATGTCATCTACAATCACTAAAAGGCAAAAATTACAGCTCAATATAAGGGACTTGAAAACTTTATCTAGGTTTCTCTCGCTTCTTTGAACCCCACAATGAGCAATGTGAGGAAGGAGAACAACCAGCCGAGCAGACCAAACCCATGGCAGTCTCAGAATTCATCGGAGGTGAATTTCCAACTTAGAAGAACCTCTCAATCTCGCAGATATTCGCCAAGCTTGTGCAGCTGTGTAGGGATGGGATCAAATGTCTCGAGCTCTAGACGACAACGCTCGTCCGAGATGCTAGAATCGAAGGTAATCTACCTTCTTGGATCGTTGATATTGGCTTGTACTTCTATTGTTAGCTGCACGTTTGCAAGAAATTAACATGTTTCATATTCGTCAATAACAAGGCTTAAGATAATTGAAAACAAGCTGAACCTAGGGTGACCTTTAGAGTGATTTGGTAAACACTAAAAGGTGTTTAATTTTGAGTACAACCAATGTGGGGGTGGATATTTGAATCTCCAATCTCAAGGAAAGGAGTAAAGGTTCATGTTGATATTGTTCTATATTCTTGAAAGTGCTTTTGAAGCACTTCTTAAATCGATTACTTGAGTTAAAAATATTCTTCCTGTGCTTTCTCACAAAGCTCTCTCCATCCAGGCGCGTCTTTTATTTTTTATTTTTCCTTTAATTTTTCTCAAAGCACTTTATATTCAACATGAAAACTATGAAAGGAAAGTCTTTTTGGGTCATGGTAAAAGCACTCCTAGCCATAAAGATTGACATTGATCCCATTTTGGATTCGTATGCAGCCCAATACACTGATAAAGGGCTGGGAATGATGAGCCCAGTGACGCCCTTTTTATTTTCTCTTTTTTCTGTGGCTTTGAAGGTGGCAGAATTAGAGAGGGAGCTGCTGAAGCAGAAAGAAATCCAGTTCATCTTTAAGAGGAGGATGGATAGAGCACAAGATTCTCTCAAGTGCTTTCTTCAGAAAGCCCAGGACCATGGATTCTTGCACCTCATAATTGGGAACAGAGACAACGTCAATGGCGATGGTGATGACAGCCCAAATTGCATTCAAAGCAACGGTTCCAGCCCCGCAATGCCCTCACCAAGCCGTCCGCTTGCAGACCTACAGCCACTCATCGAGCAGGCCAAGCTTCATGGATGGTACATCGAGCCACATGAGGTCTCTCTCCAACTTATTATAGCTTTGATAAAAATATACGTTATATTATAAGTGTAACCTTTAAATTTAGATTGTTCTATCTAGTTAATTTCTAAGGCTCCGTTTGATAACCATTTAGTTTTTGGTTTTTGGTTTTTGAAAATTAAGCCTATAAATACTACTTCCACCTTAGGATTTACTTATTTTATTATCTACCTCTTACCTATGTTTTCAAAAACTAAGTCATGTTTTGAAAACTAAAAAAAGTAGTTTTCAAAAACTTGTTTTTGTTTTTAGAATTTAGCTAAGAATCCAAATGCTTGCTTAAGGGAGGATGAAAACCATGGTAGAAAAATTGGAAGAAACTAAGTTTAATTTTCAAAAACCAAAAACTAAAAACCAATTAGTTATCAAACGAGGACTAAATTTTTTAAAAAAATTAAACTACATCTTTGTTATTCTATGAGAATGATGGTATGAGTATGACATGCCTATTGAACAAATAAATAGCTGATGGAGAATGACATAGTCTATAAATAATTTTTAAAAAAAAAAATAGAAAAGAGGGTATATTGCACGTGCCACTTTATTTTGTCTGGCTGCCCAATTTCTTCTACCAAGTCTATCACAATGGGCCGAATTAGATCAAAGTCCATATACTAGGTTTGTAATCTAACCTAAAATGTAACAAATTCATGAATTGAAATGGGACAGATTGAACTGAGGGAGAAGATAGGGCAAGGGACAACAGCCAACATATACAAAGCAACATGGCGGGGTCTCGACGTAGCAGTGAAATGCCTAAACCAAGAGTTCTTCTGCTCGAATGAGTGTGGAGTATCTTACTTCGCCCAGGAGATAGAGACGCTCTGTCGACAGCGCCACCGATTCGTGCTGCAACTGATGGGAGCATGTCTCCAGCCACCGGGTTGCGGGTGGGTCGTAACAGAGTTTTTAAGGATGACGTTGCAGGAGTGGCTGCATGGGCCAGGGAAGAGGCAGAAAGAGAGGGCAATCCCTCTGCCTCCATTTCAAGAGAGGTTGTTGAAAGCACTTGAAATATCTCAAGGGATGCAGTATCTTCATGAACAGAAGCCTAGAGTGATTCATCGTGATTTGAAGCCAAGCAACATTTTCTTGGACGATGCTTTGCACGTGAGAGTTGCTGATTTTGGCCATGCCCGCTTCCTTCATGACAGAGAGATGGCTCTCACTGGAGAAACAGGCAAGTTTTGTTCCGTTGTTTAATCTTTTCTTTATATGACATTGCAGGGTTATATATTTACATGAATTTTGGTATGTTATCAAGCAGGAACGTACGTTTATATGGCGCCGGAGGTGATTCGATGCGAGCCTTATACCGAAAAGAGTGATGTTTATAGCTTTGGTATCATATTAAACGAACTTATAACAGGAAAATATCCTTACATTGAGATAGATTATTCACCCTTAAAGGTATATTTATTATATACCGATCCTAGATTTATCCAGATTTCATTGTTTTTGAGCAGTCATATACTTCGCACCATTTTTAATTTACAATTTTTTTAGTTTATCTTTGATAACATCTTGAAATATATATATATAAAGCATCTAAATTAAGGTGTGCTTTAAAACAATTAATATGAATAATTAAGGCGTGCTTTAAAATAAACATATGAAAATAATGAAATAGTGTCTGTTCTATATTTTGTAATACTAAAAATTGTTTTCAAAATTAATCTGATCAAACAAGCCTTTTATAATTTTTCCTCTTTTGTTAAATAATAGATTCTGTTACTAAACATGTCTTGAAATATTTATTTTTTTGTGAAAGCAATAATAATAATATTATTATTTTTAGAGTTAGAAATTTAGTTAAGATTTTAAGAACCTTTTAAGACCGCACGTTTCGAAATATTAATAATAATAATTCTGTATCAAATATGAAAATGGTTCATTTCATTTTTTTTTTTTTTTGAGTTTTTAATAATATGTGGGTCTTTATTTGAACTTTTAACCTTCTAATCAACAATATAATGCATTAACTAGTTGAGTCATACGCGTATAATATTTTTTAGTTCAAGATATATATATATAATATAAGGGGTGGTTACCAAATTTTGACTCTTATCAATTTTTGTCTAATTACTTCACATTCAATTCTTCTAACCAGATTTTTAAAAAAAAATGAACTAGACCAAACCTTTGATTCTAGCTAAAGCAAAAAATTATCAAAAAGAAAATAATAAGTGCATTATTCACTAAGGTGTATTCTGTTTGGCATATACAAAGAACTTATGTGTTAGTTTGAAAAATTAATGTACCAGTTTAATTGATGACAGATGAGTACGAAATATAATTTATAAATTCATAAACTACATAAATAAGTGAAATCATTATTAAATATAAATATATGATTTGAAGAAAAAAAAATGTTAGATAAATAGTATGCTGTGGTTTTGTGGACAGATTGCCATGGAAGTTGGAGAAGGCAACCTGAGACCGGAGCTTCCGGTGGACGAGGATGGGGAGCTAAAAGAGCTTATAGATCTGATTTGCGCATGTTGGAACGGAAATGATACCATTAGACCATCTTTTGCAGCAATAACCGGTTGTTTGAGAAGAATTCAAAACTAGCTTTAATTCAACCTTAAATAACTTTTGTGTGTATATATAATATATATTCAAATATATATGTATGAATATTTTGCATTTTTTTCTTACCTTTGATAATCTATTTTTCTTTTTTTGAGTTCTAGAACAGTATTATATGTTGTGTAATATATCAAAAGTTTGATAATAATTTTGTTTCTAATTTTCTATTCTTTTAGGGATTGTGTTTAGTTATTTTGCTAATTTGCTTTTAAATATTTTTAAAGTGTCTTTAAAAACTATAATTTTTTTTAAAGAGTGAATATAATCTTATTTCTCTCTTCTGTTTCAAACTATGAGCTAACACATTCTTATTTTTTTTTCTCTCTCTTCTTTAATACCCTACTAATAATCTTCATCCTATTGATGTACTAAAAAAAAAAAAAAAATCTCTATCTATTTTTCAATCTCTAAAACTACTCCTTGAATCAATACTCTCTTAATCTCTCCCTCTTTCATTCGGATAGGGTGGTGACTATGTCAACTACACTATCCGACTCAAGGAAACACTTCTATATTATGACGATTGGTTCTATAAGCACTTCTATCTATAGATCTATAAATGTTGTCGTTGAGTGGTATAACTGATTTTTTAGATCTCGTGAGGATTTTTTTAAATAGTTTTGAGGGACCTTTGATTTTGGGACTTTGTGAGATTTTGTGGGATTTGATAGTCTAAATTGAAGTTTCAAGTCTTGTTTGGTTGCTGAGAAAATTAGTTTAAGAGTTGGGCAGATGGGAGAAAAAAGAGAGTATATCTATATTGAGTTATTTTAAATTGATTTTTTTCCGAACTCAGGATAACTTAAAAAAAATTGAATGAGAGCTCCTTCTCTATATTTGAAGTTCTTATATTAAAGAAGGGAGGAAAAAAAAAAGAGAAGGGTAGGTTTAGAGATTGGAGAGTGGAAGAAGAAGATTAAGAGGGTGTATTTGAAGAAGAGAGGGAAATAGAGAGTGTTAGGCTATAAATGAAAGCAAATGAGAGAGAGAAAATAGAACGGGAAGAGGGAGGTGATGAGGTGTAGAGAAACTCTTTCCATCCTTATACTAATGGTAAGAGCATTTTTTATTTTTTTAAGGGCAAAATACACTTTTGGTCCCTGAGGTTTGGAGTTAGTGTCTATTTAGTCCCTAAGGTTTTAAAACTTACATTTTAGTCCCTGAGGTTTGAAAAATGATTCTAAATGGTCCCTGAGTTAATTTGATGTTAGTTGACTAACAGAAATTTGATGTGGCAAAATTTGAATGAGGTGGACAACTTTACTAATTATTTTTTTTACTATTTCTATTGTTTTCTATTATTTCATTGAATGTGCCCTTCCCTCCCACGTGTGGTCCTTCCACCCATGCTCAACTCACCTTACCGATAAGCCCTCCAGAGATTTCCCTTACCCAAACTGCAACCCTTCTTCTCCCTCATTTCAACCCTTCTATATACCACCAAGCTCATGACAAGTCCAACGAAGAACAAAAAAAAAATATATATCCACATTCAAAACTCTAAAAAAGGAATGATTTAACCAATGTTTCATCAACATCTTTTTTGCCTTCGTCCCCCTCAATATCGGAGGAGGAAGATTTGCAATTAATTATCTATTGGCGAAGGCAGTAGAGAAGATGCATGATGGGTGTTTGTAGCTTCGTTGGCAGCATCGACGGTCTTCGTCGAAGCGAGTTGGTCTTTGCTAAGATGAGGTGGATCATGAGGTGGGAGAAGGAACGAGTGGAGAGAGAAAATAATAGAAAAAGTAAAAAAGTAATTTAGAGAAAATCATGTAATCTAAAAACAATATAAAATTAGTAAAGTTGTCCACCTCATTTAAATTTTGCCACATCAACCTACCACTGTCAAATTTCCGTTAGTCAACTAACGGTCAAATTAACTTAGGGACCATTTAGAATCATTTTTCAAACCTCAGGGACTAAAATGTAAGTATTGAAACCTTAGGGACTAAATAGACACTAACTTCAAACCTCAGGGACCAAAAGTGTATTTTGCCCTTAAAAAAAATATCAAGTGTATTAATGCAACTTTTTAAAGTTGATGAGTATTATTAAAATAAGTGTAAAGTTGGGAGGTATTTAGGGTAAAGTTTAAGAGTATTTTCTCTAACTTAGCATTCTAAAATATTTTAGAACTTTTATTAGCTGGAATTAATTATAGATATCTTTAAAGTTTGAGAATCCAAATAGAGACTTAGAAAACTATCTCCCGATAGAATAAACCTCAAGTTTAAAAATCAAAATAAAAAATAACTTATATGTATATATAAAAAATAATAATTTAATGTCTAAACTTTAATTTGTAATAATTTAGTCTATGTATTTTAAAAATTGTAATATATTAGTCCATAACAATTTAATTTCTATCATAAAAAATCTTATCAAAATTAAATTAACAGTGAATTTTTATTATGTAACACCTTAGTCTTACCGTTTATAAACATATTTATCAATCTAACTATATAAGAAATTTAATTAAATCTTAATAATTTTTTTTTTATAATAGGGGCTAGATTGTTACAAAAATTAAAGTATATAGACTAAGTTGTTATAAAACTAAAAGTGCAAAGATGAAATAAGCTTGTAGATATTTTTGTGATCTCTAATTTATTGGCTATTTTTGTTTGGTTTTTGTTTATTCTAGTTGTAGGAGTCTATTGAAGAAATAGAAAAAGAAAAAGAAAAAAATAATTAAAAAAAAAAAAACTGAAGTTTTGTGGCAAAGATCTTGAGGGCATAGGGTGATGGTGGAGATTCGTGAAGTGGGAATTTTGAAGAAAGAAACAAGGAAAATGAAGCACTGTTTTTTAGGACCCAAGCCATCATATGGAGCTTGTGTGACCCTTGAAAACTCGTGGAATCATTGCAATTTCCTTTCAAAGACAACAACGTTATTGCTTGAAAGAGAGAATAACAAGTTTTTAAGGTAGAACTTGCCAGCAATTCAAAAATAGAAACATTTAAGAAGGCTTAAGAGTAATATCGTTACGTCATTATCGTTACGTCATTTTAGATTATTCGATTTTTCGTCCAATATTCTAACAGATTTTTACTTCAAAGTTAGTTTTGAAACATTTAAGAAGGCTTAAGAGTAATATTTCGACTTTTGAAAGAATAGGTGTATTTTTTAAATAAGGGACAAAGTTTAGGAGTTTTTTTTTTTATATAATTTAGCCTATTAGTTAAAATATTAGTAATTGAGAAAATTTTGGCTGCAAGTTAGAGTGCTGCTATTTTTTTAAGACTTTGAATGACATTTGAAAGTAAATAATTCAAACCAATGACTTCTTGGTCACAAGCATGGTATTAAATTTTCATCGATATGTTGATATTTCCATTGATATTTTCACATGTTCATGAGTTCAACATCGACATAAGGGGTGAATCGACATTTCTATTATATCGTACAAAATTGATGAAATATTAAAAAAGTAGCAACATAATGTGAATATAATATTATAACAAGTATTTTAACTCATTTAAAAAGTGTAAAGTGTCTATTTTTTAATTTAAATATATTTTTAAAATTTTTCCGAAAATATCTATCGACATTGACATTTTATCGATATTTTTATAAATTTGAGATATTGACATTTCCGTCGACAATGACATTTTAAATCTTGGTCACAAACCATACTTTATGCTAGTTGAAATATGTTCTTATTGGCTAGGCCGTAACTATTTATGCAATCTATGCCAATTACAACATGTTAACCACATTGCTAGCTTTTTTTTCCCTTTCCATTAAAGGAAGATATATTCCTGTATGACTATGTTCTAAAATCTCTTAAATCTTTTCAATATACCGACATTAATAACGTTATATGTAATTTACTCTCTTTCCTTTTCTTTTTTTTTCCTTTACAAAATATTTAACAATCTCATTTTTCTTTTTCTTTTTTTTTTAATATCTATCTATCTTTTTTATTTCCCTTACTCATATTCACTATACTATTTATTTTCAACTAATCAATTAGAATGAAAGAGTTTAAAGTATTTGTGCAAGATGATTTGCCTGTGAAACGGATCAATTAACCTCTCTATTTGTTGATATTCAAAAGTTAGAGCATTAACTTGTTTTGATTGAGTTTATTTCGAGATATTCTAAATGATATAATTATCTTTTATACATCAAATATTTGATTGAATGTTATTTAAAATTATAAATATTGTTAGAGGTTTGTTAATAATTTAATTATTATTTTTTTTCTGGTTGATGCTACCGTAGAAAATACCTTATTTGAAGATGGTGATGGTGCAAATACATTTCGTGAAGAAACTTATTCAATGGTCACTACTAACCGCTTTTGGTCCCAAATCTTTGGGGTTGCCTTTTCCAATAAACGTTGGTTACATTTCTTTATGTTATTTTGTACCCGTAACTGGTTTATGGATGAGTGCTCTTGGAGTAGTTGATATGGCTCTGAACTTATGTGCCTATGACTTCGTTTCTGAGGAAATCCGTGCAACGGAAGATCCTGAATTTGAGACTTTCTATACCAAAAATATTCTCTTAAACGAAGGTATTCGTGCTTGGATGGCGGCTCAAGATCAGCCTCATGAAAACCTTAGGGCCTGTTTGGTATGCAATCCGAATTCTGTTTTATGTTTTCAGATTCACTGAATTCAGGGAATATGCGTTTAGCGAATATGTTTTAAAAATTGTTTTGGATTACGTGATCCAAATAGTAGAAATTCTGAAAACAACATTTTTATGTTTTCATTGTATCCAGATTCTGAATTTAAAATTTTAAAATGCAGAATTATATTGAACAAAGATCAAAATCTTAATAAATACAATATTTTATGTTATAAACTTAATTTATTTTGTTAAATTAAAACATGTATAATATAATATATAATATATTATAAATTATATAATATAAAATGATAATTCTATAAAATTTATAAAAATCATGTTCATAAATTAATTAATAATGACTTATATTCAATTTAATAATTAGTTTTGCAACTACAACTAATTTCATGATCTATAAACATGTTATAGGACACATTTTAAACAATCGCTTAGAATGGAATCAAATTTCTAAATCTGCTACCAAACATTTTTAAAAAACATGAAATACAACTCTATTTTCATTGAATCCTTTGTTTCAATTTACATTTTGATTGCTTACAAAAACAGACTTTATGAGGAGATTCTACCCCGTGGAAATGCTCTTTAATGGAACTTTAGCTTTAGCTGGTCGTGACCAAGAAACCACCGGTTTCGCTTGGTGGGCCGGAAATGCCCAACAACTCAATTTATCCGATAAACTACTGGCGGCAAACCTCATACTAGTAAGAGTTGTATTTTATATTTAGTTGTTTAGAAAATTTGATATGAGAATAATTTAATAACAAAATATTGTTATTTAAAACTTCCCAAGTTTAATTAAACAGTTAAAAATAAATGATAATGTGTAAATGAGAAAATGAAATCAAGAGAGAAGTAAATATTTAAAAAAAGGGAAAAAAAGTGAGGCTTGTTAAAGATTCTTTAAATAAAAAAGAAAAACAATATGATGTTCATATGGTGTTTTTATGGCAGGATATTGGAGAGATTTTGGATCATGATAATTTTAGAATATAGTCAATATATATCTTTTTTAAGATGAATAAGAATAAAGAAAGAGAAAAGTTAGTTGACAAATGACACAGGACATGTGTAATACATTAATATTTTTTTTTTTCTCACTTTTGAGTTTAACCATATTTAGTTCAACTGATGTAATATATGTCAATTACCGCTTACATCATCTTAACTTTTTAATAATTTATTTTCTAAAGTTAATGTGGGAATCAAATCTATATTTTCATATTTTTAATGTTGTATTCTTTTAAAAGAGAAAAAAAAGTTTTTTTACATATGTGATTTTCTAGTATTTAATTATTATATTCTTCAACTTTCAAAATTTATTACATTTTGGTTTATAAACTTCCTATTTCTTAAAATTATGGTGTTTTTTTTTAATGTCCATATATATTTATTCTTATGTCGAACTTATAAAAATTAAAATAAATGATCTATTTGATAAACATTTAGACCCCGTTTGATAACCATTTTGTTTTTGGTTTTTAGTTTTTGAAAGTTAAATTTATTTTTACCTAATTGCTCTAAATAGAAATCATCTCCTTTAAGTAAGCATTTGAACTTTAGCCAAATTCTAAAAACAAAGTCAAGTTTTTTAAAATTACTTTTTTTAGTTTTCAATAGTTAGTTTGGTTTTTGAAAACATAGGTACAAAATAGGTAAAAAAGCATATAAACCCATTAATAGAAATAGTATTTTTAGGCTTAAATTTCAAAAACAAAAAACAAAAAACAAAATGGTTATCAAACGGGGCCTTAGTTTCTAATTTTTTTATTATTTTTTAATATTAAATCTATAAATACTACTTTTACATATGAATTCCTTTATTTTGTTGTCTACATTTTTCATATATTTTTTAAAACTAAGCCAAAACTTGAAAACTAAAAAAAGTAGTTTTAAAAAATTTGTATTTTGTTTTTTGAATTTGACTAAGAATTTAAATAAATTTTTCAAGAAAGATGAAACTCATTATAAAAAATCATGAAAAAACAAATCTAATTCTTAAAAACAAAAAATCAAATGGTTATCAAATTCGGTCTTAAAAGTTTGATTAAAAACTACGTTTGGTTCTTTACTTTCACATAAGTAATGATTTAACCCTTTATTCAAATGTATTTAACAATTCAATCAATACAGTTTAAAATTTGCAATGATTTAGTCTCCAAACTTTAACATTTGAAACAATTTAGTCCTTACCATAAATAAATTCATCAACATGAAGGTTTGATTTTAAGTAAAGGTAACATTTTAATTCATGTAATTTAAAAATGCATTTGGTTCTTTAGCTATTTACCAATTTACGTATCTGGAAACTCCAATACACCTTAATAAAAAATTTCACACTAAAGACTAAATTGATACGAAATTTAAAATACATGAACTTTGTCACATGCAAAAGACCCTAGGTTAAATCATTATAAATTTAAATCATGAGAGACTAAATCATTATATATGAGTTTTTTTTTATTAAATATGTGGGGTGGGAGATTCAAACCTCTCACCTTTCGATTAAGGATAATGCTTTATGCTATTTGAACTATATATACTCATGTTGATGATGATCTACCAATTAATTGACTCATATACCTTGATTATATGCGATTATCGATAAATCTAAGTATAGTTTTGTAGAGAAGACACTAATAATCTTATTGAGATTTCTTTTACACTACGACAACACCTATTTTTTCCATTCACCCAACGCCCTCAATCGTTGATTATTTTTTTTTAAAAAAAAAAAATCATTTCATTCACAATCTACACACATCATCAAAGGACATTTATTTTATTTTATGGACCACCCATTATTCTTACAAATTGAAATAGTACAGAATAGAAACATTTCTATAACTATCATGGTACTTTAATTTTTTCAAGATTGATAGTCTGGTTCCCACCTCCACATTTAAAACTAAAAGGATGTATTCAATAATATATATTTTCTAATCTATATATTTTTGTGATACCTTACCTAAGAAGTTAAATTATACGAAAACACCCTTAAATTTTGGAACATACTTCAATTATCTGTTAAGTTTCATTTTTATCTTTAAACTTTGAAATTTATTCTAAAAATACCCGTGAACTTTAGAGTTATTTAAAAGAAAATATATCTTTTTCAATTAAAAAAAATATTGAAAAATTGATATGACAGTCAATGGATAAAAATGAGAAAACATTATAACTATATAGAATATTAAGATCGTTGTTAGCCTTCATTTCATCTAAAAAATATTGTTAAAAAACATTTACACGGTCAATTTTTACATATCAACTGTCATGTCAATTTACGTGTATGATGTTGTAAATAGTATCACGTTTGTCTTCTATTTCTGCGCCATCCGTCAATTTCTATCTTATTTTAACAAAAGAAAAAAAAGTCTCTAAAAGTAATTTGAAATAAAATTCAAAGTTCAAAAATTAATAAAATAATAAAAATTTAGAAGTATAATTGAAATTTACCCAAAATTTAAGACTATTTTGTTTAACTCATTGAAATTATACTTGATTAACAACTTCTTTCATTTGCGACTCACGATCAAAGGAGTAGAAGTTGGAAATTGGAACTCTCCTCCATAATTTTTTGTTGAACTAAGAAGCAAAAAAAAATCATTTCAATTAATATTATTGGTTAAATTACAAATTTAGTCCATAATCTTTTATATTCGTGTTTAATAGGTCTCTACAATTTAAAAAGTATCTAATAGCTTCCTGAAATTTAAAAAGTATCTAATAAGTCACCAAAGTTTCAATTTCGTGTCTAATAAGACAGAACTTTAAAAATGTCACCTGGGACTTGTGGGAGACTGATGACATACTAACCACTATACCAGAAGGCTTTTTTTGTGATTTAATTTGACTTTTTCTATACATATTATAGAAAGTAAAAAATTTGATGGGGTCTCGAGCCTACCTTGGGCCCATGGTAAATCCACCCCTGTTTAATAATATATTAAACTTTCAATTTCGTGTTCAACAGATTCATGAATTTTGAAAAATGTCGAATAAGTCAAAGTTCTATTAAACATAAAATTGAAAGTTGAAGGACTTAAAAGACACAAAATTGAAAATTTATGGATTTATTAAACACTTTTTAAAGTTCATAGATTTATTAGACATGAAATCAAAAGTTTATGTCCCGTTTGATAACCATTTGGTTTTTAGTTTTTGAAAATGTAATTGTTTTCACACCATTTTCTCTACAATGGTTTTCATCTTTCTTGATAAAACACTTGAATTCTTAGGTAAATTCAAAAAACAAAAACAAGTTTTTGGAAACTACCTTTTTTAATTTTCAAAACTTGGTTTGGTTTTTTAAAACACATTTAAAAAGTAGATAAGAAAACTTGAAAACCCATGAGTGGAAGTAGTGTTTATAAGCTTAATTTTCAAAAACAAACAAACCAAAAACTAAATAGTTATCAAACGACATATTAGAACCCTATTGGAAACTTTGTAGGGGTTGTTTGGGCACTGAGTGAGTCACAATACTATAGTTATAATAGTTTGTGAGTTAATAGTATGTTGAATTATATAATATTGTTTAAAATACAGTGTTATTTATTCTAAAATTATAATAGTTTGTGTTTGGGATGCTTAAACTTAAAAATCTAAGGATTATTTAGAGTGAGTGGATTATAATAACATGAGTTATAATAATTGTTATAGTTTGTAAAGTTATATAATATTATTTAAAATCTAAAATTATAATAATTTCCATTTAAAGTGGAGAATATTATACAAACTAATTATTATAATAGTATCCGAACACGAAAAATAAAACTAAACTTATAATTTAATCTGGGGAAGAACCCAACCAAGCCCGAGATTGCTATCAAAATTAAAAAAGGCAATGGGCACCGCCACACGAACAGGGTGATTTTTATTAATATTGTATTTTATAAAACTTATTATAAAAATATTGTAATTTTAAAACTATTTATATTAATATTGTTGTTTTTTTACAGGTAGCAGTAGGTCAAAAAAGCGGAGGATGGTCGTCTATTAAAGAGACGAGTATGTCCAGATGGAAAGTTTATAGAAAATCCATGTCTGGCATAACGGTTGGTTGAAGTTATAAGAAAATTTATCTATTTATTTTTCAAAAAAAAGAAAAGATGGCAATATAATATCAATTTACTTAAAATGTTAAAATATAGTAAAAAAATAATAAATTACAATTTACTTAAGATATTAAAAAAAATTAAAATCAACCTAAAATGACGTAAATGAAAATGTTATTCTTCCAAAGCATTATCATAGTAATAAGACAAAACTTGCATTTGGTTGGACTCGAACGTGGGTATATTAAAAATTTATCCAACCACTATGCCAGACGTGGATTTTCTTTAAACTTTTGAGATGGTCGTCTCTCTACCAGATTGGACAGAAACGACCATCTTCCATTTTTTTAACTTTCTGCCACCGATAAAAAAAACAACAATATTAATATAAATAGTTTTAAAATTATAATATTTTTATAATAAGTTTTAAAAAATACAATATTAATAAAAATCACCCCACACGACACGGCTCATCTTTTTGTGATATTTCTCTTTCTCCTCCGTTCATCCATATATATTAATATATTGCCTCAAAAAAATTATTAATATATGACTTTTGCTATGATCCATAATGCAAAATCAGTCTTCTTCCTATGGAAATTAGAGGAAAAAAAATAATAACACGAGGAGTCGAGAATTGATTAAAATAATTAAAAACCTTTTAATTAGTGTCTCTCTCTCACACGTCGCCCTCGTTTCATTTGGATGGAACAGAATAATGATAGCAACAGCAAAAAAAAAAATGATGGTGTACAAATTTTTGGTCCAATTCTAAATGGGTTTTCGACCATTTTCATTTTTTTGACGATTGCTTACTGTGGCTTGCGATGTGAGTGAAGCTCATCGTTGAAGCTTTGACTTCAGTGGCTCTGTCCCCCATTGCCCTTTTCTTTTAGACCCTTCTGGTTTCTCATTTCGCCATCATTCTTTTTTTCTTCCCACCTTCTTTCTGCTTCTTCTCTCTTTGTTTTAGTTGAAGCGAAGTGGGTTTCTGTTTTCAGGCATTTTTTCTTGCTTGTGGGCGTTGTTTCGCATGGAAGAATTTCTCTCTGCCTCTGTTTTCTGGTAAGTTTTCCTTTAACAATGTGGGTTTCTTTCTGTGGGTCTTTTTCGATGGAATGTTAGCTGAAGTTTTCTTTCTTATGCTCTGTGATTCTGGTTGTTTCTTGATTTGTAGTTTTTAACCCTTTTCTTTCATTTCTTCTGTTTAGAGTTAGGCTTGGATTATGATGGATGTGAACGGGAATAAACCTTCGAAACCTGTTCGAAGAAGTTCGTCTCAGAAGGAAAGTGAAAATGGAAGCCAAGTAGTTGTGGAAATTAGCAGCGTTGTGTCTTCCAAAGAAACCAGAGATGAAAATGGCTACTCAATACCGAAGCAAAACAGAGTTGATTCACAAACCAAAGAGCCGATGGATTCGAGCATTGGCTATGGCTACGATTCACATCCCGCTCCGACTGTGAATAAGCCCCCGAAAATCCCCAGTTCAATTGGAACCCTCAAGCCTAGAAAATCTCTTAAAAGATCAATCCTCTCGAAAACCAAATCCAGATTTGGGGAACAGCCATATTACATCGATTCAGATATGCTTGAGGAGAATCATTTGTCATTGAGAGATCAAATTGGTGCAACTTCGTCCAGACGCTCCACTCTTAACACGGCGAAGGAACAACCTGAAGAAGAAGATGATGAGGAAATCTACAAGACAGAACAGTTGAACAAAGAGAGGCATAAGAAAGTGAAGGTAAAGACATTGATTAAGTGGGTTGGATTTTTTTGCATCATTGGTTGCTTGGTGGCTAGCTTGACTGTTGACCGTTTGAAGAATTGCTTCCTTTGGGGTTTGAAGGTTTGGAAATGGTGTTTGCTTGCTACTGTGATTTTGTGTGGAATGATATTTACTCATCGGTTTATGAATGTGATTGTGTTTTTGATTGAGAGGAACTTTTTGCTTAGGAAAAAAGTGTTTTATTTTGTTCATGGGTTGAAAAAAAGTGTCCAAGTGACCCTTTGGTTGACATTGGTTCTTGTTACATGGGTGTTGTTGTTCGATCGGAATAGTCATAGGATCTTGAGATCGAGGACCACTCAGAAGATTTTGGATGCTGTTACATGGACTCTGGTAACCCTTCTAATAGGGGCATTTTTGTGGTTGATAAAGACATTGTTGCTGAAAATACTGGCGTCCAAGTTTCATATGAACCGATTTTTCGACAGAATTCAGGAATCCATTTTCCATCATCATGTTCTACAGACCCTCTTGAGCCCTTCGATGATTGGTATGGCTGAAGAGTCCAGCAGTGGTCGATTGACTTTGAAGGGTAAAAAATCAGACCATAAAAAGGTGATTGACATGGGAAAGATTCACCAGCTGAAGCGAGAGAAGGTTTCAGCTTGGACAATGAAGGTGTTGGTCGATGCAGTTACAAGTTCGGAGATGTCGATCTCACAACTACTCGATGAAAGCTACCAGAATGTTGCTGATGGAGAGATCGCCGATGAGATGGAAGTTGCCAGAAATGCTGCCTACATGATCTTCAACAATATTGCTCTTCCTGGAAACAGGTAAGAAACTTTCCTTTTTGCTTGTGATCTTTTGTTGAAATTCATGTTAATATTTTACCCTTTCCCTTTTCATAGGTTCATAGAGGAAGAGGATCTTCTGAAAGTCATGATCAAAGAAGAAATTGATCTTGTGTTACCACTCTTTGAGGTAGATGAGATGAGGAGGATTGACAGGAAAGCTCTAACAAATTGGGTGGTGAGACCTTGTATTTAGTATTTATCTTTAGTTGTAGTGAGTCGTCAAGCCACTCGAACACATTAAAACCGGAGCTCGCTTAGGGCATTTACTAAATGTGAATGGAAATGAGACAATCAAAATAGAGATTCCTTTGAAATTAAGAATTGGGAATCATTCTTAGACCTATGTTAAACAACAATGGGAACCGTTCTCATTTGGTCATTCCTAATAAGCAAACGATTAGAATACTTGATTGCAGACGTTTTCTGTTAGCTCCAAAGCCCTTGTAGTTATGGCCGAACATCTAATTTTCTGAATCATCTTTCGATAGCCAAAGTGTCTCGACGATGTTCTATGGCATGTAGTAACTTCTCTTTTGTGCAGATGAAGGTTTATCAAGAGAGGAAAACACTAGCACATGCCTTGAAAGACACCAAAACTGCTGTGAAGCAACTGAATAATTTAGTAACAGCGCTTCTTATAATAGTAACAGCTATTATTTGGCTTCTGTTGATGGAAATTGCTACAACCAAAGTACTCGTCTTTCTTCTATCTCAACTTGCAGTGGCAGCTTTCATGTTCGGAAACACTTGCAAGACTATATTCGAAGCTCTAATCTTCGTGTTTGTTATGCATCCATTTGATGTTGGGGACCGTTGTTCTGTCGATGGTGTCCCGGTAATCCTCTTCCCTTTCGGTCATCGAAGTCTCTTGTTTTTTCTCTGTTTGACTTGTGACAATCTCTGCAGTTGTTGGTTGAAGAAATGAACATCTTGACAACAGTCTTCTTGAAACTCACCAATGAGAAGGTGTATTATCCCAACTCAGTTTTGGCAACAAAGTCCATCACTAATTACTACAGAAGTCCAGACATGTGCGACACCATAGAATTCTCGATCGGTTTCACAACGCCACTGGAGAGGATTGGGGTCATGAAAGAGAGAATAAAGAGGTGTGTGGAAGTAAAACAAATAATGCATCTTTACAAATATATAGATCATTTTGCAACAAACGAAAATCATTATTTTGCAATGCGGTCCTTACTGATGTTTTCTGCTACGCGTTTAGGTATTTGGAGAAGAATCCACAACACTGGCATCCAAATCATAGTGTGGTGGTGAAGGAGATTGAAGACGTGAATAAGATAAAGATCGCTCTTTATGCAAACCACACCATGAATTTTCAAGATTGGGTCGAGAAGAACCGACGAAGAACCGAGCTCGTGATGGAGTTGAAGAAAATTTTCGAAGAACTGAAGATCAACTACAATCTCCTGCCTCAAACAGTTCATCTCTTCCCTGTGGAAGGGCACTGAAGTCCACAGAAGATGTTTAAGTTTGTGCTTCTGATAGTTTGGCAAAAGAAATGGTTAGCTTCTTTTAGCTGCTTTATCAACTTAATTAGAGACATAAGTAATCTTTAATAAGAGAATGGTATATTAGTATCAGTTTAATCAAGCTACTTATGGTGATTAATTGGAAAACATGAATTATTGATAGACATTAGAATTGGGAACTTTAATTTCTAGGACTGATTGTAGTAGGTACTCATGCTAATAATATTTAGCCATGTAATTAATAAATATATTGTTTTATCACTCGGGGTCTACTATTTCATTTGTTTTAGTTTAAAGAATTCGCTACCACGATAGTGCTAGGAAATTTGTCCTTTAGAAGAATAAGTAGAATTTTTGCCATTGGAACAAGTACTATTTCAATGATCAACTAAGGGTAATAATGTTATTTGTCACATTTTAAGGTTAATTTATAAGTTACCTTGCTTAAAAATTATAATTGCAAATGGAGAGAAGATCTATTAAGTACTATGTTTTCAGTCAAATTATTTGAGAATTAGTGAAATTCCTAAGGATATGTTTGGTAAGCAATCTGGAAACAGAAATTTGAAAACAATAGATTCAATGAAAATAGAGATGTATTTCATGTTTTCACATATGTATTTGGTAGCAGATTTAAAAATTTGATTTCATTCTAAACAGTTGTTTAAAATTTGTCTTATAACATATTTATAGATTATGAGATTATGAAATTAGTTGTAGTTGTAAAATTAATTATTAGATTGAATATAAGTAATTATTAATTAATTTATGAACATGATTTTTATAAATTTTATAAAATTATCTTTTTATAATATAATAATATAATTTATAATATATTATATTATACATATTTTAATCAAAAGTAAATTGAGTTTATTACGTGAAATATTATATTTATTAAGATTTTAACTTTGTTTAATATAATTCTGCATTTAAAAATTTTAAATTCAGAATCTGGATACAATGAAAATATAAAAAATGTTGTTTTTAGAATTTCTACTATTTGGATCACAAAATCTGAAAAACAGTTTTCGAAAACACATCTGTCAAACACATTCATTGAATTCAGTGAATCTGAAAACATAAAACAAAATCTGGATTGCATGCCAAACAGACTCTAATTATTTGAAGAGTGGAGATGGGGAGGGTGAACCCACAGAAAGTGAGGTGGGATGGAGGAGTATATGGTAAGGGAAATTTTTCTTAAACATGTTATTATCTAACTTTCTTGTGATGGAGAATTCGAAATTATGCTCTCTTGATCGAGATTAAAAAGTATATGCTTTTGATTAGTTCAACTATATTTAAGTTGCAAATTTATTAAAACTACATTTTTTTTTAGTTAGATTTTGAAAACACATCTAGAGAATAGATAACAAACCAAAAAAAACTCATGAATAGAAGTATTTAGCAAATTAACCCTAATTTTCATGCAAGATCCAATCATTCCTCCCATATCTTTAGCATCACTCCGTGAAGCATTCATGTTGATCTTCTAGAAATTTGAGGAGGGAGGGTTTAAAAGAGTGGTAACGCGATCAATTCTCGAACTTAAAGAATATTTTATTTGACATACAAATATATTCTTATCAAAAGTTTAAACTTGGTAATCAGAATATATTTTTAAGAATGAATATATTCTTTGAAAGTTCTCAAAAACATCCCCACCAAGGTTGTAGCAAACATATCTTTGCTAGATTAATTTTTTTTTTCTTTTCATTTTCCCCTCTATTTTTGTTACTCTATTTTATTTTATAAAATCCCTCTAGGTCTAGTGGCTAATTTTAAAAAGATAAATAAGAACCTTCTTGAATTATTCCCATGAAAATATTCTGCCTTTCCTCGAGCTATTTTTACCTTTGCACCAAAAAGAAATAACAATAAAACAAAGTAGGCAATTATTTGCAAGACAAATGTTATCGATGAGAAAAATCGAGAAAAATTAAATTGACATTCTCATATCAAAGTGAGCATAGCTCAACTTCGATGGTAAAGTTTGATTCTCCATGTTTGAACTAAAAAACCCCCGACATTCTTATGAACTTAATAAGAAACTATTGAAAGCTGGTGTTCAAAATATACACTAAAACCAAAGTTTAAAATGTTGAAATCAACGAGGATGTAGTAGTTTCAATTTTATTGAAATGTCGATGGAAATATCAATTTTGATGGATATTTCTATAAAAAAATTTAAAAATACATTTAAAATAGAAAATAAACCTTTGATACTTTTAAAATGAGTTAAAATGCTTGTCATTCACATTTTATTGTTATTTTTTAATATTTCATCAATTTGATAGGGTATAATGAAAATATCGATTCACCTTTTATGTCGATGTCAAACTATGGACATGTAAAAATATCGATGAAAATGTCTACGGACAAATTTCTCGGCCTGCCGGTAATCAATCTCCTGACTTATATGTACATTGATAGATGAGAGTCGCATTAAATGAAATACAAATGTGAAAGCGTGTTTCATACTATTATTTATTTATTACAAATTTAAGATGCATTTATTCCGTCAACAACATTTTATATATCAAGGAATATCTCCTTATTCCAAGACCAATTAGATAATCCTATCTTTAAAAACTACACTTATCTGATAACAATTTTTTTTTTTTTTAATTTAGAAAAAAAAAATAAAGAATGAAGATATGAATAAAGGAAGGCTTAGGGAGGGTGGTTCTATTGTGATGATAATTGAATGAAAAAAGGGTGTTTTGTTGGACATGAATTAGAAATCTGAATGATATAAACAAACTAAGCTTGAATGATTAATGGGAGTTCTGCACAGCGGACATTCAGGTTTTTCATTGCACCATTCCATTATGCAGTTCCTGTTTATATTTTTTAAACCCACCCCCAAAAAAAAAAAAAAAAAGTCAACATAAATGAACTAGAGAGAGAAATTGTGAGGATGAAAGAGAAAGTTACCAGCAGAATACATGGCCACAAGGTGTGGCGGTTGGGTGTTGGCGATTACTCAGACACAGCGTGCATTTGCTTATTCCACTGCTTGTATTAAACTGCACAAAAAAGTATACCATATGATCTTATCTTTTCAATATATTCTCTATGCTTTTCTCTTGGTTCCTTCCACCATACGGAGACTACAAACTATTAATATGAAATAATCTTGGATAAGTGAACTAACAGTCTCTCTAGTTCTAATTCTATTTTGAATCATATCCAACCATAGTTTATAGTCTGTTTGATAACTATTTGGCTTTTGAAAATTAAGCTTACAAACACTATTTCCACTTATGAGTTTCTTAGTTTTGTTATATACTTTTTAAACATGTTTTCAAAATCCAAGCCAAGTTTTAAAGACTAAAAAGAAAAAAAACAAGTTAAAACTTGTTTTTTATTTTAAAATTTAACTAAGAATTCAAATGTTTTTTTTTTAAAGAAAGAGGAAAATTATGGTAAGGAAATTGTGTGAAAATAGGCACAATTTAAAAAAAAAAACTAACGTTGATTTAATAATCATTTGGTTTTTTATTTTAAGTTTTTGAAAATTGTACTTGTTTTTCTATTATTTCTCTACAACGGGATTCACCTTTCTCGAAAAAACATTTGAATAGCCAAATTCCAAAAACAAAAACTTGGTTTTAGTTTCAAAACTTGGTTTGGTTTTTGAAAACACATATAAAAAGGATAACAAAACAAGAAAACCCATAAGTATAAATGGTATTTATAGACTTGATGTTCAAAAACTAAAAAACTAAAACCAAATAGTTATCAAACAAAGCCTGAATACAGGACCGGAATGCTTATCAAACGGGGGCTACATTTAACTTCCATGGATAGAATCCATTGCAACTCCTGGCAAGCATGATAAGCTTAATACTGTGTATTTTAGGCAATAACAGTTAACCTCATAGCTTAATTTTATTATGCATATGGGGGTTCGCAATTAACCATTTTTTTAAAAAAAAAAACTTATTTCACATATCCTCTGTTTTCCTCGTACCAAGTACTGCAAAATAAAGAGAAATTGAATATCCATGTCAGCTAGTGCAAGTGGAATGGTACCTCAGAGTTCGAAGGATCAGAGACCCAATTTCCAGAGTCACCATCAACCGATATTAAATTACCTTCCTCATTTAAAATGGGCAGACCACGACCTACCATAATAAAAATAGACCAGAATTAAATACGCATGTCCATGAAAATATTAACTTAAATTTACAAAAATATAAATGAGTTTTCAACTACAGAAAGGAAACACTTATAAATTGTTACTCAGAATTGAACACTTGCTTGGTTAAACTATAGACCACCACTATTAGCACTGATGTGTAAAAATAAGACATATTTGAACATCCTGGATAAATAATGAACTATTGAAATGGCTGAGAGAAGAAAAATCCCACTACCTTCCTGGTATAACATATAACCACAAAAATATTCATACTGAGTTTGGAATATCTTTTGGGAAAGAAAAAAAAAATTTAGATGAAATTATTTTCTACTAGTACCCTTGGAAAATAATTTTAGATGATGAGTGTGTTGAGTAATAACTCGTGATTTTAGATGATCAACCGTGTTTTAAAAAAAAAATCTTAATAAATCAAAATCATATTTAAAAAATTGGATTAATTTAAAAACACTTTTTGAAGAAATACTTGGAAAGATAATCATTATCCAATAAGTGACTTTAAAGGGATGGATCGAAAATCTTATGGAGTAAGAATACAAAACATAATTGCAGGAATATTATCACTTTTAAATATTGTTCGACAAAAAAAATTGTTATTTAAAATCCTTCTTAAATGGATCGATAATAATAAGGATCAATTATAAATTTGGTTCCTGTGGTTTAAAAAAAAAGTTAGAATTTAGTTCTTATAGTTTTAAAAGTTAAAATTTTGCCTCTATGATTTGATAAAACCTCATAAATAGTCCTTATCGTTGATTGAGTACATGGCAATTAATTATCAAGTTTTAATGAGGTGGTATCTTGTATTTAGCAGACTGTGTGGGTTAGGTAGATGAACGGATAAAAAACGTGTTGGATATAAAATGGATTTGGGTTAGTCTTGGGTCAATGTGTTTAGATAGTAATTGAGATCTAGGGTTTGAAAGATCTCCCTCTCCCCTACAATTTTCTCTCATATTAGTTTCTCACCCTCCCTCTTTTATCTAAGAGAGACCATCGTGGAAAGGTAATCTCCTCTCCTCCTTTACAATGGATCACAAACTACGTCATTTCACAGAAAATTGTTGAAGCATAAGAATTATTTAAGGAAGAAATTCTAATTTTGAAAACTATAGGAACTAAGTTCTAACTTTCTCCAAACCATAGGGGTCAAATTTGTTTTTTTTCGTGCTACATTGTGGAGTATTTAACTTGAGCGGAATAATAAGGATTTTTAGAGAGGTTGAGAGGTCTTATGTTGAGGTTTGGGAGGTTGTGAGGTTTCATGCGTCTTTGTAGGCATCGGTTACTAGCCCTTTACGTAATTATGATCTTGGTTTAATTTTATTGGATTGGAGTCCATTTCTGTAGTTAGTTCTTGGACTCTCTTTTTTGTTGGGCTTGTTTTTTATATGCCCTTATTTTTCTTTTATTTTTTCTCAATGAAAGCTTGGTTTCTTACCCAAAAAATGACCAAACTTGTAATTTAACCTAATAATAATATAGGGGCGGAGACGAGAACAAAGTATCACTTTCAATTTATCTTAGATCAAGAGTATATATATATATATATATACATTTTTTTTTAATGAAAAACCAACATTTCATTGAGAACAAATGAAAGAATATAAGGGCATACAAAAATAAAGCCCACAAAAAAGGAAACCTCAGATCAAGAATATATTTTTAAAAAATAAGAATTTAAAGTTTTCTTTCTAATTTCCAATTTTTATTCTTGTCCCTCTTTATAAAAATTTATAGCTCGCCCGGACAATATACACTCTTGAGCTCCCGCCAGATTTGACCTTTACCATGAATTTCTCCATTAACCCACACCACATACAAAGGGGGACAAAAAAATATAAGCAGAACAGTGCAGAACAGGAAAATTACACACGAAAATTTCAACAATAAATTGCATAACGTTAAGAGCTTGGTACCTGCTGAACTAGGATTTGCCCCAAAGGGTGTCGGGTTAATTGAACTTGAAACAGATGATAAACTACTACGTCTTAGGCCTTCGGCAGCAATGATGCAAAGCTGAATCAGTAGAAACACTCCGAGTATTTGATATCTAAATCAAAGTCAATTGGAAGAGAATGAATGTTTTTGACAATATCCATAATTTAAATGTCTGATGCTAAACCCAAATGACATGCTTTGAAACAAGTTACAAACATCACAAGTTATGGATAAGGGAGAGATGGAAAAATAAGTAAATAAAAAAAGTAGAGCAAAGCAACAGAGAAGGGAAGGGCGGCAAACAAACATGGTCAGTTAAAAGAAGGTGAAAGAAGAAAAATGAGAGAATTAAGATCTAAACAAAACATTTGGATTCAAAGATAATTTTCTGCAGATATTTAGGCATTTATATAAGACTAAAATATCCCAGATATTAATATGAACTCTTTTTTATAGATAGGTTTTAGAGAACAAAATAAAGATAATAATAAGAAATTGGACTACTCAAAAGAAAACAACATTTGATACTCAGAAACATAAATTTCATAACATAAGGCAGTTTGTGTTCAACACCTGGGTCTTTGATTAGATGGTTTTCCAATGAACACATAGCGAATACCAGCAGCTCGTTTGGATATATGATAATACAGCCCTGCAAATTAAAATTCCAATATTAGCCAATAAAATTTCCTCAAAACTGTTCACATGAAAATCTATAATAGTATCTGAATCTCTACAACTAGGAATCACCTTCAAAATAGAAAAACATGAGGTTTGTACGAAGAGCCAATTGCAAAAATTCACGAACTAGAGGCAAAACCTGTGAGGCATAAAAATAGTATGATTATTACAATTAAAAGACAAATAAGTAAAGAAAAGAAAAGCCAGACAAGGAATGAATCAGATCTAAATAGTGAACTCTAAATACTTAGATTTCAGTCCTAAACAATGATATAGTTAACGTATAGTCCAAATAAATATGTTAGCATGTAACTCAAAACTGACAAAAACACTGAATTGTCATATCCTAGATTCATGTTTCAACAACCCCAGGGTATCAACACTAACATATCCTAGCTTCAAATTTACAGATTGAATGAGTGTGATATAGTGAAAGTAAGCATACCGAAGGCCAGCATTGAACTGTTTGCAGCCATAATCGATTAATTTTTGCCTTCAATCTCATTAGGTATGAAGCAGAATACTCTGGGGTTGACGAAGGTTGAATTTCCATGGTTACTAAAGACCGAGAAGATGCATTTCCTGATGCATCATCTCCATAGAACTCATCAGACAGAGAATCAGAAAGCATGATACCACGAGAAGCTACTCTAGAGCTGAAAAATAAACAATTTTGTAAGTTCATCAAGTGGACCTTGCTGCATCAGAGATCACTAAAGCCAAACAAAGTTACAACTGAAAATCAGGGACATTTGAGATAGCGAACCTAACTCTTTCAGCAATGTATGGGACTGCTGTCTGGTATACAATGAAAAGAGCACGTCTTGCTGGATTTGGAGGAAGTCCATAAGGTCCAGAAACCTAGAAAATAATTGAAAAACACAATTCTTAGGCCCCGTTTGATAACCATTTTGTTTTTGGTTTTTAGTTTTTGAAAGTTAAGCTTATTTTCACCTAATTTCTCTACATTAGAGATCATCTCCCTTAAGTAAGCATTTAAACTCTTAGCCAAATTCTGAAAACAAAGTCAAGTTTTTGAAAGCTACTTTTTTTAGTTTTCAAAAGTTGGCTTGGTTTTTTAAAACATAGGTACAAAGTAGATAAGAAGACATATAAACTCATTGGTAGAAATAGTATTTTTAGGTTTAAATTTCAAAAACTAAAAACCAAAAACAAAATGGTTATCAAACGGGGCCTTAATTTTTCATTTTTAAAAAAATTAAAAAGAAAAAGGAAAAAAGAACCGGCAGTAGATATTAAGGATACTTAAAAATCAAGACAAAGTCAAATGATTAGCTACAATTTAATCAGAAAACCTATGAAAAAAAATTGATATTAAACCAAAAAAAGACTAATTGTCATTCGTTTGAGATAAGCTATACCAAATACCCATGTATAATTATACTAATCAAATGTTTATCCACCTGATTGATATCACAATATTCTTCACCAAGTGTTTGCTGTCCTGACCCAGTTGTTAACACATAATACAGCATCTGTCCGAGAAGCTTTGTCTGCAAAGGAAAAAAACAGGGATTTCTATATCCTTCTAAAACTGCCGATAAAGATACTTCATCACCATGCAAATGCAAGAAAAGTCCCTAAGAATTCCTGAGCTCTTCTGCAGTAAAATGAATTTAGGATAACAACCAAGTAAAATGAACCTAAATGATATTTTAGAAATTAGCCACATTCGTTTAAAGTTATAGTAAAAGGAGCAACCCACAGTTCTTCACTCGAATAATTATAAAGGAAGTGGATCAGAAAGGCTACCCTGAAAATCAGCTGACCACTCCATAAATTCCCCGAGAGAAAAGCAAGCAAAACAATTCGTACTAGATGGAAGGCTCAAGGTGGGGAATGGGGATCTTCTCCATATGGGATATAGTACTAGTTTATTAAAGGGGAAAAAAAACAAGAATCTTTTATTCTATCAGTAATGGGGGCCGGCCAAGAAGTGCTGCAGGTCAGCAAAGTCAGATTGCTGATACGAATTTAGAAATTGAAAGTACACAGATCGAGAACTAACCTCACTCTGATATGCCACAGCAAGTCGAGCGCCTATAATGAAGAGAAAATAAAGGTCAGACAGATTAAAGCCAGACTAAACTCATTCTTGATTCATAACATAGAAATATGCGTCAAAGACGAATATACATTTCTTTCACACTATTAAGCTAAATGCCAGTCCTTAATTTCAAAGAAATTACAGCGGACTTATCGCTACAGCAAGAGAAAAGGAGTTACGATCGAACGAAACACTCTAGCAATACAATTACAAAGTAGAATAAACAAGAGATAACCAAGTATCTGTAAACACACAATCAAGAATTGGCTTCGCATAGACAAATAAACAACAAATTGAAGATAGAAATTCCAATTTGGAAGACCAAGAGCTGAGGAAACATAACAATCAAATTGGAAAGGAAACAAAGAACGTAAAGGTTTAACTGGCAAGGGCTAGAGTCTGCGTAACAGACCAAAGAGGTGGCGGAAAGCGTCGCGACAAGCGTCATAAACGAAAGAGGCGTACTGATCGTCCTTCTCTGCTGCTCGCATGATTTCCGGCTGAGCGGCAAGAGGAAAACGGTGAGGTCCGGCCGGCTGGGAGTGGGAGGGACCTGCTTCTGAGCTGGGACCTGAGTCCCCCGTTACGGAAGCCTCCATTTCTGAAGCCATAGCCAAAAACTAAGCTCGTAATGAAGTCTAAAAGCTAATGATTCGAATTCCTACTCCCGAGAGAGACAGTGGAACTCTAAACCATCGGGAAACTGTGTATTGAATGCCGGAGGCAGTGGAAGGGAATTATCATCAGAAAACGGAAGCCAGGTCCATGACGACGTCGTTTTGCTTGACGTTAGGAAAAAGCAAAGCGAAAAAAATCACGCCGTTGCCGGGGATCGAACCCGGGTCACCCGCGTGACAGGCGGGAATACTTACCACTATACTACAACGACTTGATGATTCATTTATATTATTTTAAACATTTAATTCTTAAAGTTATTTTCTCTTTTCCTTTGTTGTTGGTGTTTTGCAATGAGATGATGGATGTGTGTTTTTTTTTTTAGTAGACGAGATGATTGGATGTTAAAAGTTGTTGATACTACCGAAATTTGGAATTGGAAAGTTTCATCCTATTATTAATCGTATTTAATATTAACCTTTAAAAATAGTATGGTTAATTTTTTTTTTTTAACTTAGCGTATTCAACTGTAAATATTAAACTTTTATTTTTTTTTTATCAAAACTTCAAATCTCAATTCCATGTTTATTGTTCTAAGAATGTTCTTTTAAAACTTATAGCCATTTAAAAGTAAAATGTCTTAACTAAGAAAATTAATTAATAGGTGTAAATTGAAACTTGTTATTTTATTCTGTTGAAAAAAAAACATGTTAAAAAACATCAAGCCATCTTAGCTCAGTGGTAGAGTGCGTGGCTTTTATCCACGTGGTCGTGGGTTCGATCCCCACAGACGGTTGCTTTCTATAATCTATAAGTTGATCTATCTCTTACTCGTATTCACTCTGATACCAATTTATTTGTGGGGTATCCTTGTGATTTTTGAAAACCTTGTCACAAGTTCAAATTACAGAATTCAACATGCCTTTTGAGAGGGTCGTTCTGTCCTTACCAGAGTCTTACAAGAGTGTTCTTTTACAGCATAAAACATAACTCGAAAATCCTCAAAATCTAACAACAACAGGCTAACCTTACAAAAAAGGCGAAACTGATTGATATCACAATATTCTTCACCAAGTGTTTGCTGTCATGACTGAGTTGTTGACACGTAATACAGCATCTGTCCGAGAGGCTCTGTCTGCAAAAAAATAAAAAAATAAAAAAATAAAAAATCAATATCCGTCAAAAACTGCCGATAAAGTTGCCTCATCACCGTATGCTGAATCCCAGAACCACGTTTTTATACACAGTCTATTTGGTAGAAGGTTCTGAAACAAGATTTTGAACTCTTTTGGCCGGTATTTGGTTTCTCCTGAACATGTCAAAGATCCAAAAATTCCTTTGACTAATTCTCTGATCTTCTCATCTATGTTAGGAAAAAGACCATTAAGTTCAGTCCATCACTCAAAATATAGTCCATAATGAATTTGTTATTTGGTTTTATTTTCTGTTAAAAGGGATGTAATCCCCTATTTCCAGTGTGTATTTGTTGACCTATGTTCTATAAATTTCGAATGTTGGTTGTGGTAAGATGGTTTAGCATATATGAATAATAGTGATTTTCTCCTGATTTTCTATATATCTTCTTTTCATAACTCAAGGATGGTATCAGAGCCCTAGTCCCAATTCAGATCTACTGAGCAATCAGCCAACCAATTCGACCGGTGGTCAATCCTGGAAACAAAATATCAATCGTCAAGTTGAACGACAATTATTTTGCTCTAGTGGGAATTCCAAGTTGAATTCGCTCTTGAATGCTACGGATTACTAAAATCTCATATGCATGTGTTAGGATGCAAACAAAAGTCCCACATTGGGTAGGGAATAGATTGATCATGGATATATAAGTGAGGACAATTATCACCATTGGAATGAGGCCTTTTGGGAAACCAAAAGCAAAGATATGTGGAGGTCCGTTGTTCCTAACAACATGAAGATGCTCAACCACCGCCCGAATTCCTCCGACCACTTATGATAATTGGAAGAAACAAGATAAACTAATTTGTTCGTGGCTACTTGGCTCGATAAATGAAGAAATTTTAGAGAAAATGCTTCAATGTTGTACGTTATGCTAGAATTCCTGAGCTCTTCTGCAGTAAAATGAATTAAGGACAACTATCAAGTATAATGGATCTAAATAATGCTTTAACCAGAGAGGCTGAATGTGGTCTACAACTAACCCAGTTCCATTTTCCATTGTTTCAGCATCATTCACCACCAAATATATCTTATGATTGTAGATTTAGCTACTATCAAGTTGCAAAGCAGAATAAATAGCAGCAAGTCTTACCCTTCAAAGCTAACAAGCAAAAATACAATATTTTAGAAATTGGAAGTAGAAAGATAAAGAACTAACCTCACTCTGATATGCCACAGCAAGTCGAGCGCCTATAATGAAGATAAAATAAAGGTTAGACAAATTAAAACCAGCCTAAACTCATTCTCGATTCATAACATAGAAATATGCATCAAAGACGAATATATATTCCATTCACACTATTAATCTAAATGCCAGTCCTTAATTTCAAAGAAATTACAGCGGACTTGTCCCTACAACAAGAGAGAAGGAGTTACGATCGAACGAGGAAATATTTATAATTAAGATATATGGGATATATTTTCTATATTTATTTTGTACTTAATTTGGGCCAATTTGAGCCAAGTTGTATGTTAGACTTAACCCATTATTAGGTTGTATATATTCATCCTTAAGTCAAATAGAAAACCTAAGGAAACAGCTTTCCTGGGCATGGTATCAGAGAATACTAGCCCTAGTCATTGAAATTACCTAGCCACCAACGATTCTACAACGGATCTCTGCTTGCAGAAGAAATCTCGCCATTCAGTTTTTGTGCAAAATCAAACTTTGGCTACTGTTGCTGAAATTGGACATAGACAGAGTTGCTAGATTATTAAACATTCAACACAAATGGCAGACGGTGAATATGGAGGAAAGATCGATCATCTATCTTCCTCTTCTTGGATTATCGATACTGGAGCAACTCGTCATGTGACTGGGAATATTTAACCCAACCATGCACTATTATTTCGAGTCCAGTTAGCTTACCTAATAGGAATAAAACAATTGCCACATTGGAAGGGCGAGTTTTACTCGGTGGTTTTGTTCTTGAAAAAGTGTTATTTGTACCTTTTTTACAATGCAACTTGATTTCAGTATCACAATTAATTGATGATGTTAATTGCTTTGTTCGTTTCACTACTTCCTTATGTGCTATACAGGACCAACATTCGGGGAACCTGATTGGCGCCGGTGAACGAAAGGATGGACTATATTATTTTCGAGCATTCAGTAAGGGTTCAAGATTTGTCTGTCTTTAAGTCGTGGCATAGAAGATTGGGGCATCCGTCGGATAGAGTGGTAAAGTTACTACCTGCAATTCGTTCTAGTTCTGCCAGAAAGAAACTGAATCATGTTTGTGTCACTTGTCCTAAGGCTAAACAAGCTCGTGATAGTTTTCCTATTAGTGATAGCAAGGCTAGTCGTACTTTTGAACTCATCCATTGTGATTTGTGGGGTTCATATACCAACACACCATCTTCTTGCGGTGCGTATTATTTTTTGACAATAGTAGATGATTTTTCACGAGCTGTTTGGGTTTATTTGTTGAGTAGTAAAACTGAAGTTTTTACTACATTTCACTCATTTCTTTCTATGATTGAACGCCAATTTGAAACATTTGTTAAAATAGTGAGGGATGACAATGAGACTGAATTTAAATGCATCCTTGATTACTTTGCCAAGTCTGGCATTCTGTTTCAAACTTCATGTGTTGGAACTCCACACCAAAATGGGAGAGTAAAACGCAAGCATCAACACATACTTAATGTTGCTCGTGCTTTAATGTTTCAAGGAAATCTTCCAATTACCTTTTGGGGAGAATGTATCTTGGGTGCAGTTTATTTGATTAATCGTACTCCATTAGGTTTATTGCAAAATAAGACACCTTTTGAAATCTTATTTGGCACTGCCCCAAAGTTTGATGTGCTACGTGTTTTTTGATGTTTGTGTTTTGCTCATAATCAACAAGCAAAAATGAATAAATTTTCTCCACGTAGTCGAAAATGTGTGTTCGTTGGATATCCATATAGTAAGAAAGGTTGGAAGCTATATGATCTCGAAACTGGAGAGATATTTGTATCTCGTGATGTCAAATTTCACGAGAATGAATTTCCATTTGCTGAAACTAATACTCCTGTGTATTCTGATGAAAATCTAGTGAATGTTAATCCTATTGTTGATAATTTGGATAATATATTTGAGGAAGTAATGCCCCTTGACAATGTTGTCCCTATAAATGGTGTTCCAGAACCTACTGGTGTAGTTGATACTAATGAGTCATCTGATAATGTCTTGGATGAATCATCTGATCATCTGATCACAATCGCTCCACCAAAGAAGGCAAATGAGAATGAAAATGAATCATTAGATGATGTTCCAGAACCTACTGGTGTAGTTGATACTAATGAGAGCTCTGATAATGTCTTGGATGAATCATCTGAACATACAGTCACAATTGTTCCACCAGCAGTGCAACAGAATGAAAATGCATCATTAGATGATATGGTTGGCTTGGGTAGAAGTTTTCGAACGAAACGCCCATCGATACTCCTCCGTGATTTTGTTCTTGAATCTACACAGAAAGAAAGTCCATCCTCGAGTTCATCGGGCATCACAAACCCATCAGGTACTCCCCACTCTATAGCACATTTTGTGAACTATGATAAATTTTCTACGAGACATCGTGACATTTCTTTCGCAAAGAATCGCAGGCATGAACCTCGTAACTTTGATGAAACTATGGCAGATGTTGGTTGGAGAGAAGCTATGCAGAAGGAAATAGATGCTTTGGAACCTAACCATATTTGGGTCATGGAAGTATTGCCCCCAGGCAAGAAAGCCCTAGGATGCAAATGGGTGTATAAAATCAAATATCACGCAGATGGAGGGATTGAACGACTCAAGGCTCGCCTTGTAATTTTTGGCAATCACCAGGTTGAGGGTATTGACTATATTGAGACATTTGCTCCAGTGGCAAAAATGGTAACTGTACGAGTTTTCTTAGCAGTTGCAGCTGCAAAAGGTTGGGAATTACATCAGATGGATGTACACAATGCTTTCTTCCATGGTGATCTTGATGAGGAAGTGTACATGAAATTGCCACCTGGTTTTAGTACTGGCAGAGCGTCAGGTATGGTGTGTCGCCTCAAGAAACCTTTATATGGTTTGCGTCAAGCTCTGAGGTGTTGGTTTGCTAAATTAACGACATCTTTAAAAAAATATGGCTTTATCCAATCATATTCAGATTACTCACTCTTTACATTGCATCTTAATGTCCTAGTTTACGTCGATGATCTGATTATTTCTGGTAATGACTCTTTAGTTGTCGCTTCATTTAAGAAATATTTGGGTGAATGTTTTCACATGAAGGATTTAGGTACTCTGAAATATTTTCTTGGCATTGAGGTTGCTCGAAATTCAGAGGGTATTTTCCTTTGTCAACGAAAGTACGCTCTTGACATTATTTCAGAAATGGCGCTTTTAGGAGCTAAACCTGCAGGATTTCCAATTGAGCAAAACCATCACCTAGCACTGGCTAATGGCACTTGCACTGGCTAATGGCACTTGACCCTGAACGGTATCGACGTCTAGTAGGACGTCTCATATATTTGTCATTTACACGACCTGACTTAGCTTATGTAGTGCACATTTTGGCCAATTTATGTAGGCGCCACGACAAGAACATTGGGATGTTGCAGTTCGTACGACCCGTTATTTGAAAAGTTGTCCAGGTCAAGGAATCCTTCTTCGTTCTAGTTGTGATCTCTCTCTATCAGGCTGGTGTGATTCAGATTGGGCGAGTTGTCCCCTAACTCGTCGTTCTCTCACTGGTTGGCTTGTTTTTCTTGGTGGTTCTCCTATCTCTTGGAAAACCAAGAAGCAAAAGCTTGAAAGATCTCGCTTCGTCAGAGGTGAGTATCGCTCTATGGCTTCTATTACATCCGAACTTAATGGCTTAAAGCATTACTTGGGAGCCTTGGGGTGAATCATTCATGTGCCATAAATTTATTTTGTGATAGTCAGTCGACATTGCATATTGCTCAAAATCCAGTTTTACTGTCATTATGTTCGTGATGCTGTTCAAGATGGCACCATACGATTTCTTCATCTTCTTCCCAAGTTGGGCATTTACGATCCCCATGCTCCAACTTGAGAGGGGTGTTAGGAAATATTTATCATTTATATTCTTAATTAGGATATATGGGATATATTTTCTATATTTATTTTGTACTTAATTTGGGCCAAGTTGTATGTTAGACTTAACCCATTATTAAGTTGTATATATTCACCCATTATTAACAACCCATTATTAAGTTGTATATATTTATCCTTTAAGTCAAAAAGAAAACCTAAGGAAACAGGCAGAAACACTCTAGCAATACAATTACAAAGTAGAATAAACAAGAGATAACCAAGTATCTGAAAACACACCATCAATAATTGGATTACCATAGACGAATAAACAACAATTTGAAGCGAGAAATTCCAATTTCGAAGACCAAGAGCTGAGAAAACATAAACAATCAAATTGGAAAGGAAACAGAGAAAGTAAGGTTAAACTGGCGAGGGCTAGAGACTGCGTAACAGACCAAAGAGGTGGCGGAAAGCGTCGCGACAAGCGTCATAAACGATAGAGGCGTACTATCGACCTTCTCTGCTGCTTGCATGATCTCCGGCTGAGCGACAAGAGGAAAACGGTGAGGTCCGGCCGGCTGGGAGTGGGAAGGACCTGCTTCTGAGCTGGGAGCAGAATCCCCGATATGGAAGCCTCCATTTCTGAAGCCATAGCCAAAAACCAAGCTCGGAATGAAGTCTAAAAGCTAATGATTCGAATTCCTACTCCCGAGAGAGAAACGGTGGAACTCTAAACCATCGGGAAACTGTGTATTGAATGCCGGAGGCAGTGGAAGGGAATTATCATCAGAAAACGGAAGCCTGATCCATGACGACGTCGTTTCGCTTGACGTTAGGAAAAAGCAAAGCGAAAAAAATTACGCCGTTGCCGGGGATCGAACCCGGGTCACCCGCGTGACAGGCGGGAATACTTACCACTATACTACAACGACTCATTGTTTATATTGGGTTTAAATGTTTATATCTAATTAATAGTATTATTTTTTTGTTGGTGGAAAACGACGATTGGAAGTTCAAAGTAACGCAAAATTTCGAAGAAAAAATAGTCACAGAGAGAGGAAACGTCGAATTTTCTATCGCAATTAGGAATTCAAAAATTCATCCTATTGTTTATTTAAGTTACAAATTCTCTGTTATTGATTATATTTAATATTAACAATTAGAAATTGTGTGGTTGATTTTTTTTACTTTTTGTAAAGTAGTATACTCAAGGGTTAAAAGCATTTTGTTTTTTTACATCAAAAGTTCAAATCTCAACTCCACATCTATTGAACTAAAAATATTATTTTTAGAACTTGTAACTCTTCTAAAATAAGGATTATATTCATATTTGAAGTGTAATTAAAAAATTTTATTTTATGCTCTTGGAAAAAATTGATATAGCCTAATGATTTTTGCAAAATTCATAACATTAGCTATGATGATTTTAAACGCAACAATAATGCTTTCTATGTTTGGTGAAAACGTGGATTTAGAATCAATTGTTTGAGATTCGAATGGCTAAAGAATGTTAGAGGCAAAATCATTTTAAACCATTATAAGTTTTGTGGAGAAGTAATGACATTATTTAAAGGCATCAAGAATAGGTGAAGTTACATCTCAAAATTAATTGAGAATGAAAGAGGTAGCATGTATTTTTTCAACGTAAGATCCTCAATAGTGCATATATTGCTGGTCTTCATCTACTATGCGCAGAGGTCATGTAATTTGCAAATGAACAAGATAAAAATGAGATTCAAATTTGGCGAGGTTTTGATGCGCATGACCTTGTTTGTAAGGCTCAAAGGAACAAGCAAATCCAACAATGCAATTATTTTGGGATAGCATTCGTTTGGTGGAAAAACATCTTCTTATCTATCAGATCGAGTACCAAAGTTAAAGAAACAATAGCCCACCAACATCAGTAAACGAAACCGTCACCGGAAGAGCTACAAAAACCACCATGGCGGCGGCAGCAGTACCGTCCACCACCACCACAGCCGTCCACATTCGCCGGAGCAACTTCCGCTCTCCGGCCCCAAAAACCACCGCCATATCTTTCAACCCCATCACTTCACTCCCAAAGCCGCTCAAGTTCAGCTTCAGAAACTCCAACGACTCATCGGCGGAGACCGCCGCAACGGAAACGGCGACTGAGCTGGATTCAGAAAGCTCACTTGAAGCCTCCGATGGATCGCCGTCTCTGATTTCGGCTCTCAACGTCGAACGTGCCCTCCGTGGGATTCGTAATGCTATCAACCCTAGTCCTTCTCTCGGCCCATTTTCAGATTTTTCGACTTCGCTTAAATTCCTCTGAAAAATTGTTCTGGTGATGCAGCAATTACAGATGTGAATCACTACGGAAGACTCGGACTCCGAAGAGGATGTCCATATGATCAGGTAATTTGATTTGATTTAATTTAATTTAATCAACGCGCTAAAAAACCCCTAATTCTTAATCTCGATCGGTCCTAATTCGTTCCAGGTTCCAATTGCGTACAACATCAAGGTTGAAGAACTAAAGAGCCAGGGATTAGAGGAAGAAGAACTCAACCAAAAACTCGAACTCCTAAAAGTCAGTAAAAACCAAAAACAAAGCCCTAAATTACATTCTGAGATTGGATTGTAAGTAATATTGAAGAGTGATTACAGGAATCGTACACAATATTGTCATCTGTTGAAGAGAGGAGAATGTACGATTGGAGCTTGGCCAGAATCGGAGAACCAGACAAATATACGTGGCCGTTCGAGGCCGATATAACTCAGATTCAAACTCAATTGCCGCCGCCGAAGGTACTCTCCATTTGCCCTCCTTTCCTCCAATCTCACCGGAAAAAAGCTGTAAAAACATCTTTGATTTTGGACGACGACGATTGCAGGAACCAGAAGACGAAGGACCAACGAGATTGGTTGGATACTTCTTCTTGGGGTGGTTCGTTCTGTCCACCGTGTTATCCATTGCTCTGAATCTGTAGAAACGCCATTAATGGTGTCTGTAAATTAAGAAGAGAGGATGCATTGAAAAGAGACGCGAGAACGAAGAGCCCGCCAGTGACTTGAAGGAACTCGGAACTTGGGCCCTTTATTTTGGCCTTTATAAGTTGTCCACGTTAAGCCCAAGTTTCTAGCCCATAATGTTGTCGCATCCGTAAGCCCGTTTATATAGATAGTTTCTTGATGAATCCCTTGTGTCGGGGAGAATTTATCGTAGTTTCGGATAAAAGTATGGAAATTTCGAATTTGTAGCTTCATTTTTAATATAATAATTGTGAATATAACTTTTTTTAATATTATTTATCCTTGCAAGGATGTTATATTTTTTTTTAGTTCACTAATATATGAGGATAGAGATTCAAACACCTAATCTTTGGGTTGATATATATATCTTAGTCAGTTGAGTTATATTTAGGTTAACACTATGTATTCGTTAGTTCTAGTGAAGCTAAATATTGATTACTGATGATCATATTGATCACGGGTATACATTGT
The DNA here is from genome assembly GCA_036507285.1 of Trichosanthes cucumerina. Taxonomy (NCBI): domain Eukaryota; kingdom Viridiplantae; phylum Streptophyta; class Magnoliopsida; order Cucurbitales; family Cucurbitaceae; genus Trichosanthes; species Trichosanthes cucumerina. The sequence goes on from CM071835.1 coordinate 99,971,913, forward strand.
TGGAAAGATCCCTTGGATTGCAAAAGAATGAATATTACAAAGCCGATGTACCTAATAATTTTTCACTTGAGTGTCAACTAAATTTCTATTCAGCTTCGGTCTAAGTTGCAAAAGAATGAGTATCGCAAGGTCCATGTACCTAATATTTTTTTAAGTTGAGTATCGAGTCAATTAAGTTTCTATTCAGCTTGGGTCCAAACTTCAGGTCAAGACTTAAATCAAGGCTTTTTAATAATTAAGTTTGCATGAGCTTATGAACAAAAATGTTGAGTTGCTTAGTGTTCTCACGCAACTACATTACCAACCATATTAGATGTCTAATTTCTTATCCATGACGTTGGTAGCCTCACGTTGATTACTAGTACTAATGCATCAACACTAAACCCTAAAACTCTCACAACTTTTGAAAGTGTATCATTTGTTTCAACTCCAAACCAATTTGATGGTGCATGATATGACTTTCCCAAATTCTAAACTATCAAAATGATTTTGAAAATTCTAAAAACACTCCCATAGAACTTTCAGAGCTAGCAAGCACATGACCAGTACTTTTTTGGCCAGTGCTTAAAAAAGAAACTACTTTTACTAAAAGCAGTAGTCTCAAAAAAGTCATTTAAATCCAGAAGAGTTTTGAGAACCTTGCAGGGTACGGTGATGTTAATTGGCTGGAACAAGGCATGGTAGTAGTAATAGTGGCTTTGAAGATGGAAAAAGAATCTTCCAAGTTGAGACAGAACAAGGTGTGTAAGTACTTCTTGGAACCTATCATGGCTTTTTACTAACCTGGTTTAAGGTTAGCTGTCTTCCATGCCTGTCCTCTTCGTTGGCTCCACACAACACAACTATGTCTGTACCATTTCTAGTATTACTCCACATTTTTCTTCTTTAACAATGTGAATTACATTTTCAATTTATTTATTTTTCCACTTCTCTCTTTTTCTCTTTTGCTATTTTTACTTTTTAAAGTTTGTAACATCCATCTCATACAGTCGATTCTACGTCCTTCCAATTTGAATTTAGTTTTTATTTGGTTTTTGTACTTTTAAAATTAATATTTTTTATCCTTAAAATTTAAATTTAGTTTTTATTTAGTCTTCAAATCTTAAAAGCGACATGCTAGGTTCCCAAAATTTGAGTTGACATAGGCTAACTCAACTTTTATAATAGGTACGTTTTGAACGAGTTTAAAATTATAAATATATTTATACTTTAACCAATTAGAAACCAATTTCAAACTTTAAAAAAAAAAAAAAAAAAAGTTGAAATCATTTTCAAACTTTAGGGACTAGTTAGGAATCAAATTCAGATCTTGAGTACCATGAGGATCAAACATGCTACTTTTGAAATCTCAATAACCAAATGGAAATTAAATTCAAATCTCATTGATCAAAAATATTATGGAAACTAAATATTTTATAAACTAAAAAGTGTATTTTATCCAAGATATACTTTAACTTATCAAATTTAAAAAATTTTGGATTTCATGGTAATTTAACATTGGACACTCCCTGTTTATGGAGGCGCATGTAACTCCTTTTTTGGGATACAAAATTCATAGGAGTTGTTTGGGGCGCCCAATGGATTATAATAATATGGGTTGTAATAGTGTATGAGTTAATTTAGTCTATAGAATCATATAATATTATTTAAAATACATAATAGTATAGTTTGAGATTATAAGGGTCCGTGTTTGAGTACAAAATATTCCATGGGTAATTTGTAACCCAAACAGACCCGGACCATAGACATAGTGTTCTTTGAGTAAATGGGTTAAAAAGAGACTGTAAAAAAGTTACCTTGATTTGTTCAAGATAAGTGAAATGAAGGTTAACTTGTGGTGCATTGACAACTGGATGTTGGGCCAAATTTGTTCAAATGATTGGGCCCAGATAGTCCAAAAAAAGAGATTAAAATGCAACATCCTTTGAAAATGTGATGCATAATCTTGGAAGATATTAAAGGCAAAAAAAAAAAGTCTAAGATTGCTATAATGCCTTCTCCAAAGTAATCATTTTGGCCTATTTTTCAATTCCCATTTTGAATCTTAAAAGAAACAGTGCAGTGATATTGTTTGAAATTTGCTGCATTTTTTTTTTTTGGGGGGGAGGCCAATTGGTCAAATTTGGTTGATTTTCTTTTGATTTTTAAATACCTAATTTCAACCGAATCACTTATTCCAAAAAAATTTAACTACTAATCGAGGAAATGGAAGCTTAATCAACTCATTCAAAAGTTTATATTCCTTGCCAAATTCACAAAGTTAAATGCATGGATAAAAATAATTATTAAAAAAAGTTCCATATAATCCTTTATAAGTGGTTGTATTTTAGATGGTTAATTGTTCTTAACCTTTTTAGTCTTAGTTTCGTCTGAACCATTAAAAAAAATTGGAAACTTGAAAGGTATAATTGTTTTAATATTGAGATAGCAATATTAAAGTGACAAGATATTAAAACAACGTGTAATGAAATGACACCTAATGAATCTTGAGATGTACTAATCATTCGATTTATACACTTTTTCATAATAACTTTTAATAATAATAGTCAAAGGCAACTCTCATCTATTTTACTTAGAGAAACAAATTGAGATCACAAATCAATCATGGGTCCCATGCAATCCAAGTAATCAATTGCTAATTTGATTGATAAGAAAACCCATCATGTGGTAAAATTCCATGGAACTGACCAAACTTTACACAATCAAATGGACCATATCTCTCTTGGATCAAACCATATCCTTCTTTATTACACCAAACTTCAAACAAAATTTCTTCACAAAAGTGAAACCAAAAAAAAAAAAAAAAAAAAAACCTTCTAGATAGATTCAAATATAGTTGATGGAAAATAAAGTTGTGAACAAGTTTGATTCAGTCTGATTTTAACTAAAACATGATAAAGTGATGAAAATTTTTAATTGGATTTTCTAAATATTATTTTTTTCATGATTATTCAAAATTATGATCAAATTTAATTAATATACTAATCAATTAATCAAATCACTATTCAATTAACATATTTGATGTCAATCAAATATCAATCATTGATACTCATTTAGTTTCAATTGGATTTTTTTTTTTTTTTTTTTTTTTTGTAGTTGGATATGCATTTCTTTAATTTTTTATATATTCACAGTCTTCTTGTCTCAATTAATTGACTTTGCAACATTTAATTGTTAGAAAAAAAAATCAATATTATCGGTTATCACCATATAATTTAAATTTTAAACACTCTTTAATTTTGCATTTTAGTAAGGCTAGTTTTAAACTAATCCAATAACACAAGTGTTTGGAATAAGAATGAGCAAATTTGAAAAGAATCTTAAGCAAATCTAGAATAAGAATAAGATTTTTAAGGAGAAAAGGGTATTAGGCAGAAAGAATCGGACAAGTTTGTTAAAAAAAAAAAAAGATAAAAGGACATGAAAAATGAGACCAATAATTATGATTAGAATTCGATTTTCTTTCTTTCTTTTTTTTTTTTTTTTTTTTTGAGAAAAAGAATTCGAATTTTGGTAAATGTAGATATAATGTTGGAAAATGAAACGTGATCTTATTATTCTCTAATCTTCATAATGAACATTTTTATATGGTCACGTGCATTTAATATTCCACTTAGGGAAAATCCAAACTGCTTTCTCATTAAAATTTCATTTTTCTTTGAGAATATCTTTATTGCTATAAAGTGTAATTTGTAATTGACATGTGGATTAATCATTTATTCTATGATACATTAATTGTGAAAATCATTTTCATATTTTAGCCTCATCTTAAAGGAGTTGAATTTGAAATCCATGTTCTCAAATTGTTAGTTATATTAACACTATATCAAGGAATAAATCTTGATATTTGCAAAAGACGAGTGATTGCAAACAACCTTTGTTTGTTATGCAGTAACAAAAAAATATATATATATATGTTACTCATATTCATGGACGGATCTATATGGAGACAAGGGGGCCACCAAAAATTTTAAATTTAGTATCCTATAGCATGTAACAGTTTGGTTTAAAAAAATAACAGCATATACTTATAATTTTGTATAATGCATCTTAAAATAAGAAATATTATGTTGTCCCAGTGGTAAACACACTCTATCTAATTGTACTCTGCCTGCATTTTTTTCAGACTTTATAAGAGGAAGAGCTTTCACGTGCTATTACAATTATGTTGACCATTTAGACTTTTAGGAATATTACTAATAAGTCTCCTCCTGCATCTTATGCAGGTTTGTTGGTTGTTTCTCAAAGTCTTTTCGTGGTTGTGGCTATGAACCTCTCGATGATTAGGGCCATACCTCCTTTTTACGGTCAGGTTCAAGGAACATTGCAAGCTCGACGGGCTGGTATTTGCCCCTTACGGGAGTGCTAAGGCATAATGCACAGATGCTTCTTGGTATGATACAACGAGGAAAAGAGGAATTGGATGGCTAGTTCGTGATTTTAATATGTCTCTCATCTGCGTGGGGATGCAACACCAAAAGTAGAGATGGAAGATCAAATCTTTAGAAGTGGTTGCTACCATCGTAGGGTTAAAGGTGCTTCAAGGCATAGACACCAGGATTTTTTTTTTTATAATTGTTGAGTCTAACTCCCTAGAGGTCATGACCGCTCTCCTTAAATCGAGTCCGAATATTTATGAAATTAAATCTATTTTGGATGATATTGTGGCCATCGCCTCGACTGGGCACAATATTTTTTCTTTTTTTTTTTGTCCTCGAGTTTGTAATTTTCTCGTTCACTCTCTTGTGCGAGCAGTTGTTTTGGAGCTGCTATTAAAGTCGTTTTCCTCCACTTCTAAAGAAGACCCCATTGTTTAGTTTTCATACTTTTCAATTAGATTTGGTATATCATGGGTTTCCCCATTCTAATTAATGCATATTAGTTTTTTCTTTTTAAGGAATAAATCTTAATTCATTAGTAACACTAACTAACATTGGACCCACAAAAACGCCAACACACTTTTTTTTTTTTTTTTTTTTTTGGGGTGTGTGTGTATGTGATGGGGGTAATGGCCAATGGGGGCCCAAAGTCACATCTACCCAACTCATCTAAAATCAAAAAGGGTTTGTAATTACACATATGTATACGTACGGTGTGAGCGTGAATAGACAATATTTTTCTTTTTTTAAAAAAAATTGGCAACCTTTTCAAATAGTTCAATAAGTTGTTGTTGTACTGTACCAACGTTGTGTATATCTCTCCCCCACACATTTCTAACCCATATTAAATCTAAATTTATCTTCTTTTTTTTCTCCCCTCTTTTAATTTCCATTTTATTCATTCCTATGTCCTTTTTCAATAATATTACCCCCTTTTCTTTTTTGAATCTTCTTCCATGTCTTATTATTTTGAAGAATTTATATATGTATATATCTACACATATATACATACAATATGTCCTTTTCCAGTTCTATTCAAAAGGCACGCTTTTAATTAATAATATAGTCATGTAATATCATAGTTAATGGAGATGGATCCCGATTCAAGACGTGGGCCAATCTCTATGTCTTAATATATTTTTTTTCTTTCTTATTCATCATCGTGGTTACAGATGCGGGGTAATCTTTATTTTTAGAAGTTTTTTGGTACCCCTAGGAAGGGAATTAACTTATTATTCAAGCTTGATAGGCATTGGAGTGAAAATGCCTTTTTTTTTTTTTTTTTTTTGAGGAAATCCTTGATATTCCCCCCTTCTTTTCCCTTTGCATGAAAAGCAAATAAGGGTTAAAGGAAGTGCTGTCAACCTATAAAGATTTTCCTTTTTGATAAAAATATTTTTTTTTACTACTGGGAGATTACTATTTTATTAAGTATGGATTAACTTTTTAACTGTTTGAGAAAAAGTTACCCCCAAAATAATAATAATAATAATAATAAATTAGAAAAAGGTTTTATTTTTTGAAATGTTTCGGCAACTTTTATAAAGTTATAATGCATGCCTCGGATTCTTATCGGGGTTACGTTGTAAAAGAAAAAGGAAAAGAAGTATAAAAAAATAATAAAAATTGAAAGGGTATGTTGGTAAAAACAACACAAGTGGGCATGGAAATACTAGTTTTTGGCCGTTCTCTCATCTTTTGTATATGGCCTTTTCCATCCAAATGCTTCGGCCATGCCCTACTTTTATTCCCACTTTTGTCCTTTCACCATTTTCCCCTTTTTATATTTACACATATTTCCAATTTAAATATCATATATAAATATTGATATCCTCATACATGATAAGGAGTTTCATTTTTTTAATATCCCTCACTATTCCCTCCTATCTCTTTTTAATTCCACGACGTATTATATTTTCATTTCTCATTTTTTTATTATATTTTCGATAGGAGAGTTGGTCCGAGTCTAGAAACAAGAGTTCAATAGGCATCGATAAGCATTCTTGTGCAATATTCGTGCATAATAAAAAAAAAAAAAAAAAACTCAATCTAGCATGTTTATTGTCCATAGTAAAAATGGCCCATTTGACTTGGTTCGAGTTTGAAAAAAAATAGTTCCCTAGACGTGGATAAATGTTTATGTGTGACCCTTGGTAGAAAAACTAAAATTCGAAGCAATCAAAAGATTAAGCTAGTAGTTTTGGATAAATTTAATTATATCAACATAGTCTAATACTCCCCCTCACTTGTGGGTTTGGAAATTTGATGAAAAGTCAAACAAGTGGAATCAATATTAAGTGGGGAGGAAATTGACTTTACAGGAGTTTGAACACAGAACATATTCTGCTCTGATATCATTTTAAATCACCAATCAAACTAAAAGCTAGGGGTGTACAAGTAACCCGACCAACCCGAACTACCCAACCCAAACCGTAAGGGTTGGGTAGGGTTAGGTTAGACCACCGGTTTGGGTTGGGTTAAAAGTTTGAAGAACCAGAAAAGTTGAGTCGATTCTCTAAGGTTGGGCCTTTTAGGCTCGGGTTGACCCAACCCAACCCAAAGTTTATATTTTTTAATTTTATTTTAATTAAACATATATTTATAAATGAATTATTTGTCAATTTCCTATTGTTTTCTTCTATACTTCTAACAAAATGTTAAGATGTTATGGATTTTAAAGTTTTATATTTGAATTTTATGTGATTTTAGTTATTAATTCAATAAAAAAATATTTTAAATAATTTAAAAATTATAAAAAATAAAATAAAATAAAAAAGTTAACCCGGTGACCCAACCCAACCTAACTCGAAAATATTGGGTTAGGTTGGGTTGGGTTACTCTCATGAATAGGGTTGGTTGGGTTGAATGAATGACCCACCCGAATTTTCGAGTTTGTCCTAAAATCTCCCTCAACCCAACCAAACCCGACTTATGTACATCTCTACTAAAAGCTTAAGTTAATAATTTAGGGTAAATTTAATTATATCAACATAATCTAACATATTCAACTTACATTATCGAATAAAGTTACAGAAAACTATTTAAAAGTCATTTTCTTTACATTTTCTAATCATGGGTGAGAATACGACTATCTGACCTAAATTTAATTTAAAAATTGAAGGCGTGTTTATTAATATGGTAAAAATAATTTCATCATTCCCTCAATGATTTAGAGTAAAATAAAAGTAGAGGAAATCAGTTGGATGGAGTGACACTATCAAGTGACCTACGCCACTCGCGGCCGTCCTAATTTCCTAAAGCCTGCCCTTGACTTTTCATTTATTTATGTATGGCAAATCAACGGTTCGCATTGACCCGCTACATCCGTTGATTCTGATTACTTTTTTTCTTCAGGAGGTTTGACTTCATAATTATTTTCATTTTTTTCTTTAATCTGCTCACGTTTTTGTTCCTTCAAATTTTATTTTATGCACTCAGTTTCTCGCTTCCATTTTTCTTCTTCGTTGACTTCCCCCTTCCTTTTGACTTCCAATAATTCAACTTAATTATTAAATTAAGCCTATAATCACCTGAAAACTTTGATTAAAGTATTTCACTTTTTTTTTTCTTTTCGTGTGTGTTGTTTAAATATGATTCCGGTCCTTCGACTTTCGGAACTTTAATTTGTTCATTCTATATCCACATCAATAATACTTATACATTAATGTATATAATAATTATAATGAAAAGTCTAGTTGATTAAAAGAAAATGTTGTTATTTTTATTTGTTGAGAAAAAAATGTTGATTTTTAAAACATAAAATCAGGAAAACAAAAAAAAATTGTTGAAATTTGAATATGTGCTTGATTTTTTTTATTTTTTTTGAAAAAGGGAATATTATGATTATTTATTGTTCAAACATTGAGCATCTAATCTATCTATCAGGGTGTTTGTGTTCGATCTTCCTCGCACTATCTATCAAAATTCTGTGGCTCAAATCAATCAATAAATCTTAAATATTCCCAAACAAAATAGATTTTGTATATTTCAGATAAGTTGTACCAGTGTGGCCAATTTTGGATTGATCCAAACTGACTTTTTTATTATTATTATATATATTTTTTAATTTGTCTTTTTAATCTCGTTATGAGATTAGACAAAAATCACACAGATGTTACATCAATTATCAATTTTCAAGTTTAAATTCTATTTTTATGCTCGTTTTGTTTTTTAAACTTTCAAATGGCATGTTTAGACACGAGCTTGGTATGATTATATATATTATAGTCATTAATATTATTATTACTTTTTAATTATTTAATAGAATTTAATGTAGATCTTGTTATTTCTCATTAACCCAACTATGATTACATAAACAAGTAGTTGAAGTATCGTGCGACGTAAGCATAGGTCAACAGTAATTAATACGTACTTTTTGATCACTTGAGATTAAAAATTCAAATTCGTCACAATACATATTGGAGTAGACATTAAAGTTACATGCATATGTCACGTTTTTAAAAGTAATACAAGATTATGTTAAATAATTAGTGTAAAGTTATGGTATATATTATCAATAACTTTCTATTTGAATCTCATTTTGATATATATGTATGTATATATATATGTATGTATATATATATATATATCAACTGGCTGAAAATGAGGCATGAACGTATTAAAAGCCATCTAGGAAAGCTATAATAATTCTTGAGAGTGGTATGAAATCGACAACAAAATAACGAGATTAAACAAGTTATTTTTAAAAGTTAGAAAATTAAAATAAGTATTTCGAGAGTTCATGCACTAATATAAAATAATCTTAGTACTTAAAAGCTTTATTTATTTATTTAATTTTAGTTCGCCAAATATATATAAGTAAGGGGTTGAATCTTCTATTTTTTAGATTTTAATTTTATCTTAATGGACGGTAATATACACGACGTGTGTTTGTAATGTACACGACATTTATAAGCACTAGATGATTTTAAGAAGTTAAATAATGAAATATCGCGTGCATATTTCAACTCCAAAGCCATCCATGTAGGGGACTGCCGATTAGGATAGGTCGCCTCAAACAATATTTATAAAATAAAGTTTAGATGTCAATTATTTTTCTCCCTAACATATAAGCAACTAAAATTATAATTAATTACTTACCAATGACGGCGTTGAACAAATATTATTTGTTCCTTCCTTAATAATAATAACAACTAAATATTTTACTAAATACATGTGTATTTCCATCAGTAGTTAATTTTAATATTTACTGACGACGATAAATTTAATTATAAATATTAAAATACGAGGTACTAAATTAAAAATATTTAAATAATACAAAACTAAACATGTAATTCCCTATTCATTCCAAAGAGGAAAAAAACATATCATTACCTATATATATATATATATATATATATATATATATATATATATTAATACTACCTGATTTACACAAAGTCAGCTTGAAATATTATCTTCAACTTGTTTTTTATTGGGCTTTATTTATTTTCAATGACTTTGAATTTTATTTTATTTGAAATGTGTTGGGTGTGCTTGTTACAAATGTTTTATGTGCAAATTGCAAGAGGGGCATGGTATTCACAGTACATTTTGGCAATATTTGAAATTGTTGATTTAAATTATGTGATCCAAAAAGAAAAAAACAACAACAATAATAATAAAGAAAAAGAGGGTCCCATAAACGAATTCATTTTTTAAAAGAGAGGGGGCGAAAGGGGTTAATTAATTGATATTAAATAAGATTGTTTGCTAGACAAATGTATAGTTGAAATGTCGTATTTGCGTTGATGTGTAATAATTATTATTTAATTTTTGTTTTAAATTAGAAAATGAAGAGCCAAAACCCAATTCAATGACCATAAAAAAAAAAAAAAAAAAAGTACGTGGTATCTGTTCATTGGGTAATTCCAACTATGACGACACAACCAAATCTAAAAGTATAAAAGTAAAGGAAAAAGCTAAAACCATTGTTGAGGGAAACACATTTTTCGATTTACCATTACTCAATTTAAACCCTAAATTCTTCCAACCCTTCTTTTTATATATATACACACACATATATCCTAACCCATAACACATCGTAAGATTAATGTGTTTTTTAATTTAATTTTAAGATTACTAATGAACCGTTAGTGGTAATGTTGTGATTGTTATCATAAAGGTCAATGATTTAATTCTTCATTCTTACAATTTGTGAAACTAAAAAATGGTTAAAATATAATTTTGTTCTCCATACTTAAAGTTTGATTTCATTTTTGTTCGTTTCATGTGTCTAATTTTAGTCTATGTATTTTCAATAAAATTTAAAATTTGTCCCTATTATTAGTTTTAATGTTAACTTTTCAAAAAAAAAATATTAGACTTTCTTCTCTACAAATTGGAAATACGTTTACATTTTGTCTTCTCTTATATGAAAATTATTATTATTAATTAATGAATTTTAATAACAATTAACTACACATTAATGATATTGACTAATTTAAAGTACAATAACTAAAATTGAATGAAACTACAAATATCAAAATAATATTTAAACTAACCTATGAATCGCGTACAACTCCACTAACAAAAACACTTAAAATCAAATAAAATTCGACAATTGAACACGTCAACTCTCGAGCAAACGCATACTCTCTCAAGTAGATAAAAACATCTTAATAATTAAGACCAACAAGAATGGTTCAATCGTCAATCGAACATCAATCAATTAATCAAAACGTGTATCAACAATGAAATATCAAATTTCTACTACTACATGTTGAAATAAAAGGGAAAAAAAACAGTGCCGCAGTTAATAGTAAACGATGAAAATAATGCATTAATTTATAATATGACGTCTTAACAAATCTAATGTATTAATTTCACACTCGGTTTAAATTTAGAGTTGAAATTGATAAAATGAAATAGGACGGGTAAAAAGTCATTTTAAAAAAACATTTATTAATTGAAGTGGGGAAGAAAAAAAATGTGGGACTGTGTGAGTGGCAGACAGAGATGTCGATAGGATCAGAACTTCAACAAGATATTGAAGGTAAGATGACGTCATATAACATTACAAATACGATTCAATTAAAATAACCCCCCAAAAAACACACCATAATTCGTCTTCCAGCCGCTATTTAAAGCGCTTATGTTCCAAAAATATTACCAGTAGTGAGTAGTGACACAATTCACAAAAACCAAAAAGAAAAAAAGAAAAAAAATCCCCACATCCATTATTTATAAATTTCTCCCTTTCCTAAATCGACCCCTCAAAAGAAAAAAAAAAAAAAAAATCTTCTTCCTCCTCCCGTCGGCGATGATGATTGCTTGCCTGGAACGGTTTGTAACGGACACCGATTCCCGCCGGCCCCACGACGGCTCCTCTCTGTGCAAGGCTTTAGAGCTTCAACTTCAAGGCCGCATCAGTGCCGACTCACGGGACACCGGTTTAGCCGGTAAGGATTTCGGGGGGCTACATTCCATTACCCCGTTGGCTTTGGTGAGTCCAACCGGTGTCGATGACGTGGCGAAGGTTGTGAAATCGGCCGTACAGTCGTCTAATCTGACGGTGGCGGCTCGGGGCAACGGCCACTCGATCAACGGCCAGGCGATGGCGGATCGAGGCTTGGTTGTAGACATGACGGCGATGGAGGATCATTTCCGTGTGGTAACGATGAATGGGCTGTCGTACGCCGACGTGTCGGGAGGGGCATTATGGGAAGACGTCTTGAAACGCTGCGTTTCGGATTACGGATTGGCTCCCAGGTCTTGGACGGATTACCTCAGCTTAACCGTCGGCGGGACTCTGTCCAACGCCGGCGTCAGCGGCCAGGCCTTCCGGTACGGCCCACAAATATCGAACGTCGCCGAATTGGAAGTCGTGACTGGAACAGGCGACACTCTAATTTGCTCCGAAATGGAAAATTCTGAATTGTTCTTTAGCGTTCTCGGTGGTTTGGGCCAGTTCGGAATCATTACAAGAGCTCGCGTTTTGCTTCAGCCAGCTCCGGATATGGTAATTCCCATTATTTCCAACCAGAAATTTGGTGGCTTTTTTGGTTTAATTTTTGGCTTATTATTATTAAGTGCATGAACGACACGTTTACGTTACCTAATTAATTTTGGGTTTAATTGAATTTTTGATTAGGTGAGATGGATTAGATTGGTTTATGACGAATTCGAAAGTTTCACTCGTGATGCCGAATCGTTGGTGCGGCGGCCGGAAAGCGAGTCGTTTGATTACGTGGAAGGGTTCGTTTTTTCAAACAACGACGACCCATTGACCGGAAGACCCACAGTGCCGTTAGACTCCGACGACGTCTTCGACTCAGCTCATTTACCGGAAACCGCCGGTTCGGTTCTCTACTGCCTGGAAGTCGCCGTCCACTACCGGAACAACGACCAAGTCTCAACCGTCGACACGGTAAAAAAAAGAAATGAAAAATTATTATTATTTTATTATAATCTTAATGATAGAGAGATTAGCTTAGAGCTATTTGTGGCCGTCCGATCTTCGGACGATCCGTGGGGTCGGGTATGTAAATGTTTATAGAGACACGCACACGTATAATTGTCGTAAAAAAAATGACTGGGTTTTTGACCTTAGTGAAGAAGAAGTGGATTTTGACCATTGGAATAGGGGTGAGTGGGTCCCACGTGGGGGGGGTCTGTTTTTTTTTTATTTAGTTAAATTAAATTTAAATTTAAATTCCAGCGGCGGAGAGTTAAAACTAAAAGGTCAAAACCAGTTATTGGAGCTCACACATACGTGTAGGAAAACTAGAGGGTCTCTTTGGTGGGGGAATGGCTATATAGCCTTAAAAATAAATAAATAAATAAAAAGTTTATTTAATTTTTCTTTTTTATTCTTCTTCTTAGTCATCATTATCCAAACCATAAACCGACGACCTTTCCTTTATTGATGGGGGTGTATTATAATTTTTTTAAAAAATTTAAATATTGTGAGGCTGTTATTTAGGCTTAGAAAATCAAAAAGCTTCTAAATACCCAAAAAAAAGAAAACTGACAATACGATATAATGTATCTTCCATTGGATTTTCTGACACTGAGGAGCTCCCATAAATGCCCAGAGTATCTATTCCTAATTACGAGGATGGCACTGTTTCTTTATTTCTAATTTAATTTCATGCATGGGATAATTTTTTGTACCGAGTGGGCTACGTTGGTTATTACAAAGGAGATTCCGGGGTAGAATCGTAAAATGATATAAGGAAGGGAGCGTTTTGTAAAAATGAGATTTTGCTGACACAATGGTCCCCATAAGTTCCCACAAGTGGCCAAAAAGCCATCATTTTCTGGAATCTGTAAATCATGAGTGGCATGTCCTTTTTGCTTTGAGTGAAATGACGGGAATGCCCTTTCTGTTAAATTGCGTATTTGGGTATATTTTTGGCAGGAGGTTCACAGGTTGCTGAGCGGGCTCGGGTATATAAAGACGCTGAGATTCCAGGTGGACTTCAGCTACGTACAATTTCTCTCACGTGTGAAGCGTGCGGAAAAGGAAGCAATCGCCAACGGCGTTTGGGATGCACCCCATCCTTGGCTTAACCTCTTCGTGTCAAAATCTGACATCGCTGATTTTGATCGTGTGGTCTTTAAGTCCCTCCTCCAAAATGGGGTCGGTGGACCCATGCTCGTTTACCCTCTACTGCGTAGCAGGTAAGTATTACCCTCCTTTATTTATTATTTATTTTACTGTTAAATTTGTACGATGGGCTTGCGCAAAACAAAAGCATGCTTACTGCCACGTAAGAGTTGGCTGAATGTCCAGGCGGTGCTAAACGACGACGTTTTTCACGAACTGCACCTGTCGTGGACACGTGTTTTGCACATGGGCCTGGGGGGAGAGGGATGGGAGATGGGAGATGGGGCCCAAAACGGTCACGTTTTGGCTTAAACCTTAAGCCACCTGAGCCCTTCAATCTGATTTGCTGACCAAATCGCTGAACGTTTTGGATTGGGTGGTTAAGATTTGAAGTAGGTCAAACACCTCGAACACGCACGTGGGGCCCCAGTTCTCACACGTGTGCCGCACACTGCACAAATCTCTTTAAACATTCTAATTAACGTTGTTTCTTTGTTATTTATAATTTATTATTTACAAAAAAAAAAAAAGGGACACGACACTTTAGCGTATGGGGAAGGATAAGATAATAAGACGTTAATAATCTAATACCGATAATAATGATGTGTATTTAAAAAATAGTGTACTTGTGAAACAAAGATATTGTGGGTCCCATGTTTTGGAATGTAAAAAAAAAAATGAAGAAAATTTGGAAATTGAGTGACCTTGTTATGGCCTATGGGAGGTGTTTATATAAAGGACTTGCCTTTATAGGTGAGGGAGTGTAGGGAAGGGGCAAATTGGTCAATGTGAATATTACTTTTTGAGGAAATGTGGATTTTTTTTCTTTTTAAATTTTAAATATTTTTTCCCCAAGAGCTGTAACTTTCACGATGGCCAATGGATGAAACAAAAGCGATGGAACTTTCAAGTCAGTATATTTGCTATTTCTGAAACGACAAGGTTTTTTATTCGCCAACCTGGATATATACAACCGCACCGTAGACCTAATCAAATTCCCCTAAATACCCCTCCCCATTGGTCCACTTTATTTGATCCCAATCTTTTAATATGAAAAATGATTTTTTTTGTTTTTTTTGTTTTTATTAAATTGGATTGAAATGGTTAGATAAGTTTTGTAATTTTTGCAGGTGGGATTCTCGAACATCAGTCGTGTTACCAGAAGGCGAAGTGTTCTACCTAGTGGCGTTGCTACGATTCACTTCTCCGAACCCGAAACCTTCATTGGTTGACAAATTGGTAGAGCAGAATCGAGAAATTATTCGTCGATGCAACGAGAATCACATAGACTTCAAGCTTTATTTGCCACACTACCATTCAAGAGATGAGTGGAAGCTTCACTTTGGGAAACAATGGAGTAGGTTTGTGGAGAGAAAAGCCTTGTTTGATCCAATGGCCATACTTGCCCCGGGTCAAAAGATTTTCGCCAGAATTCTACGTACACATTAAGTCAATTTTTTAATCCTTTCCTTTTTTTAACAAAAAAAAAAAAAAAATCTTGATATTGTTGCCTCAAAAGCAAACTCAACCCACAATTTCTGATAGTGGAGAGTCAAGTCCAAACCTAAATGTTGCTATCTCTCGAAAAAACAAACGGTGGTGCAATGTAAAGAAGAAAAGGAAAAAAAAAATACATCTTTTTTAAGCGAAAAAAAGAAACTGCAAAACTTGATCATTTAGGTTTATAGGAAAGCAATAAATGATTGAAACCCTTTTTTTTTTTTGGCTCAAAGATGCAAAGTGATTTGACTTGGGTAGCATGCTTTCTTTGTAAACAAAAAATTGACCCAAAAGACGAATAGTCTCATGGATTTTGTACTCTATTGAAGTGACGTGTCGAGAGCTCATTGGCTCGAAGTGTGTCTGTCACTACAAGTGAAAGCTAGGCGCCTACCATTTTTTTTTTTTTTTTGGGTTCTCTTAACTTCGCTGAATAGAAAAGCTTGATGGTAAACCTCAGCCATATGCATTACATGTCTCTTCTTCCAAAAGTTGGCGTTTTGGCGTGTTGGGTTGGATTCGGTGTGTTGGATTTTGATTCGATCGCATCTCTATTATGAACAAAAAGTAATATACGAAAAGATTACAAAAACCCCTCTTAGATTATAAGGATGGTGATAATCATGCTCTCAAGATTTTAATGTCAACCATTGCTTCCCTTAGTCAACCCCAACCAAAGCGCATATGCTCTCAACCAAGGGAACAAATGTTTGAATCTTACACCTTCATTTGTTGAACTAGAAAAAATGCTCTGATGAAATAGAAAATAGTTGCCGTGGTTATAACTTCATTGGTTATTAAGTTTAATTGCAGAAATCCTGAATTCAGTATTTAGTAAAATTACTCAAATTGAAAGTTTAATCATTGGATTACGAGTGTAACAACCATTCCTATTCAAAGTAGATTTGCACGTTTCTTAAAAGTATAAACAAATCGAAGTGCGGGTCGGGTCGGGTCAAAGTGTTAATGAGTTTGAATATGAAAAGCAGATAAGAGGAAAAAAAGGTAAATGGAAATGGGGCCAAAAGGTTGGCTTTAGGAGGCAATTATAAGATCATTATTTCTTGTAAGGTGCACCCAACCAATCAGAGCTCCATGCAAATAATAATAATAATAATTAAATTAATTCCTTTTTCGATTCTTGAGTCATGCACGAAAGTCTTTTAAACCCAAAGTTCAAAACCATTTTAAATTTTCATTTTTTTTTTAAGTTAATTTTTAAATTTTTATTTTCTCTAGATAGAAAAAGGGAGAAATCTAAAAAAAAAAGAGCTTTTATGAGATTCCATCCAAATTGCCAGTGCATGTGGAAAAGGAGGAGCAATTTGAATCCTTGATGTCTCGAAAGTTGCAACTTTTCTTCTTCTCCTTCTTATTTTGTAAGTGGGCTGAATTATGAGGTCCATAGAGTTGGTTTTGGGCCGAAGCCCGAAAAATTTACGAGGCTCAATTTGGTAAACATGTCCTCTGTATGAATTCGATGCAAGTCCGACTGTGTAAGGGCCCAATTTTTTGCTCGTACCTCAACAGAATTTTTTTTTTTTTTTTTTACTTAATTTATGTGTGAATGTTGAGGTATTTATTTATGGCACTTGTTTCATGTGTGCGCTCTTTAAAAATCTAATATATTCCGTCAAAAAAATAAATAAGAATCTAATATATTCCTTCCTAATCTTTGTAAAAGAAATATATAGATTTGTTTTTATTTCTTTTTTTTATAGTGCCGAATTGTTTTAGTTCAAAGAAATATACTTTTTTATTTTTTTTTATTTTTAAAAAGTAGTTCAAAGAGATATGTACCATTTGAGTTTAAATAAATTGGTGATATTTGTAATAAAGTATAGCACTATTGCCTCTATAACTGTTATACTATATAGTTTTATGGATAAGGTATACCAAAAAAAAATAAAAATCAATTATAGTTCCATGTATAATATAATGTGACTATCCCTTTTATATCCTTAAATTAAATATATATAGGAAAAAAAATATTTGTGCCAGTTTTTTTTTTTGTTCGAGTTGGATAACAATTGGGGTTGAAGATTCAAACCTTTAATGATGTTACATGTCAATTGCCTCGAGCTAAACTCACTTTGACAGGTGTTAGTTGTATATGTAATCTGAAGTAATAGTGATATGGAGTGCCAACAAGAGCATAACTCAAATCACGTAGAGTACGAGCTTATGACCAAGAGGGTCACGAGTTTGAATCTTCTACCCCAAATGTTGTTATATTAAAAATAAAAAACCGCAATGGTATGGAGTGATTTTTTTCTTTTTGAAGTTTTATTAGGACATTAATATTAAAAAATAAATAAATTCGTATGGTGTGTACCACTTACTCCACACACACATATAATTCAACAACATTTTGGAGTGAGAATAGTCATAAGCACATACTTTAGGTCAGTTTAACTATATTTTTGTTAGCTCGATATAAAAAAATCACATGGTTTATTTTTATCTTATTATTTCCTACTCTTCTTCTCCATCACCATAGAAGTTTTTTTTTTTTTTTAATCTCATTCTTTTAAATTCCAAATTAAAAGGTCAATGATTTACTGGACAATTTTTTTAAGAAAAAAGCAAGACCATTCAAAACCAGCACATGAATTAAAATTTCCTGATATTTTACATACAATTTAATAAGTCAACAATAATAAAAATAATACGTTGATTAATGTTAATAAAAACTGAAAAATAGTGGACAAGAAATGAAAAGGTCAAAATTTTCTTTTCTTTTTTCTTTTTATAAATAAAGAACCAATAGGAAAATAGAGAAAATGGGAGGGTTTAAAAATGAAGTGGTCGGCCATTTGGGCTATATGGGCTAAGAGTGAGAGAGTGAAAGAAGTGTGGAATTGAATTTTTAGGCATCGGATTTGAAAAAGATGAACAGTGGGTCCCACCTGTCCCCTTTTTGGGCAGCCGTTGAATTGTCAAAAAAAAAATATATATACAAAAAAAAAGGGTGAGAGTGGCTTGTTCCGTAATTATTCTGTTCCTTAATCCCCTTTTTGCTAATTCCTAATTAATGTTCATTAATTATCACGGTCTATTTATTACCCAACACATTCTTCTCCTCCTTTCTCAATCTTGCCTCCTCCCAAGTTTAATTTTACCTCCCCTACTATCTTATCTTATTATTCTTTAATTTTGTTTTTCTTCCTAAATATCATAATTTTATATTTTGATCACATTTTTTTATCACGGTTAAAAAAAAATAAAAAAAAAAGAATGAATTCTCCTTCATTCTGCTTCGTGATGTTTGTCACAATATATGAATGATTTGTAATTTATATGTTTCGTAATCGTATAAAATCAAATATAGATGGTTAGCGATTTTAGAGAAACTACATTTTTTTCTTGGAGATCAAGTAACCTTCATTCATATTTTCATAATGTGCACAATCAATTACTTTTTTCAAGACCCCTAAAATGAGCTAAGATTTTAAAAAACAAATAGTGTGTATCTCGCTTCCTAATTATTTTAGGTGCACCTCAACCATTCTTATGAGGGAGACTACAATACCCTACGACATGAAATTTAATGGTCTGTTTGGTTAGCAATCCGAATTCTGTTTTATGTTTTCAGATTCACTGAATTCAGTGAATACGCGTTTATGACGTGTTAAAGCTGTTTTGGATTTACGTGATCCAAATAGTAGAAATTAAAAAGCAACATTTTTATGTTTTCATTGTATCAGATTCTCGAATTTGAAATTTTAAAATGCGAGAATTATATTAAACAAAGATAAATATCTTAGTAAATATAGTATTTCATGTTTATAAACTTAATTTAATTTTGTTAAATTAAAATAGCTATAATATAATATATAATATATTATAAAATATAAAATATTATATTATATTATAAAATAATAATAATATAAAATTTATAAAAAAATAACATGTTCATCAATTAATTAATAATGTCTTATATTCAACCTAATATTTAGTTTTGGAATTACAACTAATTTTATGATATATAAATATATTATAGAACACATTTTAAATTACTGTTTAAAATGGAATCAAATTTCTAAATCTGCTACCAAACACATATTTGAAAACATGAAATACAATTCTGTTTTCATTGAATCTCTTGTTTTCAAATTTCTGTTTTTTGATTGCCAACCAAACAGACCCTAAGTTACCATTGTGAGATTTGAACTCTTGCCCTAAAATTATGAAAGTCTATTTATTTTTCATGATTTATAAACTACTCGGTCAATCTAATACTTTTTTTAAAAGATAAAATGTTTATCAAACAAGCACTTCTCAAGCATACTCTAAAGAAGCAGTTCTCGATGGTATTAATTGGAGAATAAATATGTAATTATGAAGGAATGAAGAAAGAATTTGGAAAGAAAGAAATAAAGAAGAAAAAGTGTGTTATTGGAGGAAAAGGGAAGTAATATAGAATGAGTTGCATTTTCCAACCACCAAAAAAATATTTTATAAAATATTAAAAAAAACTATTTTTTTTGTGGCTCTACCATTGACTGCATATTAAATGGGTGCAATCCAGAAAGATATTAGTAGTGTACCTCAATATATGAAGTGTGTTTCTTAAATGGGATGTTTAGAATCAAACTCACTCACTCCTCTCTCCATCACTCTTCTAATGGGCCCATTTTTTTCCCATGCTCATCTCAGGTCCCTCTCCCTCTCTAAATATCTTCACTTTCTCTCTCCATTTTTAAAATCTTTTGCTTACATCCTCAAATAGTATGCACTATTATAGTAACAATTACTCCAACTTTTCAATTCAAATATCCATATTGAACTTCTTATCTCAAACAGTTTTGATTTGTATAACAGGAAACTAAAGTGTCATTTTATAGTAAAGTCATGCTTGAGTGTCATTTTAAAATGGTTAAAATTACGTTCGTTGTATTTGAAATCACTCCAAGGCATACTTTTGATTATTCAAAAAATGATTCTCGTGGTATAAAAATCACGTTTGAAAGTGTACAATTGAATGTTAAGATAATTTTGAATAATTAAATGCATGTTTCGAAGTAATCGTTTTAAAATCACTCTCAAACGTCTCCTAATATTTTAAGTGTTTTGAACAATATAATTTTTAAGGAAAACAAAAAAAAAAACAAATTTTATCCCAAAACTTGTATGTTGTGCTGATTTTTACACTATAATTTTAATTTAATTAAATTGCACATCTAACCTAGATAAGTGTGGTAGTATTAATCTTGAACTTTAAAAAGTGTTACAAGTTAGACTTTTTGATAAGTTTTCGTTTAAAGTATTGTTGGAAAAATGTATTTTCACGTGAGTAATTTAATAGATTGTATAACATATAGCAAATTTTACTAATATTTGTGATATTAATTCGTAGTTAATTTATGCATAGGTAAGACTTAATCTAGTAGAATGTTTTATTCAAATTAGTAATGGTAGGAAGGTATTTGCATCGTGGTTGGTTAAAGTTAAAGGGTAAATTAACCAAAGCTGATTAAAAGGTGAAAATGATAAGAATGGTATAAATTTATGATCTAAGGCGATGAAATTGAAAATTTCGAATAAAAATTCATATAATTTAATAAGGGTAGGATAAAAAAAAAATATTTTTCCTTTCACTTAGTTTTTAAATATATATTTTCTTTTACTGATTCAACTATAACTTTTTAGCTTTTAACCGTGAGTTGACTGAATCCTAATTAATGACAACAGTAAGAAAAGAGGGAGAGAAGAGATAAAAAAAAGTAAAAAAAAAGTGGAGTTTATGATTTTGTGACAGCTCAAAATGGGTGTTTTTGTTGGTAATTAACGTTGAATGGGCTGTTTTGTTTCTAAATGATGGTTTTTTTTTTTCAAAGAAGATTTGTCTAATTTTCCACATGCTAACTAGTTTTTAATTATGTCTCTATTTGACTGATGACTCAATTACTCTTGTCTAATCTTCTCATCTCTCTTATATATTTTTTATTCTTTTTTCTTTTTTATGCTCAAATTTCCACTCTAAATACACATTAAATTTGCTGTTTATTTAATTTATACCAACAAAAGAATGTTGATATATGATTTTTGTTGTCCATCAAAATCTTCTCTAAGTATTTTTTTTATTGGTTCAGAAGTTAAAACGTTGATATTTGAATTTTGACTAACATATACTACAAAATTTTAATGGTTAAACAAACAACTTACATATATAAAAAAAAAAATAACCACACAAATTTGTTAACAATCGTGTCAAATGTATTTGACATGTTTTTTGGCATAACAAAATCAAGCCAATCGAACTCCAAGATAGCTTAAAACTATTGATAAAGTAGCGAAAAGTCAAAAGTACTTTAAATGTTTTGTGAGAACCTCCTGTAAAATATTTAATACGTCATCTTTTTATTGGAGATTCACTTATAAAAAAGTGAAAAATGTGTCAAATTGATTTGTTATTACACACAATTTATTAAAGCACTTTTATTTAAAATACTATCATACTTACTTCATATGTTGTATAATTTGTCCACATAACTTAATCTAATTAAGCAAGCTAATCAATTATGAACAGTTGTTAAGAAATAACAAAAATTCGACAATCACAATAATATTTGCTGAAAATTTAAGAAATTTGTCAATATTATGTTGTTTACCACTAACTGCACATAAAAAGTTATGTATTAGTTTATTTAGGATAATGTTCGTAATTTCATATATGAATGTATATTATTCTTTGGCATGTTCTAATATGCCTGCAAGATATGGTATTTTATATGGACATTTATAATCTAATTGGTAGTTTTATGAGAGACTATTTGATAGTTTGTTTTGCAAAATAATTTTTTTTTTTTTATAAATGTGTATTCCGGTAGCTTGTAGAGTTTGATAATCATTAAATTGAATATAATTAAACATTTAATAGACTTAAATGATATCTAATTATTTAATTGATTTCGTTGCTTAAATTTTTTTAATATGTTATTTAAATAAATTTTACTGATCCTAAAATGTCAATGTTAATTTCACTACTTATCTAAGACCTAATGATAAAATAACAAGAATGGTAAATTTGTCAATAAATTTCACTATTTATCTAAGACCTAATGATAAAATAACAAGAATTGTAAATTTGTCAATAAATATATATCATAATTCGTAGAACATGCCATATAAATACAAAATTTAAATGTCACAACATAGTTTCTGTGTATAAAATTTAGACAGATTTTCAAAGGGAGATGAATAATTAACTATTTATAATTATATACTATTTAATTATTTCATTTATTTTTGTTGTTATCATTTTTTTTCCATGATTGCTCTTATTTAGTAGGAAGAATCTCATTTCAATCCATTCATAATCGTTCAATTTTGATCACATCCTTATTTATATGTTTAAACAAATCTCAGTTTTTTTTAAATTATGCATAGAAAATAGAATAGATTAATTTACATGCTAGGTTTGTTAATATATTTTTACTTTTTTTCACATCTCCATTTTTTCTTTCTCTTTATATGAGTCACAAATGAGTAATGTTCGTTACTTTTTTTATTTTTCTTTATTTTTTTCTTACATACTTTCTTTTCTCAATCTATTTTTTACTAACACTCTTTCAATTTTTTTTCCCTACACCAATATGCTTATTAAAATATACCAATGTACTTATTAAAAATTATACACAATAATCACATAACAAATATATAAAATTAAATATACCAACATACTTATTCAAAACTTTTAATTACCATCTTCTTAATATAGTTTTAGATGGGTTTAAACCAACTCTATATACAATAAAAATGTTGAAACTTTCTTAATGAAATTCACTATAAATATAAAAATAAAAATCAAAGCTAACTATAAAATTTCGCCTAAAATTTTATATTAGTTTAGGTCAGTCCAGCCTACACTAATAAATATTCTATAATTTAGGGTTGGTACTTAAAAATCTAATAAGTTTTCTATATTTGATATATTTACATGAATATTTACCCTTGTTAAAAGGTCTTGCAAATATTTGTGGGTAAAAATTTCTATATCTATCTATAGCCCTAGCCCATATGGGCAATGAAGCATTGACTTTGACTTAAGAGAGTGGCAAGGAATCCTGCTGTCTCACACCAAACCTGTCCTTCAAACTCCAATCTTTTCTCTATTTTTAGTGTGAATTATTGGCGCGTGTTTTTCAAACTTCACTTCCCACGTTTTTAAACCCCCAAACCCACGCCCATAGTCTCATTTTTTCATTTTCATTTTTTTTTAATTTTAATTTATTATTACTATCATTATTAATTAGAGTTTAGCACACAGCCTCTCAAGTCTGTGTTTCTTTTGATATTAAACCTATTTTTAGGTCACTAAACTTTAGTTTAATTTTATATCTAACAGGTTTATGAACACTCAAAGTGTCAATAGATAATTGAATTTTTAAATTGAATTTAATATATTTTTATACTTATGTCTAATATTTTATGATTTTTTAATTTTGTGTATAATAAGTCATTGATATATATTTATAGTTTTTTAAAATTAACTGACCCACCTCGAAAAGTGTCTAGTAAGTCTCATAACTTTCAATTTTGTGTTCAGTATATCTTAAATCGAAATTTCATAGCTAACAGGTCATTATGTAGATAAAATTTTAAAAAAATTAACTAATCTATTAAAAATAAAATTAAATTTCATGTCTAATGAATGCGAGAATTTCAATTTCTTAAATTGAAAGTTCATAACTAATAAGTCATTATGTATATATAATATATATATATTTTTAAATATTATGCCTCATTTGATAGCCATTTGTTTTTTAGTTTTTTAAAATTATATTTGTTTGTGCACAATTTCTATTTATATTAACTGCAATGATTTTTTTAGGAACCATATCTCTAGGTTTGTAGTCAAAATTTTAAAAACATTTTTTTTTAAAACTACTTTTTTTAGTTTTCAAATCTTAACTTAGTTTTTGAAAACATAGATATGGAGTAGATAAAAAAAATATAGAAACCCATAAGTAGAAATAGTATTTTTAGACTTACTTTTCAAAAACAAAAAACCAAAAGCTAAATTTCTTTTTGATAACTATTTAGATTTTTTTTATTGTAATTGTTTGCTCACCATTTCACTATAATAATTTTTATCTTCCTTACCATAGTTCTCATATTTATTTAGAAAACACTTAAATTTTTAATTAAATTTTATAAACACAAAAATAAACTTTTGGAAACTACATTTTTAATTTTAAAAACCTGACTTGGTTTTTGAAATGCATTAAAAAAAGTAGATAAAAATACATGAAAAACGATAGGTGGAAATAGTATTTATAAACTTAATTTTAAAAAACTAGAAACAAAACGGATATCAAACGGATTTCAACGATCATCAAAATGAGATGTTAGCTATTTCACACCAAATTAAAAATTTAAGTACATATTAAATACTTTAAATTTATAGACCAAATACATATAATTTTAAAAGTTAAAAATCTATGAGATGTTTTTTAAAATTTGAGAACCAAATAGACACGGAGTGGAAAGCACTAACTTGTTAATTTAACAAAAAATTCTGACCAATACGATGGCGTTTAGAGAAATAGCCACAAAACTACGACGTGTGTTCTTACAAAGTGTCTTATAATTGTCTGTTTTGATAAAAACTCTTCCTTTTTCTCTCTCATTCGTTGTTGCTGTTGTTAAAAGTTGGGATTTCTGGGATTATTACATCACCACTAGCAACAACACAAGCATCTCAGGTCCGATCAGATCCATTCAAATCCTCTCTTCTCTTCGTTATCTTTTTCTTCCCCTTTTTCCCTTTTGTTTCAATTCCTGTTTCCCATTTTCCCGTCCTCTCTGATTTTGATTTTCACCCCCTTTTTGTGTTTGTGAGTTTGATTCTCCGTCCAATTCGGGCTGTTGTTTTTTGTTGCTGGTTTGGGTTTCGTTTTAATTTTCCCTTAGGGTTTCACTAGCCTTTGGGGTTTGTTTCCTCGGTTTAATTTTGGAATTGGGGTTTTTTGGTTTTGAGCGGGAGTCGTACTTGGAAGAGGAAATGTGTGGGATCGTGAGTTAGGGTTCGTGTTTAAGACCTTGCCCTTTGTGTCCAAGTGTATGACGATTTGGTGCTGCTTATGCTTCACCGTTGGAGACGAAGACCAAAGGGAAGAGGAACTGAAGATTGGTGAAATGAAACCCATGGCCATGCGTGAGGATGGTTTTGAGAACCCCGATGACTCTGATCGCATTGTGCGAAATGGGGATGATTCTGAAGGGACTGACCCACTTGCGATTGTTGTTGACGAGCCGGACTGCCACGACGGTGATCGACTGAGACTGTTTGAGGATATGGTTAGAGCAATGCAAGACGACGGCGATGGTGGTGCTCATTGGAACGATGGCGCCGGCGCCGGCGGTGGTGGTCGGGCTGTCAATTCTTGGAATTCTTCTTTTGGGATTCTCCGTCAGTCTGAGGGAGGGGAGAGTAGTAGTGCCTCGGCTTTGGCCTTATCTTCTACAGTGGAGACTTCTAATGAAGAGCGCGATCGCGATGCCCACCATAAGCGCGCTAAAGTTCACTCCAAATTCAAGTGAGTCAGTAGTAGACTTCTTGTAGATATGGATTTTGCTTAGGTTTCATGGGTTTGCCATTTTCCCTGGTTTTCATTTCTTCCTTTTCCCATTATTGAAAAGGGGGGTTGGGGTTTTTTCTTGAATGCTTATTTCTTTTGTTATTTGTGTGCCGGTAATCTCTGAATTGTTTGCTCTTTTGGACTGCAAGTTCGATATATTGTATGATACTTTGTTTCATGGTTAATTGAAGTGGTATATTTATGAAGCCATATGTTTATATGTTTCTTCTTTTAATAAAAGACCGAGCTTTCCTGGTCTGATGTCATCTTTATTGTATGAGACTGTTGGCAGCCTCTTTGTTATTGCATTTCTTTTCTCGATTTCAGAATTGAAAATAGGTTTCTTGCTCAAAAGTGGCATGTTGCCGAATGGTTCTTACCATTTTCTGGTGCTTTCTCCAGTCGAATGATTTAGAAGTTCATTTTTTAGTATGTATAGGCGATGCAACATATGGAAAACAAAGGAAAAAGGTTTAAGGAAACACTATCAGCTGGTACCTGGTCTGCATGATGAAGTATCTCAAGCTTTTGGGTTAACTGGAGGATTTACAAATTCAAATGGTTTCATTCTATATTTTCTTTAACAAAAATCTAGGATTTTTAAGGATATATCATACGGTTTGCAAAGATGACATCTCAAAGTCTCTAGCAGTTGTGAGTCTTCCAAATGAGTCGTGACCATGGAATAGTTTCCTTTTCATTAAGTAGAAAATAATTTATTTTTGGGAAATTCATTATGTGGTTTCATTTTTCTGAAAAAAGTTCTAAAAAAACAATGGAAAAGAAAATGGGAATGTTTATTGTTTTGAGTGTCTTATTAGTTGTATATTTTGAAGTCATCATTCATGTGCAATTATAGTTAGGGTGTTTGAATGCACATAGGTGCTCCAATTATATGTTTTATTTGTATACAGAAATTCAAAGGTGTATCAAATTTCATTTATAATTTTTTCTTCTCCATTTGACTGGTGAACCATTAATGAAATATTTTGCAAAAACTATTCTTGTAAACTGTTTTCAGGATATGCCCAAACAAGTCCGTAATTTTCAATCATTGTCAACCTTGGTTACATAATGATCACACTCATTTGAAACCTACTTTTAATACTATGGGTTCATTTCTAATTAAAAAAATGTCTTCGTAAAGGTTTATCATCAAGGGATGAGCATAATGGTAAATCAACCTGGTGGTTATAGGCTTAGAACTCCTAGCACCTTTTGTGATTTTGTTTTAGTGTAATAACTATGATGCTTTGTTGGAAACTCTGACGTTTACATTGTGGTTGATGATGTATCATGTGATCTATAGTGTAGAATAGAGTAAACTCTGAGTTAGCGAAACAGTAAATATGTGCAGTATTTCTCATTCTGGATAATTCACATTCTCTCAACCATTTAGATCTTCAAAATGGAACCTATCTAGTTTCCTATAACTTAAAAGTTAGACTAGTTGGAAAGTGCAAAATCAGAATGGATGCACTTGGCTTAACCTTGTGAGAAGTGTTGTTCACCTTTAGCAATTATTATATGTTGTTTCTTAGTTCTTAGATTCTTTTCTTTTCACTTTTCCCTAGTGAGTGCTCCTTTGCAACTTCATGGCCTTTGGGTGCTGGAAATCCTATGAGAGATTATGACTTTAGTCATGGATCATCTTCAATTATGACTAGGAGTGAATTTTTCTATCATGCTTCTTCACTGAACAGAGTTGATGACAATGGAGATTTTGAATCTACTTTTGGCAAAGACGATGAGATAAATGAGAATGGGATTTGTACATCAGAGGGATCTGAAGTAAGAATGGATCTTACAGATGATTTACTGCATATGGTATCATCTCATGGATTTATGCTTGTTTTCTTGCTTACCTTTATTTCTTGGATTTCTTACTCACATGAAGTTATTTCGTAATTGGTATCAGGTTTTCTCTTTCTTGGATCACATGAATCTTTGTCAAGCTGCTATAGTCTGCAGGCAGTGGCGAGCTGCTAGTGCTCATGAAGATTTCTGGAGGTGTTTGAATTTTGAAAATAGGAACATATCCATGGAACAGTGTAGGTTTTGTTTTTCAAGTAGCTGATTTGCTGATTTTTTCCTTTTATTTTCCAGAGTAGTTGAGATGATCTTGAAAATTTTGGTTTCCTCTTGGAAAGATATGTAATACTATGATGCAACTTCAAAACATGTAGGATCCAGTATTCAAGTCTGGAATGTCCTTAGTCACTCACAACATGTTGTTTTTGAAACCTAGGACTGTTTCATATTTGGAGTCTGAGTTCAGTACCCAGTATGATTTTTCTCCCTCCAAATCTTTTTAACTAGATTTATACGATATAAAGGAAAGAACTTTTGCTGTGCTATCGTTAGCTTTGTCAATCTCATTTTGAATTTTGAAATGAGTTCTGGACATAATTGTAAAGGTGTGATAGGATGTGATGCGACAAATCCTCTGGAGTAGTCTTGTTGCCAATGCAACATTTTCAATTGTATTTTATGTTTGACCTACTTTTGTCCAATCACATTTTTTGCCCTCCATCCAGTATATATTTATTCAGTCACATTTCTGTGTCTCTGTATCAACAAATATCTAATCATATTCTCTATGTTGCTAGATTTGGAGCTATTTAGTTAATTGGTTATAAATTCTGACTGCAGTTGAGGATATGTGTGGACGGTATCCAAATGCCACAGAGGTAAATATCTCTGGTGTACCTGCTGTTCACTTGCTTGCCATGAAAGCAGTTTCTTCTTTAAGGTAATGTCATAATTTTAATTATTTTTTATTTTCCTGATCTCAAATCTTTTGCTATGGCTTATTATTTTATTATTTTCTCAGAAATCTGGAGGTTTTAACTCTGGGGAGAGGACAACTGGGAGATACCTTTTTCCATGCCCTGGCTGATTGCCAATTGTTGAAGAGCTTGACCATCAATGATTCTACGCTAGTTAATGTTACTCAAGAGATACCTATAAGCCACGATAGACTGCGTCATCTTCATCTTACTAAATGCCGTGTTATACGTATATCTGTTAGGTTGCTACTGTCTACATATCTTAATGCTAACTGTATTTAATTGTTGAGATTTTTCTCCTTTTGGTCTAAAGCACGTTTTCTTGCAGATGTCCACAACTTGAAACATTGTCTTTGAAGCGTAGCAACATGGCGCAGGCTGTTCTTAATTGCCCTCTTCTTCATGACCTGGATATAGGCTCTTGCCACAAGCTCTCAGATGCTGCGATTCGCTCAGCAGCTATTTCGTGCCCACAATTGGAATCTCTTGATATGTCTAATTGTTCATGTGTTAGTGATGAGACATTACGTGAAATTGCTACAACCTGCCCGAATCTCCAGCTTCTGAATGCATCGTACTGCCCTAATATATCTTTGGAGGTGGCATACCATTTTAGTTATACTTTTTTGTGAAAATGATTGTTTTTCCCTTCAGACCTCCTTTTTTCCTGATACTATTTGGGTTGCTTTTTCTTTTGAAGTCTGTAAGACTGACAATGCTGACCGTGCTAAAGCTTCACAGCTGTGAGGGCATCACATCAGCGTCCATGACCGCAATATCTAGTTGTTCTAGGTTGAAGGTCTGAAATTACCTATTTCAACTGTTTCTATTTTCTAGTTGTCTGAGGCTGTATCTGAATGAGTTGAAAATGGAATGGTGACTTACTGCAGGTTTTGGAGCTTGATAATTGCAGTCTCTTGACTTCTGTGTCTTTGGATCTCCCACGTTTGCAGAATATCAGACTTGTCCATTGCCGCAAGTATGTGTTCTTGTCTCCACAACTTTCAGCTTCCATCACATGATTTATTTCATTTAGAATGATTTTTGTACTGGGCTTCCCTCTTTTTCCTTGAGTTAAATGTAAATCTGTCTTGTTTTCTTGAGTGCAGATTCTCTGATTTGAGTTTACAGAGTGTTAAATTATCATCCATAATGGTCTCTAATTGTCCATCTCTTCACCGGATCAACATCACTTCCAATTTACTTCAAGTATGTTGTAATGTTCGTTTTCTTCCTTACTAATTTCATCTTATGGGGGTATAAAAGAATACTGGATTGTATTTGTGGACTTGCAGAAATTAGTGTTGAAGAAACAAGAGAGCTTGGCCAAATTGGTTTTGCAGTGCCCTAGTCTGCAAGATGTGGACCTCACGGACTGTGAATCTCTAACAAATTCTATTTGTGAGGTTTTTAGTGATGATGGTGGATGCCCTATGTTGAAATCACTCGTTCTTGATAACTGCGAGGTAGGTTGCTTGGCGCTACCCATTAGTATCATGGTATTGTTTTTTGAGACTAATAATTTGCAAATTATTTGGTTTTGACTTTCCATTGATTTCTAATGTGAACATGTTTGTTTTGTTCAGAGTTTGACAGCTGTTCGATTCTGTAGCAGATCTTTAGGAAGTCTTTCCCTTGTTGGTTGCCGGGCAATCACTTCACTTGAACTTCAATGTCCTAATCTTGAACAAGTTTCTCTAGATGGTTGTGATCATCTCGAAAGAGCATCCTTTTCCCCTGTACGTGAAAATTGACGATTTGTGAATTTTTGTGTCACTACAAATATTCTCCTAGTGTTTAGGATTGAGTTTTCTTCTTTATCTCTCTTTTTTAAGGTTGGTCTGCGGTCACTAAACCTGGGAATTTGTCCCAAACTGAATGAATTAAGACTTGAGGCCCCTCGTATGGATTTACTTGAGTTGAAAGGCTGTGGTGGATTGTCTGAGGCAGCCATCAATTGTCCTCGTCTAACATCATTGGATGCTTCCTTTTGTTGGTTAGTTTGTTATGGTTCTTTGCACGATAGCTTCTATTGAAGGATACTTGTTAGTGCTCATGTTGTTAATTTATTCTTTTTCCCTTGCAGCCTACTGAAAGACGAGTGTTTGTCTGCAACAACTGCCTCATGTCCACAGATTGAATCATTAATACTGATGTCATGTCCTTCGGTTGGTTCAGAGGGACTTTACTCTCTGCAATGTCTTCCAAAGTTGGTTCTGCTTGATTTATCGTATACCTTTTTGATGAGCTTGCAGCCTGTTTTTGAGTCTTGTGTTCAACTTAAGGTAACCTTTATAATAGATATATAGCTGTTTAGGCAATTTAGATACTACTCAAAATATTATCAAGACCCTTCTGATCTTCTCATGCATTTGATGTTTTTCTTTGTATTCTTATTAATGAAGGTATTGAAACTACAAGCATGCAAGTATTTAACTGACTCATCGCTAGAGCCTCTTTACAAGGAAGGTGCTCTTCCAGCTCTTCAGGAGTTAGACTTGTCTTACGGGACACTTTGTCAGTCTGCCATAGAAGAGCTTCTTGCTTGTTGCACACACTTAACTCATGTGAGCTTAAATGGGTGTGTGAACATGCATGATCTAAATTGGGATTGTAGCATTGGACAACTTTCTTTGTCCGGCATCCCCCTTTCTCTTGGTCAGGCCACTTTTGATGATATTGAGGAACCAGTTGCACAGCCAAACCGTTTGTTACAGAATCTTAACTGTGTAGGTTGTCAAAATATTAGGAAGGTTCTCATTCCTCCAGCCGCACGTTGTTTTCATTTATCATCATTAAACCTATCTCTGTCTGCAAATCTCAAGGAAGTTGACGTTTCTTGTTACAACCTATGCTTTCTTAACTTGAGGTTAGACTCCCCCACCATTTTGCTCTATTAACAATTCTAATTGCTTTTTCTGTTTATTCTGTGCTAAATAACTTGTTTTTGTGATATAGTAATTGTTGCTCTCTGGAAGTTTTGAAACTCGACTGCCCGAGGCTGACCAGTCTCTTTCTCCAGGTAGTTCTCCTTTTCCTTCATGCAAGTTTTGGATGTTTATACTGACTAGTCTGCTCTGAATAGTCCAGAATCTGGTCTTCAATTCAAGCCAACTTGAACCAATTAAATTAGGTAGGGGATAAGGTGGGTGATACATGGGGTCAGGACAGATCACAAGTCCAAATTATAGCAACTTGGTCAATGACTGGAGGTAGAAAATCCCACCCGGACCCCTGTAGGCCTCTGGTTTTAAAAAAGGACCTCCAATTTTGTTTGCATCCCTTCCCTTCTCCACTTTAACTTTTGCAGGGATAGGAAGTCATCCATTGTTGGGATCATTTGATTAAAATTTTGTGATGGGAGTGCTTCCATGGGAACTGTTTCTCGAGAAAATCGTGTGGTAGAAAAAAGAAAAAAGAAAGTTTAGGCCTTATTTGGTAAATAAGGAATGAGCGGAAATGCTTTTTCCTCCACCTGAGCATCTCCGACCACCATGTCTGCTGCTCCCCACCAATCCTCTTCTATTTGGAATTACTCCACTCGATCGGTCCTCATTGGTCGAAAAACCTTCACGATAGCTTTCGATGAGTCTTCTAGGGGAAGTAGAGCAAGGATCACTGAACTTGGAAGATTCTCACCTTACTCATTATCCCTCTCTTGGAGCTCTCTCAAATGGCTTTCTACCTCTTTTGAGGCTCTTTACAAAGACCCTTTCTCTTACAAATTTTTTAAGAAACGTCAGACTACCAATGATACTTTTTGGCTGGAGAAACTTAGTAACAAGTATGGTTTTTATGTGGAGTTCACCCAACTTAGTCACACGGGAGAAAGGAAGAAACTTCTTATTCCATCGGAGGACAAGAAGCAAAGATGGTTTTCTTTCTTTTCTCTTATTTCTGATTACCCTGGTGAGGCTCACAAAAAGGATTCGTCTATGTCTTTTAGTGCGGCTGTCACGAAGCCATTTCTTAAGGAAAACTATGTTGATTGTGGTGACCTACCAACCAACTCCCATCAACAAACGACAAATTCAACAAAGATTTGGAGTGGAGTTCTCATTTGTCGGCGTTTTTCCCAAAAAGATTCTTGGCCAAATATTCGAATTGCCCTACAAGAAGGCTTTTCTCCTCGATGTACTATCAATCCATTTCAGGATAACAAGGCGGTGATTCATATTTATGATGCTTATCTTCTGCAATGCGATTTCAGTACTAGTTCCTCTTGGCATTTGGTTGGGGATTTCAAGCTCAAATTTCATGCTTTCTCTACTTCTTCCTTTTTGCAAGACAGGATGATTGCCTCTTATGGTGATTGGATTGAGGTGTTGGATCCCTCTCAACCTATGGACAAAGGAAATTTTTAGGTTCATTGGAGATCAATATGGCGGCTTTGTTCAAGTTTCAAATCACACAGAAAGGTGGTTGTCCTCATGGCGCGCGGTTGAAAGTCGGAAGAAATTCAACTAGTTTCATTCCAATGATGATTGTTGTCTGCAGGAATCCATTGTTTGAGTCTCGATCTCCGTTCACATCCGATCGATAACGGCTAGCGAACAATTAAAGGAAAATCCTACTATCATGGAATCAGTAATTGCGGTTAATGTTGACTCGCGTCGGTTTCCTATGATCACTTGAGATAAAAAGGCAACCAACCTTTAATTTGGAAGATCTTGTTGTTGAAGGAAATCGTAATTCGTGCTTGAGTGATTTGGTTCTTGATTCTCCTCCTAAAATTTCGGTTTTGAGTAATTTGGTTCTTTGATTCTCCTCCTAAAATTTCGGTTTTGAATGATTTGGTTCTTGATTCTCCTCCTAAAATTTCGGTTTTGAGTGATTTGGTTGTTAATTCTCCTCCTAAAATTTTGGTTTTGATTGATTTACCAAATCCACCGATTCAGTGGACCCCCTTTACAAGGTATGAATCATTTGGGTATCTCTAAAGCATCTTATTCTTCGGTTTTAATTGGGAATCATCGAACACGAGCTCCCCTGCTCACGATACAACCAACTCTCTCCTCCATTTCATTTATTGGGGGCCCACTGATTGACCGGATCCTTCAACACTCCATATTGGATTGAAACACCTCTAACATCGGATGGAAAGCCAAATCTACCCTTCAATGCTTGGATACAGAGGCGTATCTCTCTAGTCCCAATTCTATTCGATCAGGCCATGATGTTGTTTTCCAACCAGAACCCTTGGATTTCGCCATTTTGGGGATAATCCATCCATTGATCTCTGCTATTCCATTAGACACTTTACCTCCAATTCCACAGGACTTGAATTCAAGTGTCTTTGTGAATCAATCTCGTTTTTAAACAAACCACCTTCACCTTTTTCTCCCTCCTTGGAACCTTCCATTGAACCATCTTCTCCAACCTTCTCTGCGAAACATCATACCAACACTTTTCCGTGTGAGTTGCGTGACATTGCTCACCTTCTCACTAAGCATGGGTTATGTATCATGCCCATTCCAACCCTACCCCCACCTACCAAGCCTAAAAAGACTTATAATAGAAATGGGAAGAAGGACAAATTAAAGAGGGAGTTACAGAATTTACAAACCATTGTTCACTATGACAAATCTGCCACATTGGCTCTAATAGAGGGTTCGGTTGTAAAATGAAATTTATCACTTGGAATGTTCGGGGTTTAGTTTCTTGGAAGAAACAATTCTTGTTTAAGGAATTCATTCTCAAACAAAATTCGGAATTGTTCGTAAACTAAGTATCTTCATCGATCCACCAAGTGATAAACTCTATTTGGAGCTTGGTCGGGCTTTCCTTGATGCACTTATTTCTGCTGGTGGATTTTATTTTTGGAGTGAACCGGGCTTTACTGTTAAAGAAGTCACTTAGGATTGGTAACTTTACTTTGGTTTGAGAGAAATAGTTGTCTTTTCAGGGTTTTTTCTGTTCCCGTTGGGGTTTTATGGACAAAGTTTCTTCTATTTGTTTATTCATGGTGCAAGATTGTTCATCCATTTAGCCTTTTTGGTTGTTCTTTTTTATTTCCTTTTGGTATTTTCTTGTAATACACTTTTTGGAGTTTTTCTCCATTTCATTCATCAATGAAATTGTTTCTTATACAAAAAAAAAAAAAAATTGTGTGATGGGAGTTCTTCTCTCCCTATTTTATGTGTCAGTACCTGTGATATTTGAAATCCCCCGTAAAAAAAAAAAAAAAAAAAAACCAAAAGACAACCAAACAAAGAAAATGAAAGAAATGGGATTTAAGAGAATGCATATGATGTGAAACTAACTAGATCTTTGTTCTTCTAGTCTTGCAACATTGAGGAAGAAGCAGTTGAAGCTGCGATATCGAAATGTAGCATGCTCGAGACATTAGATGTCCGCTTTTGTCCAAAGGTGGGGTGGTGTCTTTCTTTACCTCTTCGACATTGTTTGATAGCTTTGGCATATGATAATGTTAGTTTTGGACGACCTTGAAATATTTCTTTTACTGGCAGATCTCGTCGATTAGCATGGTCCAACTGCGTATTGCTTGCCCGAGTTTGAAGCGGATCTTCAGCAGTCTGTCACCAACATGAATTAATTCATCTTTTTCCCAAAAAAATTTCCTCCCACTTGTTAATTTCATGTCTTAGTTTCTTCGTCCCTTTATGTACATGATGGTCTTGAATTCTATCAGCTTCTGTTTGTTTGGGGTATATTGTTAGTTTATCTTTGTGACACCTTAAAAAATAAGTTATCTTTTGTATATTGCCACCCGCTAAGTTAGCCTTCCATCTTTAATTCAGTTTTGCAGTGTCTATGAGAGAGATTGAGAACACATTATTGAAGTCTGTGGATACAATTAATTACATCGTTCTTATGTGAACCATTCATCCCTATTATTAGATATCTTATTTTTAATCATTACTGCTACTGATGTCTTAAATTTCATGGTTTAATTTGAATATCACCTTTAAAAATTTTCTCATTAACACTTCCTTTGCAATTATAGTGAATCATTTGCATCGATTCGACTGATGTTTGTCGAGGAGAAAGTATAATTTGGAAAGATCCAAAATTTAGCGGATGAAAGTTAACTCTTTATGGAAAAATCTGAAATGGGTCATCATCTTATTATGGTAGTGCCGACACTAAAATTTGAGCAGTTGAACTCAAGAAATTTGTTCGCATATTCGAAAGCAGAAATGGAATATTTTAATGGAGAAAGTAGATTAGAACATTTGAGACAGCTTTGTTTGAGAAATTAAACGAACAGCCACCGACAAGACACTCAGGAATCAACCGACACGTGAAGATGTCATTAACAAAACAAAAAAATTGTCTTTGGATTTCGAGGCTATTTGCGTCATTGGGCGATGGTGGTTGCAGTGCAGCCGATTTGTTTGGGCCTTGAAGAAGCCTGCCTGTTTGTGGGTTACTGGCTGGCTCTCACTCACCAATTCCATGGCCGCTGCTCTTTGAGTGAAACACAAGTCTCTGTCTCCGCTGCTTCAATCTAACTTTTTCTTCAATCTTCATTCTGACATTTCTTAATTTCCTTATCTCTTTCTCCTTACGACAGCTGCAATGGCGACCAAGATTCTGTGGTGTCTCTTGTTTTGTGCCCTGTTCGTCTCTGTGTTTTCTGCTGCAGATTGTAAGTCGAAGTTCTTGCTCTTTTTTCTTACTTGAGCAGCCATTTCTGTTTCTTAAAGCTTATCATTTTAAGTTCCTGGTTCTAGATTTGAAGATTCTCTTCTGGGTTTGTAATTGATCTGCATTTGACCTGGGAGCTTCTTGTTTTTCCTTCTTTGAATTTTTCTTTAATTTATGCTACTGGGTTTTTGCATCCCGACCTAAATGATTGACTGGTAACTGTAATTAACAGCCACGAACATTTCAAAGTTCAGATCTATAGCTCTAATCCACAGCTTTTCGGTAGTGGCATGATCTGAATTGTACTTTGAAGTTAAAATTTTGTGTTGCTTCTCTAACAGTAACAGTGT
This sequence comes from Trichosanthes cucumerina, assembly GCA_036507285.1. NCBI lineage: Eukaryota > Viridiplantae > Streptophyta > Magnoliopsida > Cucurbitales > Cucurbitaceae > Trichosanthes > Trichosanthes cucumerina. Next base: position 100,008,678 of record CM071835.1, read on the forward strand.
TTGCCCCTTCCTGTTGATTGATTTTGATCTGCTTTGTATCTTTTGTTAGTGTTCTTGAGAGTATAGATTTGTGCATTTCTTTATGTTAGACTCGAATTGAACTCGAAAACTTACTGCTGTTGGTCTGGAACAATTGCAGCAAATGTGACTGATAACCCTGCTGATAAACTAGTAGTTGTGCTTAACAAGAACAGAACTGCTCACAAATTGCCTGCTCTTAAAGACAATCCTGGCTTGGCCTGCCTTGCCCTTCAGTATATAAAGGCATACCAAGGGAAATGTGGAGTGGTCGGAGGTCCCGACGGAATGAAGCCTCCGAATTCTGCGTTTGCTGAAACCTTTGCTCCCAAGTGTGGAGTAGTTGTCTCGTCTCTCGCTCCGATCACGGGACGGTTGCTTGGTTGCCAGACTAAATATGTACATGCTCCTGAAGCATTTTCTGATGTGTTGATGCTGAATAACAAGAGCTTGGAGATTCTCTACTACAAGAATCACATAGAAGTTGGAGCTGCTGTGACTGGCACAGATGGAGGCTCTCCTTACTTTTGGTGTGTGTTGTTCAGCAATGGCAGCCTCTCTAACAGCTTTGCTTTCGAGGGAGGAGTTGCGAAGTTAACACGCCCCGGTTGCTACAGTGGGGCTAATGACCAATGCAGTGGAGCCGATAGCGAGTTTTCGACCACTCGTACATTGCTATTAGCCTTGATATCTTTGGTTGCTGTGACATATGCCTTTGGTTTATGATCATCAGGTCTCATCCGAACTCGAAAAACTCGAAAAACATCATTTTACTCGATTTGTAACCACCTGTTTTCTTTATCAATGATTGGGTGCGGTGTATTCTTTGTTTGATTTTGTGGTTTTCGATTTGTTTTCGAAGTGCTTAATTCCTGCTATTTGGTCATCAAGTCATCATTATTGTAAAATCTTATGTATTCTTGGATCTCATAGGATTAGGAGCCATCTTTCTGTGAGTTGATAAAGAAAGTTCCATTGTATAAGATGATTGAATCAGATTTTTGAGCTGATCTATTGAAATAATTGCTATATGATGATGAATTGAAACTATGATCCAAATACTGATATGAAATAGGAACATCTTTGTATAATCTTCAATCTGAATATGCCATAAATCCTCGGTGAATTTTCGGAAAATTCTCTCAAATTACGTAAATCCTTAGTGAATAAGATTTTTGAGCTGATCTAATGAAATAATTGATGTAGGATGATGAAAAGTAACTGTGATCCAAATACTGATATGAAATAGGAAACGCCTCGTATAATCTTCAATCCAATCGCACCGTGAATCCTTGGTGAATTTTTGGAAAATTCTCTCAAATTTCTGCTATGAAAAGAAGAGAAAACTGCAAAAGGTATAAACTTCTTCAACTCTAAGCTTACTGTCCATTGATGAAACTAAAAAGTATTCTGAAAGTTAAAGCACAGAAGCAAGCAAACACAAAGAAGAGATTTGAAAGGTGAATAGTAAACTTAACTATGACTCCCAAAACATTAAAGAAGCTTTACACTTCAAAACAAATGCAAGAAGAAGAAGAATGATGAATATGCCACCTGAAGAGCCACCAACTCTATGAATCCAATAAGCATCAAACCTGGCACATCTCTGTTCCAAGTGAAGCACTCCAGCAATAGTAAAGATCAAGGTCATGAGAAGAACAGGCAACCAGAAGCCAAGGTTAATGAATGATTCCTCGTACTCCTCCGCCTCCAGGCTCGGTCTCCGATCGATATACAGCGGGGAAACCACCGCCAGAAGGCCAAGTCCTACCGCCACCAATCGGTCGTAGGAAGAAAACCTGCTCCTCCTCCTCGACGCAGCACCGATCCCGACCTCCATTCTTGGAGATGGAAAACCAAATCCTAGTTCTCTCAAGTCTTGTGTTGTTGTTGCAATGGAACTGTTTTTTGATGCTTCTTTCTTGAGAATGGGAATATTTTTGGTTACTGAAGAGGGAATTTATTCTGGAGAAGAATGAGTGTTGAAGAAGCCTAATTGTGAGAAGAAGATTGGTGGGAATAGAGAGGCATTATTCGCCATTAATGAACAGAAGCTCATTTCATTGCTATTTGTTAATATTATTATCGTGAGTTGGAATCTGATTCCAGAGCCGTAAACTGAAATATATTTGAGAATGATGATCTTTGAAGCCTTTTTCTATTGTTTAGCCATGTAAAGTTTTACTTGTTTGTTTATGGTTAAAGTATAATTATGGTTCTATAAGGTATGTTTTATTTTAGTGTAACACATCAATTTAATTTCTTTGAGAAATCATTAAATTTAATTTTTACTTGAGTCAAAGTCATGTGTAAAATGTTGATTTTTCCATTAGCAAATAATTCATCCCTATGCAAAAATGTACCAACAATTATGCAAACAAGTCTAGATTCAAGTTCTATTTAGGGGTCGTTTGGTGCAAGGTTTTGTAGATGGGAATGGGTAAGGGTTTTAAATATTCTTGTTTGGAACAAGGTTTGTAAGCATGTGCATGGATATCACTTATTCCGATGCATCACTTTTTTCCATGGTGGATGAGTTTCCTATACCTTTCAAGAATGATGAGTTTTCTTTATACTCATTCATCTCTCTCTTTCTCTCTCTTCTTTATTAATATCTTTTTCTTATTTATTAATATTTATATATTTTTATTTATTTATTTATTTATTTATTTTCAATAATCATAGTTAATTACAAATATTTATAATTAATTAATTTATTTTTATTAGTTGAAATTAATTTTGATTAGTTAATAAAATAATATTTTTAAGATTAATTTCATCAAACAAGCATCAACATTCATTATAAAAATATTAAATCACTAATTAATATTATATTAATCAATTAATTATAAATATTATTAATTTATAGTAAGAATAATCATTATAATTAATTATTCACGAGTTATTTGTGATTAATTAATAATTAATTTTTTATTAAAAATATTAATTAATTATTATTATTTAAATGCATTTTTATTATTTTATTAATAATAGATAATAATATATAAAATTTATAAGATAAATATCATAAAATAAATTTACACATTATTTATTAGATCGTAAGTATATATTACATAAGATTTATATATTAATTTTGTCAATAAATATAAAATATCATTTTTTACATAAAAATCTGATAACATGCCAAACAATTTTAACTTATTCTCAGACATTTATTATTCTCAGACATCTTATTCCCAGACATCTATTATCCATTCTCATCCAATAAAACCTTAAACCAAACGGCCCCAGATGTACATGGGTGGGGATGAAGATCGTTTCCTTGCCCCTTCTCCATCCTCACGAAGTTTTCCATTAAATTTCAAAAGAATTATCTAAATTAATTCATATATATAATTCAAATGTTTAACTATATAATTTAAACATATCCAATAATTTATATTATTAACAATAGAATAATTAAACGAGACTTGAAATGAAAAAACGGAGACGGGAAATATTCCTATCCCTCGCCCCTATTTAGTTCGTAGAGAATTTTTCTACTCCCTCCCTCATTCTCTGCCTATACGGAGACTCCTCACCTTTAAGGGTTGTCCCTCGCAGAATAAATAGACATCTCTACTACTACTTTTTCAAGTAATAACTTAAACCATACACAATTAACTCTTGAAAATTAAACAATAAATAGGAATACATAAATTAACGTTGAAATGTATAAATCTCAATATCAAACTAAGTATCTACAACAACCAGGTTTAAACAAATGAGTTCAGTCACTCAAATCCACAATTACAACTCTAAACTCATGTGAATATCTAAAAACAACTACAAAGTAAATAAAGAAAAAAGGAAAAAACTCTTTTATGTGTACCACACACTTGTTCCTATCGGATGCCCCGCGATCTCAAGCCTTAAATATCTCCCTCAACTCTCAAGAATGCTCCATTAATCCCAAAAACCAGGTAGAAATCAAAGTTAGACTGGTCCCTCTCAAAACGCTCTCCTCTTTTTCATAATCAAAACACAATATTTATATTATTGTGGCAGATTTGAAATGTTAAGGACATTGTTGAGACACTAAGGATAATTTGAGATGTTGTGCCCTAATTTGTATGAATAAATTTTTTTTTGGGATAACGTCTAGATGCTATACGCAGTATCGAGACGCTATGGATAGAGAGTGTCATTCATGCGATTTGAGCGTTGAGACACCAAAAAGTGACGTCTTAACACCACTCATGCAAGATTCTGATTTTGGTTGACTACATCTATAGTTTTTAAAGGTTGTGGACAACGTCTCAATATTATCCTCTCGAGCTCTATTATTGTAGCTTGTTTTCTCCTTAACTCCAATGCTCCAAAATACACCTTAATGCTCAAAATACTCAAATATCTACACCAAATGCTCAATTTTGCTTTACTTGCTCGAATTCTACAAAAGAAGCAAGTACATACATGAAAGCACACATTGAACCATGAAGTAGCAAGAATTTAAGCTTAGAGATAACACACTTTTGTGCTATTCTATATCCCAAACTTAAATTTTTGCTAGCGCTCGAGCAAAATAAAACACAACTTTTCAATGAATTAATAATTGCATATATGAGACTCAAGTTTCAATGTTCCAAATAATAAATAAATTACAATAGCAGAAGTTAATCAAACACACCCCATCAATAAGAAATTTAAATTTAAAACTCTACTCTTTTGTGGGCATGTGAAGTCTCTCCTATTTTAATTTTTATAAGCCAATAACAGTTTTATACATCCCTTAAATTTTTTCTTCTGGCTCTAAATTCCAAAAATTAGACTTTTTCACACTCAAGAAAATAATATGCCGCTAGGGTACCTTAAAAAAGGGGTAGGTCTCCCCAAAACTTCAATCATCCATTACCTTACTAGACACTGGCTTTCACACTTCTATTGTAGGGACCAATGCAAACGAGGAAGAAATGCTAGAAATCTCAATCAGTAGGTCGATTACGTCAACAACAAGATCGCGTGGGAACAAAAGAAAACACATGTCATATCGCTCTGAAATGCTAGATGTGGTAATAAATATGTAAAGAAGCGTCGGACATCCGATCCCAATTAACACTGACGTTATCACTCCGAGTCCGATGGAATATAAAAGGGGTTATTACATGTACCTTCTCAAAAGAAGGCAGTGACCTTTTTTCTTTTCTTTACTTTTTTTGGGTCTCTCAACACTATTTTTTGTTGTAATATTCACCTAGAGTCTTCTTACCAATTAGTCATGTTTTTTTTTTAAAAAAAAAAAATTAATCATGATCTTGACCCGACCATTGATCATTTTTGTTGTAATAATCATGAACTTAACCCTTATTGGTCTTTAAATATTTTTTTGATGTACTCATAAACTTGGCTCTTACTAGCCATTGAATACTAGATTGTATGTTATTTTCTATTAGATTCATGTAATGTTCTTAATATTATAAATCTTATTTTGTTCATTTTAATAAAAAAAAATGATAGTTAAGAAATTCCATAAAATTGAACTATGCTACATCCAAAACATAGTCTTTCTACCATTTTGAGAATAAAAGCATCAAAATATTGAAGTTTATTTATAGATTAAAATCTTTGAAACTCATGTGTAATACTATTGTATTGCTTTCTTTTATTTAAAAAAAATCTAAAGTTTTCGAAAAATGGTAAGAAAAAAGTAAAAAAAAAAAAAACATAAATTCAGGCTCCAAAACTTTAGATTTAACTACTCTGCATCCAAACACAAACTTCATAGCTCTAACTAAATTACTTTACGCCTTAAACACATACTTACGAATTCTTTAGACTGAACAACGCCTATTTCTTGTCTCAAACAATCCCTTAAAGTTCTTGATACTATTTTTAAGTATTAGAAAATTTAAGTGCTAAAATATGTGATTAAAAAATCACAAATTAGTTTTGTATTAGGTTAAATTACAAGTTTAGTCCCTGAACTTTGAGGTTTGTGCCGATTTGATCGCTGAATTTTAAAAAGTGTCAAATAGGTCATTGGACTTTCAAGTTTGTATCTATTTGGTCATTTAACTTCGAAATGTGTCTAATAAGTTTTAAATTTTCAATTTTGTGTCCAATAGGTCAATGCATTTTCAATTTTGTGTCTAATAGGTTCTTGATCTAGTTTATGTGTTTTTAAAATTCATGTATTTACTAGTCACAAAATTAAAAGCTTAAACTTCTATTAGACAAAAAAATCAACTTTATATCTAATAGATCGGTTAATTTTAAAAAATTGTGAATATGTTAGGGGCCTATTAAATACAAAATTGAAAGTTCAATGACTAACTAGACAATTTTAAAGTTCAGGGACTTATTAGGTACAAAATTGAAAATTCAAAAATCTATTTAATACTTTTTAAAGTCCATAGACCAAATAAACACAAATCTGTCTGAGTTGATTGCCCCTAACAAGTGGTATCAAAGCCGGACCCCTGACTTAGTCATGCCGGTAGAATCTCCAGGTGTCAAACAAAGAAGGCGAGCCATCGACATAGTCATAGTAAATCCGTGGTCGAGCTTCCAGATGTTGTGTACTCCAATGAGGAGTGTCAGTGATTCTAGTGAGGAGTCGTCAGTAACTTACTCGAATGTAATTCGGAGGGATGACTATTTGAAAGGAGGCTTGAAGTGATATTTTGTTTGGGGAGAGGATAAGTTCAAGAACTAAACTTGTAATTTAAACTTTATATTAATATTAAAATTGTCAACATTAATATAACTTACCTAACATATATGACCTCGACAAAAGGTAGGAGTTGTTAAAGTAACAAAATATTGAGAATTTTTTTAAAATTAGTTAGGAAATTAAAAATTATATTAAAATATCGAATATCTTTTGATATAGTGAGCAAAAATAGAATAAATTAAAATAAACCCGCACGTTTTTTTTCTTGCGTCCGCTCGTGTCAAAATTACCGGTGGCTACTTGCCATCTGGCAGCGAAAAATACGGAAAACATGGATAAAGGATATGACGTGGCAGTTGCAGTTCATACCGGAAAGGTAGCCAAAAGAGTGTCTTCAATTCAACTACCACTTGCTCCCCCGCGTTGAAATTTTGGCCACCAATTTTCTTCCCTTTCTGAAACCTTCAGTTCCGGCGCCGGTCCGATGCTCTGATGGCGGCCGATTTAACGCGGCTCTCTCTGCGGCCTCACCAGAGGCTCTTCTTTCACTCCGCCTCCAAATCTACTGCTTCTTTGTTTGACTCCAGGCCTGGATTCCTCCCTATACGCCATCGTCCTCAGAGTCTCGTACGGAAACAGTATCAACGCCGTTTTGGAAAATGCTTAGGGTATCGTCTTGTTATTTCGAATTCCCTTGATGCTGAGCCTCAGGCGCAGAACACGGTGCTTCAACAGGAGCGGCGGGATGAGTCTTCGGTTCTTCTTGACGTCTCTGGAATGATGTGCGGTGCGTGCGTCTCCCGCGTCAAATCGATTCTCTCGTCCGATGATCGAGTTGACTCTGTGGTGGTTAATATGTTGACTGAGACGGCGGCGATTCGATTGAAATCAGATGAAGTTAGTGCGGAGGCTGATTCGGCGGGGAATGTGGCGGAGAGTCTGGCGCGGAGATTGACGGATTGTGGTTTTCCGACGAAATCGAGGAATTCGGAGGCTGGAGTGGCTGAGAATGTGAGAAAATGGAAGGAGATGGTTGAGAAGAGAAGAAAATTGCTGGTTAGGAGTCGGAACCGGGTGGCTGTTGCTTGGACTTTGGTTGCCTTGTGCTGTGGCTCACACGCATCGCATATCTTGCACTCTCTTGGGATTCACATCCACGGTATATTGCAATCTTTAAACGAAATGGTGTTTAGTTTAATGATTTAGTGCTTCAACCAAAATGTATGTCATGTGGATAGCTCAATTCTGAATTACAAAGAATCTATAGGCAATCAGGACTTTCATCAGTTTTTAATTCATTAATTTGAGTCGTGAATTTCGAGATTAGACTTCTGGTAATCTTAATCATTTTCAGAGAATTACGCAAGTGCAGTCTGTAATAAAAGTCAAATTGAACTAAGTTGACTTCTTTTGTCGTTTCAGGACCATGGATGGAGATTCTTCATAACTCGTATGCAAAGGGTTGTTTTTCTTTGGTTGCTCTTTTAGGACCGGGACGAGGTCTGTTTGTCTTCTTTATTTTAATTGTTCATATTGCTAGTTTCTGAAAAGGAAACATATTGTCATCATGGAAAAATTGCTTTATACACCAAGAATATTAAACTAGCATTAGATTTTTAAAGCTCTCCATTTTCTTGTGACATTTAGCCGTAGGAGAGTGGGGACTCGTGTCTGACCACTAAACTAATATTCATTTAAAATGCCTTTGTCGAGTAGTTATTTGTATTACTGACCTTTTGGATAGTAAGTACTATTCGCTTTGCTGCTAAAGAGACGACCACCCAAACTTGCCATTATGATCTTTTATGATGTTCGAAATGATAGTTTGCTGCAGAACTACTTTTTGACGGCCTGAGGGCATTCAGGAAGGGATCACCTAATATGAACTCTCTTGTGGGTTTTGGAGCAGTTGCTGCATTTATTATCAGTGCGGTAAGGCGCTTTGTCAAAGATCTCAAGTTCTTCAAGGCTATTATTCGGTTATTTACTATTTAAGAATGCCTTTTAAGAAAGCATCATGGTAGTTTAATACTAACTTACAAATTTTAAACTGTTGTCTCTTGTAGGTCTCACTTCTTAATCCTGAGCTTGACTGGGATGCCTCATTTTTTGATGAGCCGGTGACTTGCTCGACCTTCAGCTGTATCATCTTGATTCAATCGATAATATTTACTTTATGTTCACATTCAGTTTTGTTTATTAAATTTTCTGGTATAAGATGGAATTTGGCTCTTGAATATGCATTTCTCAGTGTAACTCCTTTTTTTAGCATGCAGGTCATGCTTCTTGGGTTTGTGCTTCTTGGGCGCTCTCTGGAGGAAAGAGCAAGGGTTAAGGCTTCTAGTGACATGAATGAACTTTTAGTAAGTTTCAATCAATCTTAAACAGTTAAACATTACAATGCATGTATCTATTGGGTCTTTACTGTGTTTGAATATCAAGAAGTTACGATCACATGCTTTTGAGTTCCTGGGAAATTCTGATCTTTGTTGTAGAAGAAAATTTTAACCGATTAAAAAATTCCATATGGCAATGACAAAGTCACGTCATTAATTATGATCTTTAACAAGTGTTAATCAATCATCCCTTAAATTAGATGACATGACATTGGGGAACTAAAAGACGGCACATGTCTTTCTTACTCCTATGTGATGCAATATATTAGCCACTTGAAAGTTGAATCCAAATAAATTAGCCTATGTGTACCTAAAGCTTATGAAAGCCCTACATCTAGAGGAAGCCATTCAACATTAAAGACATCATTTAGAAAGTGTCAAAATAGAAGACAGTTGAAGTTTTAAAGCAGTCAAGATTTTGACAACTAAATTTCACAAATTCTAAAGAATTTTTATCGTTCAAACTTCAGAACTTCAACCTATCACAGGTACAAAGTTGAAGATTAAGTCTCTTTGATTCGAGAAATATGTTGATCACCCTTGAGTCAAAAGTTATATCTAAGTGTCTACTGTTTGTATGGAGTCGTTCTCTTTGAAATATTAGACTCCTTCTTTCTTCAATTGTTTAAATAATTACTTTTGTACCTCTTAACTCAGAAATTGTTTAAATGATTGCTATTGTGTTCCCTTTTCTCCTTGTTGCTTGGCATAAGTTGTTTATTTGATTTAAATATTCATGTTTTGGCAGTCTTTGATCTCTTCTCATTCACGACTTGTGATAACTCCATCAGAAGGCAATTCCTCTACAGATGATGTACTTTGCTCGAATGCAATGTGCATTAAGGTGTCTACTGATGACATTCGGGTTGGAGACTCAGTTTTAGTTTTGCCGGGAGAGACTATTCCTGTGGATGTAAGCACCAGAGATTATTAGCGAACAATGCCTCTTTATTTCAGGGCCCAAATGACCATGTTAATGGTTATTTTTCTCAACCACACATGTCATCTTCCTCTACCTTCTTTAAATTCTCCATTATCAATAGATGCTGCCCTTCCTTAAGGAGTAGCAATTTGAAAATGCTTGGCTAACAATGATATTGGCTGAACAGGGGAAAGTTCTTGCGGGAAGAAGTGTTGTAGATGAATCGATGCTTACCGGGGAATCTCTACCTGTATTTAAGGAAGCAGGCCTTATGGTCTCAGCTGGAACTGTGAACTGGGTATGATTTTTCCTTGGTGTTTAGGATTTCAAACTGCATGTTTATTCAGATTTACATGCAAGTATGATTTGTCACCTTATTACAAAGAAGAGGACTTTTTTGGGGCATAAATCAAAATTGATATCTTCTAGGATGGCCCTTTGAGAATTGAAGCGTCTTCGACTGGCTTGAACTCAACAATCTCCAAGATTGTTAGAATGGTAAGTGAACCATTTTCTTAAATTTATATTGTTGCAGGAATTACATGGATATGCATAATGGTAAATTGCCTTTTCTTCATGGGCCATCTTGTAAAAGTAACAACCACAATAGTAATATTTTAGGTCCCGTTTGATAACAATTGATTTTTGGTTTGTAGTTGTTGAAATTAAGTCTATAAATACTACTTCCACATATGAGTTTTCATGTTTTCTTATCTACTTTTTACATATGTTTTCAACAACCAAACCAAGTTTTGAAAACTAAAAAATGTAATTAAAAACTTGTTTTTGTTTTTGGAATTTGGCTAGAAACTCAAATGTTTACTCAAGAAAGATGGAAATCATTGTAGAGAAGATGAAGGTCATTGAAAAGAAATCGTGAGAAAACAAGCACAATTTTCAAAAACCAAAAACCAAATAGTTATCAAACGGGTCTTTAACTATTAGAACAACGTCTTGTAGACAACATTTTCCATAGCTTTTTCTTTTTTCTTATTTATTTTAGGCATCTTAGTAAAGTTCCAATAAATAGGTCATTCCATCTCATTCTTTCTCACCTTGTTTTTAGTATCTAGTACAGTTCCAAGATATTATCAGGTATTCAGTTAGAGGGTTCACCATTACATGTAGTTGTGGTTGTTAAAAAAGGAAAATGATTTTGCTCTAGGTGAACTTAATTAAAAACCGGCATGGAAAGTTTTTGCAAAATTCTATCCGCTCGATTTGAGTAATCCTTGCATAAGAATTCCTTTCCACTGCACATGCAATGAAAAGATTACTGCTTAAAACTACTGAGTGAAGGAGGGACGGATTTCCCAGCTGAACCCATACTCAAGCTTTATGTATAACCATCAGGTTGAGGATGCGCAAGGCCATGAAGCACCCATACAAAGGCTTGCAGATTCCATAGCTGGGCCATTTGTGTACACTGTATTAACTCTCTCAGCGGCAACATTTACATTTTGGTAAGAATGTGCTTCTTATTTTTCTACTTGATGATAAAGGGTGGTGAAGGGCCTAAGAAGAATTTGGGTGAGTTCTTAATGAACCTCGTATATGTCAAACATGATTCTAAGATGATAATTCCTATTGCCATGAAAGTTCCTTGAGAAATATACAATATGTCTATACAGTTAACTCGACTATAAAGAGTGTTTTGCTGCAATATCCTTGTTTATTTACATAGTGAGAATTCATTTCCAGGTACTGCTTTGGTACCCATATTTTTCCTGATGTTTTGATCAATGATATTGCCGGACCAGATGGAGACCCCTTGCTTTTAAGCTTGAAACTTTCAGTTGATGTTTTGGTAAGTGGGTGTTGAGCTTTTGTAATAGAGACATTGAAATCTCAAACTTTGTTGCCAAAAAAAATGCGTGATTGCTTAAAAATGAGTTAATTTTAATATGTAAAGCAGGGGGAAAATTCAAGATTATAGTCCTGCCACATTTTCTAGTGCACCCTTATAGTAAGTGCGATTCAGTAAAAGTGCATGCAAAAACTGTTTCCAAACTCGCCTTATCCACATACATACACAGGCAGACAGACCCAAAAAGGAAAAAAAAAAAAAAAAAAAAAAAAAAAAAAATTAAGCTCATTCTTCTGTTGTCGTCGCGAAATAGTGGGAAAATGACTGTGACTATGACCAAATTGGATTTTAACATGATTTAGGAATGGCGAATTTATGTCGAAAGATTACAAGAGACATAATCTTAGTACAGCTATGGTACCATATTTCTCGTAAATTAAATGTGCATATGCTAGTTTTGGTTTAACACACATCACATTGTAGTGCTCAATGTGGTGAGCTTTCTGTACTTTTATTGCCCTGGGAAAAAAATTAAAGTTGCATGGTTTTGTACCGTTGGTGAATTGGTACTTCTTCAGGTAGTTTCTTGCCCATGTGCACTTGGACTAGCCACTCCCACAGCAATTCTAGTTGGCACCTCACTTGGTAAGCTTCAATTTGTTTTCATAAAAATAATTAAATTAATGAGATGTTTAACATTTCCATGAAAGGTGAATCAATTATATATATATAAACAATGACAAATCTGTCTTCTTAAGAACTTTGAATGATGACGTGAATCCAACCATAAGTGGAATCTGGAAGTTAATAATAAAATTTAGTGTCAAAGATGAGAGGGAAAATCATAGGAGCAGGTCCAATAAGGGAAAGAGGGATAGAGACTGTATTTTCCTAATGGAGTTAAAATGAGCACAGAATTTTCAATAGTTGCTCTGATTTTGTTCACATATGATGGATGTACTGGCACATTTTGTAGCTACATTTCATGCTTGCATTTAGGTTGACGCTGTCAAAATTGATTGCTCGTATTTGAATCATATGTCTGAGTATGTACTCTCTATTTCATATTTGCATATAAACACCCTATTGAGATTACTATATATCATTCCACTTCCACCTTCCTCTACTAAATTCTCATAATATTTAAAGAAAAGAAAGCTTGTTGAAGTTCTTATGCTGTTGTGCACTAAAAACTGATCAGGGGCTAGACGAGGACTTCTAATAAGAGGAGGAGATGTATTGGAACGCCTGGCAGGCATAGATTGTGTTGCTTTCGACAAGGTTGATTCTTTTATGATATTACGACTCTTTAACTCTCCGACAGACAACCACGTGAAACTTCTCACCAAAATGCTCCTAAATTACTTTTCAAAATTAGAAATGTAAATTTTCCTAGATTATATAGGCAATGTTGTTCACAATCTCACCAAATTTCTCAACTTCCAGACAGGGACACTTACAGAAGGAAAGCCTACTGTTTCTTCTGTGGTTTCTTTTGTTTATGGAGAAGCAGAAATTCTTCAAGTTGCTGCTGCAGTAGAGAAAACTGCTTCACATCCAATCGCAAAAGCTATCATAGATAAAGCAGAATCTTTGAAATTGACCATTCCAGTCACAAGAGGGCAGCTGGTAGAACCAGGCTTCGGGTCTTTTGCCAATGTAGATGGGCGACTAGTTGCAGTTGGTTCATTAGAATGGGTTAATGATCGATTTGAGAAAAAAGCAAGTACATCTGATCTTAAGAGTCTCGAGCATTCTGTGTTTCAGTCATTACAGGGGATATCATCTTCAAATAATTCAAAAACAGTTGTTTATGTTGGAAGCGAAGGAGAGGGCATCATTGGTGCTATTGTAATATCTGATCGCGTGCGCTATGATGCTGAATCCACTGTTAATAGGTAATTTTCATTTTCGTGAACTGGCTTTCTGATTAATCTGCTACTGTAAGTTCTAAATTTCCCTTTGCACGAGGGAAATTCTTAGTACTTAGCAACAACAGTGCATTAGCAACCAAATCTTTTTTTGAGATCCAAATGAATCTATGAATAACATTCACCTTGTGTTTCTTTCTTGTGACATTGAGAAAAGAAACACCTGAAAAATTTTATTATCATGATACCACTTGCTTTGGATTCTCAGCACTCTTCCAGTATGTTGTTTCCATTTGAATACTCTATAGGTTGCCAGCTGTACTGAACATTGTGTTCTCAGCTTAATCTGTTGCCTTGATTGGTAGGCTCCAGAAGAAGGGAATCAGAACAGTCCTCTTATCTGGAGACAGGGAAGAGGCAGTTGCAAGTGTCGCCAAGACAGTTGGAATAGAAAATGAATTTGTCCACTCATCTTTGACTCCTCAAAATAAATCTGAACTTATTTCCACTCTAAAAGCTGCAGGACATCGAGTTGCTATGGTATTGTTTTACAAGTTGATGAATTATTTGCTAAAGAGTTTACTTGCACATGTCACTGACTCACTTTCAATTTACAAGGTTTAAGGCCATTATGGCACTATGACAAAGTGGATGTTCTTCCCATTGAATGATTTGAAATTGCTATCTTATTCCTGATTTCTGTTTATAAATGATATTCTAGCTCTTAAAGTGAGGTAGATATTTCCATCAAAGTTTTCATACTATCTTAATCGTTCATTTGAACAACCAAATATCTCCAGGCGATATGTATTGGAAGTCCCAAATATGCCCTAGACTATCAGATGTAAAAGTTGCTATAGGATCCTCTACAACCAACCAGCCCTACCCTTTTAATTTTGTATGGCCAAGACTACTATATCTCACCTGCCTCCTGGTTTTTCATAGGTTGGTGATGGCATAAATGATGCACCATCTTTGGCCTCTTCCGATGTTGGGATTGCTCTGCAACTTGAAGCACATGAAAATGCCGCTTCCAATGCCGCGTCCATTTTACTTCTTGGAAATAAAATATCTCAGGTATTACCATTTTCTCAACACATTTTGTTCTGTTTTCTTTCTCTTGGTTCATTTTTCATAATCTATTATGTAAAGTAAATCTTTCCGTACTGCTCTTGTAGACAAATTCGGAACTAAGTTGTTATATATATGTAATAATTATACGTTGCATATTTCACATTGGGGTATAGTTACTGTTCTCCTTTCGTTACACTACATGTACTTCGTCCAGCTAATATCAAAGGATAGAGGCTGAATACTACCTTTCATGCGGTTTTGTTCTGCATTCGTAGTTTAATACACACCATTATCTTGTTCAAAAAGGAGTTTTTCATCACTGCCTTTTCAACTGTTTAAAGATGTCTATCCCACAAGAAGCAAGGAACAATTTATTCTATGGCATTCATAGTTTAATATACACCATATAGCCTTTTTTGTGGTAATCTTTAGGTGCAATGATTTCTAGGGAAATCAAATTTTCCAACATAGTTGGAAGTTTTCATTGCATAACAAAACCCTTACACTACACCAGAAAAGATGAACCACAAATATTTTCTCCTACATAATTTTGAAAATGCCGCATTCCCTTACTCTGGCAGCTTGTTGACGCAATGGAACTAGCACAATCAACAATGTCTAAGGTGTACCAGAATTTGTCGTGGGCAATAGCTTACAATGTCGTTGCCATTCCAATTGCGGCTGGAGTGCTGCTCCCAGGATTTGACTTTGCAATGACTCCTTCCCTTTCAGGTGGATGTATACTAATCTCTCAACTTAATAGTAAAATTAATCCCTCCCCAAGTCACTATAAAGAGAAACAAAAGCCAATCCATTCTCACACATGCACATACCATTCCCAAAGTTATCTATTATCATTCGTAATAGTAATGGCATGTTTGTGTGTGATTTTGAAATTGTTAAAATCACTTTAATCATATTCAAAATCACTCCAAAATATGTTTTTAATTATTCAAAATCAATTTTTATGACAGGTAAAATTGAACATTAAGTTGATTTTGAATAATTAAACCTAACAAAAGTGAGTTTGATCATTTCAAAATCACTTCCAAACATGTCCTAAGATCATTTCATTTTTTAGGCTCCTTATTCTTGTTTCTCAGGTGGGCTTATGGCTTTAAGTTCGATATTCGTCGTCACCAACTCATTACTTCTGCAGTTCCATGGCCCCAAAGAAGCTAAAAAATCTACCTGAATCGCATACAAAATATGTTAGTAGCTCCATTTTAATAAGATTATAGAGTCAACTGAAAATCAGGGAAATGACTAATGGTCAGATAAATAAGTTGCATGAAACTAACTTGATAATATTGTGTTTAAGGGATCTCTCTCTCTCCAATCCACATTTTTAATTTTTATTTTTTATTTTTACAAAAAAAAAAAAAAAAAAAAAAAAAAAAAAAAACTCACGTGGTTTGAAAGAATGTCTTGGTTCAAGCATAAAATATACCATTTAAAATAAATAAATAAATAAAATATACCATATTGCTCATTGGTTTTTTTTTTTTTTTTTTCCCTCCATCTCGAGATGAGGAGGGACTCGGGAGGTGGGCAGAATGGGCGATGGGATTCTTCCTATTTTTGATGTTGAAACCATTGAATATAATGGGGCATTGCCTGATTGGTAAAAGATATATTCCATGTTGAAAGCTTATCTTGTTTTGTCCTGAAGTTTTATCTCATATGCATATGCATTATGTAGATTCGGAGTATCATTCCTCACTTTTCAGTGCTTTTTCTGTTTTTATCTCTGACCAAGGTTTTCTCATTTGGGTATGAAAAAAGCACAACTTTAAATTTGAAACCCCATCAATATGAATACGAATACGAACAGTTTCATTGCATGTGATCAATTTTGCCAATCTAGTTATCAATAATCACATCGAAATTGCTTCACGAACTTCATAATTGTGCGAAAACATATGTAACAACCTCTTTCATGGAGCAATTTAGATGAATGAATTGTGAATTTCACAATTTCAGTAACATTAGGCCATTTTTACATTTAAAATAAAGGGAGTTTCTTTTGTAGGGGCTGGTATGGGTATGATTACCCACTTTTAAAAGATATATTTTCAATCATGATGTCTTAATCTTCATTTGTACTAGTTTTTCCTTTTTCTAAATTTACATCCTATGATATTTTTATAATTTCTCTTAATTTTAAATTTGTTCTGGTTAAGTACGGTAGATGATGAAGAGAATTTAATCACTTATCTACTGATCTGCATGCATGTATGATATTTAGATCTTATAAGGATCTTCAGAGTCAGAATGGAAGCTTTGGGGATAAGAAAGCTCCTAAAATATTAAAATAAATATATCAATCCATGTCCAAGGTATATTTTCATTATGCACATAAAATAAATGAAATTAACTATATTGTTAAACTATTTAAACATTAGAGCAATGACACGTGGAAATGTACCTAAAGTCTAAAGAGATACTGTCTGAATCTGAGTCTTTCACGTTTTGTTTGTAGTCACTCATACTTTTACATCTGTGTTATGTTGTTCCTTTTGGAGGAATAGCAGTTTTCATTGACATATAAATCTAAAAAAAGATGGAACTCCATAAAAACTTGGGTACAATTTCCTCAAAAAAATTAATTAAATAAATAAACTTAGGTACAAGGTAAATCATCGGTTAGAAACATGACTTTGTGTCAATTGTCGATTACTTTTTTTTTTCTTTTTAAGTTTGTGTTAGTATCGTTGATTTAAGGAGTCTTGGTTCATTTAATATCATATGCTATTGATCCCAATATGTAAGGGTGGGAGATTTAAACTCGAGTTCTCTTAGGTTTTTTGAAACAAATAACCAGTATATTAAGAACGGGGAATCCCCTCACCAATGATACATCTAACCCAAAAGGGAAAGTCCGAATACCAAACTAAAGGGTCGTCCTTCGAAGTTGAGGGAACCGACCTCTCAAATGGCTCCAAAACTGCCACTACAAATTCTGGGACAAAAAGTAAAGGAAAGATTGGGTCCTAACAAGGCAATACCCTCCGTATCATCCAAAATGTAATGAGTTTCATGAATGTCCGACCCCGGATTCAGGAGAGCAGAAATAACCTCCAAGGAATCAGACTCAACAATGATCGATCTAACCTCTCGTGTGTTCAAACCACGAATCGCCTTTAGGCCTGCAAGTATGGCAGCCGCCTCCAAAACTTTGATTTTCCATCTCTGATTCATTTTCTGTAACCCCACACAAATTGGGCTTCCGATAGAGTCACGAACAATCCACCCAATGCCACCTTTTTTCATTAACTCACACCAAGACACATCTATGTTGAGCTTTAGAGCTCCTTCAGGGGACGAGATCCAACAAGGTTTAGTTCTCTTAGTTGGTTGTACATGGTTTAACAAGTTGAATTATGCTCGTGTTAGCAAAAATATATTATTTTGAGAAGTATAAAACTTGAAAGGAAGAGAAAAGTTAGATTACAAATTTAATTTTTGAACTTTTGCATTTGTGTTGGTAAATGTTTTTTTTTTTTTTTTGTTAAAGACAACAGAAACCTTTACTTATTAAATCTAGCAATAGTATGATATTGTCTACATAAGCATTTATGGTTGTCTTTAGTTCCACTCAAAAAGTCACATACCAATAGGATAAATTATTTAATAAGGGTGTCACAATGTGACTGTCTCATAATAATCATTGGATGTAGATGAGATCCAATAATTTTTATGTCCCCTAATAACCCTTGGATATAAAATCGAATTACTTATCTCTCTTCATCTAGCTGATCGACGACCTCATTCAATAATTTCTCTCCTAATAGACATCACCTATATACCCATGCCCACTTTTTAAACACGAACTTGACTAAACTTTAATTTAACTAAAAATAAAATATTTTGTATAATGTAACAAAAAGCAATCTTGTAGTTATGGAGAGAGAGAAAAGAGAGAAAAAAAAAGAGAAGAAGATTGTATTTAAAAGTGGGCTATTTAATTCGGCCTTTTTATTTGTCTGGTTTCTTTTACGAAAAATAAGAAAATGAAGTATTAATAAAAGGAGGGAAAAAAAAGTGGGGCCGAGAGGGTTTTTAAATAATATAATTAAATGGGCACGTGACCGTCTTCGTGGAAGGGTAGAGAAGGCCAGATTGGTTGGGTTGAGTTTCAGTAATGAATTAGAAATGGGCTTTTGCATTTGCATGTGATTGGTGGGCCCCGCAGAGCTTCTCTTTTTATCATCACCCGCCTCTGCACCTGCTGCCGTCACCCACCAATCACAAATTTTAACCTTTTTTCTTTTTCATAACTAATATCATAATTTAATTTTTCTCATTTACACATATAAATTATTTTGTGAGCTCGATACAATATGGTTAACAATTTTATACTATTAAATTGAGAGAAAAATACCTTAAATATATATCTAATTATTATTAAGAGGCATGAAAATGATTGAAGACACATTTATAAGACAGTCACATTATAGCAGTTTCATTAAATAATTTATTTTTTTTAATTTGTAATTTATTTCAATTTGATTTTTAGAGTTGAGTTAAACATTGCAAATTATCTTACAAGTTTATTTTGCCCCTTGAGAAACCTACGCATTTTCTTCTAGTTCTTTTTTTGAGCTCTAATTATGGTGTACTAACCGAGTTAGCCAAATAGAAAATATTAGCTAATTGTCAAAACAAAAAAGTATATTGTATGTTAATTATGTGGATTAGTTATGAAGTTTGACTAAATTGTATCAACTAAATTGAAACTTCTAAAATTATGGGAACTAAATTATGGGAACTAAATTGAAACTAGCTCTTGGACTACAAGTATAGATTTTAAATTAAATTTAAGTCTTATGAATTAAATAAAAAACATTAAACTATAGAACATCACGATGATCAAAATTGTGTGTGTATGTATATTTACTTGTCTATTTATTTATTGCCATAGGTTAAACATAGAGAGGAAATATTTGAATTTATGTCAATTTTAAAAGAAAAGACCAACACTTTAACTAGTTAAACTATACTGTATTGAATTATATACTTTTTATGCAACTTCTTCCTCATCTGTTTGTGTGTGTATATATATTTATATTTATATGTTGGTTTATCTACTTAGAAAAAATTATTTTTTCCCCTATAAATTTATTTTAGTTAAGATTAAAATGATACCCATCCAACTTTGTATTCAAGTATCAAGGAAATTTGTAACATTTTATATAGATACGTAATGTGAATTTTGAACTCATTCCTCAAAAATTCATTTACATTATCTTTTCACACCTTAGGGTTGTTTGGCGCGTTGTATTGTAATCATAAAGCCTAAGAATTATGAATCCTAGGAATAATGGGTTGTAATAAATTATGTGAATCCGTATTTGGGGTGTAGGGTTGGGTTGGGTCGGATATTATTTAGGTTTTTTATTTAAAGACACTTTTTATGCTATTTTATTTTCTTAATTCTCATTTTTTGTGATCCAATAATTTATTTTTGAATTACAAATCAGTATTTTGACAAAATTTGTGTGAAAATTTGCATATCAATATTTAAAAGATTTTATCCCAACCATTTCCAAATAAAAATTATACCATGTGTAGCTTTTGTAACTCTAATCTATGTCATTTACTCAATTGGTAGTTGATAAAAAAATATAGAAGGAATAAGTTGAATCGTCAATGTCACTAAATAATTTATAGTGGTTCAACATTCGAGATTTTATGTGAAATATTTTGTGAAAGAAAAAACAAGTTTGTGAAATATTTTGTTAGAATATGGTAATTTTGTTGATGGAATTTAAATTGTCCAATCAACATAAAAGTTAGGTCATTCTTAGCATTCTAATAGAAAGCAAGAGACGAAACTTGTGTATTTTGATCGGTTGGGACTAATAGGTTCGAACCTGCAACTTTTGCCTTGACAATGCAATGTTTTGGAACTTACCAAAAAGTGAATAATGTTAAATTTGTCAAGTGAAATTTGCTTAGTTCATTAAACAGCTTGAATGTCTTTCAAAATAATAATAATAATAGTAATAATAATAATGTTTTCAAAAATAATAATAAGAAGAAGAAGAAGAAGAAGAAGAAGGTGAATGATGGGATATTTGATATTAGGGAAGTAGTATATAAATATCATTATCATTGAACTATATTCACGTTAATTAACATGAAAAAATAGATCTTACTGAAAACAAACTTTTTATTTTATTATTCATCATTCAAAATAGGTACATGTTTAAAAAATTATATATTAAGTTGATTTTCTTAAAAAATCCCTGAACTTTGGGTAGATTTTAAGTATATTCACAAAGGTTGAAAAGTTACATTTTTACTATTGAACTTTGGGATTAGTTGAAAATCACACTTAAAGAGTGGCTTCGTTAGAATAAGATGAAAATCGATGCGACGGTTGATGTGTAAATATTGGTTGTGACATCGCATACAACACCATTCATATAAATTGGTGGGACGGTGATGTGTAACAGTTTACTATGTAAGGGGGCGTTTGGATTGAGGAGTTGGGAGAACTTAATAACTCCCCAAACTCCTTGTTTGGCCGAAGGAGTTATTAACTCCTTTTTGTAGGCCCCACAACTTTATTAACTATTTCTTCAACTCTTTTTATGGGTCCCACAAATTTTTAACTCCTTTTTGTGGGTCCCACAGACTTATTTACTCTAGTTCATACAACTCCTACTCCCCAACTCCTCAATCCAAACAGCCCCTAAATGATTTGGATTGTCTATTTTGAGATGAAATAAATAGTAAGAACAATCCTAATAGTATATACAGTTATAAATAATATCACACCAACCTTCTAATTTTTACACATCAACTGCCATGCAATTTTTGTAAATTGGTGGGACAGTTGATACGTAACAGTTTACTATATAAATGATTTGGATGATCTATTTTGAGATGAAATAAATGGTAACAACCATCCTAATAGTATATATAGTTATAAATAATATCACAACAACCTTCTAATTTCTACCTATGAACTGCCATGCAATTTCATTTATATTTAAACGAAAAAAATACATTTTTTGAACAATTTCAAAATTTAAATGTAATCTTAAATAAATTTCAAAGTTCGAAAATAAAAATGAAACTTGTTAAGATATAGAGTCTAATTCAAACGTTTATATAATCTTACTTTTTTTTTTTTTTTGAGAGTAGAAAGTCCTCTCGAAATTTTTATTAAAAAGTAAAATAAAAAAAAAAAACCTCTCGAAATTTCACGAGTACCAAATCAATCTAG
Source organism: Trichosanthes cucumerina (assembly GCA_036507285.1). NCBI lineage: Eukaryota > Viridiplantae > Streptophyta > Magnoliopsida > Cucurbitales > Cucurbitaceae > Trichosanthes > Trichosanthes cucumerina. The sequence goes on from CM071835.1 coordinate 100,030,616, forward strand.
TCTACGAGAAAAGGAAGGTTTACCAAGATTGAAAATTCAATTATGGAGGCCATTTAATTTAGCCAACTACATGGATAATCAGACAGTAAACTTACTATTCTTTAGAAATGTCAATTTAATTTCTAGATTTCTAACTAAATTAGTAGAATGACGTTGACGCAGTAGTAACTTGCTAGGAGAAAATTGGAATTTACTCTCATTAATTTAAAAGTTATAGTTTATGCTTATCTATATATATTACATTGACAAATAAAAAAGGAGAAAATAAATTTCAACCCACAAATAGTGTATGCCAATGTTTAAATTATGCTCGAATCTATATCAACTCAACGACATCTTAAAATATTGTGTTAAATTGACATCAAGTATAGACTTATAATCAAGAGGTTATATGTTCAAATTCTCCTACCTCAAATGTTGCGCTAGAAATATTATTCAAGTATCTTCAAATTATAACACAAAATGGAATTCCCCTCTAATAATGGTTTGGTTTTAGTTTCATGTTTTAGAAATAGAAACTCTACTTGTATTATGGGACACGATCATCTCTTAGTATATGAAATGTAAACTTAGTTTCTATTTGTTTCTTAAATTGTTTAAACCAACACTTTTAGCTCCCGTTTGAGAACTATTTAGTTTTTTATTTTTTACTTTAGGAAGTTGTGCTTGTTTTCTCTTTCATCTTTCTTAAGAATGGAAAAAAAAAAAGAATTCTTAGCCAAATTCCAAAACTTAAAAAAAAAAGTATGAAAACTACTTTTTATAGTCTTCAAAACTTGGTTTGTTTTTTCGAACATATATAAAAAAACAAATAACCAAACAAAAAACTCACAGGTGGAAGTAATATTTATATGTTTAATTAAAAAAAAAATGGTTATCAAACCAAGTCTTAGTCGTTCAGATTTAAATTATGCTGCCATATTGTTATTGAGGTTCAAAAGTGACATGTTGGATCATCGAAATTTTCACTTGATTTCTAATCAATCCCCAAAATTTGAAATTAGTTTATAAATGGTTCCTAGATTTTTTTTTTTGTTTGTTTGTTATAATATGTTGGGTGGAAGAATCAAATCTCAAACTTATTGGTCAAAAGTATAACTTATCTAATACGATAATGTTGAGGTAGTTAACATATACTGATAAGACTTTGATAATATGTATTTTTTAAACGAGTGGAACCTTTTATACATCTTTTAGTTTTTTTATACGCAATACCCACTAGAAACCAATTTATAACTGAAAGTCGATTTTAAACTTTATAAATCAACTAGAAATCAAATTCAAACATTAAGGACGAAACATGTCACATTTAAAATCTAATGACAAAATGAAAACAAAATTCAAATCTCAAAGAATAAAAGTGTTAAGTTTGAAAACTCAAAAACCTTATCAAGACTAAGTACAAATTTAAAGGTTTGTGTTGGAAGGGATGTTATAACAACATGTATTATAATAGTATGTGAATAACTATACCATCAAAACACATACTATTATAATTTAGATTAAATAACTAAATACCCTCCTATAATCTTATAAATTATTATAACTCACTCCATTCTTAAGAAACACGACAACCCCATAATTAAATTCCAAAACAAAAATAAAAATTTGAAAAAAGTAATTTTAAAGTTTTGAACATTGTACTAATTTTCAAGAAGGTGGATGAAAATGAGAATAAATTACTGAATAAAAATGAGTTTCACCTTTAAAAAAAAAAAGAAAAAAGAGAGAGAGAGCGATTCACTTGGCTATGTTGCTCATGCTCATGAATGATACATCCGTCGGAATCCTAAGGTGGCAGAGAAATGGCCAGCTGGCAGATACGGAAAAGGGGGATTGTGGGGCCCACGAAAGGGAAGTTATTATAAGGTGACCGGGCTGTTACCCTAAAATGAAACACACCATAGCCCACGAGACATGTCATTACATTTACCACCCATTTAAATACAAAACTCCCGTTTCATTTAGGTCCCGTTTCATAACCATTTTGTTTTTTTCTTAGTTTTTTAAATTTAAGCTTAAAAATATTACTTATATCAATGAGTTTATATGTCTTTTTATCTACTTTTACTTATGTTTTCAAAATCCAAGCCAACTTTTGAAAACTAAAAAAAGTAGCTTTAAAAAACTTGATTTTATTTTTATAATTTGGCTAAAAGTTCAAATGTTTATTTAAGGGAGATGATCTCTGTGGTAGAGAAATTAAGTAAACATAAGCTTAACTTTCAAAAACAAAAAACAAAAAACAAAATGGTTATCAAACGAAATTTTAGTTATCCAAAAACAAACACATCATCATCCATCATCAACAGAAGAATTATACCAAAAATTAAGATACATTCTCGAAAAATAAAACTTCCATTGAAGAGAAGTAAATCGATGAGTTTCATAAAAAATTATTGTAGAATCGAGAATGAAGTTTAGAATACATGTCAAATCATGAATTGGTAATTGCATCCAATTTTCCAACAAAAAAAAAAAAAAAAACAACTCTAATTGTTTCGAATTTTCTCGTGCTTCAAATGGAATATTTTCAAAATCCCATGAATAGGATCAAACTATATTTCATGGTATTTACATGTGATTCCTACCCCAAATCAACAGTAAGCGACATTTATAGTTTGCGTGCATGTTATAATAACATGTATTGTAATAATCTATAGTGGTGGTTTGAGACATTGTGGATTATAATAACCTGAGTTTTAATAGTTTGTGAGTTATTGTAATATGTGAAATTATATAATGTTTGTTTAGTTTGAATTTATAATAGTTTGTGTTTGGAGTGCATAGTATTCTACATGTTATTATGACACGTTTTACTTAATATGTGTCCCTAATAGACCATAAAATAACTTACACTCCAAATACAAACTATTATAATTCACATTAAATAACTCTCAAACCTAAACATCAATTATATATACAAACTATTATAGTTTTTTTTTTTTTTTTTAATTACAAACTATTATAGTTCATGAGAATCGTCCTTAAATTTTAATTTTAATATGTATTGTTTAGATTTGTGTGTAAACTCCCAAAGGCCACGTCTTAAATTATTAATTAGCTTTTTTTTTTGTGTGTGTTTAAAATTTGTTCTGATAGCGACGTTAACGGCGTTAAATTTGCCGTCTAAAGTACTGTCAGACTTATAGGACAAGGTGTGTGGGGCCGACCTAAATCAATCAGGAACTGTTGTCAGAGATGAGTAGACGGGACCAATTGACTTTCCCGAGGTTAATTTTCTTTTTTCTTTTCAATAATATAAATCAATTTCGATAGCCTTTTCTCTCTCTCTAGTCTCTATTCGAATTATTTTTTTAAAGAGTTTACTTTATTTATGTTTTAAATTACAACTTTTATCATGAGTATTTTAAAGTTGTGTTTTTTTTAAGACATAAAATCGTGCTTGTGTCTAAGTTTATAATATGTTTGGAGCATTGTATTGAATTTGAATGAATGTTGTTTGGATTACCTTGTTCAAAATTTAATCAATAAGTTTGATACACAATCTCATGATTTTGAACATTGCACTCTAAATATTATTTTACTAATTCTCAAACATTGAATAATATCTATCAAATACTGTTTTCTAATTCTCAAGGTTTCAAACTTTTCATAACAAAATCTCATAATTTTAATTCCATAAATTATGATTTCGAAACTGCTTCACACACTCCTTTAAAGTATGTTTAATATTCTTCAAACATTCAATATTATGTTTAATAAATCACTCAACTCTAAGAATTATTAAGTTATTTAAGCATTGATTTTATATTAAATATATTTTAAATTTTACATATTTCTCCTTAATCAATAATATACTAGACACGAAATTAAAATGCTTGATGGACAATTTTTAGAAGCAGTACAAAAAAAACTTAAAAGACTTATTAAATAATTTTTTAAAGTTAAAAAAAGTATATTAGACCATTTTTTTTTAGCTCAACAACATGTGGAAGTTAAGGTTAAATATCATCTTTTAGTCAAGGCAATTGAGCTATACTCAAACTCTATTCACTTAAAGCTTATAAAATAAACTTGTAATTTCACATTTATTTATAGAATAAAGCACTTGAGAATTAGAAGGACAATATAGTTGGTGTATTTAAGTTTGGTTCAATTTAACATATTTGGAAAAAGATTAGTCAATGACTTTCAAATCAAACTTTATGAATCACTCATGTCATTGCAAAATGTTGATTTAACAAGGGAACTTATGAATTATGGGGTAGGTTTCAATAATAACTCTTAATTTTGAAAAGTTTTCATCTTAACCTTTGAACCCTTAATTTTTGTTTTCAGAACAATCTTTGAAGATTTTTTTTTTTTGTTAAATTTAATGAAAAATGATGTATTTGCATATGTTTTGTTTCATTTTTTGCACATGCGTTGTTTTATTTTTCAAACGTATATGTTTAAACACGCTCACATAAACAACCATACAAATGCAAACACAACATTTTCCATCTATGAATTTAATTAAAAAAAAAACCTCTCCCGTGTTTGTTTTTCTCATAGTTCAAGCATTTAAATGAAACTTTTTAAATTTTGCGATATAATTGAAACTAATCTCATAGTTGAGTAATATTTTTGATAATTTAACCTATTTTTTATTTATACATCACAATTATTAGAATATATTTCTTTCAAATTATACAGCTTAATTTGGAAATATATATATTTACTGGAAAACCATTTTGAAACTATTGAAACCACAAAGACTGTATTGGTAATTTAACATAAAATGGGTTTACGATGCTGAAGTTAATCGATCAGGGTCCTTGATGAGCCGTGGGCCCAGCTTCTGGCAGATCCTGCGGCTGTCCTTATCCTAATGTTCCCATTTTACCCCCATCTATCTCTTACAATTACCTGAATTCCCAAAACAGCTTTATTTTTATTTACGGTATGACTTCATTACATGAAGTCAAATATATATATATATATATATATATATATATTTTGGACTTACCGTAAAATCTAAATGCTTGGTTTTGATTGGATCGTTAATTTAATATCGTTGTATTGTGGGCTTTTAGATGAATGATTCTTTTTTTTAACTTTAGTTGATTGGAATAGAAACATCCTCTTTGATTCTTTATTATATATCTTGATTTTGACTCCATCCACTTTATTCACTCGTTTAAGGTGACATAAAATAATGTGTTACAATTATTCGACACATTTATCATATGCTCTAATTAATTAAATTATATCTTAAAAGGATTGTTTTCTCTAACTTTAATTTTTGTATGCACTCGATATTAGGCACATCAGATAACTGACATATACTTATTTAATTTAAAGTTGAATGTTCAAATCATCGTATCTCCCATTTGTTGTACTAAAAAAAATATTTTTGCATAAGTGTGCCAACCTGCACATATCTCGACTAGTTAAAACATGTACATTCAATCGTTTCGAATTCTACCCATTCCATTTATTTGAACAAATAAAACAAAATATTTGTATATGAACGTAGTTTTTCCTACCATCTTGAAATTTGTACTGAAAAAACAACTTATGATGTGTAAAATGTGATTATCTTTTAATAAGCGTTTTCCTGAACAAATCATTTTGGTTTTCGTTTTTTTTTTTTGTGTTCAATATAACTATTAGAAGCACGCTTACAATGCGTAATAAAAAAAATTGTATTTTTTATTATTACTCTCAATTTCATAACATTTGTTATAAGTTTTATGAGCTTCGAACTTTTCATAATTCGTGTGACACTTTGTCCAAACAAAAGATTAGTTAGAGCTTTAATTTGAAGATGTAAGAGATATGTGGTACATGGCAATGTGAGAGTTCACTATGCTTTCAATTGTGACAGATTATTGTTTGTGGGACTTTAGATGATGTTCTCTGCATGCCATATAGGAACATGCTTTGTTTTTATCTAATAAATGAACCAAATTGCCCTTTGTACAATTGTTGCAGTCTAATCCACACACAACTCGTAATCTAAAGTTCGTATTTTATCCTACATCATTTTGGATTTTCATGTGAAATTTTTACCAAGATAATGAACAAAATCTTATAACCAAATGCATTAGTATAGAAACTATAAGACCACGATTGATTATAGTACACAACGACCATTTTTCAATTTTCGTATGTATTTTTAACGTTCTCAAAATGTTAAAATTCACTAGGTCGACAATACTTTAGATTGAAAAATAAGACGAAATACATGATAATCCTTAAAAATGATTTTATACCAACATTTCATTTTTTGTCTCTACACGTTTCAATTTTAAAAATGTAATAAATAACTTATCCACCAACTTATGCCTATCAACTGAGTTATACTTGAGAGAAACTTAGAACCTTATTAAGGAAAAAAAAAAAAAGTTCAATACATGCAAATCAAATTAGAACTTTTTCAAAAGCAAAAAAGATAACATATTTAGGCATCGATTGGGTTATAAAAAGGGAATAATCTTGAAGGCAATCAACACAAAACAAGTTTTTCATCCTTAATTATCTTCTCCTAAACTAACAGAAAAGACTACTTTTTTGGCCATCAAAAGTGGAAGAGAAATTTGGGACCTGCAATTCAAAGGAACGCAAGCGAGTAAATTCAGATTCACTGTTCAAACCATAAACTATGAACAGTGAAATAACAAAATTACAAATCATGTAATAATTTCTTGAGTTTAAGGCTCAATTCTGCAGCTAAGCGATGGACAAGGCAAAGGAAAAGAAACAGAATAGCGTCCTTGTCAGCAGCATCCAAATGGGTTCCTTCCATTACCCATCTCTGCAAAAGAAAAGAAAAAAAAAAAAAAAAACTCTACAAAGAAAGCGACCCCTTATTACTCGCACAGTGCCCATTTGCAAATTTGCAACCAGAAATGAAGAGAGAGAAAAAGAGGAAATGTAGAGAGAGAGAGAGAGAAATGGAGTGAAGGGTCAGTGTGATGTTGCAGGTTTTGTAACAGAGTTGTGGCAGATGGGTTTTTATCTTTATCTGTGAAATAATTCATTCCTTCATACTCTGTAATTTTTCTCCCCCAATTCTCTCTCTGGTTCTATACACAGTTATGTATTGCGCTGCGATGTGATTGAACGGCCATAGCTTTTCTTTGGTCTAACAGAAGAATCAAATTATCTCAAAAGGGGAAATTCAATATTGTTTCCTCTTAAACTCAACAATGTCTCTCCCATTACTTCACTCAGCATTTCAACGTCCTTGAGAAAGAGAAAAGAAGAGGGGGTTTTTTTCATTTTGGCGTTTGTTGAAAGGTATTTTCAGGTTCTTGTAACTGGCCATGGAAAGTGTAGCAGTTGTGTAACATGAAGTCTGTGAAGAAGGCAGCCATGGCATTTCCTGTTGAGCTTGTTGTTCTGGTTTTTCTCTTCTGTGCTACCATTGCTGTGGTGGATTCTGATGATGGTAAGCCACCGTTAAGAAATGAGAGACAAATCTTAAACTTCAAAATGGCATTAGCAATCAAGTCAAGGTGTGATGAGCATTCTTCTCTTCTCAACTCTTTTGAGGGCTTGGTGGAAAGAAAAGAAGTATATCCAAGAACATTTCTGAAAAGGAAGGATTTGGCGGTTGTTATGGATTTTTTCAAGCATTATTTGGACACCCTCTTAAGATGGCTTGCTGTTTTTCTAATGTTATTTTAACAGTTTCCGTGCACCCCTTTTCCTTATTTTAATCTTTTGAAACTAGTGCTAAGGAGTCTCTCACTTGAAATCTATTGGTCTTTCTGAAATGCTATGGCTATGTTTACATTATCCTTTGGCTCTAATGGCTATGGAAGCTCAAGATCTTTGGTTACATGTTTTCTTATATTGAAGGAGCTACGTTGTTGGACATCAAGAAATCATTTAGGGATGTGGATAATGTTCTATATGATTGGACAAGCTCACCTTCTTCAGACTACTGTATATGGAGAGGTGTCACCTGTGACAATGCCACTCTCAATGTTCTCTCTCTGTAAGCCACCAAATTTTCCTGTCAGTTTTCTGGGTTGGTTTCAAAATCCAGTTTAACGATCGTTCTAACTTGTTCATTTCTTTTTTGTCCTAGTAATCTTTCGGGTCTCAATCTGGACGGGGAAATTTCTCCTTCGGTTGGGAACCTCAAGGGCCTGCAAACTTTGTACTCCTCTCTTCTTTCTTCCTGTTCTCACTTTTCTAAGCCTTCTTCTAATATTACTTTAGAATTTCTCCATTTCATTTTCATATATTTCCTGGAAAAAGCAAGTTTCTCAAAAAGACTTATAGCCTGATATGTAATATACTTGATTTTGATCCCACTCTGGGATTATTTGAACAGGGATTTGAGGGGTAATAGGCTTTCTGGGCAAATTCCAGATGAGATTGGTGATTGCTCTTCGTTAATAAATTTGTAAGTGCTACTGAGTTTACAAATTGTTCAATATCTTTGACTTAAGCTTACTGATGGAATGTTGACCTACTGTAACTTTGTAGGGATTTATCGTTTAATGAGATTTATGGAGACATACCGTTTTCCATTTCGAAGTTGAAGCAACTTGGAATGCTGTAAGTTCAAACACAAGTATCAAACTGTTTGTTAACTATGTGATGTAGAAATTATCATCTTATTACGCCTCTATTCTTCCAGAGTTCTGAAAAATAATCGGCTTATTGGACCGATCCCGTCAACCTTATCCCAGGTTCCGAACTTGAAGGTCTTGTAAGTTTTCATGCCATCCTTTTCTCGCTACCTTCAAAGTTCTTATTTTGAGAAACCAACAACTGAAAGATATCCATTTTGTACCCTTGGTTCTAGAGATCTGGCACAGAATAATCTCAGCGGGGAAATACCAAGACTAATTTACTGGAATGAAGTGTTGCAATATCTGTGAGTATTTTTAAACTCTTATTCTTCAGATATCAGCCAGTTTTTCTTTGTTCTAATTCTAAATGCTTCATTTGTTATTTCTAACTCTATCTCAGTGGTCTGCGCGGCAACAATTTGGTAGGCACACTCTCTCCAGATATGTGTCAGCTCACTGGCTTATGGTATTTGTAAGTGATCTTTGCTTCCACCAAAAGACTATGGCATTTCTTCCCTTTCTCCATTTGAACTTATTCTCAGCCTAATAAAACTCTTTCCATTTGAAGTGATGTGAGAAACAACAGTTTAACTGGCAGCATACCTCAAACCATAGGCAACTGCACAGCCTTCCAGGTCTTGTATGTATTATATCCTTCTCATTGAATTCTATGTTCACAACTCTATGTGTATAACTAGATAAATTTTCTATTCTTGTTGATCGGCAGGGACCTGTCATACAATCATCTCACTGGAGAGATACCGTTCAACATTGGTTTCCTTCAAGTAGCCACATTGTATGTGTTCCTGAAGTGATTTTGCATTTTCATACTATATCTGCAGCTATGCTTTATGTTAGTTTCAATGAATTGTATTGACTTTTGTACTGTTCCTTCAATTGTTTTGATTTTCCTTTCCAGGTCCTTACAGGGTAATCAGTTATCAGGTCCCATTCCACCAGTAATAGGTCTGATGCAGGCGCTTGCTGTGCTGTAAGCAATTTTAACTTTCTCACAATCAAGTTCATGGACTTTCTTTTATAAGGAGGATATTTATCACATGATTCTTGCTCTCTTTTTCAATTGTGGCTTTATTCCTAACTTCTTCCACTCATATCCAAATCAGAGATTTGAGCTGCAACATGTTATCTGGTCCAATCCCCTCTATCTTGGGGAATCTGACTTACACTGAGAAACTGTAAGCATATTTTTACTGCTCTCTCTCTGTTCTTCCCATTCGACAGCATCATGTAAAATTCCTGTTACATAAATCCTAAAACGTTGAATGAAGTAACTGCTAATACAGATATCATATCAGTAATATAATTTAGATGGCAACTTCTAGTATGCTTGTTTCTCATCATTTTTGCTATTTCTGTATCTAAGAATGTATTGCAACTTACATGTTTGTAGCAAAGCACACATTTCATGAGATTTCTAATTTGATGGCATACAGGTACTTGCACAGTAACAAGCTCACTGGATCCATTCCGGCCGAGCTTGGGAATATGACGAAGCTCCATTATCTGTAACATTTCTCTCTTTATCTTCATATTAATGTGGAACATTCTCTGTGTTCTTTGTTTTCTGATGAGAGACATGGGCACATAATATGATTTCTTAACAAGCCTTTCAATCTTAGTGTGCATTCGGTACACTCTTTCCTTGATGCAACATTCAATCCTTGAGCATTTTATTTGTCATGTTTAAATCTGTAAATCTCAACTTTTCATTCATGTATTTGAGACTTCAATTGTGATGTTGATGATTATTGTTGTAATTTTTTTCCTTTGAAGGGAACTGAATGATAATCATCTTACTGGGAATATTCCAGCTGAGCTTGGGAAACTCACGGATCTGTTTGATCTGTAAGCTTCATCATTCTGTTCAAATACAAGTGTCTTTTGCATGTCTTAATTCTAATATCTGATGAAGCGTTCTTGCAGAAATGTTGCTAATAACAACCTTGGAGGGCCTATCCCTGATAATCTTAGCTCATGCACAAATCTCAACAGCCTGTAAGAATTTAATCCAATCTCTGATTCCATTCAGAAGTATCTGCTTTTCATTAAGACAGTTAAGATTTGTTGGTTTCAGAAATGTGCATGGCAACAAGTTGAATGGAACTATTCCGCCGTCTTTCCAGAGGCTGGAGAGTATGACTTACTTGTAAGTTGAGTTGTTTTGAGTTCAACATCACATTGAAGTTGCTAAAGAGCTTCTTTTCTGTTCATGAGGATGGAGATCATAAAATATGCTTCATTTGATTGTCATATCTCAAGGGTAATATATGTTTGCTTCTCATCATCTTGACCATCTGTAGGAATCTCTCCTCAAACGATCTACGAGGTCCGATTCCAGTTGAGCTGTCTCGTATTGGCAATTTGGATACGTTGTAAGTATATGAGATCTAATATTCACTCATCCTTAGCCATATTTCTCATACTAACTTGTAGTTCCTGCACAGAGACATTTCGAATAACAAAATTAGTGGCACAATTTCCTCGTCCTTCGGCGATCTGGAACATCTTCTAAAGCTGTATGCATCTTTAACTCATTTTTTTAATCATCAATCATACGTCTTTGGGCTGAAATCACTGACCTATGTTTTTAAATGTTCATAGAAATTTAAGCAGGAACCATTTAATGGGAATTATTCCAGCTGAATTTGGCAATCTAAGGAGTGTAATGGAAATGTAAGCGGTTCTGATACTTTTGTCCCTTTTCTTGGTTGGGGAGGGGAGTCGTAGGGTTGAGCAGGTATCCATTGAATGCAGGAACCTCAGTTTTCTATACTAATTCTATTGTCTTTATGTTGCTATATTGTAGAGATATTTCACACAATCAGCTCTCTGGGCTCATTCCTCAAGAACTGAGTCAACTTCAAAATCTGCTCTCCTTGTAAGTTTTCATCAATAATTCTTTCCAAGAGATAAAGGGAACTGATTCTTCTCTTTTAACTGATGCAGGAGACTCGAAAACAACAATTTATCTGGGGATGTGACGTCGCTGATTAACTGCTTAAGTCTTACTGAATTGTAAGTTCATCATCCCCAAACAAAAAGTGATAGAATAATGTTGAAACAAAAGATGTGTAACCAAGTCAATATATTGGTCTCTACAGAAACGTATCTTATAACAGTCTAGCTGGTGACATTCCCACAAGCAACAACTTCTCTAGGTTTTCATCTGACAGGTAAGAATTTTTGGCATTTGATAGATTTTGTGGATATATTGGTCTCAATTTTTCTGCCTTCCTTTTTTGGATAGATTTTGTAATGAAAAGGAAGGCAGAAAAGAAACACAAAAAGCGTCTATTTGATAGCTATTCATAGTTCAGTCTCAGTATATTTTTTCTTTTCATTAACTGTACAAGCTTCTGATGTTAGTTTACTTTCAGTTTCCTTGGAAATGTTGCCCTCTGTGGATATTGGAATAGCAACAACTATCCCTGCCATGAAGTTCGTACGACAGAGCGAGGTAATTATGCTTTTCAAATGGTTTTGATAGTTTTATCTATTAATGTAGTAGGATCATGTGGTTCTTTCGTGAGAATAATCGAGGTGTGCACAACTATAATGTGAGGAGTTGAATGAAGAAATCTGCCATGTTATCTAATTTTCCTTCATTGCTTTCAATGTAGTGACAATATCTAAAGCCGCTATCTTGGGAATTGCTCTTGGTGCTCTAGTTATTCTTCTAATGATTCTCCTAACGGTGTGCCGTCCAAACAACACAATACCTTTCCCAGATGGATCACTTGATAAACCAGGTAGTTTTTACTATACCAATCTATGAAGCTATTCCTTAGGCCATCCCTACATACCTGGTTAAATTGCAGTTAGAGAGCTACTGATTCTTCTGAAAATAGTCTATTTGTGAAACATTCAATATGGCACAATGCTTTGACTGTGAATGTATATGTAATTTAACTAAATATTTGATTACTAAAACATTCCATTATGTGCCTGGTGAAACCTCAGTTACCTACTCAACTCCCAAGCTAGTGATCCTTCACATGAACATGGCACTTCACGTGTATGAGGATATTATGAGGATGACCGAAAATCTGAGCGAAAAGTACATAATCGGACATGGAGCTTCAAGCACAGTCTACAAATGTGTACTGAAGAATTGCAAACCTGTGGCTATCAAAAAGCTTTACTCTCACCAGCCCCTAAGCATGAAGGCATTCGAGACCGAACTTGAAACCGTGGGTAGCATCAAGCACAGAAATCTAGTCAGCCTCCAAGGATACTCCTTGTCCCCCTCTGGAAATCTCCTCTTCTATGACTACATGGAAAATGGCAGTCTTTGGGACCATCTACATGGTAAGGTTAAGCTCTTATTAGTCTTAATATCACCACAATTGTCGCCTTACATGTTTTAGTTGCTTTAATTCTATTTGCCATTTCGTATACAGATATGGTATTTTCAGCCTGAATGTGCTTGATCTCTGGCTGTTCAAAAATCAATATAGAATGACAGTGAGTAATGAGTCTAGATTTGGCACTAATTTAGATTTGTACAGGCTCTAGCTCTACCAAGAAGAAAAAACTTGACTGGGACACTCGGCTTAATATTGCACATGGAGCAGCTCAAGGACTATCATATCTACACCATGATTGTAGCCCTCGCATTATCCACAGGGATGTCAAGTCATCAAACATTCTATTAGACAAGGATTTTGAAGCCCATCTCACTGATTTTGGCATCGCCAAGAGTTTATGCACCTCGAAGACTTATACATCCACTTATATCATGGGAACCATTGGATACATCGATCCAGAGTATGCTCGAACTTCCCGACTTACTGAGAAGTCTGATGTTTACAGCTTTGGCATTGTGTTGCTTGAATTGCTCACAGGAAGGAAAGCTGTGGACAATGAATCAAACCTCCACCAATTGGTCAGTACAACTTTATTGTGTGATTTACTTTACCATCCCTAGTTTTTTTCGAATGCCATGATATTGAGTGCATTAGCCAGGTTTCTGTTGTGTTTGAAGTATGGAGAGTTATTAGTTTTCCCTGAGTCGTAAAGTTTCAATTTCTTTACAATGCTTAGTTTTTAACCTTTTCATTAATATCTTTCAGATCAATTATCTGGTGTTTTACTTTTCACCTATTAGGTATGATGACTATTTCCTCTTATTCTTTCATATATCTCAGATCTTATCAAAGACAGCCAACAATGCTGTAATGGAGACAGCTGATCCTGAAATAACTGCAACTTGCAAGGACCTTGGAGCTGTAAAGAAGGCATTTCAGCTTGCTCTCCTATGCACAAAGAGGCAGCCATCCGATCGACCAACAATGCACGAAGTAACGCGCGTCATCAGTAGTCTCCTTCCCTGTGCCACACCACTGAAGCCAACGCCAACCATAACATCCCTGCCTCCATCTGCAAAAGTCCCTTGCTACAAGGACGAGTATGCAAATCTAAAAACGCCACACGTGCTGAACTGCCCGTCCATGAGCACCTCAGATGCCCAGCTCTTCCTCAAATTCGGAGAGGTTATATCACAAAACAGTGAGTAACAAGCTAAGAAAACCTCTACAACTAAGAAGAAAAAAATATCTTCCAAGAATGGTTGGCTTGGAGGGTAGACTTGATGAATTCCTGTATAAAAGATTTAACAACCATCTTGTTACTGTGTAGTGTAAGCTATAAAAGTAGGAAGGCAAGCATGAACATGCATGTTTTGGTAGATTTAGATGTAGAAATGATATTGGGAAGTAAAGAAGTATTGTTTGTTTCAATTAATGGGAGTGATTTTTGGGGTGGGACCTGTTGACAGTGTTGAGTTTGAAAGCTGCTGGGGCTGGCTTGTGTTTATTATGGGCTTCATGTTCACGCTAGTAATTGATGAGTGAGAGGATGATGGCATTTAAAGTGTTAACAGCAAGGCATCAATAATTTACTTGGTCTGGAGCTTAGTTTTTTTTTTTTTTTTTTTAGTGTACGGTTTGTCATTAACTTTAACTAGGCAATGATTTCAGAGGTGATAAATCAACTTGCTAACTGTTTTGATTTCTGTATCTCCATCTAAAATTTTGTCGGTTAAATTATTAATTTAGTCCTTTATAGTTTTTGAGAAAGTTATAATTTAGTCACTTTAATTCAAAAGTTTGAATTCATTCTTATATGATTTCTTATAATGATAAAATCTAATTGGAACTCAAAGATTAAATTTTAACTTATCTTAGTTGAACTACAAATTTTGTCTTTTTAAGTCTTTCAACTTTTGAGTATGTCTATTTAGAATTGTTGTTTTTATAACTTTAATTTTTTTTTTTTAATCTTACCACCTATTTACAGAAGAATGTTGCTGATGAAGCTCTATTAAATAAATTTTGGGTGAGGTAGGATTGGATCTAACAACCACTTGGATGAATTATAAATGAATGGTTGTATACAATTGGAAATAAATGAGTTTAAATAGATGGTCAAGTTGGACAGGTTGTAAACTAGGGCTTAATATAATTGTTAATCTCTAGACTTAGTCTAATTGACTAGTAGATAGGTCCCATCACTTCATCAAACCTTATCTAATACTGTACGAACACGTCAACCGACATTGAATTTTTTGCAGTATATTCTTTAAAGTCGCAGAACGATAACTATTTGACTACAACTATAACATCAAGACTCTCAACCATGTGAATGAAATAAAAAAAATAACACCACAATCTATCAAACAAAGGAAAAATCAATCTATATTGAACGACAATCAGCAAAAGAAACTCATTAAAGTCATTGGGAATGCTTACAAAGTGCTTAAGCAACGAGCAAATTTGCAGCATTGTACATTCTCAAGATCTAGAAGAAAGAAGCCGCAGTTAAATTCAACCATAAATGAAGCTCATGGGAAAATATCAATATCAGGAACCCAGATCCTGTGAATTACATGTGTCAAAACGTGCAGAGAGTGTTTGAGGAACCAAATGTTAAGACTATAAGAGCAGTTTAACATGTTAACTAAAAGTTCTTAAGTCAATTAAATGGACTGGGGAAGGTCACCCTATCCATCTTTTCAGGCATAATTCCTGTAAGCATAAGAACGATATTAGCAGTTTATCAACCAACCAGGTTATCAATCTTGGTGAACCAAAAAGGATTTGAAAGTTGTGGTTCATCAGTCAAACTAAACTTCAAGGTGGCAGTTTTATGTGTGGGTGAGTAGTTGGGTTGGTTGTGTCTTAGCTTAGGCCAGTACAGACAGGTGTTGACAAATGCGGACTCAAAAGTCTGCTGCTACCTCAGCTTTACTCTAACTTCATATCCCCATTTCATTATAAACAACGAGACATGGAAGTTTTGGTTTTTAACATATAAGGGAGTACAGTAACGACCATAAGAGCTAAAATCATACTAGAAAAACCTTCTGTTTCAGGGTCCCTAGAATAGTTAAAAGTCTCTTGCGTACCTAAGCAAGAGAAGGGAAATCTTTCTGGTCAGTTGAGATTTGTTAAATTGGCCTTATTAGCAGAGGTGGCACACTCTTGTAAATCGGCCAAGGAATATGAACGCCAAGTGGAGAAATTTCGTTGAGGTGGCACCATGGAAGCCAGATTGCAGTTGGATGCCCTGGATTGTGGATGCAGAGGTGGGCGAGGCGGTGGAGAGCTTGAATATGAGCTAGAATTTGAATCCTCACTGCTGTTACTTTCGGAGCTGCTCATAGCAACAGCCAAAGCCAGGGAGCTTATGCTTGAGCTGATGGGTCTCTTTGATATCCCACCACCGTTATTCTTGAGGGGGAAACTCCGGTTCTTCTCCCACACAAGATTATACGCCATAAGATTCCTACGTTTCTTGGAATAGGCATTCTCTGGCTTTGCAATCTCCTTCATGGAGGAAACAGAGGAGGCATCGGCCAGACTCGTGAAAGACTTTGATTTTCCGTTGTAGAACTTTGAGATACCTTTTCTGCATGTAGTAATAATTTTGTATTAGATCAAGGAACAAATGGAATGTGTGTGCGTGTTCTAGTGGATGATTGCATAGAAACCTTATTATATTACAAGTACTCAATCCTTCTTCCCAATCTCGGCAGTAGAGATTGCGTCTCTGAGTTGTTAAGCTAAAATCAAAAGGAGACATTGTTTTGCAGGCAGAACAATTTTGAAAATGCACTGCAAAGCAATGATTTCTTTCTGATTTGAGCTCAAGAAGATCTCAGAAACACAATCTCCACTATAGAGATTGGCAAAGAAAGATGATAAAAGAATTCGACGGTAAACACATGATTAAAGAGGTATTAAAGAAACGATGCCATCCGCTATAACTCTCGGAAATGCCCAGAATAGCGACTACTTTCAGGAGGTTAATGTAGGTCTTTTATCTGTTTATCAACAATAAATACTAGTCACCGGCAGCCAGTAAACATAATTCCCTAACAATAAGTCCAAAATGAAGCAAAAAGCATATGATCAAATGACTCCATCATCATGCAGGGAAAATTGACCATCCCCATTCTCCAAAGCATTGTACTGCAGGAGTATTAAATTTTCAAGCTCAATCAAGCCTTCCTTAAACATTTCAGCTTCACCAACCGTTTAACTTTAACACACTCGTTCCAGATCATCCATCAAATTAAAGAACTAGCTAGAGGACAAGGAACGATTTCGATTTCCAATTTCCAATTTCCAAACTAAGATTCGAGCAAGAAAGCACGAGTTCAAAAGAGAAACAAGATAATCAAATAGAAAGAACACCAACCTGACGGGCAAGACCTCCTCCAAAGAGTCCATCATATCAAGCGGCCCTTTATACGAGCTCTGAACCTCATCATTCTCGCCGCTATCCTCAGCGTCCGACGATCTCACAGACTGATCACTATTCCTCCCGATCGAAGAAGACGAAGAAGTGGAAGCCGAGCTGCAAGTGTTAGATTCCTCAACCTCCTTTTCAAACCCTTCAACACCGCGATCCACATCCCCAGTATCCAACCTCTCAAACACCGATCTATAACCCAAATCCTCCGGCGAGAATCCAGAGCCTTTATCCTCAACCCGCCGAACCCTATCCAAAGTAATCGACATGACGACTTCGAATTTGAACAGTGACAACAAGGAGAGAGAAGAAAGAACGGAGACGAGAAGAAGAAGAAGAAGAAGAAGAGGAGGAAATGGGGTTTTATAAATGAAAAATTGAGGGATTTTGGATTAAAAAAATGGACGGTCGAGATTGGAAGCACGTGGAGAACCGGCGTAGATGAGAAATGAATGAAAGATATTTAATTGGAAAAGAAATAAATAATGATGAGATTAGGAGAAAAAATGATAATAAATAAAAAAGGATAAAGTGGAATAATTAAATGAAGGGGTAAGGTAAGGTAAGGTAAGAGGGAAAAAAAAAAAGCCTTATCCTCATCCACTTGCAAGTTATTTAATATATTATATATTCGGATAACTTTAGCTCACATTTATGAGCTGTTTTTATTTTTTATTTTTTTCTTTTTTTGGTGGGTTGCCGTTGCCCACAGGATGGAAATTACGGTAGACCTGGGAGCACCTGATTAATTAGGCGATGACGTGGCGAGTCGGAAGCATAGAATCGGGTGTTGCGATGCTTATCCAAAAGAAATAGGAAGAAGGGAGTGGTGGGGCCCACATAGAAAGATTATAGAAATTCGGAGACGATCTTTGTCACTTCCAAATCCCGCTTTTAGCTCGGCTCGGCTCGGCTCGGCTCAGGCTGGGAGACACATCATAGGCTTATGATTTACGATTAGGATAGGATAAGGTGGTCATTTCCAACGTTAAATTGGAGAGTGCCACGTCAGTAATCATCATTTTTTTTAAAAAAATTTAAATAAAGGAGAGAAGCTAGAATCCGTAAAATTATTTTCTCATTTAAAGAAATGTTGGAAATGTTTTATATAATATATTTAGATATTATGAATTCTTGCAAAATTAAATATAAATTATTATTAATTAATTTATGAAGATGTTTTTTTAAATAAATTATTCTTTTATAATATATTATATTAAACATATTTTAATTTAAAAAAATAATTAAATTTATAATATAAAATACTATATTTATTAAAGTTTGATATTTTTCATACAATTATATATTTTAAAAATTCAAATTCAAAATATAGATAAAAAAAAACATAAAATTTATACTATTTGAATCACAAAATTTGAAAACACATCTATTAAATACACATATTATAAATTAAAAAACAGAAGGCAGAATTCAAATAGGCTAACAAACAGTTACTTAAATTCTGGAGGGAAGAGACCATGAAGGAGCGACAAGTCGATCGTACCTTTCATTGCAATTGCGGTCTAATCTAACAATGACTAAGACAAAACGACATGTAGTTTGGGGGTGGGGGGGAAGAATCATGAAATTGGGGTGTAGATTGAAAGAGTGGAATTGGAAAAAGAGAAATGGATAAGGTCATAACTCATAAGAGGCTTTTTTATTATTATTATTATTATTATTATTATTATTATTATTATTATTTTTGGTTTTCATTGGTTTTATTGAAATTCAGGATGCTGTCGGAAAAATAAAGGAGAAGCTACTGCAGGAACAGGAAGTGCTTTTGAGTTGGTTGTGGTAAAGATACGTGTAAAGTTTCTTACACACATATCTGCGTGCGGCCTTTCTTTTCTATGGGTTGGATTCTTCTTCACTCTTTTCAAAAATACCATTAAATTAAGTCAAGATGATTTTTAAAACAATGTAGGGTCCATTAGTATTAAAAAATTATTTATTATTTATAAAGACAAAATGAATAAAAAGAATAAGAATAGATAAAAGATTTTATTAAATTCAAACAAAAAAGTCGATAGGTCTACCAGGTTATATTTGCTTTGAGCAAGGAATAAGAATGAAAATTTTCACTCCCTGTAATGATGTTTATTGAATGTTTTGTAATGGAATCTATTGGTGAGATCCACCAAAAATTTGGAAATCGCACTCTTTTGAAAAAGGGCAATCCCCATTCCTCTTCATTCTCACTTCTTATTTC
This sequence comes from Trichosanthes cucumerina, assembly GCA_036507285.1. Lineage (NCBI taxonomy): Eukaryota > Viridiplantae > Streptophyta > Magnoliopsida > Cucurbitales > Cucurbitaceae > Trichosanthes > Trichosanthes cucumerina. The sequence goes on from CM071835.1 coordinate 100,050,143, forward strand.
CTGGTCTCATAACCTCGGGTTAATTAGGGCCTGTTTGGTACGCAATCTAAAAACAGAAATTTGAAAACAAGGGATTCAATGAAAACAGAGTTGTATTTCATGTTTTCAAATATGTGTTTGGTAGCAGATTTAGAAATTTGATTTCATTCTAAATGATTGTTTAAAGCATGCTCTATAACATATTTATAGATCATGAAATTAGTTGTAGATGCAAAAATAATTATTATATTGAATATAAGTCATTATTAATTAATTTAGGAAATAATTTTGCAAATTTTATAGAATTATCTTTTTATAATATAATATTCTATAATTTATAATATATTATATTATACATATTTTAATTTAACAAAAGTAAATTGAATTCATAACATGAAATATTGTATTTATTATTTTTATCTTTGTTTAATATAATTCTGCATTTTAAAATTTTAAATTCAGAATCTGGATACAATGAAAACATAAAAATGTTGTTTTTAATTTCTACTATTTGGATCCAGAATCCAAAAGCATTTAAAAACACATCTGCCAAACACATATTCACTGAATTCAGTGAATCCGAAAACATAAAACAGGATCCGGATTGCATACCAAACAGGCCCTTACTTTTCAACTTCACCATTCTCTTTTCAATTTCATTTCTAGTATATTAAAAAAAAACAACCTAAATTTAGAGGGCATAATATAATTAAGTTTTTATGAAATCATATTACTTAAATTTAACGAAGCAATAGTAATGCAGTATGAACTATAAAGGTACTATTTTCCAATATTCACACTACATTTTTAAAAAAAATTAAGAGGTTGGACTAATTCTAATTATTAATTAAATAAAGTGAAGCACATATTTAATATTCAAAAGATAGTTTCAAAATTATTATAAACATTATGATAATGTAAATGTCCATTTCCACATGCCCCTTTAACACCCATGTCATGTGACAAATTATCCTTAGTCATAGTGTCCTCCATGTGTCCATTTCTCACAAATGCTTAGTGTTCAATTGTACCACATTCTTCTTGTCATTTAGCCTATAAATAGTGGCTTATGGTGGTTTATCAAATACACACAATGGTGAAATCCTTCTCCAATTATCTCCATTCTCTTCCACTTTCTCTTTAATTTAGTCTTTATTTAATTTTCCATAAATTCCCACTATCTTTTGTTTATATTATATATATTCCATTTTCAAAACACTTGAATTATTATTATTATTATTATTATACTATTTAAATGTTGGTAAAATTATACCCGGTTTCCATCATTTTTCCACAGCACGTTATCAGCACGAAGCTCTGCCGATTTTTCTACCAGATTTTCATCCTATTTTCACTGAAGGTAGGTCCTCCGGGTAAGTCGTTTCTTTTTAATAATAAAATGTTATTTTGCATGTTTAATTGATTTCCTAATGTAAATGCAATTTCTTTTTATATAGTATTACTATGACAAATCTTGCAAAATTAGAATTTTCGGCTTTGGATATTAATGGAAATAACTACTTGCCATGGGTCATTGATGCTGAGATCCATTTAGACTCAATGAATCTTGGAGAAACAATTAAAGAAGGAAATGATGCATCAAATCAAGAAAAAGCTAAAGTCATGATCTTTCTTCGTCATCATCTTCACGAGGGATTGAAAATGGAGTATCTTACAATAAAAGATCCCTACATTCTATTGCAAGACTTGAAAGAAAGGTACGATCATAAAAAAAACAGTTATTCTTCCAAAAACTCGTTATGATTTGATGCACATGAGGTTGCAGGACTTCAAATCAGTAAGTGAATATAATTCTACACTATTCAGAATTAGTTCAAAATTAAAATTATGCGGAGAAATGATTACTGATGTTGATATGTTAGAGAAGACATTTTCCACTTTTTATGTCTCGAATATGCTCTGCGCAAAACAATATCGAGAGAAAGACTTTAAAAATATTGAGAACTAATTTCATGTCTTCTCGTAATTTGAACAAAATAACGAGCTATTAATGAAAAATCATGAATCTCGACCAACTGGAGCAACACCATTCCCTGAAATGAATGCTGTGAATTTCAATAATCGTGGTCGAGGTCGGGGTCGCGGTAGAGGAAGAAATACCTATTTTCGTGGTGGGCATTATAATTTTAAGAAACCCACACGAAGTGATGATTGTAAAGGCAAGACTCCACAAGATAAGAGTTCAAAAGATGATGAACATAAATGTTTCCGGTGCGGAATGACTGGGCACTGGTCACATACCTGTCGTACGTCAAAACACCTTGTTGATCTCTATCAAGCTTCCTTGAAGGAAAAAGGAAAAGTGAAGAATGTGGAGGTGAATCTTGTCATTCAAGAAGATGATGTGTTTGATCCCTCCAATATGGTGCATCTTGATGTGGCTGATTATTTTGAATCTCCTGGAGAGAAAATTGATGCAATCAAACAAGTAGAGGATGTTTTGTATGAAGATATATAATTAAGTACTGTTTGTAATTATAATATATTTTTCTTGTTTTTGTATATATATTTAGGACTTTTTGTAATCGTTTTTCCTTTCTTATCAATGAAGAAATATGGACAATTTCAATATGTTGAGTAACCCGAAAATGAGCAATGAGGATTTATGTCTGACAGACTGCGCGACTATGCACACGATACTCATAAACATAAAATATTTTTCTAAATTGATAATGTTGGAAGCAAAAATCAATACTATATCAGGTTCTGCAGACCTGATTGAAGGTTTTGGAAAAACAAGTTTTATCTTGCCTAGAGGAACAAAATTTTCAATTAATAATGTCTTGTTCTCTAGCAAATCAAAGAGAAATTTATTGAGTTTCAAAGATATACGTAATAATGGTTATCATGTTGAAACTGATCGTAAAAATAATATAGAGTGTCTCTATATAACATCTATTGTTTCACATGAAAAACGTATATTAGAAACACTGTCTGCTTTTACTTCTGGATTTTATTATACTCATATACGAGTAATCGAAAGTTATGCAACAATGAACCAGAAGTTCATGAATCCAGAAATATTCAGTGTTTGGCATGATCGACTAGGTCATCCAGGATCGATAATGATGAGGAAAATTATTGAGAATTCACATGGACATCCTTTAAAGAACCAGAAGATTCTTCAATCAAATGAGTTGTCATGTGATGCTTGCTCTCAAGGAAAATTAATTATTAGACCATCACCAGCTAAAGTGGGAATTGAATCACCTGCATTTTTAGAGCGAATTCAAGGTGATATTTGTGGACCTATTAACCCACCAAGTGGTCTATTTAGATATTTTATGGTATTAATTGACGCATCTAGTAGATGGTCACATGTATGCTTATTATCAAGTCGAAATCTTGCATTTGCAAGATTACTTGCTCAAATAATTAAGTTAAGAACACAATTTTCTGATTATACAATTAAGACGATTCGACTCGATAATGCTGGTGAATTTACATCCCAAACTTTTAATAATTATTGTATGTCAATTGGGATAAGTGTTGAACATCCTGTAGCTCATGTTCATACACAAAATGGTCTAGCAGAATCATTTATAAAACGTCTGCAACTAATTGCAAGACCATTGCTTATGAGAGTTAAACTCCCTACATCGGTCTGGGGTTATGCTATTTTACACGCCGCATCATTATTACGTATTAGGCCAGTAGCCTATAATAAATATTCTCCCATGCAATTAGCTTATGGCCAGCAGCCAAATATATTCCATCTGAGAACTTTTGGATGTGCAGTATATGTTCCAATTGCTCCACCACAACGTACTAAGATGGGTCCTCAAAGGAGGTTAGGAATATATGTCGGATATGATTCTCCATCAATTATTAAATATCTTGAACCCCTGACGAGTGATGTATTTACTGCATGATTTGCTGATTGTCATTTTAATGAGACAAATTTTCCAACATTAGGGGGAGGAATTAAGAAGTTGGAAAAAGAAATTACATGGAATGCATCATTATTATCTCATTTAGATCCTCGTAGAGATCAATGTGAACTTGAAGTTCAAAAGATAATTCATTTGCAAAATATAGCAAATCAATTACGGATGCATTCACAGATGCTAAAAAGGGTGACTAAATCATATATACCAAAGAAAGAAATGCTCCATAAAAATTGATATCCCAAAAGAACAAGTTGTCAATAATGAGTCAGAGAGCACGCGAGCGTGGTAGACCTATGGGTTCCAAAGATAAAAATCCTCGAAAAGAAAAGTAGTTGAGAATCAAAATGATTCGATAAAAGGTATGGATGTTCCGTAAGAAATCCAAGATACAACTACTCAAAAGAGTATTGATGAAAATCAAACGCTTGAGAATAATAATGAAATTTCTATAAATTATGTTACAACAGGAAAGAGATGGAACCGAAATGATATCATTGTTGACAACATTTTTGCTTATAATGTTGCTCATGATATTATTCATAAAAGTGACGATTTTGATCCAAAATCTATCGAAGAATGTCAACGTAGAAAGGATTGGCCAAAGTGGAAAGAAGCAATCCAAGCAGAGTTGAACTCACTTTCAAAACGTGAGGTTTTTGGACCAGTAGTCCTAACACCAGAAGGTGTCAAACCTGTGGGATACAAATGGGTATTTGTAAGGAAAATAAATGAAAAGAATGAAGTCACAAGATATAAAGCGGGACTTGTTGCACAAGGATTCTCGCAAAGGCCTGGTATAGATTATGAGGAGACATATTCTCCGTTAAGATATTTGATTGGCCTGACTGTATATGAAAAACTTGATATGCATCTAATGGATGTAGTCACGGCGTATTTATATGGATCTTTGGATAATGACATTTATATGAAAATCCCGGAAGGATTTAAAATACCAGAAACATATGAATCAAGTTCTCGGGAATTGTATTCAATAAAGTTACAGAGATCATTATATGGATTAAAACAATCAGGACGAATGTGGTATAATCGCCTGAGTGAATATCTGTTGAAAGAAGGATATCAAAATAATCCAATATGTCCGTGTGTTTTTATAAAGAAATCTCAGTCAGGATTTGCAATTATAACTGTATATGTTGATGACTTAAATATAATTGGAACTCCTGAAGAGTTATCAAAGGCAATAGAATATCTTAAGAAAGAATTCGATATGAAAGATCTTGGAAAAACAAAATTTTGCCTTGGTTTGTAAATTGAACATTTAGCAAATGAGATATTTGTTCATCAATCAACTTATACAGAGAAAATCTTAAAAAGATTCTATAAGGATAAAGCACATCCATTGAACATTCCAATGGAGGTTCATTCACTGGATGTAAAGAAAGATATATTTCGACCTCGAGATGATAATGAAGAACTACTTAGTCCTGAAGTACCATATCTTAATGCAATTGGTGCACTTATGTATCTAGCTAATAACACAAGACCAGATATTGCATTTTCAGTAAATTTATTAGCTAGATATAGTTCATGTCCTACAAAAAGACATTGGAACGAAGTTAAACATGTACTCCGATATCTTCGAGGGACGATTGATATGGATTTATTTTATTCTAACAAATCCAGTTTTGATCTAGTTGGTTATGCAGATTCTGGTTATCTATATGATCCACACAAAACTAGATCTCAGACAGGTCATTTATTTACATGTGGAGGAGCTGCTATATCATGGCGATCAGTGAAACAGACCATCACGACCACTTCTTTGAATCATGCTGAAATCCTCGCAATTCACGAGGCAAGTCGAGAATGTGTATGGCTAAGATCAATGACACAACACATTCGTGAGACATGTGGCTGTCTTCGAGCAAACCCCTTCCAACAATATTATACGAAGACAACACAACATGTATAGCTCAAGTCAAAAGAGGATATATCAAAGGAGATAGAACGAAACATATCTCTCCAAAGCTTTTCTACACTCATGACCTTGAAGAAAATGACGACATCTCAATACAATAGATTTGTTCGAGAGATAACTTGGCAGACATATTTACAAAGACATTACCAACTACAACATTTGAGAAATTGGTTCACAGTATTGGGATGCGAAGACTCAGAGATCTCAAGTGATGTCGTCATGAGGGGAGTAAATGTATTATATAAAATATGTACTTTTTTTCCTTCATTAGGGTTTTTATCCCATAGGATTTTTTCCTAGTAAGGTTTTAACGATGCATATTTTATATAATTGGGCATTTAAGGGGAGTATTATAAACATTATGATGTAAATGCCCATTTCCACATGCCCTTTAACACCCATGTCATGTGGCAAATTATCCTTAGTCATAGTGTCCTTCATGTATCCATTTCTCACCAATGCTTAGTGTCCAATTGTACCACATCCTTCTTGCCATTTAACATATAAATAGTGGCTTATGGTGGTTTATCAAATACACACAATTGGTGAAATCCTTCTCCAATTCTCTCCATTCTCTTCCACTCTCTCTTTAATTTAGTCTTTATTTAATTTTCCATAAATTCTCACTATCTTTTGTTTATATTATATATATTTCATTTTCAAAACACTTGAATTATTATTATTATTATTATACTATTTAAATATTAGTAAAATTATACCCGATTTCCATCCTTTTTCCACAACAAAAATCACCTTATCAGAGTAAAACTAAAAACTTTGAAACTTTAAGCAAAATAATATATTTAACAGAGAAAAAGACTTAACAAAGAGAACCATGCTTTTAAGAAGCACTGGAATTATCGAAACAAAACTAGCTTTAGATAATACATGACCTACGTTTGAGTACAACTTAAGTTATTTTTAGTTGCACAATTACAAACTTGACAAATATATAATAATCCAATGAGAAATTCATTCTTTGACCTTACAATTTAAATTTCATTAAATTGAAGCATTGATTTGAATTAGTAACATCAATCAATACTTGTTGAAAACAAACTAGAAAATTGTCTGACAGACTAATTCATAAGTCATATAGAATTCAATTTAAAAAAGAATAAATGGATAAATAAATAAAAACCAGAGATCAAACTAGAAAAGCACCCCGACACAACCTCAAAAACAAGCTACTAAAAAAGGTCTAAAGCTAACATCAAAACATCCACATCCAACAGAAATAAACTCTGAACATGGACACCAATACCTAAAAATAAATTACAAAAAATGCAAGCCACAGAAATATTCATAAAAGGTATATTTCACCTCTTGTCCAAATAAAAAAAAAAAATCAGCTAAAGGAAATTAAAATTGTATATTAAACATAACTTATACAAATACAAATATATAGATATAATCCTAAACTAAATCCTTACCAACCATCCAACTATTGTTCTAAAATTAAGAAAAGGAAAAAAAAATGTATAACTCCCAACCAATCTCATAGATCATGATCAAAATAGATAGCAAATGGGAATAAATATAAGAAGAAAAAAATCCAAAGAATGAATGCCGATGAATTTGACGTAACCTGCATATCCATATAGCAGCCCTTGGCGTAAAAGAATAGATGATTATTTGGAGTGGCACCTGTTTTTTTTTTAATTATTATATATGTACTAGATCTCAACTGCTCTTGCGCCAGCTATTGAGCGCAAAACCAAGTGATGGTCTTGTTAATGCTACAGCCTGCCTGAAGTTCCTCACATCATAGCAACCAATTGTCCATATAAAATGGGGGACAATGGAAGCTGCAACTTTAGAACAATTTTGTAACAAAGATGTTAGTCAGCATCTACCAATGAGACCTGCCACATTTCTACCAATCTCTTTTTTCGTTTCCTCCGACACTGGAACGTCTCCGAGGTACATATCAAAGAATGCCCCTGCAAGTATGATTTCATTGACTCAACATAACTCTTCTATTTTCATGTCAAGTCTCATAGAAAGAGTTCAGCAAGGTGATGTTGCACTTACTACACAATTCCTTGCTACGAACTGCTCCAATCAGAGTGCCTCCCACTGTGCAAAAACCATCCTTAGTCGTGCACCCAAAATAAAATCACCATAGTGCACATGAATTAAATGATTTTTGTTTAGTAGAACAAATGTGACGTATGGAGATTTGAACCTCCAACTTAAAAGAAAGAAGTACATGAATTAAATGATCACTACAAATATCAAGCAGAAAAATGAGGGAGTAAAAGAACAGGGAGGAAAGCAGATGAGCTGCAGAATAGAAGTCTCCCCAATAATCTGTTTGGAATATTATTATGGTAACATATCCAGCATACTTTAAGATATTAGGACATACTATTTTTTGTGTGTGGGGGGTGGGGATCAAACATATGGGGTTGTTTGGTTCCAAAGATTTGTTAGTTTGTTAAGTCTGTATTTAGACGGTTCAGAAAATGATTTGTAGCATAGGTATACAATAAAATGCAAGACGACATCTAGATTCCCAAATTTGATTCAAGAGTAAATGGGTTGCACAATAGGGTATCTATGGTATCAAACTTGAAGCCTCCTATTGGTAAACCATTTGGTTTTCAAAAATTAAATCTACAAACACCACTTCCATCTATGAGTTTCTTTGTTTTGTTTTCTACTTCTAAAACATGTTTTCAAAACTCAAGCCAATTTTTGAAAACTAAAAAATGTATTTTTATGCCCCATTTGATAATCATTAGGTTTTTTTTTTTTTTTTGAAAATTATGCATGTTTTCTCACTAATTCTCTACTGGTTTCCATATTTCTTAAGAAAACATTTGAGTTTCTATCCAAGTTCCGAAACAAGAACAATTTTTTGAAAACTATGTGACCTCATTTGATAACTATTTGGTTTTTGGTTTTTGAAAATTAAGCATAACTACTTTTACATATGAGATTCTACCATGTTTTTAAAAACCATGAAAACTAAAAAAATAGTTTTTAAAAACTGTTTTTGTTTTTGGAATTGGACTAAAAATTCAAATGTTTATTAAAGAAAGATGAAAACTATGATAAAGAAATTGTAGGAAAATGTAAGGGAACGAACAGGGGTTTATGGGTAGGAGTAGTAAGGTATTAGTGAGGATATAAGAGTAATTAGTGAGGGAGTTAGTTAGTGTATTTGATTATAAGGAAGGAGGGGGATTGAGGGAAGGCGGCAATTGTTGAGTGATTTAGGGTTTGAGTGCTTATACTCAAGAGAGGGAAGATTCCAAGTGCCTTATACTTGGTTTATCTTGTAGTTCTTGATTATTTACATTTCAATATATTTCAGTTCTTGATTCTGGTTAGGTGGTACCCTAGCAGAAAACAAGCATAAATTTCAAAAATTAAAAACTAAATGATAATCAAATGGGATCTACTCTTTTTAGTTTTCAAAACTTGGCTTGGTTTTTTAAAACAATTGCAAAAAGTAGATAAGAAAACATAAAAACCTATAAGTAGAAGTACTATTTATAGGCTTATTTTCAAAACCCAAAGGGTAATCAAACGGAGCCTTAAAAACTTGATTTTGTTTTTCGAATTTGGCTAATAATTCTAATGTTTCCTTAAGAAAGATGAAAACCATAGTAAAATAATGGTAAGAAAACAAGTACAAGTTTAAAAAACAGAAAACTAAAAACGAAATAGTTATCGAACAGGGCCTAAATGATTCTATCATGCTAGTTGTACGGTCTGCTTACTTTCAGTGATTAGTTGTCCATCAGCTGTCTGTCGAAAATCGATTGTTGTTCCCTACAATATTCCAATTCAAATATTCAACTCTGACAGATATCAGTAAATGAAAAATAGAACACGAAAAGTAAACAAAATACAAACGGAAGTGGCGCTTCAAATCTAGAGTTACCGCAGGTAATGGAATGTCTTTGGTGAAGAGAGAACCAAATGTGCTCACGCAATGGTAATCAGTCTCTGGATTTGCCTGAGACACGTATTAGTTTAAAAAATAAGAAATAATAAAGAACTTTCAGAAGCAAAGATATGGCTTGCTATATCAGACACTTTACCTTCAACAATCGTGCTCTAAGTGATTTCTCAAAAGCACTGCAACAGAGAAATCAGAGCATGTTCATCAATTAGCTTGAGCAACATATCAACGTTGCGAAACTTAATCAACTATAACTTTACATGCTGTAAGAACACTTTTTAATCCTGTTTGGATACTTCTAAAATAAAATTACCGTATCAAATTTACAGTTCAACGGTAAATTATAACTAATAATAAACAAATCTTCATCCCAGATCTAATTGTGAGCTATAAAAAGTGAGTAGTCAATAATATAATCCTACTGGAAAACCCAACTACATAATACTACACATCACCTAGCTGAACCTTTTAAGCAAGGAGAATCTGAAATTACTACAATTAAGAATTCAATTTGTATAAACGGTACGTGGTAATATAATCAAACTGGGCATACTTCAGACTTAAGTGATATGCAACCCATAAACTTTATAATCTGGCATCTGTAACTGGCTTTAAAAAAAAAGAACTCAATACAGGTTGTGAGATGATAAATTCCTGGTGCAAATAAACTGAACCGCCTAAAAATATGATAGACCCACCATTTAAAGAAAAACAGTGGCAAATATAATATGTATTCAGCGTTCAATTCCAAAGAAAGAAACATACTTTCTCACAGTATTGATTTTCATCCCATTGCAATTAACCACGAGCCTGACAGTCATATTAATATCCTCCCTGCAGCATGGTAGCATACAAAAACAAGATAAGAAAGAAGGCACGTGTAAAGTAACTTACTTGAAAAATTGGATCCAAGGTCAAAAGTGAAAACTGGGAACTATGTGTTCCATTCAGGCTAGGAACAGTTAAGAAGACAAGAAATCCCTTGGCACAGTCATGCCAATTGTGCTAAACAAATTTCCAAGTCTTTTTCACACTTCTCAGAATACTTTTGAAACTGGAACACTAACAATTGAAATGAAATATCAAAGCAATTATATAACTCAGAGCAAAAGTAAGACTACCTTAGAAGGTCCTCATAAAAATCACGGCGCTCATTTAATTCATCTGCTGAACTAGAAGCATATTTTGGACCAAGCTTCTCACAGACAGAGTTTGGATGAACATCTTATAAGGGGAAAAAAAATCAAGATCAGATCAGAAAAAGATGAAGATGGGAACAAAAAAAAATAGAGTAACTGATAACCGATGAACTTACAAAAGCCAAAAGCATAGACCTTCAGGGATTTAATTTTTACTATTTTCATAATTCTGGATCCGGTTCCAACAAGAACCTGCAGTAGCAGTTGAGAATGATTAGCAATATAACCTAGCCTTAGAGTAAAATAATGCCCAAGGACAATGATAAGAATGACAGGTAACAATTTGGTTGTCAGAAAAGCATATAAACATTGAGAGGAATATTTTAAGGCTACAATCAGTAAACATTCACCTCTGAACTCAAGCTGGAATTATTTTCTCCGGACAAAATGTTATCCAGTATCATGGGAAACTCGATGCCAGTTTTGGGCTCAATTGCATGCCTTGTCCAATTCACATCAGGAAACGTTAAACCAGCATGTGCTCTGTACGCTACTTCACAAGGTTTCTGATCCATGCATCCATGCACTTGCAATTCATTGTTCTCCAATGGAACAGCTATACCATCTGATGATCTGCTGGCCCTCGATACAAGAACAGGTTTGGGTCAGATAATGGAACATAATCATAAAGGTAGAAAAAAAGGGAAATTCATCCCACTCATCTCACAGAATTACAGCAGCATACAAGTTGTTTAGTGGAGGAACTAAAGCAGCCGCTACTGAGAGTAAAGGATGCAACTGCTGTTTTCCAGCTTCTTTACCCATGAGTTTCGTTGCAAAACTGCCAATCTTGCCAAGAAAAATTGGATTGGAGTGTTCCTTTTCCAAATTAAAACTAAAGTGAAATCCTCTAGATCCAAGTCTACCAGAACGGATGCTCCTAACTTCAGTAAAGTTTTTAACGCTTCTAGAATTTGAACCATCTGATATCTCCCTAGTCACGTTTGCATTTGATGTACTTGAGCACCATAGTAATAGTGCACCAGCGATCTTTGAAAAGCAATTAAAGGCTTCTTGAAGTGCTAAACTTCCAGCCAGATACAAATTTCTAGACTGATATAGCGAATTATCCATGAATGAACTAATATGTGAAAATAGATGACCTCCAAATCTATGTGATGTAAAGGGCTCGACTGGCAAGATATAAGGTGAGCCTCCATCAAGATCAATGAAAAAAACCCAATTGTTCCCCATATTTCCTCCCTTTTAAACTTGTGTGAAATTCAGGATTTCTATAGGAGTAATATATCTACTTTAAGAACAGAATCCAGATGACAGGTACAATAAACCTGCACAAATTAAATATAAATGTTGAGAACCAGCGCCAGGGAGATTCAATTGAGCAGAAGAGCAACGGTGCACAATTCCTTAGATTATGTCAAATTTTCCGAAAAAGATTTCATAGAAAATATTAATATTCAGAGATGACTGCCTTGTAAATAATCTAAAATAAGCAAACCAATGTTCAATAGATACAGATGCTCCAACCACGAATGACACGCGTTCACTTTTACCATTCCAAAATGCATGGAACACTGTATCAATCAGATAAAACAACATCAAGACACCGTTCTATGGAAAGTTCACCAGAACAACTCTACAATTACAAATGGCTTCCAAAACATATCTGTTTTCAGCATCCAGTGCAAAGATTATTATAATCGAAACGATACAGATTCTTTCCAAAAATTCAATTGTTCACTTACACTCAGAAAATGAAGAAAAGAATGGCATATCAACCAATAATTACCTAAAAAATCAGCCACACAATTTTAAATAATTAAGAACACACACACACACACACACACACCCCGCACGTCATAGTAATTACTAATTTCCGATGTTTCCACCAAAAGTCGAATTTGAATTAACAATACGCGTAAAATTACACGAAACGGGCATAAGGTGCAATGCGGAAAGAAAAATTCTTCAAATAACACTTTCGAATTTTCATCTCATCAAGCAAACTCGGAAAAGAAAAAATGAAGCAGAAAAAAGAAAGTAGCAGAAAAGACGATCGGAGAAACCTCACCCCAGCGAGATCAAGATGTTTCCAACGAGATCGGCTAGGGTTTGAAGCACATTGAAAGTCAGCAATCCATTCGGAAAGAATTTGATGGTTGAAAGCGATGAGATGAATGTCGTAGAGAATTGAAAGAGCTCTGGGATTCTGTTGAATGAGAAAAATCAAAGAAATGCAACGGGGATTTTGCAAGCGGATCACGATTCCCTCGCAATTGGAGGCATTACGCGCGTAAAAAACGAGCCCCTGTTTCTTCTCACTTGCGATCTTTGTCGTCTTTGCTTTGCATGTGACGAACCACGTATCCCACTTTTCCTTTTTATGCTTCCCTTTCCGTCCATTCACCGTCCGATGTGTCGCCCACATTTATAAAATACTTTTCTTTTTTCTTTTTTTTTTTTTTAAAACACACATTTATAAACTCTATTCTCCACACTACGCGGTTCCTATGTGAATATTATACCGTCTACATCTCATAAATTAAATGATAATTTTTAATAGTATTTTTATTTTATTTTATTTTATTTTTATTTTTATGGGGTTCTTCAAAAAGATGTTCAAGTTTTTTTTTAAGAAAGAAAAAATATATATTTTAAAGTTTTAGTTTTGGGTTCTCAAATTTTAGAGTCATAAGTATTTTATTCGTGTTTTTTAAAATTTGAACTAATTTTGAAAAATTAAAAAAAAAAATTAAGAATTTACTTTTTAAAAAGGTTCTTTAAAAAAGGTAAGAAACTTACCAAATAAATAGTGAAAAAATAGACATGGATTTTTATAACAAACCATTCAAATGATTTCATTATCAAACACATCTAAATTCTTAATTTATTTTATTTTAATTTTTTAAGTTTTATAATATCTATTTTAACTTTACTCTTTCTCTTTTTTTTACAATTGGTAGACAGGAGGCTCGAATCTTTCACTTTTCATGGGCTGAAAAATAATCATTAAATTTTTAAAAAGATAATTATAATTCTTTAAATTCCCATCTCGAACGAACAAGTTGGAAGATAATGATTCTCATTATTAGTATTTTAATGGCTTAGCATAGGGATAAGATGTTGGTAATAGGATAAACATATTTAAAATTTATTGATATAATAAAATTAAAATTTTAAAGTCAAGAACCAAGTAAAAACAATACTCAACTACTTAATCTTTTTATACTCATCGTTTTATGATTTTTCCTTTATTGAAGTCATTGATTTATCAACGGAAGAAAACCATCCTACTTGAACAGCAATGAAGTTGGAAGGTTCAAGTTGTTCAACAATTTTCATTTTTCAATGTAAAATATTTGAATAATAATTTTTAAAAGTAGATTTTCTTCAACTACCTAAAAAAAAAAAAAACCCCATTGATCAATGCAGAAAGACAGAATGGCTCGCTCTTCCCAGAATCCAAAAACATATCATATCTAAATTTCAAACTCAAAGAAAGAAAAGAAAGCCTGTTGAAGCTTATGTAATTTCACAACAATTTGAAATACCAAATTACATATAGTTAAAAAGATTTCAACTTTGATAGAATAGGCAAAATTTAATTTGACACAAAATGTTTTAAATCAATGAATCGGACTTCCAACTTCCTTCTTCAGCTTCAACTTCAACTTTAATCACTTAAAATGAAAATCCAATATAAGTTTGTTCATCAAACAAGCAACCATTTTCCTTTTTTTTTCTGTGTGAGGAAGCTGTTAACAAGGTCACAATAACCCGGCCTCGAAGAGATTTCGCCGCCTCAAAGTTTCATCTACAAGCTTGAATGTCTTCTTTACAAGCTTCTGATCGAGAGCAGTCGTTCTGTATACTTTAAACACCCGATCTACTCGATCTGGTGACGTGGTTTGAAAATACAACTCCTCGAATTTTTTCTTCACGAACCTGAATTCATTATTCATAGGCATCAGAAGTTATTTTAGATAAACTACAAAAATAGGAAAAAGCAGCAGCATTGTCCCTAGTCTCCAACTATCAAATATCAAATATACAGTCATCCAGCTAGAGAAATGGCTCGGTTTAGGCAGATGCGGAGAAAAGGACAACAGGGTCGTAGCTGCAATAACAAGGGGATGGCAGATACGTACTCATAGGCATGTTCGATCTCTTGTTTTCCCGTTGAAACCGGCTGATAATCTTTGAACCATTCACACACACTGAGAGGGACCTATAATAAGAAGCTAATTCATGTTAATGTTTCAAGGACCTATCCAAGAGTGTTGTAATTCTAATTCTCCCTATCAACACTTACTTTTAAAATCTTTTTCTCGAATATATCGAACTTGTTGAGAAAAAGCATGAATGATGTTTTCTGCACCCGGAATAGAACCAGAGAGAAATCAGTATCAACTGGTGAAAAGAAATTATCATAAAATACCCTCGATCACGTAAATAGAAACAATGCAGAAAAGAAAACCTCAAAACACTCTTGTTTCAGAACCCACTCAAAAAGTTCCTTGGTCTCCATCATTCGGTTCTTCTGTTCATCCTCAAAAAGTGTTTGATCATACCTGAAACAGTTATCAATTAATCTATTTGAATCTGATAAACCTTATGGCCATAGTATAGCTTAATGCAATTATTGTTCTTCTAAGGAGAATAGACAAGGGACCACAGCCAACTTTATAATTTCATCATAGTTTAAATCATTATAGTCTCTCAGATCTAATCTTGAAGACCTCTTCCGATAATAGTGGAGTGGATTATAAGCATAATGCAAAGAGTGAAGCCGATAGCACAGCTATCCAGACAAAAAAAGACGACAGACAACAAGTCTCGTCACCGCAATCTCCACATGGGTTGTTAGATCACCAGCTAGGATCTTCTTTTCCTCTATAATTTCACACTTTTAGAATTATCTTTTCATTTCATTTGGACTCTCAACTTGAATCACTACCTTCCAAGAGCTACTCTTCAACCTAGTCCCACCCACCCCAAAAGAAAACAAATGAAAAGAAAACAAGAGAATAGCAGGTAGTGAAAGCCCTTATTCACAAAACTCTATTGCACAATCACATATTCCTAAATGGCATCCCATCAGCTTCCGGGAGCATTCCCGACCACCCGCTTGCTACTCAGTAAACATCAATGAGGGGCATACATTTTCAGAATCCAATGTCTAGGCTTTTTTTTTACCTTCTACATTTGTCAAGACTGTGACAGAATCATAAATGGGTTAAAAGAGTGATGGTCTTACTCACTAATAGCAGCACAAAAGATTACTGCTGTAACGCCTTCAAAAAGATGAATCCATTTTCTCCTCTCATTTCTCTGTCCGCCAACGTCAAAGAGTCTATACACTTCGCCGCTCTTTTTATTTTCTCCAACAGGACTGCCAAAATCAAACCGATAACATAATTAGTTACAATGCCAGAATTTCTTGATTAAGAACAAAGTAAACATATAAAAGTTTGTTGATCCAAAGGATGCTGGGGTTCAGTCTAATCCTCTGATTATATTACTACTTATCTAATAAACATGAATTATTAAATTAAGCTGTAAGATGAGCGTAATCATCTTACGATATAAAAGGATCTACTGAGATTTGAATTAAAAAATTATATTCTAATGAAAATGGTGATATTTGTTACTAAAACACCGTAAATCTAACAAAATATTTACCTAAACTGGATTTCAACAACACCTGTTGTACGAACTCTTGCATAGAGCACGTCCTCCTGTGACCAAAGGCACATAAGAAAAGAGCCAAAATACACACAAATGACTCAATCTCATTACTAATTTCAGTGAAAGAAAATGCTCAAACATAAGCAGGAAATATAATAGCAGAAGGGATACTAAATAAATTAAAATTTCATTTAGATTGAATACCTTAGTTGGAATGTAATTTGCATCAGATAATCTTTGCAAATTTTCCATAAAATAATGTGCACAATCTGGAACCTGTAGTTCATTACCACGAGCATACGTTTCCTACAAAGAGAATAAGAACACTGAGCTTACTTTATCTGGGACAAACTCACGAAGATAAAAAGCTTACATAAAATAAGAAGCATCATAGTTGATTTCATTAAAAGATGCCACTCGCTAATCCACATGGAACAACGGCTACCTGAATTGCAGCATCTTTCCAAAGAGTCTCTATATCTTGTGCGCGCTCCCTGGTCAAACGTGGGTAATCCAATCTACCTCCAATGTCTGATAATTTCTCACCAATTTCCTGGTGTGGAATCACGTGCAGGTACAATAATAAGCAGCAAAAAATTCAGTACATGTCCATCCAAGTGCACATCCATAAGCCAGCAAATTATATTTAGGGAAAGAAATGTATTTTTACCCCTATACTTGGGTTAGTGTGCCAATTTTGACCTTGAACTCTTTTTTTAAAAAAAAAACATACAGCACTCGTCAACCCAGGGCAAGCGTGGCATATTTAGCCAACTTACCCTTTTTTTTAACCCTGAACTTTCAATTTCATCAAATTAGACCCCTCAATTCAACGGTAAATAAAGTTTTATTGATGTACAAATTTGTCCCCATTTCTATTTCTGAATCACGAACCAGAAAGGCAGCTACACAAATTCTTTTTGCAATCATTGGCAATTATTAATATCAAATGGTATGAGATAAATGCTCAAGCCATGTAGACTCCAGTTAGGCATTAAACAGATACCTTATTTTCACTGGATAAAACATACTTCGAGAACTCTCTATCGTTTTGAGCGAGCTCCTTCGAACCATCGTGCAATACCTGAAATGTCAAGTTTAATACGAGGTTGCAGCCCTTTAATTAACAAACAGTACAATATCAACACACCTCGCATCAAAAGATTAGTTAGCTATGATTCACAATTTTTGGCACTCAAAAATCAAAATACAGGAACAACATGCCTCTAATCAAAAGATTGGGATATCATGTTTTAAAATTTTGGACAAAATTATTTGCTCTTTAAATCATGCAGAAAGGGAAATAACCAACACACCCTTTCAAATATTGCATACTTTTATAGTCTGATACACATTTGCATGAATGACTGGAATATAGCTCTTTAGCTCTGTCTCGTCAAAGCCAGTTTGGAACAACAATTTTATCTGAAAAAATGGAAAAAATGCAAGAAACTGTTAGTGGACCAACTTCATTACAGCATTGCAGATTATGACGGTAAGGAATAAAAGGGCTTGCCTGCTTAAAAATGGTGGATTTCCCAGACTCTCCAGCACCTAAACAATTGGGTAAATCTCAGCTTAGTTGCATTGTCAAAGAAAAAAATAGAAAAGGAAAATCCAGAGGTCATTATCACTCGGAAGCAGTTATAAAGAATCTGCAATCCTTTCCACACCAGTCGTGGAAATGAAAGGATTGAATGTTAACCTATAAGGGGATGTTTAGCTCACATCACAGGTTAGGCTTGTGCAACCAGGGTTAAGAAGCCAAGCTAATATTTGGTATGTGGGTTTGCTTTGATAACTACATTTATGAAACTCACTAATTATACTACATACTAATTATTACAAATTATAAACCCATTGACCAAACACTTAATACACAAATCTAACTTAGAGAAAGAAGGCAGAAAAACATAAAACTGATCTATTTCCCCTCTAAAGTTTGAAATGATGTTTGTGGCCAACATGAGCATATCTCATCATTAATTACCATGTCATCCTTCCCTCGGAGGTTCAAAATCCGTATCCCCCACCTTTGTTGTAATAAAAAAATGCTGGTTTTGAACATTCAAGCTCATACAAGTTGATTCCTTATCCCTTATGGATAACAAAGGTAATGTGAGGCTAAAATACACTTACCGAGCAGAAGAAGTTTCTGTATATGTTTTTCAGCCTCTGTTTCTTGTACAATCCGCCTCTCTATTTCTGCAGCCTGGAAAAGCACGCGACTACGATCATATCAAACTCTAGATTCAACAAATAATCCAAGATACCAAAAGCACGTTGTTTCTTCAACTATCATTAAAAGCAAAGAACCATATATACTGATGAAGCATGATTCACCTGCACATTCTCTTCAGTATCTTGTTCATTGTAATGACGATTTCTGCTGCAGAGTAAGCCCATATTTCTACTCAAATGAGACAGCATAGAAGACAGCAGAACACTAGTAATACTCGCAAAGATTCATCCGCATCAAATGGGTTAGCAATTGCCTTCGAAAATGCTCGCTCATATTGCAATCTTCAGAGCCAACCTACAAAAAAATCAAAACCCCATTTCAAGCATGCAGAAACAAAACCAGCCCCCATTTCCAAAGAACTCCAAACCCGATTCAATCTCACTACTTCACTACCGACCCTCATTCTCGAAAGACACTTCCAATTCAAAGAAACAGTTCACACAAACCAAACAGTACAGCAAAATAAAGTGCAATCCAATCAAAACCCACAAATAAAAGATTCAAAAGCAAAGAATTCCGTACAGAAGACCTAAAAAGAAACTGTTGGATCAAAATCAAGAATCCCCAGGAGAAAGCAACGTTGAAATCCCACTTCAAAGTGAAGATCTATAAGAAGGTTGAAAAGGGTACCGTCGTAAAGGGTGGCGGAATCGGAGGGCCTAGATTTGGCGGATTCGTAGAGCACTGAACAAACTCGTCGTGTTCTTGGGTGAAGACTGAAGAGTGGGGTTTAATCAAGAATCGTATTAAATTGATTGAAGGAATAAAAAAAAAGGAATTGGGGAGAAGGGGTTTGTGGGAAGGGATAAGTGTACGAAAAGGGAGTATAATTAAGAGCAGAAATGGGAAAAAAAAATGGTGAGAAATAATGGAAAAATGTACGTGTCGGCTAAATCAGGAAGGGAGAAAGGGGGGAAAGAGAGAGAAAGAGCCGAAAGCTGAGAACCAAAATGCCTTTGGATTAACCTCTTTCAATTTCAATTTCTCTCTTTCAGTCAAAGAAAGGAAAAGACAGGGTCTGATTAGAATCAAAAATATGTTTTTTTTTCGAAGATATAAATAAAAAAAGTTCTTACTATCTAGTATCTAGTATAAGGTTGGTTTTGGTCTTGGGAAAATACAATTTTTTTTTTTTTATTTCTGCTCTGTGAGACTGGCTTTCTTTCTCTCTCTCTACGATTGATGTGGTGTGGACTGTGGACCGACGACCGTGGACCATGGACTGTGGACTGAGCTGCCCTGTCTTTTTGCTGTGTCCCAAAAGCCAAAAGTTTTTTTTAAAAAAAAATAAATTTAGTCTTTGAAATTAGCTATATAATGTTATAATAACATAATAATCTATATAATAATTCTCATCTAAATAAAAACTATTATAATTTAAACTAAATAATTCCACGTCTTAAACATATATTATATAACTTGACAGACTATTATAATTCATTTATCGCTCCAAACAACGCCTTATAATTTATTGTAGTTTACTTAAAACTCTACAAAATAATTCTTATAATAAAGAATTATTTAGAATATTTTATCAAATCATAGGACTAATTATAGATTAATTCTAGTTTTGTCAAAATCATAAGGACCAATTTGAGACTATTAGATAGATTAAATTCTAATTTTGTTGAAATCATAACGAACACTTTTGTAATCTAGCATTTTTTTTCTTATAACAATATATTTTAGTGGTGAATGTTTTGGTATTTTTTCAATTCCATTTTGAGGTTTAAAATTTTTTAATTTGATATTTAGAATTATACATTTTTCATGGGTGAATGTTCAAATTGATTGATGTGATCTTGTCATCTTGGTGAATGGACAAAATTTATAGAATAAAAAGTTAGTTAGAGGGGGGAAATATTTGAAATATCTATCAACTTCTAAGAAGGGTTGAGGAAGGGTTAAAAATTATCCTCTTTTTTTGTTAGCTGTTTTTTCTGCTCAGTTCATATATGGTTTTAAAGTTTTCAACCTAGTCATTTTTAGTGTTTTTAACATCCGTCAACTTATACAATTTTCTTTGATAAATGTTAAAAATTGTTAATGATGAACTTACACAACATGATATTTAATGAATTTGTAGATGAATTGTAAGAGAAATTAGAGGGAAAAAAGTTCAAATATTTTTTGTCAACTTCTTAGAAAGGTGAAATTATTGAAAACATAGTTAGAAGGTTTCTCTCTATTAATTTCTAATAATATTTGCACTACTACAAAATTGGTCTTTATTGACAGCTAAAGTGAATGTTGACACTTTTTAGATGTCAACAAAGACCAATTTTGTAGTAGTGTTGGCAGTTTTTATAGTTAGAGATTTTTCAACTCTAATTACTTTTATTCTTTAATTTTTAAATTATACAATTTTCATGATGAACATTTAAATTGGTTGGTGACAAACTAACATGATATGAAGTTTAACAAGTTGACAAAAATTGATAAGATGAATATATATATTCGATTAAAAAGAAACATAGTTGAACTTTTTGCCAACTTCTTAGAAAATTAGAGGAAGAAGTAGAAACTTCTCTTTCTTTGATTGGTTTAACATATCCTTAAATTTCAACTGACTCATTGAATATCACGTCGTGTATTTTTATTGCTTGTTATTCTTAACACTTACCTTAAAAGGAACAATGTAATTGAAATTAAAATGATTGAAGCTTAGAAGACTAGATTGGAAATATTCAAATAATAAATACAAAATATAAAAAGTACAATTGGGGCTTAAACACATATTTATCCATTTTCATTCATTGAGTTGTTTTTATTCTTGTTTCTAACTTATAAGTTGTAATTATAAATTGTTTAAATTTTGAAGAAAGAAAAATAATGATTGTAACAATATTCATAAAACATTATATAGATTGCCTACCAAACATGTCTTAGGTTATTTGAGATCAAATTTTAGAACAAAAAAACTTGAAATTCCGATAATATTTTTATGACATACAAAAATGACGAAAATACCCTTATATTAAATCTCTCAAATATCTCCTATTTTTCTCTCCTCACCTTCACTTTCATCATGCTCGTCGACAACGACCGCCACTCAATATGGGCAAACACGACCTACAAACCACTATCAAAGAACGAGTGTCAACAACCACTCAGACGATCACCACCGCACAACTACTCTTGCGACCATCGTCAACTATCACTACAGCAATCCCTTCAATGGTATAATCCGACGTAGTGTTTTAAATACAAATTTGAACTTTATTAATTCATAATATTTGTAATTGCTTTTTATAGTAATTTGGCATTAATATAAGTATTTCGAGTGTAGAGTAAGTCAAACAAACTTAGGTATAACACGTTTAAGAAAATGTAATAACATATCTGGGCGGAATTACCATGGACCCAGGAGGCTTGAACTTCCTCTAAAATATGAAAACTTATATTTTATTTATAAATTTGATTGTTTGTAAAAACAAAATTGATGTTTAGCTAGTTGGCATGAGGATATTAGCTGATTGTATGTAGAAACAAAATTGAAGCTTAGAGCTTTAATTGATACAAATATTATGATTTTAGTTGATTCAAGTTATAAAAATATATTTTTTTAAAAATCTACTTATTATTAGCAACAGTGTTTCAATTATATAAACATACACGTATAATATTTAAATTAAATAATACTTCGACTCTTTAACTAAACGATTAAAGAATTTTTGTTTGAAACAAACAGTATATTAAGAACGAGGAAAACCTTCACCAATAATACATCTAACCCAAAAGGGAAAGTCCGAATACCAAACTAAAGGGTCGTCCTCCGAAGTGGAGGGAACCGACCTCTCAAATGGCTCCAAAACAGTCGCTCGCGCAAGGGAGTGAGCGACACCATTACAGATTATGGGACAGGAATAAAAAGAAAGTTTGGGTCCTAACAAGGCAATATCCTCTATATCATCCAAAATGTAATGAGTTTTAGAAATATCTAACCCCGGATTCAGAAGAGCTGAAATGACCTCCAAAGAATCAGACTCAACAATGATCGATTTAACCTCTCGCGTGTTCAAACCACGACATGCTTTTAGGCCTGCAAGTATGGCCCCCGCCTCCAAATCTTTGACCTTGCATCTCTTATTCACTTTCTGAAGCCCCACACAAATTGGGTTTCCGGTAGAGTCGCGAACAATCCACCCAATGCCACATTTCTCCAATATCTCACACCAGGACGCATCTGTGTTGAGTTTTAGGGCCCCATCAGGGGGCGGGATCCAGCAAGGCTTAGAAGTTTGGGCACTTGAAGCTATCCGAGGAATCAAAGTTTGATCTCCTTCCACGAGTTCCGTAAGATTTTTCTCCAATAATGTTGTAAGGCTACTAGAGAGCGTCCCCGGTCGCACCTGAGAAAACGAGGATGAAAGATTAATGGAGTTTCTAAAGTTCCAAATAGACCACATAATGGTGATAGCGTAGGTCAACTCCTCCTCGCGTAAAGACTTGATCAACCAACCCCATAAGTCTTTTGCATTCCACTCCGACCTGCACACAGAAAAAAGATCCTCTAAGACTGGAAGAAAAGCAACTCTGACAGATTCCACTTTTTTCCTGTACAAGACACGAAGACTGTTAGTGATCACTCCCCTTTTACAGATGTTATGGGTCAAATCAGGCCATCGAGATTGGACAGGTCAAATGACCGAGACAAAAGATCCGATGGAATAAAGAATCTAGTGTGGGGCCAAAGCGGGTCGAAACCGAGCAGAACAAGGCAAAAGAAAACTTGATTGGGCTTCGGCCCAAGCGTGTGATCGGCCTCGGCATAGGCAGAGGCCGACCAGGGTAAAGCCCATCCGTTTGGGCTCTACCCTCGCCCACCGCCCCAAGAAGAGAGTCTGGGCTTGGTCCTCAGTTCAAGCCCGAGATCAGCCTTGGACGAGGCCGAGGCCGACCAGGTGCAAGGCCATATTACGGACCTTGCACCAACTCCTCGAGGCCCGGAAACGTACATCCAACCCTCTCTCGAATTTTCCTTTTCCCAAGAGGACAAGGAAAAACCCGCGAGGGACCAAGAAGAAACTATTTAAACTCTCCCAGGGGATGAGAAAAAGGTAAGTGAATTCTAGCTATCTCAATACAAAAAACTTCCCCATAATTCTCTCTGAGAGGGAACTGACTTAGGCATCGGAGCTTGTGTGGCCTACACCACACGGTGTCGAGTTTTCTTTTTGTCTTGCAGTCGCGTTCTTCCCAAGAATTACAAATTTACCGTCGTTGTCACGTGAAGGTCAGGTGCATTATCCTGTCCGGATGTTGGCAACAACAGTTGGCGCCGTCTGTGGGGAACGAACAACGCTTGCTTGGAAAACTGTAAACCTAAGCCAAGTAGCTGAAGAAGCATGAGTCGATTCATAGGGAACCAAAGCCAAAACGAAGGCGGAGAAGAATTTGATCCTGATCGTCACCCCCGGAGAATCCAAACAATCTCCTCTCCTCGGCCTCCTACTGACACAGGCCGACGACACGAGGGGATTGTCGAATTAAAGGAGAAGGTCGACAAGATGGACGAGTGCCTGTGGAAGATTTTGGAAAAGCTCGACCAGCAAGATCGACACCAGGGAAAAGCGAAGGTTGCAGAAGGGACGGGAGAGTCAAAATCTCCAACCCAAAAGCACACTGAGCTGATCCCTGGAAGAAACAACAGACCGCGTCGATCCTATGCCAAGAGCAAAACAAGCAAAGCTAGCAAATTAAAATAATTGTGCAAGTTGACTCGCGCACTTACCGCAGAAATCAACCAGCAAATTTCAAAGTCGATGGCGAAAAAGAAGCTCCGGCAACGCGTCAGACCTACGAGAAATAATTAACCAGAAGCGGAAAGCACAGGCCGAGGCCGACCAGATGACGGACGAGGCCGACCCGAGGAGAACAGAGGACGACGTAGCTGGAGCGACTCCACCCTGGAAGGCTGACATCCGCAAAATGCAGAAAGAGTTTGGTGATCTTCAAGGAAGCCTCTTGAAGGTTCGAGAGGCCGAGAGGTGGGATCTTGAGGCTCTCATCGAGCAAGTTGATCCCCCCTTCACCGACAAGATAATGAACGAGGGGATTCCAGAGAAATTCAAAGTACCTGCCATCACCTCTTACGACGGAAGCTCGGATCCCGTAGAACACTTAGACACATACAGGTCACGCATGGAATTGCACGGAGCATCGGAAGTACTTAAGTGCAAAGCTTTCTCCTCTACACTAACAGGGTCGGCCCAAGATTGGTACAAAAAATTGAAAAGAAAGTCTATCCATTCCTTCAAAGAACTTGCCAGGGCATTCGTATCACAGTTTCTAGGAGGACGAGACCAACGGAAGCCCCAAATGCACTTGCTTACAATCAAGCAAGGACCGAAAGAAAGCCTACGCGACTATGTCTCTCGTTTCAATAAAGAGACTCTACAGGTCAAAGGTTTCACAGATACTACGACATTAATTGCCATAGTTGCAGGTCTGCAAGATAAGGGCTTATTGAGATCAATTGGCAAAAAGGAACCAACATCGTACGTTGAATTCATAGCAAGGGCACAAAAGTACATGAATGCGGAAGACCTGTTGCGATCCAAAGAAGTACCCGACCAAGAAAAGAACGACAAGAGCACGGATCAAGCCGGGACACAGAACCATCCTCCAGCAATCTCCAAAAGAAGAAGAGTCGAAGAAAGTAGCCGAGGCCGACCGCAGGAGAGTCACGAACCGAGCGGATCATCGAATGACCCCAAGTCAGTCATTCGAGAGATACACCTCAACGACTCTTCCTCCTGAAAAAATCTTAATGGAGATCTGCCATTTAAATCTTGTGAAGTCCCCCGAAAGAATGAGAGCTCCACTTGGAAGAAGGGACCCGACTAAGTATTGCATGTTTCACAGGGACCATGGGCACGCGACCTCCAATTGTTACCAACTCCGCGACGAGATCGAGGCCCTAATCAGAGAAGGGTACTTGAAAGAATACATTCAAGACGAGACTCCACCCACGCCATCTAGAAACGCTCGAGGCCGACCAGAATCGAGCCGAGGCCGAACAAACGATGGCCGAGGACGAACAACCTCGGGAGATCCGAACAATTTTTGGAGGACCGGCGGGAGGCGAATCCAGCAGAAAGAGGAAGGCAATTGCTCGCGAAGCTCGACAAGATCCCTATTTCCAAGGTGTTTTCTCAGTTCGTCCAGGGATGGAGAGGCAAACCCTCGAGTTCACAGAGACTGAAGCTAGAACAGTCCACCAACCCCACAATGACGCATTGGTAGTAACCCTTGCCATAGCCAATGTAAAAGTCCATAGAATACTCATAGACGGAGGGAGCTCAACCGATGTCCTATCCCTAGCTGCTTTCAACGCCATGAAATTGGCAAAGGGGCTTCTAAAAGAAAATCTAACTCCCCTCGTGGGATTTGGAGGAGAAAAAGTTACCCCAGAAGGCAGCATAGAGCACCCAGTCACCTTTGGCGAAGGGACGAACTCGATAACTCAAATAATTAACTTCTTAGTAGTGGAATGCACTTCTGCCTACAACTCCATCCTTGGAAGGCCAACACTTCATCAGTTAAGGGCAGTTGCTTCCACATACCATCAGTTGTTGAAGTTTCCAACCACCAACGGCATTGGGATCGTTAGAGGACAACAAAAAGCTTCAAGGGAATGCTACTTCACTGCGCTAAAAGAGACAAGGAAACGAAGCTTTAAAAAAGACCTCGACCCCAACATGGCCGAGGCCAACCACGAGATGGCCGAGGCCGACGTGGTCTGAAGCCGAAGCCAACGAGCAAGCACATACGCTCCATCTTTTTTTCAGTAGATAGGTTTATTTCCATGCGAAACTCCTGTGTAAAGATTAAAGTTTCTTTTCTCTCATAAATGAAAGACGTATATTTTCTAATGAGAAAGCATAACTCAAGTGCGACCATCAAACTGATTTTCCCACTTGAGTAGGGGGCTACAATGGAGGTATACTTTACACACTCCCTCACACACCCTATTTTCCTTACACACAAAAATGTAAAGGAAGAACATGAAGAATTGGAAAGACACATGTAGACCTCAAAACCGCCAAGGCCGACCACATGTGATCCTCGGTCGAAGTCGAACACATTATAGCCGAGGCCGACCACACGAGATCCCAGTATCAAGGATCAATCCTTCTGCAACAAGAGATCTCGAGTCAACCGAGGACGAGCACATCACGGCCAAGGTCGACCACACGAGATCCCAGAGTCAAGGATCGATCCCTCGGCAACTAAGGATCTCGAGTCAACCGAGGCCGAGCACATCACGACCAAGGCCGGACCACACGAGATCCCAGAGTCAAGGATTGATCCCTCCGCAACTAAGGATCTCGAGTCAACCAAGGCCGAGCACATCACGGCCAAGGCCAACCACACGAGATCCCAGAGTCAAGGATCGATCCCTCTGCAACTAAGGATCTCGAATCAACCGAGGCCGAGCACATCACGATCAAGGCCGACCGCGCGTGACCCCCAAAAGCAGATGATCATTTTCTCTCCCAGTTAAGCGAAAACACTTCGTCTAAGTTTGATAAAGCGGTTCAATTTGCCTAAGCCTATGCCCTCCCACATATGAAAAGAAAGAAGAGAGCAATGGATAGAAAACACACGTTCGTTCATTCAAAAGAAACTACATGGCAGGATTACATCAAACCTAGAAGAAATAAAGAAAGCAAGAACTACAAAGAAATTAAGATTCATCCACTCCAGCTCCACCACTACTGTTTGAATCCTCAGAATCAGGGAAAGCAGTAGGGTCGTTTTTAAAGTGGTATAATCCCCATCAAGGACCCCAAAGTCTATATCCTTGAATCGCCTAGAAGCACGTTTGATAGCCCAGTTGCAACCACCGTCGAAAATATTGTTTTGGAGAGTTGTAAACTCTTCTGTCTTCTTAAACCCTTCAGCCAAATATTCGATATTGGCCAAGTGGGCTTGCGCTTCGCTCAGCTGGTTACGAAAAGTGTGAATTTCAACCTTGGCAGAGTTGAGTTCAGTTTGACTCTCTGCAAGCAGACGATTGACTTGACTCAAACTGGTTTGAGCTTGAATCAGCTCAGATCTGGGAACAGAAGTGTGCTGGAAGTTGTTAATAGTCTCCGCCATGGCCATAACAGCCATGCTAATGCGACAGAAGCTCTGGAGACAAGAGAAAAACAACTTAATCATCAAGAAGTAGGGAAATGCAAAAGACACACAAATGAAAAAAAGGTTTACATGACGAAGTTCGACAATCCCTTCATTAAAACCTCTCATGGGGTCATTAGCCACAAACCCTGCGGGATGACTTTGGCTTACCCCTCTCCGACTGAGCAACTCAACCTCAGTGACCAGTGAAGTATAATTTTGGGGAAGAGAAAAGGCCCCGGGAAGTGAAGGATTCTCTCCTTCTGAGGAAGAAGGAACGTTCCTTCTGGTGCGACACGTGTTAACTCCGACGGGACGGGGTGGAACATCATGAGCTTCAGGGGGTGTCACCTCACCCCTGGAAGGGCTGAAATCTTCGGCCCTTGAAGGCCCGACTCCATGTGGTTTTTTTTTTTTCTTTCGCTCCATAACCTCAGACAACAAAAACTTCGTGGCGGCATCTCCGAGAAAACAAAACAATAACGGTGAGTCGATTACCAAAAAAAAAGAGAGAGAAGAGTGCGGCGAGGCCTAACAAATGAGCTGGGCATGGCCGAGGTCGACCAGCACGACCTAAGCCGACCAATGCGCCAACCTTCAGAGAGGGGAAGAGGTGCAAAGCCGATTCTCTCAAGATTTTCTTGGTTAACGAGGGTAGGCCCGAGGCGAGAGGGAGCACCCAAACTCTTCACGACCCTAACAAAAGCTCGAGCCGCAGCAGGACGACGGAATTCCAAAGGAACTGAAGAAAAAAGAAAAAGGAATGCAATACTGTTAGGCAGAACATACAAATGCAGTTTCCAGAAAAAGAGAGGATAACTCACCGTAATTCCTAAACTTAGTGGAAACCGCATATGTGGCATTTTGGGAACCCCGAGACAACCAATTCCCACTCACTAGAAACCATTGGGATTTCCAGTTATGAACGGAGCTCGGATTATTGATTAAATTCCCACAAGAGGAGCTCAAATAATAAAAGAAACGACCAAAAGACGGATTTCGACTCGAGATGTAGAGAGACATAAAAACATGTGGACTAAGTGGGCTCCCATCGCCATAAGTTGCCCATAATACATAACAGCCGATGATGTGAATCCAGCTGTTTGGGACAATTTGAGTAGGGGCCAACCCAACCAACACTAAAAAGCTTTGCAAAAATAAAGGAAGGGGAAGAAGAAAGCCAAACTTGAACATTACAGAATAAAGAGCTACTTCACCAAGAGGAGGGTTATCAATCCGATCATTTGGTCCAGAAACTCTAATTTGCACATCTAAGGGAATATCATACTTGTACCGTAATCGCTCAAGTTGAGCTCTGGTCACCAAGGATGATATAACCTCATGACTTGCACGGGATCCCTTGAAAGAATGATCAGATAGTTGAGGAGCCTCATAACAACCTGTGTCATAAGATTCCTCACCAAGAGAAGACTCACCAGCCTCAGGAGATGTAGTAGACCAACTACCTTCCATTCAACACAAAATTAAAGAAAAAGAAAACAACTTAGCAGCACAACAAAAAAGAAAGAACTACCTTAAAGAAAGGGGAGAGATGAGAAGATTTGTGTGAGAATAAAAGAGGAGGAAGTGTTCTATTTATAGGAGAAGTTGAAGACCAAATTGGAGGGAAAACTTGAAATGAGAATTTGAATTTCAAAAGTAAATATAAAAAAAAAAAGAGGAAAAAGAGAAAGGAGAAGTGATGGAAAGGGTCGGCCTCGGCCGACCCGTGAAGTTGCCGAGCGGCAGACCTGCCACGCACGCCAGAAGCTAGACCTGCAGACGTCAGAAGTCGCAGGCGCGCCTCGGCCTCAGCGACGGTCTGGACGAGGCCGACCAGATCGGTTCGTGAGAGCTGGACCAACCCGTGAAGGGCCTGCCTCCCTCTGTAGCTCCCCCGCACTCCTACAATAAAAAGTTATTTGACTCTCACCTCCAGCTGACATAACCAAACTTTCAACGTCTTGCAAGCTTCAACAACGACGTGACTTATTAGGCAACAACTCCAGACGGACATGCTCTATCCAAGAGAACGACAGGAATCGTGGATCTGGGTACTAGCATGCTTTTGAAAGAACACGTGAAGACACAAAACAACCCAACTGCTAGGCGACAAATCTCTCCCCCGACGAGAAAAATAACCCTATAAGGGATCAACGACAATCCAACCTAAATTCGAAGAACAACAGATACATATATATAATCACTGAAGAACGGCACAAGTCGTGAATCCGGATGAGAATTTAAACCCAAGAGAAGCAATCTTAGGACGACCCAAGAGAAAGGGGAAACACCTGAAATGCAGAATAAGCATGACAGCTGGCCTAAAATCCCAGTAGTTAACAAGAAATTAACTCCTTAGTAGACTGAATATCCTCACAAGATGGACAACAGAAACTGGAGAAAATTCGAAGCAACCTTCGAAAAAAGTCTAAGAAAGACCCTAAAAAACCTCGCCAAGAGAATCGAAACGCAGGATAAGCGTGACGATATCTTGACATTCATATTAAATACCGAAGAAATCAAACATAAAAGCTTAGTGAGCTACTCCCAAGTCGGGTTTCCATGCGATTGATTCACAAGCTCCCAATCTCAAATCCTAACTAGGAGTGGGGCTAATGTTATGGGTCAAATCAAAGCCATCGAGATTGGGCAGGTCAAATGACCGAGACAAAAGATCCGATGGAATAAGGAATCTAGTGTGGGCCAAAGCGGTCGAAACCGAGCGAGAACAAGGCAAAAGAAAACTTGATGGGCTTCGCCTGCCAGCGTGTGATCGGCTTTCGGCATGGCCGAGGTCGACCAGGGTAAAGCCCACCCGTTTGGGCTCTACCCTCACCCACCGCCCCAAGAAGAGAGTCCGGCTTGGTCTCACCCAAGCCCAAGGTCGCCAGGACGAGGCCGAGTCGACTGTGTGCAAGGCCATATTACGGACCTTGCACCAACTCCTCGAGGCCTGGAAATGTACATCCAACCCTCTCTCGACTTTTCCTTTTCCCAAGAGGACAAGGAAAAACCCGCGAGGGACCAAGAAGAAACTATTTAAACTCTCCCAGGGGAGGAGAGAAAGGTAAGTGAATTCTAGCTATCTCAATACAAAAGCTTTCCCATAATTCTCTCTGAGAGGGAACTGACTTAGGCATCGGAGCTTGTGTGGCCTACACCACACCGGTGTCCAGGTTTTCTTTGTCTTGCAGGCTGCGTTCTTCCCCCAAGAATTATAAATTTACCGTCGTTGTCACGTGAAGGTCAGGTGCATTCCCCTGTCCGGATTTTGACAACAACAACAGATATTAATTGCAGTAGGGAGGGCATTATTAATAATTTTCCAAACACAAGATTTTGCTCTTGGGATCGCCTTCGATTTCCAGATTGATTTCCAGAAGGTTTTGGTTTCATTGTGGTCCGAGGAGGACGTCATTTCCTGCAATAACAACTTATTAGCCAAATGGTATGCACTTTTAACAGGGAAAAAAAACTTTCGAATCTACATTCCAAATGATCTCATCCTTAAAATTGTTGCTAATTAGTTACATCTTTTACCGATGAAAGATTGATAATCTCGCATCTGCAGTAAACAGTAAAAGCAAGAATGAATAACACAATTTTTTTGGTGATGAAAAAAAAAAGACGTCAGTGGAATGAAAAACATCCCCGATAAAGTTATTTTGAATTATGGAAAAGAAAATTCTATCATCACGGCATTGGCATGACTGGTGAAAAATATAATGATACTATTTTTGAAATGTTGGTAAATAAAGTACAAATTTTCAAAGAACAATGTTTGAATGAAATTATTTCAATGAGACCTGTCGCCACGCGACAAATACAAAACTATTTTAAAGTAAATAAGGTTTATGATGCGGTTGATGTTTTTTTTGGCACTGTCCAATATATTTAATTATAAGCTCAAACTTTTAGTACATTCAAATAATATTAAAGTGAACATAGTTTATCCATAATTGATATGTATTATTGATCACGGGTTTGTAGAATACTATACACCTCAAATACAAAACTATTATAACCCAAAACTAAACAATTTTATATTTTAAATAATATTATATAATTATACAAATTATAATAACTCATATATTATAATCCAGTCAACGCCATAAATAGCCTCCAATTATAAGCTAGATGTTTGAATACACATGTTCCAAATGTTGAATTAAAAAATAAATCTATTTAAAAAAAAACCATTAGATATTTTAATAGACGATAAATTGGATTCGTGAAGTTATTGTAACATCGATTATATATATTACAATATGAATTGACATAGTTCATTGGGTAAATACACTAATTATCATTTTAAATGTCGATAATTCAATTTCCCCTTCGATAATTGTTAGACTAAAAAATAAACTATATATATATTTCGACAAGCTTAGCTAAATATTAACTAGTTAATGTATATCATCGATTATAAGATCAAATATTTGAATTCTCACTCTCATATGTTTCAATGTTTATTGTTGTTGTCGTTTTTTATTTATTTTTATGTAATTATACAAATATTATGCCAACCCATCATATTGTATTGTTGTAGCCTGTATTATTTGTGTGATTTTTTAAAATGAAAATAGTATATTAGCTAAAAATTATACGTTTCATGCTAAAAAAAACACAGATACAAACATATTTTACTCGTTATGAAATAAGATAAATATTTATCAAGTGATTTATAACATGATTATTTACTTCTTATAAATAAAGAAGTCGTTGTCAACATAAACATAGTTTATCTGACACACAATCTGCAATTTTGATCAAATAGTTGAAAATTCGAATTACCTATTTTACATATAGTTGAATTAAAAAAAATTAGTCATGCCAGTCAGTCTCATTTTTTTTTTTTAATCATGAATATTCATGTAATTTTACAAAGATACGGGGCAACAAAGTTTGAACTTTAAATAAAAACCTAAAAGCAACATAATTTTTTTTAATTAAACCGCATAATATCATTATTCGTTGTAGATTAAGAATTTCATTTGTCTAGATGGGCAATTATCCATATAAAAGTTTTATTTGGGCCTGGCCCAATAAAATTTTAAAATATATAAAAAGAAAATGGACTCTAGAGACCCCATATAAACGGAAGTTACCTAAATTCTTAATTATTGAAATTGATGTGATATTCAATAAACTAAATAGTAAAAATAACTTGAAAAACTACTCATTAAAAAAAAATGTAAAAAGTAATCCATTGTTGAGATTTTTTTAGTTCAAGTTCAATAATATTAGGGAATAAGGGATTTCAAATCTATGATCTCTTAAATCATATTAAGAAATTTGTTGCTCTTACAAACTCCTATTAGAATCTTACGTCTTAAAATACTAATAGTAGTTTTTTAAATTTTGCTTCTGTATTTTGAAAATTTCCTAAAATTCACAATCAATTTATGTATGAACTAAAATAAACAAATTATTAAAACAAACAAACATGAGTTTAAAAAAGAAAGAGTAATAAAAAATCATTATCAATCCGAATTCAATTATTAGTTTCTAAATTTAGCCCATGCATAGCTTCCGGTCATTTTAGTCGGTAAATCAGAAAATATGAAAATAATTATATAAGTTGGTAAACAAGCCATTGACTTGAAAAATATCATTTATTATAGTAAACTAATTTTTCACTCATTGATACTGATCAAATGCTACTTTTAAAATAAATTTGGAAAGTCCCTCAATTGGTTGATTGCTGTCTCAGTCTTTTTTTTTTTTTCCTTAAAACATCCTGATGGTCTCCATTTCAATAAAATAGATTCAACAAGTAATTATAATTTACAGATGAATATATTAATTGTGAACGTGCTTTCTTTAATATATTTGTTTCACTTTCAATAATAACTAGAAACAACGACATTTCGAATTTTAATGAATTTTTTTTTTGCAAGTTATTTATAGAAGTTAATAAATGGTTGATGGTTAAGTTTATAATTTAATTATATCATCAGAGTAGGTAATTTATCTAATTGTTATTACATATAATAATTCGTTCAAATTTGAACAACTTTCTGACCAGCATATTTAATTTTATATTCTCAGTCCATTGTAATTTTATCAATCAAAATCTCGTAGACTAAAAAAAAAAAAAAAAACCAATATATTGACCAATACGAAGGAGAAAGAATGAAGTAGAGTGGTACGAAAGGAAGTATTTATAATTGCATGTCAAGTAATTTAAATCATGCCTTCAAGTAACCCAAATATGAATAAAATTTTTATAGACAATGACATGAACCTTTAACATAGTACCTTATAAATAGCTAAATTCAAAGACCAATTCAAAAGTACTTTTTTATATTTACGATAGGTTTGCGACTCTAAATTCGATGATAATACAAAATGGAAAATTCATCGAACTTTCGTTTGATATCCATTTGTTTTTTATTATTATTTTTTTTAACATCATTTATCCCAAGAGTTAAGTATATCTTAATCTTGTATACTTATTTTTAACACTCCCCACATTTTTTGGATCTCTCCCTATCTTGTAATTTTAGAATTATAATGAAGGGAGTAAGGCTTCAAACCTATAATGTAAAAAAAAAAAAAAAAGTTATTAAAGTCATGATGAATAATAACTTATGCTCAAATTGGTTCTTATGGAGTTTGGAAGTCAACACAAACAGATGATAATCAATATTAATAGGAGAGAATATAACATTGCAAGTTGTCTGAACCTAGGACATCATGTTCAAATGTTATACTAAATAAATCACTAAACCCAAAAGTTCAAATTAATAAGTTTTGAAATATTTTAGCATTATTTGATAATCATTTGAATTTTTAAAATTGAGATGGTAAACACTACTTTCACTCATGATTTTTTTTAATATACTTCTAAAAATATTTTCAAAATTCAAACAAAAAATTGAAATCGAAAAAAAAATATAATCTTCAAAAGCGGGCCATTTTTATTAATATTGTACTTTTTAAAACTTATTATAAAAATATTGTAGTTTTAAAACTATTTATATTAATATTGTTGTTTTTTTACATGTGATAGATGGTAAAAAAACGGAGGATGGTCAGAGACGACCATGTCCAAATGTGCACGCAAATGGTCGTCTCTACGACCATCTCAAAATTTTAAAGAAAATACACTTCTGGCATAGTGGTTGGGTGAATTTTTAATATACCTCGGTTTGAGTTCAACCAAACGCAATTTTTAACATTTTTTTTCTTCTTCTGGTTTCTTTTAGTTTTTTTCATTATTCCGTTGTTTCTCTATTTTTATATATATATTTTTTTTAATCAAATAAGATATTTCCATTTTTTAAATATAGATTATATTGTAATTTATTATCCCATTTGAAAATGTTCTTCTTCCAAAGTATTTTTGGAGCACTAAGACAAATTATCAATTTACTTTTAAAAAATAAATTGTAATATAATATTTTTTTACTTAAAATATTAAAAAAATTAAAGATGTCTTATTTGATTTAAATAAAATAAATAGAAAAAAGAAAAAAAAAAGAATTATCATTTAAATCAAATAAGATAGCAATAAGACATATTTTCTTTTCTTTTTTCAAATAAGATAGCAAAAAGTTATCATTTAAATCAAATAAAATAGTAAATTGATAATTTGTCTTATTGCTATGATAATACTTTGGAAGAAGAACATTTTCATTTACGTCATTTTGGGTTGTTTTTAATTTTTTTTAATATCTTAAGTAAATTGTAATTTATTATTTTTTTACTATATTAAACGAACATTTTCATTTACGTCATTCTGAGTTGATTTTAAATAAAATTATCACGTTATTTTAATTATAATATAATATAATATTTAATTTACTTAAAAGGTCAAAAATGAGTAACAAAATAATAATTACAATATAATCTATATTTTACCAATTGAAAATATCTTATTTTATTTAAATAAAAGAAAATATAAAAATAGAGAAAAACAAAATAATGGAAAAACAGAAGGAAACAAGAAAGAGAAAAAATTAAAAAAAAGGTTAAAAATTACATTTGATTAGATTCAAACCCAGAAAATGGGTATATGAAACAACCAACCAACCACTATGCCAGAAGTGCATTTTCTAAAAGATGACCAATATTAATATAATTAGTTTTAAAATTACAATATTTTTATAATAAGTTTTATACAGTACAATATTAATAAAAAAAAACCCCTTCAAAAGCTTGTCTTTTGTTTTCGATCTTCACTACGAATCCAAACTTTTCTTGTGAAAATCATATTAAGCGAAACATAATTAAAAAAAAAAAACAAAAACTAAAAACAAAATTGACATGTCCTTTTATTCATTCATGCACATTCATAAACACAATGCCAAATTCATTCCAAAACTAATTCCTTTACAACCATCGAAAAAATCAAACAAACATTACAAGGGGGCATTTGGAGCACCCTATTGGGTTAGATGACTTTGGAATTCAATCCTAAAATGTTGTTTGGATCACCATATTCAAAATCCAATAAATTTGAAATACAAGCTCATGGTTTCAAACAGTGTACTTCATGATTTTTAAACTTCAGAACACTGCACTCTAAACACTGTTTTCTGATTTCCAAAGTTTCAAATCCCCATAACAAACTCTCCAAGATTTTGATTCTAAAGGTTCTGATTTCGAAACGGTGATTCAAACGCACCCTAATATTTATTTCCTAAATAATATTAATAAAAAAAACACCCAACAAATAAAAATTTAAAAGCAAGTAAAATGTAGTACAAACTAACTCAAACTCGGGGGAAAAAAGGTACACAAACTACCTACTTTAGAATCTCAAAACTCATATATTTTTTTTAAAGAAATCCAAAGAAGGCCAAGCAAGTAGCAACATTCACGTTGTGTACAATATGTCCACAACTTCATAGATGGTATGAAAACGAAGTTTGAAAAAAAAAAAAAAAAAGAGAAGAAAAGAAAGAGTGATCGATAAAGAGTAAAACGAGAGGTACGTAGAAGAAAAAGCTTGGTTGAAAAAAAAAAGAAAAAAAAGAAGGTTAAGTGGTTGGCGTGTCAAAGGGGGAATGGGAATTAAAGAGGAGACTTTAAAAAGAGGGAAGGCGACGCGGGAAGAATTTTAACGTTGTGGTTAGGTGCTTTAGGTTGCGGAATTAGTTTTCTTTTAAGTTAAAATACCATTTTAACTTTGATACTCTCATTTTATTCTATTTTAATTTTTATACATTTAAATATTCAAATTTAATTTATGCATTTTAAATAAAGTTATAATTGGTCCATAACTTTTCTAAAGAAAGATTTATGATCGGTTTGGGATGCAATCTGGATGTTGTTTTATATTTTCAGATTCACTTGAATATGTGTTTGGCAGACGTGTTTTCAAAAATTGTTTTCGAGATTCTATTTTTCAAATAGTAGAAATTCTGAACACAACATTTTTATGTTCTCATTGTATCCAGATTCTGAATTTAAAATTTTAAAATGCAAAATTACATTAAACAAATATAAAAATCTTAATAAATACAATATTTCATGTTTGTTCAATTAAAATATCTATAATATAATATATTATAAATGAAAATCCTATAAAATTTATAAAAATTATATTCATAAATTAATTAATAATTACATATATTCAATCTAATAATCAGTTTTGCAACCACTACTAATTTCATGGTCTATAAATATGTTAGAAGACACACTTTAAACAACTGTTTATAATGTAATCGAATTTTCTAAATCTGCTACCAAACACATATAAGAACATGAAATACAACTTTGTTTTCATTGAATCTCTTGTTTTCAAATTCTTATTTTCAGATTGCTTACCGAACAAACTCTTAGCCTCCGTTATATTTTCTCAAAAATACATTCATATGGTGTTTTTCTTGTATGAAAATTATTGTTATTATTTTTAATAAATTTTGATAAAAATTAACTTCGAACTAACCATATGAATTAATTTTGAAATTTATTGAAAGTACACAAACCAAATTTAGATATTTGAAAGAATAAGGACTAAAATAGAATTGAGTCCAAATTATAGGACTAAAATTATATTTTAACCTATGTTTCATAATTATTATTTATTAGGTTAAAGTTATCAATTTCATCTGATAGATCAAGCCTAAATTTAATTTAGTCATAATTTTAAATTTTTTTATGATTCGTGTTTTAATGTGGTCTCTTTGATTTTAAAGGTTTTCATTTGTTTAGTTAAACTTCACAAATGATTCATAAAACAAATTTAAATTTTATTTACTCCAAAATGTCTCATACTAATGGAGATACTATCCCTCACTTATATACCCATGATATTCTCATTCTCTAGCCGATGTGAGACTTTGGCCGCACTCCCAACAGTAAACTTATAGTTACATCAATTAAATTCCTAAACTTTTTCTAACAGAGTCAATTTTGACATTTGATTTGAAAATCGTCCATGCATAAGTTCTCATATGTGTGTTCACTTCTTAAAAAGTCTAGACTAGACCATCCATTTAATAATCATTCAAAATGAAAGCTCTAAATTGATTGATTTATGAAAATTTATGAATTTGACTGATATAATTATAAGTATACGAAAATGTAAATCAAAGTTTTCAAACAGAATCTAATAGAGAGTAAATTGATACACTTAAATAAGTTTTAAATTCATTCATTCATTAGTTTAAAATTTTTATCAATACAATCTCTAAAATTTAGGAGTACTTAAAAAAATATAGGTTAAATTAATAATAATATTATTATGATGATTATTATTATTATTTGGTTGTTATTTTCGTTGGGGCGTGAGCGACGGGGACGCCCGGACCGCCGGTCTAATCCTTCACCAAACCCCTTTGGCCATCTTCTCTGTCTACGCAATTTCCTTTCTGGAAGCCTTTTCCCATATTTCGCTTTCTCCCATTTTTTCTCCCCCTATTATAGCCACTCACCTGCCTTCTAGAAACCTCTATTAATATCTTCTTCCTTTTTTGTTTTCTTATTTTTAATTATACCTCCAAATTTAAAAGAAAAAAATCATTTTAACCATTAAGTTTTGAAATTTGTTTCTAAACAACGATTTTTTTTTTTTGTTAAATTTATGAAGGAAAAATGTTGTGTTGTTTATGTAAATATATTTGAACGTATACGTTAAAAAAAATCAAAACATATTTAAATATCGTTATTTTTCGTCTATAAATTTTAATGGAGAAAGCCTTCCAGGATTGTTTTGAAACAAACTTCAAAGTTCAATGGTTAAAATGAAACTTTTCAAAATTTAGGGGTAGAATTGAAACCAACCCTTTCTTATTAATTCATCTTCCTTAAATTACAAGTTTTGTGGTTCAACTTTCAAGTTTTTGTCTATTTAGTTTTTAAACTCTAAAAAGCATCCAGTAATAAGCTTCTAAACTTTTAATTTTGTATCTAATATGTTTAACATATCTGACTTCTTTTTTTTTTTTTTTTAAATTAACAAATTTATTAAACATAAAATTCAATTTTATGTTTGATAGGAGCCCTAAACTTTCGATGATATATAATAGATCCCTTTGAATTTTAAAAAAATGATCAATTAGGTCAATGACTTATTAGACAAAATTTAAAGTTCAGAGATCTATTAAATACTTGGGACCTTAGATACAAAATTGAAAGTTTAGAGATATATTAAACATAAACCTAAAAATTCAGAGACTAAGCTTATAATTTAACTTAACATCTTTGTCATACACGTGTTCATTCACAGTTCTAACAAATTTAAAGTTTAAATCTCATGTTAGTTTATAAGATTTGAAGATTATTTTATTAGGGATCCTTAGACTTTTAAAAGCGTTCTTTTTAGTCATTGAACTTTGAAAAGATACCATTTAGAACAATTTCTCAAACCTCAAGAACTAAAGCGTTCATTTTGAAATATCATGGATTTAATACCCACCAAACCTTAACTTCATGTACCAAAAGTGTATTATTTACCTTAAAAATAACTACTTTTTTTGTTTACCACTGATTTGGTCATCATTGGAAACATGTAGGTTGAAGATTAATGGATACTAGGTGACAATTTTTTAACATGTGGACTAAAATAAACAACTTTTAGAGTACAAGGACTAGAATGATTAACTTTTTATACTTTAGAAATTAAAATTGGATAATATTGAAAGTTCGAGGATAAAAATAAAACTTACATTTATAAATTATGTGGTTTGAAAATGAATGTTGAAGATTTGAAGGCTTCTTAGATTTTTCCCCCTTATATGATGAGAGTGATTGAAATATGAAATGAAGGGCAAAGGAAATTTTTTGAAAAAAAAAATTGTACGAACAAAGAAAACCGATTGGTGTACATCTTGTCTTTTTGCAAAAAAATTCAGTGAAAAAGACTTCTATTCACACTTGCATTGCACTACTTTAGGTTAGAAAATAAAGCAAGATTAATAATTAGGCTCCATATAGTCTTAAAATACTCATAAGAAACAGCTGTGTTAGAAACTTAGAATAGATTGGGATAAAAAGATGAACTATATATAGAAAAAATATTTGAGAATTTACGTAGTTTATATTTAGTTTGCAAATTTAATTATAATTTAAAAACAATAAAGTACATAGGACGAGAACAAGGTATAAAACATTTTGATTTAGTTCGAGAAACAATTTTGAAAAGTTTAGGTCTCCTTTTCTAATCATTTAAGTGAATTTGATTTTTTGTTCTTGTTTTTTAAAACTTAAGCCTTAAAATACTACGTTCTATCAATGGATTTCTATGTTTTATTTATCTATTTTGTACCGATGTTTTAAAAGATCAAGCTAAGTTTTAAAAACTAAAAAAAATAGTTTTCAAAAACTTGTTTTTGTTTTTTAAATTTGACTAGAAACCTAAATGGTAGCTCAAGAAATATGAAAATTATTTTAGAGAAGATGAAGGGCAATGGTGGAAAAACAAGCATAATTTTTAAAAATAAAAAACTAAAAACCAAACGGTTATAAAATGAAGCCTAAATTTTTTGTTTTTTTTTAACAAAAAAATTAAACCTATAAATACTACTTCCCCATAATAGGTCTTTATTTTATTATTTGCTTTTTTACCTATGTTTTCAAAAACTAAACCAAATTTTGAAAAATAAAAAAAGTAGCGGAGAATTCAAATTTTTTTAGAAAGATTAAGCTTATTGTAGAGAAATGATTAAAAAAATATTTTTTTTAAAAAAAAAAATCAAATTGGTTATCAAATGGGGCTTAGGCTTCCGTTTGATAAACATTTGATTTTATTTTTTGTTATTGAAAATTAAGTTTCCCTATAAGTTTTTTTTAATCTATTTTTTATATATGTTTTCAAAATTCTAGCTAAGTTTTGAAAACTAAAAAAAGTCGGCCTTGTTTGAAAATGCTTTTGTTTCTATCATTGAAATTTATGCTTATTTTCTCATATTTTTTTATTTTATTTTCTCACAATTTATGTTATTGGTGAAATTCGACCATAAGAACAAATTTGAAATACAAAGGAAATGAAATAGAAAATATGCAAAGAAAGACCCAAAACAAGCGAGAACGAACCAATTGGGTTAAAAAGCAAAAGAGATCGGTCCTCTAGACAATAGGGGAGGCAAGAATCGGGCTCGAAGGCCCAACTCACTGGTTGGCCTCGGAACCCTAAAAGATCGACCCCAAAGAGGTCTTTCTTTCTATTCCTAGGCTCGATCCAAATCCAAATGAGTTCTCTCATCTTCCTACTTCATCACTGACTAGGGTTTACGCCTTGAAATAGTCCATATAAATACTCTTCTTATTGAAGAGAATTAGGTAAGTTCTTTCTCATTCTAGAAACCCTAACTTGCTACATCTAAATACTCTATGACTTAAGCATTGGAGCCTGTGTGGCAAGCACCACACCGATTTCAGATCTTTTTTTCTTTTACAGATCACGCACCACACCGAATTCAGATCTTTCTTTCTTTCATGTGAAGATTAGGTGATCAGTTACCCTATCCGGATTTTGGCAGCAACAATAAGTATTTTAAAATGGCTTTTCTAAGCTTTCAAAAAATTGGGTTGTTTTTAAAAATATTGGTAGAAAGTAGATAACAAAACAAAAAAACTTACAAGTGAAAGTAGGATTTATAAGTTTAATATTAAAAAAACCAAATGGTTATTAAACAAAGTCATAGTTTTTGAAAACTGGTTTTTATCTTTAAAATTTGACTACAAATTCAAATTTTTTTTAAAGAAAGATAAAAATGATCCTCCTGCGGATATTGTGAGAAAACAAACCTAACTTTCAAAAATAAAAAATTAACCATCAAATATTATCTTGTCAAACGAGGTTATTAATTGTATGTAACTTGTCGAAATAGGTAACTTCATATCTACATACATAAGTAAAACCTCACATACCAAACTTGGGTTGAAAATTTTAGACTATCAAGATCTAACTTGCCAAACCAAGAACTTCTTTAAAAGTTTTATCACTCCCTCTATTTATTATAGTTTGAAAAACTTGTCATTTTTTCCCCTCCCCTTTCATGGAATAAAAAATATCCAAAGCCGATGTCCCACCTATTTATTATTAAATTTATCTTGATTTTGTTGTAGGGTCCATTTTTAAAAATTATCGCAGGCAATTAGGTATCTGAAAGTTAGAAATAGATAACATAAATGAAAATTAACTAAAAAAAAAAAATTGTTATTATTTATTCATACTTTACAAATGCGACTTTGGTATGCATTGTTTGGCTTCATGAATGTAGATTAACAGATTTTGAATCAATAGATCCTTTGACCATCTCAACAACAGGCACCAAAAATTAATTAAAGCTGTTTTGGAATATCTTGAAATTAATAATTTTCAATTTTCTTATTTCGGGTGTGGTATTTGACCACGTATCATATATTATTTAATTAAGTAGTTTCTATGATTGGGTTCTTGAACATTATATGTCGGGCATTGAAATGAATATTAATAGATCAATGTTCTTTTCCAATTTTTTTTTTTAAAAAATAGAAGATTAATGTTGAAAATAAGAATAGTATAGGAATTCTATAGGACCCCTAGTGTTATGGAAACTTCAAAACATGATTTTTCTTTTTGAAAAATATTTTAGACAATTTCACTATAATAGGATGCGATTCAATTTAAAGGTCTATTTGAACGATATATTATAATAATTTGTGTAATAATAGTTTATGAAAAATTTTATACTTCAAACATAAATTATTATAACTCTACATCTTAAACACGAATTATAACTCTTATAACTCACATACTATTATAATTCATGTTATTATAATTCATTCAGCGTCCCAAACAACTCTTAATGATTTTTTTAAAAAAATTTCTCCAATTTAAGTTTAAGTTAATTAAACCCCAACGTCCAAAAACTTCATCATTTAAGAAATGTTGAAATTGGATTACTATAAATCAACCGACCATCATGAAGTCAATATTTCTCGATTAAACATATTTGGCTTTGATCACCTTAATTAATATTTTTCATTATTTACCTTCTCTTATTGCCACAACGTCAACATTATTTCCTTGATAATACAATTATAGTTGAGCAATTAACACATCTCTACCTCTTCTAAATTGGAGATTCAATTTTTTCACTATCATATAGCACAAATTTTCAACCACTATTAAAGATGATTTTTTTTTTATATAGAAATAACAAAATTTATCTATTTTCTCTCTTACTTTTTTGCATTCACATCTCTAATATGCCAAAAACTTAATAATAGTCCTTAAAGAGGTAAGTAATTTCCATATAAAAAACAAGGTAACAACCTTTGTGGACTCTGTACTAAGGGAAAAAAAAAACCCTTTTATATGG
Source organism: Trichosanthes cucumerina (assembly GCA_036507285.1). Classification (NCBI taxonomy): domain Eukaryota; kingdom Viridiplantae; phylum Streptophyta; class Magnoliopsida; order Cucurbitales; family Cucurbitaceae; genus Trichosanthes; species Trichosanthes cucumerina. Next base: position 100,093,868 of record CM071835.1, read on the forward strand.
TTCCTAGGAGAAAATAATTTTCTCTTATTCTTAATAGCGATAACCACAATTTGCCAATTGACATCAGTTTTCTTTGTTTAAAACAATTGCAATTTAGATAAGGAGCTTGCTATTTTTAAAAGGAGATTACTAAAACGCCGTTTGATAACTATTTGGTTTTTGATTTTTGGTTTTTGAAAATTATGCTTGTTATTTTTTCACGATTTCTCTTCCTATTGATCTCTACAATAATTTTCATATTTATTGAGATAACATTTAAGTTTCGGGTCAAATTTCAAAAATAAAAACTAGTTTTTTTAGTTTTTAAAATATAGGTACAAAGTTGATAAGAAAACATAGAACTCATCGATAAAGTAGAGTAATTTTAGGTTTAATTTTTAAAAACCAAAAACTAAAAACTAAGGGCCCGTTTGATAACGTTTCCGTTTTCTGTTTCTTGTTTCTATTTCTCATTTTTTAAGAAACAGACTTGTTTGATAATCCATCTTGTTTCTTGTTCTCAAAATTTGAGAAACGTTCTCAAAATTTGGACAAAAAATTGGAAACTACAAATAGTAGTTTCTCTTTGTTCCGTTTCTTTTTATATTTAAACGTTCCTTAAATGGCTATCAAACGTGTCTAAAATTTAACCACTTCAAACTAGGATTAAATTTGTAATAATGATTTGTTTTCACAGTAAAATTCTACGCATGAAGAATTTTATAAGTCTTTACTAAAAAAAAAAGAAGATTTTATAAGTCTAAATTCTAGAATATGGTTTCCATTGGGGAAAAGAAATACAAATTCAAAGTCAAATATGAAAATATAATTTGGATGAGATTATGAGATGAGCTAGTAGACTGTCCATTTCATGTCTTGGTCTTTAGTCTTCACCCTCACAAAATAAAATAAAATAATGAAAAATTAGAGAGCTAAGCAAATACGATATTAATTTATTTATTTATTTACAAGACCAAATTCCACGGCTGTATATACCAAATGTGTATTAAAATTACTAACCCACAGACTCCATGCGGCGGCTACGCGTCGTTCAACTTGTAAAAAGTCATAGGCCTTTTCTCTTACTAATAATAAATTATGTTAAAATTTTCCCTTTCAAACTCTATATTTTAATCTCTATCTCAATTTTAATCCTTCCCTATATATCTCTATTTTAAATTTACCATTAGTGTTAGATTTTATCTCACAATTTAAAAGAAATTTCTACTAAATTAGTAGGAATAATTACATGTCTGTCATGTTATTTTTGTACATTACTTAAAATAAATAATAGACTATAATATTCAACTTAACCAGCATATCATTAGTTACACACCAAAATATTGTATATTTATTCTTACTTTAAATTAAAATAATGATTCAAAACTCAATCTAAAAATCATGTTTTTGCAACTAACTTGCTATAAAATTCAATTTTATACTTAACATAACATTTTATTTTAAGTTTTTTAATTTGAATATTTTAGAGATCTATTGGACACAAAATTGAGAGTTTAAAGGTTTATTAGACACTTTTAAAATTCAATGATATTTTAGATACATAACTAAAAGTTTAAACCATATTTGATAATCATTTTTGTTTTATTGGTTTTCTATTTTGTAAAAGAAGGTTACAAAACACTACTTCCACATATAGTTGTCTTATTTTATCACCTACTTCATAAAAATGTTTTGAAAATCTAAGCAAATTTTAGACAAATTATTCAATGAGATTGTCACAGTGTGATTGTCTCTTAAGAATCGTTGGATGTAGATCCAAAGATATGCTTGCCCCCAAATAACTAATACAAACACAAAACACTAATTTTACAATTTCTCTTTTCCACATTTATGGTGCAAAACATTACTAAGTCTCATCTAATAATTTCTCGTAATTTTAAAAAAAAATTAAAAAAATAGTTTTTGAAAGTTTAATTTTGTTTTTTTTTAAAAAAAAAATTAAATTTGCTTAGTTCAAACATCTTTGTAAGAAGAGTGAAAAACCAAAACAAAAATAAACAAAAATAATAAAAAAACAAAGGCTTATGAGAAAACCAGCATAATTTTCAAAATTAAAAGACAAAAATAAAGCAGGTATCAAATTAGATCTTAGAGATCTATCAGACACCATATTTAACAAAATTCAGAAATTAAATTTGTGATATAAAAAATTTTCCAAAAAAAATCCGTCCCTCCCTACAATTTTTTTTTTTTTTTTTGGCTCCATCCTAAGTCATAAAACTAAAATCTCTCTCATTAGAGTGCTTATCAAATCAAATGTAATAAAACAATGGGGGACAATAACAACGAACTATTTAGAAAAGCATTAGGCGAGCGTACTGAAATATAGAAACAAAAGAATATAATATATTAATATATAATCATAAAAGAATTTATTTTTTAAAAAAATTAGGTAGCTAGCTAAAAACCAGCCAAACAGAGGGAGTGATCTGAAAATTCCATGGTCGTGCAATGCACTTAACGGTATTTCAGAAAATCCGACAAAGAAAACCGGATAAGGTTTTGTCCAAACAAAAAGAAACATTAAATTTATGGCTTGTTGTTTATTTATATTGCTACGATGTCGTTTACTTCTTATCGTGTCCATAAACTATAAACAATTGAAACATAAATTTATTTATTATATTTTATTATTGTTTAGGAGACTAAAGCCTTCCCAAATTCCCAATTTGTTTGGCATTTCTTGTTTTGCTAGGTCAGCTTTGTGTCTGCAAAGCGACAGAATCCAGGAGGCGGAGGAGACGCCGCCGTGTCGCGGCGGCGTTCGCCGGCTCTGGCCCTTTTAAATTTGTTTAGTTTCTTCGATTGAGTACTTAATTATTTCACAAAAAGGTACATCGTATTTGAACTTCCTTTCTCGACCGTCGATGGGCAATGAAGAATCAATAAACTATTCTCATTATTATTATTATTACTTTTCAGTTGTTGTTGTTGTAGTGTAGTGTAGGTTTAAATTGTTACTATTTTAGTTTGAACCAAACAAAAAAAGAAGCATTAGTTTTGTTGTTGCTATTAAAGCATGGGGAACGATTTTATAATGCACGTTTTTAGTTAAAGTGATTTAGTTTCTTATTACTTTTTTTTTTAAAAAAAAAATGTGTAATGATAAATTAGTTTAATGTTTGGTACTTCTTGAAATAATGGAAGGTGCTTTTGAATTATTAAAGTTTGTTTTTCAAAGGGATTTTAGAACTACTAAATTGCCAAAAAGACATTATGTTGGAAAGGGAAAAATTGTTATAAGAAAGTGAGAGAGACAAAAATGAGAGAGAGGGAGTAACAATAGTTAGGTAGAGAAATAAGTAGAAAAAAGATAGATATAACTAAAAGAGATTCCTAAAATAAAATTTGAAAGAAGGTGAAACATTTTAGAGAGAAAAATATAAAATTAGAGAGATACAAAAAATTTAGTGTGAGAATGTTAATTAGCTAGCAGAAATTATTAGACGAGACTCCTCTAATGTGGTTGGGAGAAATTGTAAATGTAATTCACTTTTATATCAAATAGTTATTAAAGAGTATATATATATATATATATAATATGATCTACATCCGATGAGTATTAGTAGGTAAGATAGATTTATTGTAGCCGTCTTATTGAGTGAGAAAGACCCAAATTTTAGTGAAAAAAAAAATTAAGAGAGAAAACTACACAACTTTTGAGATGAAGAAACGGAGTAGTGAGAAAATGAAATAAGGAAAAAAAAAGTAGAAATTGTAGAGAGAGAAAAAAAAAGTTAAAGAGAGATTTCTTTATGGGAATTTGCAATGGGTAGCAAAATTAACCTTATTATTTGTAAATATAGCATGTTTTGAAAAGAATTGCAAATATGGCAAATATTTTTTGAAATATTTTTTAATTCCTCTTTTACCCTTTTTTTAATTCGCGTGTTACCACCGAGGTTGGTTTATTGGAAGGAGAAGAAGGTGGCGACGACGGCTTGCGAGTCAACAACATAATCTTTTCTTTGGAAGGGTGAACGACTGAGCGCTTGACGTTTCTCTGCTCCTACAGTATTCTTGAACGTTACGTCTCGGGCTATGAATCCTCTTCCACTGACAACTGCAAAATAATGCTAAACACAATATTAATTAAACTTCATTCATAAGTACTGTTTCATATTGGGTTGGGTGTGGAATCATATTCATAAATAATGTGAATTTTTCCACTATTGAAGGGTTTATGAGGACTGCGACAATTACCATTGTTGATGAGATATTTTATGCAGTTAATTAGCCTAAAAATCTCCACAAATCAAAGTGGGATAAGAGAATGAAAGGGTACTTATCGAAGGTGGTTGAGCGGAATGCGGTCCAACCATCGATAGAACTCCAATTACTCAATATGATAGTGGAATCTACTCCATCTCTAATAATTGTGTAATCCATTTCTTCTTCTTGATTTCAACCTTCTCAAAATAGACTCCCCTCTTTATGTATATGATATAACGTCGCATGTTATTGTCGAGTTGAAGAGGTTGGACTTCATTGAGTTTGAGGACGGTGTTAGATAAACAACACAAAAAAACAACATCAAACAAGAAGTCTATCGGTGATAGTGATAAATTTCTTCATCACTAATAGACTTCAATCAACACTAATAAACAAGACCAAGTAAGAAATCTACCAATGATAGTCATAGACTTCTATAACTGATAGACTTCAATCAACAGTGATAAACAACACCAAACAATAAGTCAAGTGATAGTGATAGTCTTATATCATTGATAGACTTCAATCATCACAGATAAATAACACCAAACAAGAAACATATCAGTGATAGTAATAGATTTCAATCAACATAAATAAATAACACCAAACAAGAAGTCTATGAGTGATAGTGATAGTCTTCCATCATTGATAGATTTCAATCAACACTGATAAATAAACCAAGTAAGAAGTCTATCAGTGATAATGATAGACTTCTATCACTGATAGACATCAATCAACACTAATAAACAACATCAATCGTGATAGACTTCTATCACTAATAGACTTCAATCAACATTGAACATTGATAAATAACACCAAGCAAGAAGTCTATCAGTGAGAGTGATAGGCTTCAATCAACACTGATAAAAAATAAGAAGTCTATCAGTGATAGTGATAGACTTCAATCACTAACAGGCGCCAATCAACACTGATAAACAACACCAAACAAGAAGTCTATTAGTGATAGTGATAGTCTTTATCACTGATAGACTTTAATATTTATATCACAAGCCTTGGAATATCTTCCAATTCGATTTGGGGGAGCTTTTTTCGTGGGTATTTTGATTTTGTTCATAATTCATCTTCAGTCGCAAGCCGTCGTAAGTCTTCTTTTCATTTTTTTCTATCACTGGTTTGCAATGCGCTTTTGTTGTCTGTTGTTTGATTTTCGTGGTTGATTTCTATCAATTAGTCGATAGATATCAGCATATGCAAGATCAATAGACATCACTGATATCACTGATATTATTGATATCTATTGATCTTGTATATCGTTGATATCATTGATATCTATTGATAATATCGCTTATATCATTGATCAATGATATAACTGATATCATTATTATCTATTGATCTTGTATATCGCTTATATCATTGATCAATGATATACAGTGATTATTGTGTATGAGGTGATCGGTTTCTATCCATGTTATAATTACTTAATGTTGTTATTACTTTTCTGTTGCAGGACTATGATGAAGTTTCTAATAGTTATTTTTTATAATGGACAATGGAATGAGAAAAAATTCTATGAGAATTACAAAACCATTGGAATTTTTGTTGATAAGATGATGTGTTTTGATGATTTTATTAATTTGATTGCGAAAGAGGTCCGAATGGATACTTGTATTTCTTCTTGAAAATTGTCGATGTTATTAGGTTATGGGATGAATGGTGCTCAGGATGTGGTTAAAATTCAAGAAGATAAAGATGTTGCTTATTTTTAACTTTAGTGAAAGATCAAAATACAAGATATCATTTAGTTGCTCATATTAATGATGCTTGTTTTGATGGCTCCTCTTGTGCACTTAGTGATGGGAGTGACAACTTATGGAGGTGTAATCCGCCCAGTTGGGAATCATTCTGAATGGAGTTCGATAGATGTTGGCATGAATGCATTATCTCCAATTGTTAAACGACAAGCAGGAAGACCCCGAAAGCAAAAGATTCCATCGATTGGTGAAGCAAGAAGTCACACAAAATGTAGTCATTGTCATCGTGTTGGTCACAATCGTAGGACATGTAAATTTTCACCATTTTTACCATGATGTAATTTTTGACAATTGGTTTTAGATATATTTTTTCAATATAGAACTCAATATTGTTGTTATCATACTATTCATACTATCAATACAAGGTTTGTGATTGTTTAAAAAGTTTAATATCAATACTATGAACACAAGAACTTTGGCATCGATGAGAAAATTTGAAGAACACACAACAAACAAGTAATAATAGCTAACATATAGACAACCATCGGTGATAGTGATGAGACAACTACAACCGATGAAGTCTATCACTTTCTATCGATGATAGACATCTATCACTTATGAAGTCTATCATTGGAAAAAAGTTAATGATTGATAGACAACTATTAGTGATAGACATCTATCACTAATAGAAGTCAGATAGAAGAAATAAGTTAATAATCATGAAGAACAAGAAGTCTAATAGAAAAGTTTATGAGTAATCGGTAAATAGATAGGTAGAAGTGTATCGGACAACTATCAGCGATGAAGCCTATCACTTACATCGGTGATAGTAGACTATCACTTCTTTTTCATTAACTTTTATCAATCATTAATGGTGATAGTAATCTATCACTTCTATTAGTGATGATGCGGTGATAGAAGTCGGATAGGAACAAGAAGTCTAATAGATAATAGAAAGGTAGAAGCCTATCAGACAACTTGTAGAAGTCTATCACTTCTATCAGATATCACAATATCACAATAGTAGTTTATCAAAATTATAAGAAAAAAATTAGTTATTAAATAAACATACAAAAAAATTGGTTATTAAATAAACAGACAAAAAATTAGTTATTAAATAAGCAGACTTCTATCAATGATCAGTGATATCACTGATAGCATCCTATCAGTGATATCACCGATATCGATATTTGGCGTGGGCGTGGGGTGTTTTAGTAATTTCAATTCCTCTTTTCAAATTTTTGCTATTTTTACAAATAGATTGAGTCATTTGCTATATGGACAATTATATTGGGTCATTTGCTACCAACCCAATTGCCCCTTTCTTTATTTTTTTTAATAAAAAAAGAACAACAAATATTGGGTAATTGTATTGGCTAGCAAATTACAGTAAATTATTTAGAAATATAACAACTTTTTAAAATATTTTCAAATATAACAAATTTTTTAAATAAAGTTGTGTTATTCTCTTTTTATCCTTATGGTTGTATATGAGAGTGAAAAAAATGACCACGCAAAAGATGTTGTAGTTTTTAATGCCTCCAAACACTCTCACATGACTTTTTTTTAAAAAAAATATTTTCTTTGCATTCCTCTCCCCATCCTCTTTTTCTCCCTACATGTGCCTTTCTGCATTTCCTTCATACTCATGTTTTTCCGTTCCAACTTCTTATGCAGTTTAGAAATTTTATGATCATAACATTACTTTAAATCTTCTTGAAAATTACAATTAATAAAAAAAATCCTACTATACTAGATATTATATTGCGAGAGATCAAAACCTATAACAATTTCATTGCTAATATATTAATTAAATATCACCAAATGGTGATAGTGAACGACACAAAATAAAAATATGAGATATTAATTGGAAAATATCATTTGATATATAGAATGTGTAATTAAAAAACATTTTTACATTTGAACAAAGTTCTATATAAATGATTAATCGTCAATGAAAAACTTTTGGGTTTAATCTTTAAATCTTTCACTTAAAACTAGTATTTAACACTTACCAAGTTTCTAAATTATTTAACTTGGGTCTTTGAAATAAGGTTCATCCAATAATCCAAAAATTCATCTATCTCAATTCAGTCACTTAATTACAAAAACACTCAAAAAGACGAAATTAGTCAAATCTAAAAACGTGAGGCGTTACACAAGAAGTCTATCAGTGATAGTGATAGACTTAAATAAACACAGATAAAAAATAACAAACACGAAGCCTAACAGTGACAATGATAGACTTTTATCATTGATAGACTTCAATCAATTCTGATAAAATACACCAAGCAAGTGATAGTGATAGACTTCAATAAATACCAATAAACAAATAATAAACAATACATCTATAAGTGTTAGTGATAAACTTCAATCAACACTGATAAACAATATCAAACAAGAAGTCTATTAGTGAAAGTGATAAACTTCTATCACTGATATACTTAATTAAACACAAATAAATAACAACAGACAATAAGTCTATCAGTGATAATGATAGTGAGATCCTTTTATCATTGATAGGTTTCAATCAACACAGACAAACAATACCAAACAAGAAGTCTACCAGTGACAGTGATAGATTTATATCACAAATAGACTTCAATTAGAAAAGATAAACAACACAAATTGAAGTTTATCGACGATAGATTTATCATGATCGATTCCAATCAGAACAGATAACACAACACGTATAGAAGCTTATTAGTGATATTGATAAACTTATATTACTGATAGACTTCAATAAGAATAGATAAAAAAAAAATCACAAACAAAAAGTCTATCAGTGATAGTGATAGACTTCAATCAGAACAGACAAAAATTCCAACGAAAAAGTCTATCAATGATAATGATAAACTTCTATCATTGATAGACTTCAATTAGACTAAAACAAAAAGTCTATCAGTAATAGTGATAGACATCTATGATTGATAGATTTCAATCAAACCAGACAAGCACCTAACAAAAAAGTCTATAATAAGTGATAGTAATAGTAATAGACTTCTATTATTGATAGACTTCAATCAAAACAGATAAACAATCCAACCAAGAAATCTATCAGTAATAGTCTATCACTGATATGGGTTGTGGGTTTTTTTGTAATTTAAATGGGTTGAGCAACTAATTTTGTTGTATTTGCATTTTTTATTTTTTTGTACATTTTTCTATATGTGCTATTTTTTACCCTCATTTTGTTATATGTCAAAGAGAGTATAGTCCAACTGGCATATCAAATGTATTAGTGACATTTTAGTTTAGACAGTGCTTGAAATACACCTTCCTTTAGAAGTTTGAAGTAAAAATAAAATCAATAAAAAATTTATGAGTTATAATAACTGTTTTGAAAATTTAAACCAAAGCTACATAATTCTAGATTTTAATATTCTTTAAATATATATTCGTAAAATTAATGAAGAAAATTAACCAATGAAAGAATTAATTAAAAATTGATGGTATAAAATATACGATATTTGACAATAAGATTTTTAGTACTTCAAGAATATCCTTCTCTTTGTTAACCCTATAGTTTTGTTTTTATAAATATTTTTCGATATGGTTGAACAACACATTATTTTTTTTAAATAAAAGAAAAAATAAGTCGAATGGCCTTGACCAAGCTGCTTAACCCAAACTTCAAAAAAAATAAATAAAATAAATAACTCTTGTATTTTGTATTTGATAGTCCGAGTTCCGGTTATTTGTACACTCTTATTTAATATTTTCGGTAGGCTGATTGATACATTGAATTCAAATTAAAACCATAGACATATTTGATACCGCTCAAAAGAAAAAGCATATTTGTCACTTTTTTTTATAAACAAAAAAAAAAACTTTTATTTAATTTGCTCTTTACGCGTTTAAATTTTCGTGATAAAGTTCGGCTTTAGGTCTCTTTTCGATAATAATACTTGTGTTTCAACTTTATATGTGTTTAAAAAAGCAAGATTCTACCCCCTTCTCTATTTTAGAAAAAGAAATTTAACATCCAATCAAAACTTTTGACATCTCTTTTATGTTATAGACTTATAGTTCATGCATTACTAAGCAATATTTGTTATCATTAGACGTAGATATTTACAACGTGACATAATTATCTTGGTATGAAATCGTTTAAAGTAATTCTTTACTTTTTTAAGAATCAAATACACGAAAAAGACACAAGATTCTAATAATTAATTTTCAAATTTTAATTATCCTTTATTTTTCTTTAGCATGTTTTTATTGTCAATGAACTTTTATTTTATTTTATGTAAGATGGAAAAATTCAAATTTCTAACTTATTGATCGAGAATATATGTCTTAACTAATTGAACTATACTTTTAAGTGGGCTATGTGAGTCGACTACACAATTTAAAACCCAACTCCAATTCAAGGTAACATTTCTGATTTCCTATCTTTAGAAAAAAAAAAAAGTTGTTGGGGTAATAACTTAATCATATCTACAAAATTTGCTACATTATATATTTTTTCTACTCTCCACCAATAATAGGTTTTTAAGTCAATCTGATTTTAACTGGAGTATTTATGCACTATATTATCAACTAAAATTAAAGGTTCAAATCTTATTTTCGTAGTTGAATTAAAAATATTAATAATATTTTTTTTAAAAAAATGATTATTTTTAGTTTAATACAACACTTGGAATGTGAGAGTATTCAAACCTCTAACCTCTTGATCAACAATGTACATACCAATTATCGTTGAACTAGGCTAACTTTGATAATAAATATGATTAAATCATAATGGAGAGAGAGAGCAAGAATTTATTATTGTTAGTGTTTAAGTAGAGGGATGGTTTTTATTATTATTATTATTAATCTAACTAGAGAAAAAGAAATTTATATATAATTTAAAATGTCATGGTAGTGTCTGTACTTTGAGCTTTATTCTATTTAGGTCTCCTGTATTTTTAAATGTTCAATTTTTAGTCCACATACTTTCAATAAAATTTAGAACTAGACCATACCTATTAGTTTATTGTTAATTTTTCTTTTAAAATGTTATATTTTTGGTTTCAACTTATCATAAACTAATTAATTTTAGATTAATGTTTTTAAATTAATCTAAAATGTTTTGGACCTTGTTTTAGCTCTTAACTTTAAAGACCCATTATTTTCGTTGGGCCCAAAGCTGGAGGAGCCCAAATCAGTTTTCTTGATCTCCTATCACCCAAACTCATTTGTTCCTTTTTTGTTATTATAAAAGAATGTATGGGCCTTAAGTGAGAATAGGAGAAGAAAAAGTGTGTATTGGGTCTATTATTAAATTTAGGGTTTCTTCCTTTTGGAGAGAAAAGGGGGGAGAGAGAAAGAAAGGTTGGGGGGCTCGATAGAAAGGAGAGAGGGACTTGAATATCAGAGTGTTCTTCCGATAGAGAGAGAGGTAAATCAGAAAAATACGGTGGGTGTTTAGTAAGAAAGAAATCGAGGAGCTCAGTCCTTATCATTTGAAATCGCTGTTCATCGTGGGTTGCGATTCGCAAGAAAGAGTTCGATTGCTAGCCGAGAGTTTGCTGCTTGGGTTGATCGTTCGACTTGGTTCTTTGAGCAGACGTGAGACTCAACCTTTTTCAACCTTACATTTTGAGATCCTCTCCAAAGGTTGTATCTCTCCTCTCTTTCTATTTTCTTTCTAGTTAGTTTAGATTCAAGATTTAATCCAAAAGATTGTTAGACTCCCAATCTTGAATAAAGTTTGGTTGTAGTCTCTCTTTGGGCATAAATCTTGGAATCTTGTTAAATCCTAAATGTTAATGTACCTTTAGATATTCCGTTGTAAATTCTCCGTATTCTCTCAGTATATCTCTAATAAAGCATACAGCAGAAAGGCTTAAAACACCTTTGTAAGTGGAGTAGGTCGTTTTTTATGACCGAACCACTATAAATATTGGTGTTCTTGTTGTTCTTTACTGAATTTCTGCACTTATATCAATTCTGTCCAACCCTATTAAATTGCCTAAAATCGATTATAAACTCTATGTAAACACCTCAAACTTGTCTAAAAATCGGTTAGACATAGGATTTGGATCTTGGCATATAATAACATTTGGTATCAGAGCTTTCAATCCTTGTTTTTTAGGGCATTCTTTCTTGAATTAAAATTTAGTTGTTGAATAAAATCTTTGGGTTTAAAGAATCTTTAAGTTTTTAGTATTCTTTAATTCTGATTTTTTTTTATTTCAAGAAAAGTTTGCTGTCCAATTTTGTTTCTCATTTTTCAGGATGAGTACCAAGTTCGAGGTGGAGCGGTTTGATGGGAAAGGAGATTTTGGTCTATGGAAGATCAAAATGTTGGCCATCCTTCGTCAACGAAAGGTCGATTATGCACTTTTGGAGGCCAAGGATATTCCAGACAGCATAACAGCGGACCAACTGAAAGAGATAAATAAGGTAGCTCACAACCTTATAATCCTACATTTGTCTGATACTTATAAGGCAAATGCGTAGTGAAGATACCGCTGTTAAACTTTGGACAAAATTAGAATCTACCTACCAAGTAGCATCAATTTCAAGCAAAATATTTTTAAAATCTAATTTCTTTAGTTTTAAAATGGACTCTAGTAAAAGCATGAAAGATAACCTAGATGAATTCCATAGAGTAGTTTCTGAAATGGAAAATATAGGTGAAATATTTTCTGATGAAAATCATGTTGTAGTTCTCATAAATTCTTTGCCTGAATCTTATAATGATGTGAAATCTGCTATGAAGTTTGGTAGGGATACTTTGTCAACTGAAATTGTTTTAAATGCCATTAGAGTAAAAGAACAAGAATTAAAAGAAACCAAGAAGTCTAATAGTGAGACTTTGTACGTTAGAGGGAGATTAGAGAATAGGAAAAAACATAGAAGCAATAGTAGGGGTAGATCAAAGTCAAAGGGGGCTAGTAATAGGAGGTGTTATCATTGTCAAAAAGAAGGCCACATTAGAAGGTTTTGTCCTGACTTTAGGAATAAAAAGTCGTCGGGTAAAGGGAAAGAGGAGTCTAGTGTAGTAAACCTTAGTGAAGAGTATAACCACTCTCTTATGGTTAGTAACACTAGAGAGGATGACACTTGGATCCTAGATTCAGGTTGTTCTTTCCATATGACCCCTAATATAGAATGGCTAGAAGACTACCAAACCGGTGTGGGAGGTAAAGTCATGTTAGGGAACCGACACTTTTATAGTGTAGAAGGTCAAGGAACAGTACGCCTTAGGCTTCATGACGGAAATATTAGGTTTCTAGCTGGAGTTAGTGCGTGCACTGAAGTTAAAAGAAACCTAATATCCCTTAGCATGTTAGATAAGCAAGGGTACACCATTAAACTAGAGGGTGGTGTTCTAAAAGTCATGAAAGGCATCTTAGTTGCAATGAAAGGGCTTCTTAAGGATAGCTTATACTCTTTAGAGGGTTCGACGGTCGTAGGGTCAAGTGATCTAGTTAAAGAGAGTGACAATTCCAAAATTACCCTTTGGCATAACGCTTAGGTCACATGAGTGAGCAAGGAATTAGGGAGTTAATAAAACAGCAAGTAATTCCTAACATAAAAAATGTAGACCAAGATATGTGTGAGCATTGTGTTTATGGTAAAAGCAAAAGAGTAAAATTTGGAAACGGTGGTCACTCTGCTAATAAAAAACTAGAATATGTGCATGCTGACTTATAAGGCCCATCTAATGTTGTCACAAATGGTGGGGCTAGATATTTTTTTTATCCATTATTGATGATTGTACTAGAAAAGTTTGGGTTTATCTTCTAAAAAATTAAATCTGATACTTTTAATAAATTTGTTGAATGGGCAACCTATGTTGAAAACCAAATTGGCCTTAGAGTTAAGAAACTTAGGACTGACAATGGGCTAGAGTTTTGTAACCATGAGTTTAGAAACTTTTGTAAGTCTAAAGGCATAGCAAGACACTTGACTGTTGTAGGGACGCCACAACAAAATGGGGCCGCTGAGAGAATGAATAGAACCCTTATGGAAAGAGTTAGGTGCATGTTGTCTGATTCACAACTTCCTCAAAGTTTTTGGGGGAAGTCATGTTGTAACAAACATGTTATATAATCAATAGGAGCCCATCTACTGCCATAGATTTAAAAACACCTCAAGAGATTTGGCAAGGTAGTCCCCTTGATCTATCACACATGAAAGTCTTTGGGTGTTTAGCTTATGCTCATTCAAAAGAGGGAAAGCTAGACCCAAGGGCTAAGAAATGTGTTTTCCTAGGATATCCCGAGGGTGTTAAGGGATATAAACTATGGTGTCTAGACCCAAATTCACCAAAAATCCTAGTAAGTAGAGATGTTGTCTTTAATGAAGGGAAAATGGGGTATATAGAAGAAAAGACCGAGTCTATTCCTAAAAGTCCACCTAGTTCCACTGAAACCGTTTTAGCTAATCCTCCTTCCACTTCCCATAGTGATCAAGTAGATGAGCCAATAGTAGAACATGATGCTTCACCATCTACCTTAGATCAGTCACCTACACAAGAAGTTGTTAATGAGGGAGAGGAAGAAGATAGTCAAGATTTAACCAATTATCAATTAACTAGGGATAGGGTTAGGAGAACCATTGTAGCTCCCACTAGGTTTGGGTATGCTGACCTTATATCCTATGTCCTAGTTATAGCTAATGAGTTTATTAATCAAGAACCACAAACTTTCAATGAGGCCATAAATAATGAAAATAAAGATAAGTGGTGGGCCGCAATGAAAGAAGAGTATGATTCTTTGATTAAAAATCAAACTTGGGTTCTTGTTAATAAACCATTAAAAGCTAAAACTGTAGGTTGTAAGTGGATTTATAAAGTCAAAGAGAACTCTTTAGAAAACAACAAGCTTAGGTTAGTAGCCAAAGGGTTTACTCAAAGGGAGGGTATAGACTATGATGAGGTTTTTTCCCCCGTTGTAAGACATACCTCTATTAGAATTTTGCTTGCCTTTGTTGCTCACTTTGATCTTGAGTTAGAGCAGATGGATGTAAAGACCGCTTTCTTGCATGGCGAGCTTAAGGAGACCATTTACATGGATCAGCCACCTGGATTTGAAGCTCCCAAACAAGAAAAGAAGGTTTGTCTTCTTAAGAGATCGTTGTATGGTTTAAAGCAATCTCCACGTCAATGGTATAAAAGGTTTGATTCCTATATGCTATCTATTAACTTTTGTAGAAGTAAGAATGATAGTTGTGTGTATTTCAAACAAATCTCTGAAGTGAATATTGTTTACTTGCTTTTATATGTTGATGACATGTTGATTGCTTATAAAACCATGCATGAAATAAATAAGTTAAAGAATCTCTTAAAGAACGAGTTTGAAATGAAAGACTTAGGCAATGCAAAAAGAATATTAGGAATGGATATTATTAGAGATAGAAAAGAGAATAAACTATATTTGTCTCAAAGTGAATATATAACAAGACTAGTTAAAAGATTGAACATGCATGATAGTAGGAAGGTTAGTATTCCTTTTGGCAAGCACTTTAAACTATCTGTTAATGATTCACCTAAGACTCCAAGTGATATTGATGAAATGCATGATATTCCATATGCTAATACTGTTGGGAGTCTTATGTATGCCATGGTTTGTACTAGACCTGACCTTGCTCATCCACTTAGTGTTGTTAGTAGATTTCTTGCTAATCCTGGTAAACAACATTGGAATGCTGTTAAGTGGATTATGAGGTATCTTGCATGTCATACAGATTTATGTCTTGTTTATGGTGGAGCAAATATAGTTGATAGCAAGAATATTGAACTTGTTGGATATGTTGATGCTGATTATGCTACTGATATAGATAAACGTAGATCTTTGACTGGTTTTGTGTTTAGATTGTTCAATTGCACAATTAGTTGGAAATCTCGCTTACAGTCTATAGTTGCTTTATCCACAACTGAATCTGAGTATATTGCATTAACTGAAGCTATTAAGGAATCTTTATGGCTTAAGGGAATTGTATTTGAATTGTGTTGTAGTGATAATGTTTCTGTGACTATGCATTGTGATAGTCAAAGTGTTCTACATTTATCTAAAAATCATTCTCACCATGAAAGAACTAAACATATTGATGTTAGGTATCATTTTGTAAGAGATGTCATCAATGATGGTTTAGTTTCTGTTAAAAAGGTTGCTACTGATTTGAATGCTGCTGATATGTTTACTAAAGCATTACCCTGTGATAAATTTAACTTTTGTGTGAGAATGTTGCAGCTTGATCATGGATAATTCTGGATCTTATTTGAGAACTAATTATAGGTCCTCTTCTTAGTTTATGATAGATTGAAATCAAGGTGGAGTTTGTTATATTTTTTGTTTCAACTTATCATAAACTAATTAATTTTAGATTAATGTTTTTAAATTAATCTAAAATGTTTTGGACCTTGTTTTAACTCTTAACTTTAAAGACCCATTATTTTCGTTGGGCCCAAAGCTGGAGGAGCCCAAATCAGTTTTCTTGATCTCCTATCACCCAAACCCATTTGTTCCCTTTTTGTTATTATAAAAGAATGTATGGGCCTTAAGTGAGAGTAGGAGAAGAAAAAGTGTGTATTGGGTCTATTATTAAATTTAGGGTTTCTTCCTTTTAGAGAGAAAAGGAGAGAGAGAGAAAGAAAGGTTGGGGGGCTCGATAGAAAGGAGAGAGGGACTTGAATATCGGAGTGTTCTTCCGATAGAGAGAGAGGTAAATCCGAAAAATACGGTGGGTGTTGCCGTAAGAAAGAAATCGAGGGAGCTCCGTCCTTATCGCCGAAATTTGCCGTTCATCGTGGGTTGCAGTTCGCAAGAAGAGTTGACTGTTGCCGTGGAGTTGCTACAGGTTGATCGTTCGGCTTGGTTGTTGTACAGACGTGAGACTCAACCTTCTTTCAACCTTCTGTTTTGAGATCCTCTCCAAAGGTTGTATCTCTTCTCTCTTTCTATTTTCTTTCTAGTTAGTTTAGAGTCAAGATTTAATCCAAAAGATTGTTAGACTCCCAATCTTGAATAAAGTTTGGTTGTAGTCTCTCTTTGGGCATAAATCTTGGAATCTTGTTAAATAATGTACCTTTAGATATTCTGCTGTAAATTCTCTGTATTCTCCCGTATATCTCTAATAAACTGTCTAGTAAAGGCTTAAAACACCTTTGCAAGTGGAGTAGGTCGTTTTATGACCGAACCACTATAAATATTGGTGCTCTTATTGTTCTTTACTTAATTTCTGCACTTATATCAATTATGTCCAGCCCTATTAAATTGCCTAAAATCGATTATAAACTCTATGTAAACACCTCAAACTTGTCTAAAATCGGTTAGACATAGGATTTGGATCTTGGCATATAATAACATAAAAAATAGTCTCTATTAGCATTTTCTCTATAAATTTTAGAAGTATGTTTGTCTTGTATCTTTTCTTATATTAACATTATTATTATTATTTAACCAATTTTGATAAAAATTAACTTTAAATCTATCACAGGTACTAAAATTATATTTTAACCCAATTATGTTTTGAAAAACTAGTGAGAGAGAGAGTTGAAAAACAGGAGAGAGACTGCTGATGTTTGTTTGTTTGTTTTTTTTTTTTAGTACCGATTGCTGATGTTGGAAGCTATGGGCGGATGCGGTTTAATTTGAGTAATGCTTTGGCCAAATATATCTTATTTGTTCAACCCTTTTAATCTTTATATACTACACCAACTACAACAAATATATATATATATATATATATATATATAAATTCAATCTATTTTCTAATTAATTCAACCAATTAATTTCGAACTTTAGTTTCTAGAATTTCTTATGTCTTACGCAACTATCTTTAAATTTTCAAAATCTACACACATTATTCCTCACCTCGCCTCTACCTCATTTTTCATTTAATTCAGTTAGGTTTCACTATATATTTTTAATTTCTTAATATCATCCAAATATTAACATTAAAATTTCAGTGGAAATAAATAATAAATATACTATTTGGACTCCCCAACTCGATACAATTAATTTAAATTCCTAATGTAAAGAATACCATTCAAATTAACTAAAAAAACATGTTATATTACTTGGACTTCTCAACTTGACACAACTAATTGATGTCACATGTTAAATTAATTAATAAAGCAGTCACCCTGAAAACATGTTTTACATAACACAATAGTCCCTTTCCCTCCAATTAAATAACAATGATAATAAATAAAAACCCAACCAATTAAAACTGTACATTTATTATTATTATTTTTTTAAAAAAGTACATGTAAGCGATGTCGTAAATTTGTAGCAAGAAAAATAGTATTATTAAAGCTTTTTTTTTTTAGATTAGTTTAATTAATTAGTAGGGAGTTAGTTGGAGTAGATCAATTTGGTTCACCTTGCCTATTTGACCACGGTGCTCCATTGAAATCCATTCATGCTCCTAACTCCTCGCTAATTTTTCTTTTGTATATGGCGTCTAACAATCATATTTTTTAAATTAGACTATGAGAAGAAAAAAAAATCAATCATCTCATTAAACTTTGGACTTATATTTTTATTTAAGGTCATCATTAACCAGGGGCGAATTTACCATGGGCCCAGGGGCTCGAGCCCCTCCCAAATTTTTTACATTTAATAATATGTATAGAAAAAGTCATATCAAATAATAAAAAAGTTTTCTGGCATAGTGATAAATATGTTATCAGCTCATCTAAAGTCCCAAGTTTAAACTTTGATTTATACAATATATTTTTTTTCAATATCATATTCAAGCCCCCCTCGATATAAATTATGGATCCGCCACTGTCATTAACCATGGACAAATTTCATGATTGAGCAGACTTTTTTATTAAACTAAACAAGACAAATTGAAGAGAAATATTTATTTATTTAGTCATTGAATTCAATGATATATAAAGTGGGTGAATTTAAATTTCTTACTTGTTGGAGTAGATGATGATTCATACCTTAATTAGTTAAGTTATATTCGAGTTTTAAAATATTTAATATTTAATGATGTAGGCATCTATTTTTAAGGATCAATCTACTTCCACTTAAGATGGCTAATTATAGGGAAAACATTAAATTTTAATTTGGATCTAAGATCAACAAAAGATGGCTAATCTTTGGTTTTGTTTTTTGGTTTTGCTATTGGTTGTATGAACTATAGTAACTTTAATGGACTTTAACATAATGATTGGACGAAAGCATAACATAAAAGTATCATACGTAATAATATTATTAATCTTTTAAAGTTCTCAAATATAAGGGTAAATATACCAAAGGATAATGATCCTACAATAATCTTTTATTATTATCATCATCATTATAGATAACAACAATCATTAGTCTTTAACATAATAATGAACATGAGACGAATAAATATAAGACTAAATATACTAAACGATCTATAATTTTTTGGTAGTTGTCCATTTTAATCATTAAATCTTTGAAAATTTTCAAATTTGATCCTATTGCATACAAAATTTCTCAATCAAATTATTCCTAAAATTTGTTAGCATAAAGTTTATGCACAATGAAATTATTGTTTTAATTAACAACATGTAGCCATACGAATCATGATGCTAATTGACCTGAGAAACTCAACGTTTCATTCATTAAAAAAAAAAAACTATTTTTTTTCTAGTGACATGTTCATATGTCTAAATGTATTAATAAATTAACAATTCAATGACACACCCATAGTTTATCAAACAAATTTTAACAAGGTGTTGTACAAAAAAAATTCATTGATAGATCGAAAAAATTTTAAAAAATCAAACACTAAATTGAGAGTAATCTTAAAGATTAGAGATGATATTATATATTTGTTCTAAATATAAAGTTGTAAATTTTAAATTTTTCAATCCAAACATGATTCAATGACACGGACTTAATTACCATCTCAAATCCTTCACTTCCGCAATTGTCGAACTAAAAAAAACTTAAATCACAAGTTTAGTCTATTAACTTTTAGGTTTATGTCTAGTTCGTCCACGAACTATAAAAAATATCTAATAGGTCCTTGAAGTACTTTCAATTTTATGTCTAATAAGTACTTGACGTATTTTATTTTCTAAAATTCACGAATACACTAGACATGCATGTAAAAGTCTATAGTCTCATTAGACATAAATTTTATATCTAACATATCAATATTTTTTAAAAAAAATTTAAATATGTCAGTAACTTATTAATTAAACACAAAATAAAAATTTAATGATTTAACATACAATTATTTTAAATTAACTGCCAAATTTTAAAAGTTCATAAATTTATTATAATATGTTATGGGTAAAGATTGGACCAACAAGAATGGGCAGGTCGAATGGCCAAGGTAAATGGTAAAACAGAATGAGAAGCCCAAATACCAGGTCAAAGCGGGTCGAACCATGATGGAACGAGACCAGAGGGTTTGTCCGAGATCCGGCCCAAGCGCGTGGTCGGCCTCGGCATAGGCCGAGGCCGTCCAAGGAAGAGCCCTCCCACTTGGGCTCTACCCTAGCCCCAGGTCCCAGGAAAAGGGGTCGGGCTTGGGCTCAAGCCCAAACCCGTGGTCGGCCTTGGACGAGGCCGAGGCCGACCATGTCCGAGGCCATACCTGGGCTTTGTTCCAATGGAACCGGACCCATAAACTTGACTCTGGCCTTCCCCCAACTGCCCCTTTTCCCAAAAGGGGAAGGAAACCCATCAAAGGGAAGACTATTTAAATTCTCCTAGGAGGAAAAATGGAAGTCAATTCAAGTCATTAAAACACAAACTCTTCCTAAATTCCCTCACAAACCCTCTCTGACTTAAGCATCGGAGCTTGTGTGGCCTACACCTGTCCATTTTTTCCTTGTCTTGCAGGCTGTGTTCTTCCCTAAGAATTACAAATTTACCGTCGTTGTCACACGTACAAAGTCGGTGTGTTCTCTGTCAAAATTTGGCAACAACATAATATATACTTGAAACTTCATGCACTAAATTTGTATTTTTTAAAAAAAAATCAAGTACTAAATTGAGAAGTTATATATATATATATATATATATATTTACAACATTGAGAAGTTTTTTTTTTTTTTAAGGATAAAACATTGAGAAGTTATAAGTTTATAACTATGCCGTTAAATTATTAATTATTTCAAATTTCAGAAAGCACAGTACAGGCCGCTCTAGAAATCCCCTGTTCCAATACGGCGTGAGAAAGGAGGTGTTCGGATTCGGAATTTAGAATCAATAATCACATTTAAAACGCTGAATTAAACATAAAACAATTGGGTTTAAGTAACTAATAAAAGCCAAACTCTGTCTTGTACCGTTGGACTTTAATTCTTTTTTTTTTTTTAAGTATTTATTCATTTCGAAAACAAAACAAATTTAAATAAATCTCATGCTTATCGATTACCCGATCCCTACCCTACCGACCCCCGAAAACAATTTGTATCGTATTAATTAATTGTACATGTAATTTCATGCATTTTATTCATAAATAATAAAAAAAATTGCAACGTGTACGTGCCACATAATTTCACATAGCGTCACGCATTTAAATTAACCACATGACACGTATACAAAAATATAATCATACATATATTTGTAATATGATATTGATATTGCATATATAAATATGGACTAGATGTTCTTCTGATAGCTTATACAAATATGGGTTTATAAAGTCTTTAGGTTAAACAAATTTTAATCACGGAAAATTTGTGTTTAGATGGTACAAGCGATTAGATTGTAAAAAATTAACCTAAAGATAGTTCAACTAGTTAAAACATTATAACTTCAACACTAAGATCAGAGAAGTGAATCTCTACACACTCATAATTATTAAATTAATTTTTTTTAGTTGGTGAGGTTTTCAACTGTTGTTGCTATAATATAATAGGTAGATTTTTCAAGTTTTGTGTAATTTTAAGATGAATGAACACATGATTTGAAACAAAAGTATGATTTTATGAATAAAATTGTAGGACTTGACTTTGTAATATTGAGATTAAAACCTAACTTTTGTGGTTCTATAAATGGTACAAAATTTATATTTGATGTTGATATTTTACGTAAATTACATGACGATAGGTCATAGGTGTCCATACGAAAGAGTAATATTCTTTCAAACGTATATTAATACTAAAAAGTATGAAAAGGAAAATGATTAAGGTTTAAAATGTCAACCATCATTGTTGATAAGGGGAAAAAGTTGTATGTAGAAAAATAATAAAGTACAAGATTATTTTTTTAAAAAAAAAACACCGGAGAAGAGATGAAGGAGGGGAAAAAAATATAAACTTGATGGGGAGGGAAAACTTTAAAAAAATAATTAAATACAAAATTCAACTTTCTTTAGGTTAGGTCTCTCGTTTCTAAATTGATTTCAATTATTATCATTGTTCTTTTTATTAATTTCTCCCCCGTTTTATAAAATAATTTGATATCCTTTTCAAAGAAAAAAAAAAGGAAAGAAAGTCCGACCTTTTAAACCAACGTAAATAAGACTTTTGGTAAATAATTTTTGTTTATATCCAAAAGTTTTAATGGTAACTCATGATTGCTCTTAAACTTGTATCTAAAACTTGTATCTAGTATCTTTCTTAAACTTTAATTTTAGTATAAAAAAATTTGTTAACATTAAAAAATGATCAATAGTTACCATATAAAAGATACAATATCTTTTTTTAGTATAATAAATGTGAAGTGTGTAGATTTGAACCTCTCGTAAAATAAATGAGCACATGTAAATTAAGATGCGATCACTTTGACAAAATATTGTAGTATATCGACAACCCCTTTAAAAAAAATAAAAAATTATTAAAAAATGATCTCTATAGTGCCAAACCATTTTTTGGGTAATTAAAGCTATACCTCTGATACCGGAAACAATAATAAAACAGAAAGTTTTTTTTCTATTTTTCGTTGAAACTTGTAGTATCAGCAATAATTCATTCTCGTTTGTTAAATAAAAAACAAAAATGAAGAAAAAGGTAAACTCCCTTTATAAACCGAGTTTTTTAAATTAAAAAAAAAATCGGTTTCTTTAAAATTCAACGTGAAGGAAAATAGCAAGCTGCTTCCCGTTTCTAAATTCCAATAATTTATTAGACTAAGATTTCTCTAATAATCTCACACAAACTGGGCCCCACGACGAAGCCACGCGGCAGATCCCAATCTCTATAAATACCATTCCATCTCTGCAGTAGGTGAGTGGAAATCAAGACCCAAAAAACAGAGAGATTTTTAATTTTAATTTTCAATTTTTCAATTCCCATTTTGAGAAGAATCGTACCATTTCGATGCAATTATGGGTATGAAGAGGAAGATGACGTGGAAATCGATGATCGTTCCGAGTTGTTATAAGGCGGCGCACCGCCGGCTGTCGGAATCCGACGACGATGAGCGGCGGCGGGTTTCGAAAAAAGGTTCGTCGCAGAGGCTGTCGCTGTCGGATGTCAGTAATCCGAGCTCGCCGCTGTCGATCGACGACCTGTCGAATTCCCTTGTCGGACCGAAGCTTCATATTTTTTCATTTGCAGAACTTCGAACCATCACTCACAATTTCGCCTCGTCGAATTTGCTCGGTGAAGGCGGGTTCGGTCCGGTCTATAAAGGGTTCGTCGATGATAAGATCAAACCGGGTTTGGAAGCTCAGCCGGTCGCCGTTAAATTGCTCGACCTCGATGGATCTCAAGGCCATAAAGAATGGCTGGTAGGTAGCTTGGAAATTACGTCTTCTTGTTGTTTTTTTTTTTTTTATATATATATAATTACAAATTTAGTTTCTATAATTTATGATATAAGCGTTTATTTATTTATTTAATATAATTTTAAAAATTTTAAGTTTGTCATGATTTTAAAAGTTTTAATTGAGTGTATATAATTTAGTGACACTTTTAACCAATTGATTTTTTTACTACAAATTAGTTTTTTTATTTGGGCGGCTGTGAACTTATGTGTTCTATTTGCTTGATAGTATAATAGAATTCTAGATCAAATAAAGAATGGAAAATATGGGTTGACTCACAAATGTATAAAAAAACAATTTAACCAAATAAGAACCAAGTTGAAAGCTTTAAAATTATTGGAATTGATCTGAAATTAAACCTAATATATAAGGACTAAATTACAAATTTTAAGATTATTGGGGTCAACTTGAAATTAAGTTTAAATTGTTTTTTAAAATCCTATTTTTTTTATGGATTTTGAATTATACGATGTTTATTTTGGTGTTTGTTTTTGTCTTTTTTGTAGGCAGAGATAATAATTTTGGGTCAAATGAGACATCAAAATTTGGTGAAACTAATCGGTTATTGCTGGGAAGAAGAATACAGACTTTTGGTTTATGAGTATATGGCCAGAGGCAGTTTAGAAAACCAGCTGTTCAGAAGTAAGTTTTATTTATTTAGATAGATAGATTCGTGTAGTAACTATTTTATTTTTAGTTATTCTTTTCTAAATTAAATTATTTTTTAAATATTTTAAATTTAGTTTAGTTTTAAAACATATATAAACGGGTACATAACATATAAAAAATCAAATAGTTATTAAATGGATTTTATTTATCATTTATTTCAAATCATGATTCCCATTTTTGCGTCAGCAAGAAAATGGGATTAACAATTATCTTATTAACTAAACAAATACTTTGGAATAATTGTAGAGTATTCAGCTGCTTTGCCTTGGTCAACGAGGATGAAAATTGCTTTAGAAGCTGCCAAAGGCCTTCAATTCCTTCACGAAGCCGATCCTCCTGTTATATTTAGAGATTTCAAAACCTCCAATATTCTTTTGGATTCTGTAAGTTCTTTAATTTTTTGGCTCTTTTTTAAATATGTGTTTTAATTTTGTTCAACATTCAAAAGCAATGTTTCTTGAGTTCTAACTTTATTGGGTTTGTCTAGGATTATACAACAAAGCTCTCGGATCTCGGATTGGCTAAAGATGATATTGATTGCGAAGACCAACCGGACATGACTTGTATTATGGGTACTCAAGGGTATGCCGCTCCTGAATATGTCAAATCTGGTGAGCGAGTTATTCACTATGGTTGAACTAAGCTCGTTTTAGTTTAGTCTTAAATATCATAAATTATTGTTTCTACTTAGTTTCAATTTAGTCCTAATAATTTTAAAAGTTTCAATTTGGTACTAAAACTTCCTAATATTTTTATCTTATAGTTGGACCATTTTCTAATTTGATTTGTATAGTTTTAAATGTTTCAATCTCTAAATAGTTTCTTCAATACTTTTTTACCCGCTAACAAATCTATTAATTTTCTCTAACTTTTTTATTTATCTCTAAATTTCAAGACTATTCAATTGACCGACAATAAAAAAAAACACACACACACTAATGATGGTCTCTATCAATTTAAACGTTTTAATTTATAAACAGTTCTTTTAATAGACTTTTACTCACTAAAAACCTAGCCACTTTCTTTAATCTATTCCTAATCTCCGAATTTTAATATCATTCCGTCGACAAATAATTAAGAAAAATTAATGATGCATAGATAAATAAAATATAGAGATTAAATTGATGAAAGTGCATAACTAAATTATATTTATTTTAAAACATCAATAGACTTCACTTGATTTTCCGAACAACACTAATATGGCAAACAATAAATACAAGTAGTGTAGAATGATACCATAGTTCTAGAATTATTCCCTCAAGTTGAACTACGCTAAAACAATATGATGGGATTCTTAATTGAACTATTATTTTATCATTTTTGGCGGTACCTAACGCAATTGAACAACTTTTGCAGGCCATTTGACGACAATGAGTGACGTGTACAGCTACGGCGTCGTTTTACTAGAGCTGCTGACGGGGAAGCCGTCGATGGACCGCAAGACCGGCGACTTTCTAGTGGATTGGGCCAAGCCACTTCTAAAGGACTCGAAACGGCTCCACCGAGTCATGGACCCAAGGCTAGAGGGTCTGTACTCGGTCGACGGCGCTCGCAAGGCCGCCGCCTTGGCCCACAAATGCCTGAGCCGCAACCCCAAGCGTCGGCCGCCGGTGACGGAAGTCGTTAACGTGTTGAAATCCTTCCAGGACTTCAACGACGTGTTCACGGCGCCGTTTGTTTACGTGGTGGAGGACTGCGGCGGGCAGGAGCAGAAGAAGGGGAGAGACGAGAGAGGTATCGAAGGAAATGGTGGGCTGGGCCTGGGCTGGAAAAACTGGAGGCCCATCTCTGTATGATATTATAGGTTAAATAAAAAGAAATGGAAATCCCTGTATTATTTAGATTTTTTTTTTTTTCAATTAACTTTTCTTCTTGACCTTTTGGTAGAAATCATGGAAGAAGGTTTTCGAGAAATATATGGAATACTTGTAGATAAAAAATTTCGTGTTTTATACAATTGTAAGTTGTGTGAATTCAAATAGACAAATTAATGGAGAATGAAAGAGAATTCAAAGTTTTATATATGTTGTTGCATAAATAAATATTTGTCCTTCTTCTCTCTTTACCGAAATTTTTTTATTTAATCTTTAAATTAAAGATTTGTATACGGATGGATTAAAAAACACACTTGTTCGTCTGATTTGACTACATATTTAAGATTACATTTTTAAGTCAAGTCAGTTTTGATTGGTTTTAGTTGAGTGTAATCGTTTTGATAATTGTTTTTAGTCTATTTAGCGTTTTGTTTTTTTTAAATTGATTAAAATTAATACATAGTATCAATTTTTTTATAATAAACAAATTCAACTTCAATTTATAAAAAGCCAAAGAAAAATAAAGAGACCAAACAACTCACTCAGGTGCAACTTTGTTTATTACACTATCATTTGATAGAGTATAACATATAAAAATAGAAAAAAGTTACTCGAATTATGATAATATATGAAAATAACTCTGTGGATGTGTTAAAAATGTTTAAATGTCTTTAATGTTTTAAATTTTCACCTGTCTACATTTTACATGTCTAGAAACTCGATATAAATATGAATGATAAATCAACCTTTCTATTATATCATATAAAATTTGATAAAATATAATTAAAATACGAATAAAGTATCACTATTGTAGATTTAATAGTAATAGTGAGAAAAATCAAAACTTATTTTTAAAAAGTTAAATGATTATTTGTTAATTTAAATATTTTTAACATTTTTTTCATATTTATAATTTTTTCGAAATACCCATCCACATCACATAATATTTTCATCACATTGTCATAAAATTGAGATATTGATAATTGACATTTTAAAATTTATAAGTGGAATAAAATTTTATATAGGTTAAAATACAATTTTAGTTTATGTATTTTAGGTCTCATTAGATGCATAAGTTCAGTTCATATACTTAAAAGGAAAGCTCAAAATTATTTCTTCATTAGTTTATGGTTAACTTTCCTATTAAAAAAACGGTCACCATTAACAGTATCAGTAAATTTTGAAACTCATAGTATATTAGTGTTTTTGGTAGGGGTGTACAAATAAACCGGTAACCTGAGCAACCCGAACAACCTAACCCAAACTATAAGGGTTGGGTTGGGTAAGGTTTTCTTTTTTTGTTTTTTTGTTTTTTTTTTTCGGTTTGGATTGAGTTAGAAATTTGGAGATCCGAAAAGTTTGGGTCGATTATCGGGTTGACCCAACCCAAACCAACCTAAAGTTTATATTTTATTTTATTTTAATTATATATATATACTTATAAATGAATTATTTGTTAATTTTTGATATTTTTCTTCTAGATTTCTAATAAATATTAAAATGTTACGATTTTTAAAATTTGATATTTAAATTTTATGTGATTTTAGTTATTAATTCAAGCAAAAAATATTTTAAATAATTTAAAAATTATAAACAAATAAAAAATTAACACTTGACCCAACCCAACCTAACCCGAAAAATTAGGGTTGGGTTGAGTTGGATTACTCTCACGAATATGGTTGGTTGGGTTGGATGAATGATCGGGTTGGTCCAATAAACTCTTTCAACCCAATCCAACTCGACTTATGTATACTCCTAGTTTTAGATATGTTTGAATCACTTTCCTAATATTGATGTTTATATAAGTATGACGGGTAGCATTGCTTGGGATGAGAGGACCGGATCTTGAACCGAATTTATTCCGGTTCGAAAAAAATGCGTGAACCAACTCGACGGACATGAATGAGATCAAGGAACTCGTTGCACTAATTTTCGTTCCCAAAACGAGGTTACATTACAATTCTCTCTGTGTTGGCGCGATTAGAAAACCGTATATTTACAAACCGGCAAAAAGAGAACGCAAGAGTTCAGATTCGAGAACTCATTTCTTCGTCAGTGATTTTCCCGGCAGATTGAAATCGAGCAGTGCCGTCACCGGAAAATGTCAGCCGTTGTGCGAGTTACTAGTATTCCTGGCCACGATCGAGTTCTTCCGGCGGTTATTGCCGGAACGTCCAGTCTTTCGTTCGTGGGATCGGGATTCATAGTACTCTGTTACGTCCTCTTCAAAGAGCTTCGCAAGTTCTCCTACAAGCTTGTCTTCTATCTCGCCCTCGCTGTGCGCATCTTCTTCTTCTCTACTTATTTTATTTCAGATCTACATATCTCAGTCAGAATCTTTGTTTTTATTCTAATGATTTGATTTCGATTATTGACCGTCAAGATTAAGCTACACTGAGTCCGAAATTGAACTTGACGTAAAATCATTGTGAGGTTTAAATAATGAAGCGCGAATTTCATAGCATGGTTACTTAATGTTCCTGTTTCTACCTTGCTGTAACTTTTCAATTATGGCTAAGATCTCTTCTTGGAGTATCTGTCGTTTAATGCTAGGTTTTTTTTTCTTCATCGTGAAGACTGTCTTAACAAATTCGATTTAGTTTTGAATGTTCAGTTAACGAACTGCTTGTTTCTATCTTCAATTTTTGGTGCTTGGAACGGTTTTTGTCTGTTTTCCAGTGATTCATAACTATCCATGAAACCATGCCACATTCTGCAATAATTGTGTGCGCCGAACAAAGTAGTTAATGAATAACATTTAGTGTCATGAACAGTTATCGATCTTAAATTCTTGAAAGCACACATCATAGCTGTGAAATGTAACCAACTACTCTAATAAATTATTAACAAGTACACGTGATGAGATTGACAACCAGCTATTGATTTTCTTTTCCTGCGAACTGAAATGAATAAATTTTCAATAAGAAAGAAAAGGAAATTTCTGGAGCGAGAGGCTTCCTCTGATTTTCAGCTTGCTTACTAATCACAATTTCTTTGGATGCAGGACATGCTTTGCAGTTTCTTCACTATGATTGGGTAGGATTCCTGGTGTCATCTTCATAAAATGGATGCACTTTGTAGTTCCAAAACTTCTACTGATGAATATTGTTATCAATTTAGGGATCCGGCCACAGGATTTTACTGTTATGCTCAGGGCTATAGCACGCATTTCTTTTGTGTGGCATCATTCTTGTGGACCACAACAATTGCATTCACCCTTCACCGTACTGTTGTTAGACATAAAACTGACATTGAAGAT
The DNA here is from genome assembly GCA_036507285.1 of Trichosanthes cucumerina. Lineage (NCBI taxonomy): Eukaryota > Viridiplantae > Streptophyta > Magnoliopsida > Cucurbitales > Cucurbitaceae > Trichosanthes > Trichosanthes cucumerina. The sequence goes on from CM071835.1 coordinate 100,123,183, forward strand.
TTTGAGGCTATGTTTCACTTGTATGTATGGGGTACGAATTCAGCTGTTACATTTATAGAATCTCATATAGCCTTTGGTTGCTACTTTGTTTCCTAACACCTTAGATATTGGTTATGACAATGGGTTACTACATTGAATAACCATTTTTTGGTTTCCCAAACTTGTACTATTGCTTCTAATATTGTTTCATATACGAGTTATTAAACTAATTTTATAAGTTTGGATGCTAATTTAAATATTTATTTTAATTCAGGAACATCGTTAGTGTTGACTGTTATACGTTCAATTGGTAATAAACATGGACATTTAGGTACCTGGTGTTGGGCACAGTCAGGACGTACAGGAAAGGTGGGTAACTTTGAATTACCTCCTTCAAGCGAGAATGTGTTTTTAGTTATATCTGATTACTGGGATGCAAGTGTCCCTTTGGGATGACACTGCAATTAAAATGTGTATTGCACTGAAAACCCAGGATAATTGGGTAAAATCCAAATGGGAACGTGAAGTTTTCTTCCATTCTACTTACTGTTTACATTTGGAAATGCAGTATTAAACTTAATAAGAAATTTACTCCTAAGGAATAAAATTTCCATCTTCATTCACAATTAAGTGCATTGTAGGTTCTCACCTGTAAGTAACTGTTGCTGTAAGAAAGGGTTAAAGAATATGATTTGTCTCTCAAGCTAGAAAGTATAGACTATTTCTTTTTATAAATCTTCAACTTGGTTGTGATTTCATTTTCATGCTAGTCTTACTCGAGTATGTCCTTTCCTGCAGGCTGTTCACTTTATAACATTTTACATGCCTCTCTGGGGTGCAATTCTCTACAATGGCTTTACTTACCTTCAAGTGATACGCATGCTTAATAATGCTACCCGTGTATGTATTCTATCATTTCTGGAAAATAATATGCTCTGGGTTTTCAAGAAAAGGAAATAATAATAATATGCCCTGATCATCTATGCTATTCATAAAACCATTTGTTGTGGAATTTCTAGATGGCAGTTGGCATCTCAGATAGGTCTTACCAGACAGATGCAAGAGCAGACATGAAGGTTTGATTTTCAATACTTTCTTTGATATGATTTAGAGAACCCAAAAGAATAACGGTAACAGAGAGATAGAAAAAGATTATCCTAAGAACTAGACTGAATGAAGATTGTTTTATGATTATTTTTTAAAGGGAAGATGATAATTTTGTTTTTGGTTCTCTTCACACGAGCTTCAATGACACTTGAATGAATAAATCATGAAAATGATCGAAAATACTAAATTATAGGCATTCATTGTGTTGTCTTTACTCTTTAGTCCAGAATCATACTTTAGTCTGCCATCCGTTGCGACGGAATATGTGTGCATATATTTTATCTTTTCTAAAGCAATCACATGATGGTGGACTCTGAATATTTACCTTAAATTCTTGGTGATTTTTTCCTTCTTCATCTAACAGGCTTTAAACAGATGGGGATATTATCCACTCATCCTCATAGGCTCATGGGCTTTTGGTACAATCAACCGTATCCATGATTTTATTGAGCCAGGTCATAAAATCTTCTGGCTGTCAGTTCTTGATGTTGGGATGGGATCTCTAATGGTAATTAACTTTTTTTTTTGGAAATAGTTGTTTATTGTGTATATGATTATGAATGCTGGTTGTGGTTTTTTATGGGTGTTTCCAGATGTTATTAACCTAAAAGGATAGCAAGGTTTTGTAATTGTTGATTTTATTAATTACTCCAAAACCCAATAATGATGGAAGGATGATTCATAAGCATCTCGATCACCATTAAGACAATTAACTTTTGCCACAAATTTATGAGATATGATTAGATTTCCGTTGGTAATTGTTATATTAATAAACTAGTTATGATTGCCCATGTGCTGTAGGGCTTGTTCAATTCCATAGCATATGGTCTGAATTCTTCAGTGCGGCGGGCAATTTATGAAAGACTAGACCTGTAAGTAAACCTGTTCCGTATATCTTTTCTTTTCTTTCTTACATCTTTTCACATGGACATCCGAATGTTTGTGTAAGACTAACGTTCTCTACTTCGTTAGTATTTATCTATGCTAGAGTAGTGTGATGGTCGTGGTCCTGGAACTCTACTAGGTATAGGATTGACAATAACCCCCTTCTTCCCCCTCTGCCCTTCAGAAAAAATAAACGAAGTTATGACCCTTCACTATTAAACTAATGTGTTTGCTATCGTTTAAAGCTAATTTTTCTTAAACACAGTTGTACTTGCGGAGCTAATATAAGAGATTTGTACCTTTAGTATAGAAATGCAATTTTAACTTAATAAAAGAGTGTATTGTGGGCCAAGATGAAAAATGTCTGAATTATCACTTTAATACATTGGCAATGGACAATGATAGAAGCTGAAGACGTGGTTTTATTAGATAATGTGAGGTTGCAAATTCTATTGAGTATTTGACAAAGAACTTCATCATGGAGTTACTATCACGAGACTTTGGGCTTCAGTGACGGATAATAAATTCAAAGAAGGAATTGAGAAAACTTTGCTTATGCAATTTCCTTTATTAGTCTTGAGTCCCTGATACTGTGTATGTATCAAAGGGGAAAAAAAAGGATTGATGGCTTGTTTTTGCGTATTTTAACCAGGTTTTGGCCTGAAAAACTTCGGAGATGGCTTCCAAGCAATTCAAGATTCCGAAACCAACAACAAGAAGGTGAACTGGTTTCCTTGAGAAGTCAAGATTTGCAGTAGCGAATGACTCAATGGATGTGCCTCCATCGGCAAGAGTTCCTTTACAAGATTTATTTCCTCCAGTTTTTTCGAGGGCATGTAAATAGGAGCCGAGCAATTCATTGTGCTAGGGTAACGACCATCCGTTTTGTTGATATGATTTTCATGATCTGCTGTTATACGCGGGTACTGACTCTTCACTGTTCTCTAATTGACATGATGATAGAGAATTTAGCAGTCTCTCTCAAGTCGTGATCAGGGGTCGAAAATCATGGAATATAAAGCTTTGGATACTGAATCTGTCGATTGTAGAAAAAGATTGAGCTGCCTGATCAGAATTCCTGTATGCTATTTATGCACCGTTCATTATCAATTTATCATTGCTAAGCGTTCACGCAGCTTTAATATAACACATCATAGACCTTCAAATAGAATGATGCTCGTCACTTTTTTTGCATATTTCTACTTCATTACGATATTATTGACTGCGAAAGTTCAGATTAGCCATTCACGCTACAATGCACCAATGCTTTGGAAATTTTGTGTCGTTACGTTTAGTGATGGATATTGTTTTGGAAAACTCTGAATTGACAGGCTTAATTTTATCTTATCTTGTACTCTGTTATTCAATTTAGTGGGATTCGTTTGTGGCTTCTGAATAATCCTAACTTCCATATAAAGCACGTATCATCATATCCCAGATCATTTGCGAGGTTGATATCTGAGCCGCCGCAATCGCAGCACGTGCTTTAGCCGTTCAGTCTGGATAGGACGGTGGCTCAATCAGTGGTGGCGATTGCTTCCTGTTGCAGATAAGCATGAGGTGAAAGCTGCCGTTTCTAAGGAGCTAACTTTACAGATAAGCTATTTAACTCTGAAATTAGTTTCTTGCCAATTTTTTACTTATTAGATTTTCTAAATTTGGTTTCGACTAACTTGCAAATCGTGTCCTTTTGGCTTTGTTTTTGGTTTACTGCCTTTCAAGATGAATTTATGAAACTTATTGTACCTACTTCTTTGTCTAGCTTTTCACTTTTTAGGAAAAAATAACTCGTTTTGAAAAAACGACTGTTTTTGCTATTCAGATTAAGTTTTTTTTTTTTTTAAAAAAATGAAACTGAATTAGGAAAAAGAACGTTAATTAATAGCCTTGTTTTTAAAAACAGAAAATTGAAAACAAAAACATTGTCTAACAAACATTTTGTAGTATCTTTTTCAACAATGTATTGCAAATGATTCAGAAGTTTTTTAATTTTATTGTTGTTTTTACTGTTTTTACGGAACAATTCATAATTAAAATTTCAAGATAAGCATGTCAAACAAAGTCACAACCACGAGAAATTATTGTTATTATTATTTTTTCAATAAGAGATTATTAGTGTTTGGAATAATTGAAAAAAAATTGATTTTTCTATGCTTTAAATTAAAATATAATTGAAAAACTGTATTTAAATTAAAAGGTAATTCAGACAGAACTACGTTTCGGAATTTGTAAAAATTAAAATAAAATTTTAAGCTATGGAAGAAACTCGTGTTTTTTCCCTTTATTTTTCCTTTTTTCGGTAATTGGCAAAGGTGCGAGAGGATGTGAAAATCTAAACCGTGATAAAAGCTGTAAAATATTCAACCTGACAGTTAATATGCTGAAAGGATCAATATTGAAAAACATCTCAATCAAGATCTTACGTTTAAGTTAAAAAACTTTGGGAGTGGTACTTGTTACAGTATGCAAACTTGAGAAGACAGCTAATGATCGGGGGAAAGAATAATTATGCTGTAAACCAACTTCTTCCGCACGTTGCACACAAGGGAGGGACTTTTGGTTGTTAGAGTTAAATTGAGTTGGAAAGAGTTAGTTTGTCAGTGAATTAAGTCTATGTTTGAGGTGTAGAATTAGGGTCAAATGGATATTTGATACAGTTTTTTCTAACTGATTTCTAGTGGACTATTTTTGTTTCTTATATATTTATAGATATTTCAACCATTATTTTTTTTTTAAAATACCATTCTTTATCTCTTTTTTTTTTTTAGAAATTGACTTATTTTCAAAATATAGGCGCAATGTAACATTGGTTCATCTCTTTTATATACATTAAACTTCTTTTAATTTATAGAAATTACATATTTTCAATACACATTGAACTCATTTCAATTGATAAAAGTCAAATGTTGTATTTTTTATAACAACAAATAATAATTGATAAATGGAAAAAAGACAATGTACCTGTAATTTTTTTATCCTTTTGAATTATTAATAGGGTCGTTTGTTTTAAAATGCAATTACCATTACTTTTTTTTTTTGGGGAAAGGAACATTGGTTGTTTACCTCTGTTAAGTTAATCACATGAAAATGATAATAAAACGACGATATATTTCAATATTAATGTCATGTAAAAGTGAAATATTAGCAGGTTATCAAGAACCTATTTACATGATTCACAAAACATAATTATGGTTCACAAAATATAAGTAATGACCAACAATGGGTCGAGTTTGTAAGTTCGAAAAAAAATTGTTGGAGTAGAGAGTAAAACCAACTAAGTACATATGCATTTCGTATTATTTTGAACCATGGGAATGTCGTTAGTCGTTGGAAATTATTGTTGATGATACTCGTCGGAAAAGATACTGTTGGTTGCTAGATAAGGTCACCAACGTTTGTTATAAATTGTCCGATAAATTAGTCAACAATGGTCGTCAATTACCGTATATAGTCGTGGGTAGTGAAGGTCGTCGACAGTGGTCGTCAGTTTTCGGAGAAGGTTGTCGGAGGTGGGTTGGGTGATTTGACACAGACAAACACTTAATCATAAATTTATAAAGACACTTTGACGCCCGGATTTTGCATCCTAGCTGTTTCAACGTCAAATCTAGCTAATGTCTTTTCCTTGAAAAAAAAAAAAGAAAGAAAGTGACTGCCTTTTGGTCTGCTCATTTCCTATGAGTAACTTGAGATTGAGAAAATTGTGTTTGTTTGTACACATTTATTTGGGAAGAACATATCAGAACTTACAAAAAAAGGAGTTGAGACATCAAACATCCATCTCAATTGTATCTTGAAACATCAATATCTATTAACGTGTAACTTGGAATAAGTCAGTCTACATACGAAATAGAAAACCTAAAAAACTGAACTGGTAAACTCAAAATAGAACCTACCTGAAATGAAACATCGTCCTGTCTAAAATTTAAACTCTAACTCAATTATAAAGTTCCTTTCCAAGATTATTTTTCTTGATTTTTCTCTCAATAATCCCACTAGGAATAGTCCCCTTTTGAAATATTTCACAAGAATTTTGAGTCAAATCCTGAGATTAGAAAAGGTAGGGAAACTTCTGGAGGATGGGGCTTAGATAGAAGGCAGAGAGTGAGTATGGTGAATGGTGATATTGATAAGATCAAAATCAACTCAAGGCCTTTAATTTCAATGAATAAGTTTGAGAGTTTGTTTTGTATGCACTCTTGTAGAAGGAGTTGGTTTTTGAGGCATAATAACATAACAGTAGGCGAGTGGGGCTGAGTTGGATGCCTTTTTCATGTGCTTTGGTACCGACGACCCCTTGTCTTTTATCTTCTACTAATTGATTGGACATATTTTTCAATGTTTATAAGTGGTACGAGTGTTTCAACCACCGGGGCCTATTCTCTTGGTCTGTCACCTCCATGACCCTACTCTCCACTCTTCCTTCTTTCTTTCTTTTTTTCTTTTTTTTCCTTTCTTCCCGAACTTGGCCTGCCGGAAAATCCAGCAGACCACATGCATTAGGCTGTCGGGACTCTCAGTTATGATTTCCTATGGTCGGAAAAATTTCTAGTACTACAGAAATATATCATATTCTTTCTATTCACTCTGTGTCATTTTTACAAGGAAACCTTATGCGATCAACAATAAAAGAAAGGAATAGTACTTTAAATTTTCAGTCTACCCTTCACTCAGTTCCATAGCAATTAATATTCGTTTGGCAGCATATTATCAGCTAGTGTGCTTGGGAGAAGGGTGAAAGAGAAACTATGCTTGTTAACTTGAGCATAATTTAACTCATTTTTTATATATAATTTCGAGTAAGAGGTGAAAGATTCAAATCTTTTCATTCCATTTGATTAAAAAAAATAAAAAAAATCATGTGCTTGTGTTTGGATGGATTTTGCACTTGGGTGTGGTCTAATTTTCTCTGCATTTTTATAGGTAAATCATAGATTTTGTTGATATGGGAAGGACCGGTATAGAGACCCTTATGTCGGTTGTGGGTTGGGGTTGAAATTTAGAGGACATATATGTCTGACCATGTTGTTGGAACATTCATGAATGACTTTCAATCGCCCAGCCAAAGAAGGGATTTTTATTTATTTATTTATTTATTTGAAATTGATTCACCTGCATTCACTTCACTCTTAACCTAATTGAACTAGATAGAGTGTTCGTTTGCATATAGTGAATACTTTCACCAATTTTTTTAAAAACTAACGTGATACATTAAAGAATTTAGTACCACTGCAAACAATATCAATACACTGCACCTCTGCAAATTAATACACAGATTTTTTTTTTTAAGAGAAAAGTGGAATAAGAGAGTAGCATGACGTGGCAATTTGGCAGCCATGATTGTGTGAGGATTATGATGTTTTTTTTTTTAATACAGATAGGAGTTAGGAGTATTCAAACCACATACCTCGTATGATTATGATGTTGATTGCAGGAGAACATAAACAAAGGTATTATGGTTTAAAGCTTAAGAGTGGACCCTTAGGTTTGGTAGTTCAAATCCCCAAATCTCCATTATATTTAAAAAAAATAATAAGACTTAAAATCATTTCATAGCATTGAAAACAAGAGCATAATTCAACTAGTATGAAGTATTATATGCTTATGACCAATAGGTCATAGATTCGAATTTCTCCACCCAAATGTTGAATAAAAAAAAAAAAAATCTCTCTATGACTTAGTCAAAAGTATATGTCTTAACCATCGAATTATATTCAAGTTAGGACGGTTAATTATTAGTAAGTTCCTGCAAGTTCTAGTTCCTTCTTCATTTATACTGCAATTCTCTAAAAAGAAAGTTCTTATCATCCAAGTATGTGTAAAAGAAATTTATTTAAAGTTTTAGAGAGAATTTTTCAACATCATACCCAAAAATCACTTTAATTTTGCCTCTAACCTCCAACAAAACATCTCTTTCATCAATCTCCCAAGAATCGTAATAAATATGCCTTATTAGGGTGTCTATTATGCAATCTTTTTCGTTCAGAAACATATTTTGAGTTGTCAATAATGCATAGCTCAATCACCACATATTAATTTTAATATTAAAGAACAATCGTACTTTGTTTTAATATAGAAATAAAATCGACTGAAAGATACCTGTAGCCATGCAAGTGCAAAATCCAAATCTCGTTCGAGATCGCTAATTAATCAATTGGAGAATTTCTTAACAATAATACGAAAAAAAAAAAAAAAAACCTAGCAAGAATTTTACAGACTAGAAGAAATTTAAACTATCGTCCACGAGATACATGGCGCTCTTTTATTTCATCTTACAGCCGGTGAACGGCGGCCGGTGGCTAATCGTAATGATTTCGCCGCCCCGGCATGGCGGCGAAACAGCTATTGGAACGGCCAAGCGATCGCGAGGCGTCTTTCTTCGGAGAGTCGAGCGACCGGCGGAGAAGCTGTTTCATGGCCGAAATCAAATCCTCAGTCGGATTCACCGGCGGAATTGAAGATTTGAATGCTTTGTGAAACTTCATGTGTCTCTTCACGGCTTCACCGGTGGTGATTTTGCTCTGAGATCTGAGAAACTCGTCTTTCACAGCCTCTGCACAGAGTCCACAAATCCAACGGCCTTCATACCTCTCACGCACACGAGCGATGTACGCCGGAGTACACTCCTCCGTCAATCCGCAGCACTCACATTTTGCAGACTCCACGTCGATGACTTGAGAGCTGTGTTGCGTCACCGGAACCGATTGCTCCATGCCGGAAATCACTTTTGCCGCCATTGTTATTCTGCTTCAACCGCAAATATTCAGAATCATGAACAAGATTCAACAAAATTGTATTTCTATTAGAATCTCTGACTAACGCAATCAAAACAGAAAAAAAAAAAAAAAAAAAAAAGGTAACAATATACCAGAAATTTACGTTTGCCTGGATATTCTCCTCCGGATGTTTGGATTGCGTCTGATCTCTTCCGTAAAATTATCAACAAATTACTGAAGATATAGAAGACTAGTTGATGATTTGGATTTTGAAAAATTGAAACCGAATCGGATATAATTTTTTTTTTTTTTGTTTATCTCTCCTTCTCCCACTCTCGCACCGTCACTTTCTCACCGTCGATAAGCAGATTCCAAAATATCACATACATTTCAGAGCCTCAACTGGCTCCTATTTACCTCTCACCGGAATCGGAATGTTGAGAGAACGGAGAAGGAAGACGAAGAAGAAAGCTTCATCACTTGTGAAAATGGGAATCACTTTGGATTTATATAGCCATGGAGTTTGGTTCACAATTTTGACGCCCAAGTAAGGAAACTGCCAAAATTCCTCCACGTCATCAACTAAGTCACCGTGTTTTGGTAAATTGCTCTTTAATATCATTTTTTATTAAAAAAAATCTAGAAGTTTTAGGTTTGATTCTAATGTTTTATTATTTACATCAGTTTTTAAATTTTAATGTCTGATTGGACGTTAAATAATTTCTTAGATGAGTGCCATAATTGGTATATACTTTTGTCTAATAGATAGATTCAAATCTCCTTATTAAATATTGTTTAATTAAATTATTTTGGTTAACTAGAGTATTGAGTTTAGGACTAATAAGTTATAGGTTCGAAACTCACATCCCAAGATGTTATTCAACTCAATAAATAAATAAACAATTTTAATAAAATAATGAATAGGACAAAAAGTATTCAATAGAATAATAAAACTTCACCAGTTTTTAATTTATCTAGTGGCTTACTTTTTATGTCACATGTTTTTTTTTAAATCATATTGAATAACGCTATCTAAAAATTATAACATTGAATGTCCAAGTATAATTTAGTGAACAAAATACTATTACCATTTAACAGTACATGTGGTTTGATCCTCCCTACTGTCCAATTGTTTAACTAAAAAACAATGAACTTTTATTGGTTACCAATTTTTTAAAAAAGTTACTAATTAACAAAATTATAATGAAAGTTAAACATAAATTGATAGTAGTCGTTGTAGAAAAAAAAATTACTACAACGGTATTAAAAACATAAACATAAGTGGATAAATCATTTTTATAAAACCTAACCTACACCCTTTCGATCATCATATACTTCTATGACAGTTAGCTATAGCCTATGTTGGCAATATATATAACTTTTTATATGTATGTCTAAAGGTGTTTAAATTATTGAGCATTTTTTTTAAATTGATGAAACTATAATATTAAAAAAATTAAAATTGTGTGATAATAAATTTATGAATTTTAGAAAATGTTGAATAGATAAATACTTGTTAGATAAAAAGAATGACAAACTTATGAGACAAAATCAAAATTACCTATTAAATATTTTATAAAATTCAAGAACGGAGACATGGTATTAGGAAAAAGTAGAAATTTTATCGTGTGCATGAATTTCGAAAAAATTTGACGAGGTAATATATCTCAATTACGACAGTCGGGTTTAAAAGAATAAGGAAAGGTTTTGGGTAGGTAAGGTACATAATACATCATATTCATACGTTACATGAATTGGAAAACAAGGCAGTGGAGGGGAGGGGATTGGTTGGGTTGATTCGAAAATCGCGGCCGATTTCTGTACCTCATTTGTTCTCTTCCTCATGTTCCGAAAATGCCATTTTGTGCCAGCTATCTGATAATAACCCCCCTTCTTTATTTTTGTCCTCTTTCGTCTTTCCATTTTCTTTTTTCCTTTTTCTTTTTTCTTTTTTTTTTTCTTTTTCATATCTTCTTCCGCTACTCGCTTTCTCTAGCGCTTCTCCCACAATCGCCTACCTTTAATTACTCAAATGTAGAAGAAGTAGAACTCCTCGCTACAATTTTAAGACTAAATATATGTTTTTTTTAAAAAAAAAAAAAAGGGTGAAATACGTATTTATTCATATAAAATATAGGACCATCAATATTAATATTTTCATAAAATTGAGACTTAATCAAGAGAAGAGTTCGAGGTACTCTTTTTTATTATTATTGATTTCAACATGTGGAGTGAGGATTTTGACCTAATTTTTTAGTCTATGGTATATATTTTAACCAATTGATGCTGAGATGGTTCGGTCCTTGTCATCAAATTCAAATGGAAAAGTAAAACCTTAGGTCAACTTCATATAAAGAGAATACTATGAATCTAATAGATTGGAGTCTAAATAGAATTTTCTATGTGGCTCTAATAGATGTGGTGTTTTAATATCTCTGTTTTTTAGGTTGCACGTTCTCAAATTTACAAATTTATTGTTTAGTCATGTGCAGAGTAAGTTGAATTTTCTTTTGCATTAATATATTAAGTGTATATTTTTGGTAGGTAAATGTTAAAATTAGTTTATGATAAAACGTACTTAACCTGATACTTGGAAATCGAACTATCTAAAAATAAGAAAAGTTAAATTTTTTGTTGGACTTCTTAGAAGATTACATGTGAAATTTGAAACTTTTCTCTTTTAGGCTGTCAAAATTATTATTATTATTATTATTATTTTGTCAACTTACTAAAAAAAACATGTCATGTAAGTCTATCATTCATTATTTTTAATATTCGTTGACATAAAGAGAATACAATGCTCACTACGAACATAATTTAGCATTGAAGGTATCTACTTCTTTTATTAGGGTTACAAATTCAAAATTTCACTCTCAACTTTATCTGGAAAAGACCGAAAAGATATAATCCAAAAAATCTTAAATCCATAAGAGTTAAATTAGAACTTTTAAAGCAAAAATGTTAGTTTTGCCTGGAGTCCCTATTTGGTAAACCAGTTTTTGAAAATGAAACTCATAAATATTATTTTCACCCTGAGATTTTTTATTTTGTTATCTACTCCTTACATCATACTCGTGATTTAAAAAACAAGCTAAATTTTTTAAGATAAAAAATAATATTTTTCAAAATTTTGTTTTATTTTTAAAACTTGGCAAAAAAATTCAAAAATTTTATTGAAAAGAATGAGTTGTAGAAAAATGCTTCTTAAAATATAAAAAAGAAAATGATTGGGCTAAATATACTCTCCAGAGTTTCCAATCCTTTTTTTTTAATCGTATAATACACATATGCACATCAAAGTCTTTCACAAACATCCAAAAATACACAACGAGATTTCTCCACATGCAGACAAAGTAGATATTTTCTTTTCCAAATCCATGTTCTTAAGGTTCATAAAACTCAATTTTATTTCTTTTTATCCGGAACTTTTACTGTGTTTTTTTTACTGTGGCCTTTTGTTAGTCCTACGTTGTTATTCCTTCTTTATTTTTATTTCTTAATTTTAAAAATATTCATTTTATTTCTCAATTTAAAAGTATTAAAATCATAATTATTTGATTTTAGTTTTTTGTTTTTTAAATTTTTACTTATTTTCTCGTCATTTCTCTATAATGATGTTCAGTCTTTCCTAATACTTTTGTCATATTTTTTTTAGAAAACACTTTAATTCTTATCTAAATTTAATAAACAAAAACAAGATTTTGAAAATTACTTTTTTTTTTAATTTTTAAAACTTGTTTGATTTTTTAAAACACATCTAAAAAATATATAAGAAAACCTGAAAAACCATGGATAGAAATAATATTTATAGGTTTAATTTTCAAAAACTAAAAACTAAAAATCAAATGATCATCAAACTAAGTATAAGTTATCTATTTTGATAACATTAAGAAAGGAAAAGAAGGTAGGAAATATGAAAGTGTATATAAATTTTTCATTAAGAAATACAAATTTAAAAGGTCTATTTATACGAATGAGAATTATAATAAACAAAAAATTAATCTATGGATTATACTTCAACAAGACAAGCCCAAATCAAATAAACTTGGTCTAACTTAATCTAACACAATTAAGTTTGATTGAATAGATAGATAAAATCTATTATCTTTCGATGTTTAAATTTTTTCATTGGTTGATAATTTGAAAATTAAGATGTAATAAGACTATAGTTATATTTCACGTTTTTAGTATTTTCACATGTGTAATTTTTATGTAATTATTATTTTATAATATCATATAACTTATAATATATTACACTATACATCATTTAATTTAACAAAAATCAAATAAGTTGATAAGATAAAATACTCTCTCTCTATATATATATCTTTTGCCAATATAACTACATTTTAAAATTTTAAATATTGATATATTGAAAAGCTATTTTTTTGAATACTATTCGATCACATCATTTTAAAAAGTAAATATGTGAAATGTTATGTTCAATCTTAAAAGTTTAAAACATAATCCATATTGCGTTGTGATTAATCTATTAGTTTTCACTCTATATTTGTTCAACTAGAAGAAACTATGGTAATTGAAGAAATTTATTTATATCTTTTATAACACTAGAACATCTTTAAACCTTTTATTTATTTATTTTAAATCAAGCTAAGATTTAAGAATAAAATTATTTTCCATTTTTCTAAACCTAAAATGTGAGAAAAAAAAATTTTACTTGACGACAAACGAGGTGAGGTGTTCGTGTCAGAGCGTCGACTTAAGTCTTTGGGAAAAGGAGTTCACGCGAGCGCGTGCGTTGCGCGTGGTAGTGGTTATGGTCCCCACAGGAACAAGTGGCGGCCCGCACGTGATGGCATGCATATGGTGTGCTTAAAACGACCCCGTTTCGCGTATTTATAGCTCCAAGAGAGGGGAGTGGACCTGTAGAATTGGGCCACGCGGCCCATCCCGTTGTTAACCTTCTGGCCCAACAAATATCTGCCCTCTTTTGTAATTTTCCTATAAATACTGAAGCAAGTACCAATAATTCTGTTTCTTTCCCTTGTCTTTCAATTGCTACTTTCCCCTAAATTTGATTGCCAACTGCTGTGATTATAAATGAAGGTGGGATTTTTTTGAATTTGGATGATGTTTCTATTGAGTCATTGAATTTTATAGGTCGGTTTGATAATAATTTAATTTTTAATTTTTAAAAATGTACCTGTTTTTTTATAACTTCTCTTAATTTTCTCTATAACGTTTTCTATTTTTGTTAGGTATCATTTAAGCTTCTAGCTAATTTTCAACAATAAAAAGATAATTTTGAAACATTATTTTTTTAGTTTTCAAAATTTAACTTGGTTTTTAAAAACGTAGGTACAAAGTAGATAATAAAACATAAAAATCCATGAATAGGAGTAGTACTTTTAGGCTTGATTTTTAAAACAAAAAAACCAAATGATTATCGAGCCGGTCCATAACGTTTTGGTGATGTGTTTTTAATTTTGAATTGGAATTTTGTGTAGTGTGTGATATTAATATTATTAGTTACCATATGATATTGTAACATGTTTCATTTAAGAACATGGTTAAATTAAAGTGTTGATAAAATAAAATGACAAGTCAAGATACGTTTTTCTTGAGCAATGTATCAATGTCCATTTGATAAATTATGTTGTTTCAGTTTGTTCCTTTACTACACCAATTACATGAGATCAAATTGTGTCAAACAAACATATTGTCGGACCTTTGAGTTGAGTGCATGAATTGCGTAGAACTACACAGTTCAAATTAATTTAAGAACATTATTTAAAGATTTTAAAATTCTAAATCACATCCAACGGGAAACGAAGTCCCTTTATATTCGGTGGATGAAGAATATTCGAGATACTTCCATCTAGTAACTTTTTGAAAGGTGGTTTTTAACTTACCTCTTTTTCTATAACAAATAAGGTAAGCTCATGAAAGCTCTCTTCTTCTAACTCGTGCACATGGGGCGTTCTTCCAATTTTTCCACCATATACAAAAAGGTTGAATTAAAAGATTTAAATACTTTATTTTCTATAATATGTATAGGAAAAGTCAGATCAAATCACAAAAAAAAATTATGGTATAGTGGTTAGTATGTCATCAGTCCCTGTTCAAACTCTGGTGTCATAATAGTGTATGAAATACTTTGCACTCTAAACACAGACTATTATTACTATACTAAATAATTGTGCGTTCTAAACACGAATTATATGACTATAAATACTATTATATATAACCCATGTTATTATAACTCATTCAACACCCTAAATAGACCCTAACCGATAATAATGCTATAACTAAATTTTTTCACTTCAATTTAACAAGGCTAATAAAATTATTTTGAAAGAGAGAGGGAGAGAAATTCTTAGTTTTTTAAATGGCCTGGTGACCTTTGAAGCAGGCCAAGAGACATATTGAATGCCATTGAGTTTACTCTCTCATACCAAATTAAACACAAGTTACATAAAAATAATTATTTATGAAAATGATTTCAATTCTAACATAACACGATACATTGTAAAAATAGTGATTAAAAAAGGTAGTTGATACGCGAGACATACAATTAATTAATACCTTGTTTAGTCATAATTTACTTAAACCTTCAAATAATTTGAACTAGCAACGAGTTTGCTAGTTTGTACCATCTTAACGAGAGGTTAGTTGGAAACGTTTTGAAGTTGGTGATGTTGCATGAGGTCAAATAAGAGCCAAGAATGCTCAAGTTGATGTCTTATTATATTCACTCCAAGACTTGAGTTAATTGAGCATAGAATGTAGGATAGAATTTTAATATATGACATACATACATATACATATACGTACATATATACATAAGAGGCTTTATGAAATTTATTGGTCATGAGTGTGAAGGACACTGACAAGTTATTGTTTGTAATATCAAATCTTTGTACCTCGTGTCATGCCCTATTTAAGTGCGAGATGTGACTCTCCCTCTCACTGTTTGGCCACCCCACCTAGATTTCAACTTATATAACTAATAGTTCTTACCCAGGGAAGGCATGTTTCTGTAAATTTATTATCAAGCTTATTAATTTTACCTCAAGGCTCGTGCACATTTGTGTGATTGATGTCAGGAGAAAGTATATCAATCATCTACAATTGAGAGAACAATTTAACAGGACATCAATAATATATCTCCTTTTCCACACGCAAAGTAAATTAAGTGAGTGAATATCAACCTAGGGTAGAGAGATGAAAGAGAGAGACAACATTAAAAATAAATTAGTTCGCCCCAAACTGAGTTATGTCCACTCTTCTCTAACAACAAGTTTTATTGCGATGGAAGGTACAATGGGCTCCCACCCTAGACTCACACTAACAATTGCCCTTAAAAAGCCTCAACAATAGTAGTTTGCGATTACAAAAAGAATAAGACCCTCAAAAACCAAATAAGAACAACAACACTCTTACAACATCTTCCTCATTCATTGTTGCACACCATATATATTTTTCTCTCTTAGCAAAAAAGTTGAGGTACTTAAAGAAGGCGCCAGAGCGTCAAAGTAAGGAGCACAAACACATATCGTATGGAGGATTTAGTGTTCTATCGTTGAGATGCTACACACCTAGCTTCTTAATGCTACGATTGAGGTAGGGTAATAATTAACATGTCTTTGTTTGCTTAATGTGACGGTGTCACGACCCTCTCCTTTCAAATTTTCTTGCTACATCAGCTCCACAAAAACCAACAATTAGATCACTACCACCCTCTCATAGATTATTTTCAAGAACAATATTTCATTGTACCTTACGATGTAGGAATCTCTTTGTTCCTATCATCCATTTGTTGACAACAATATTAGAGAAATGTAAAAAAAAAAAAAAAAAAAAAATTATCTCACCTAGTCAACAATTAAATAATTCGAGCAAGGAGATCCTCCATTGTGCTACCAAATATTGTTATTTTTTTAATTATAAAATCTCATCGCCAACACAAAAAAATATAAAAATAATAATAAAATACTTCGAAACTCATTACTGACATACTATAAAATCAATAAAGTACCAACGATTCTTAAGGAAACAAAATTATATTTACATTTACTCTACATAAAAGCTGGTACTGATCAAGTACTATTTTAGAGGAAAGCCACTAAATACCAATTTCACTCTAGTTTTGTAAACAAGATATCAACTATCGTCTTAAAGGTATAATTTTCATCTCCAGGATGCAATTGTTAAAGAAAACCATAAAATCAAATTTCAGTTATTCATATTATGCTTAATAATCATTTGGCTATTGAGAATTGTACTTGTTTTCTCACTCTTTCTTTATAATGACTTTCATATTCTTTTCAATGATTTCTATATTTTTTAAGAAAACACTTGCATTTTTAGCCAGATTTAAAAAACAAAAACAAGTTTTTTTAAAAAAATACTTTTCTTAATTTTCAAACTTGACTTGATTTTTGAAAATATATAAGAAAACATGCGAAGCCATAAGCGGTATATATAGGTTTAATTTTGAAAACCAAAAAATTAAATTTATAAATACTACTTTTATGAGTTTTCTTATTTATCTTTTACCTACATTTTAATTTTTAACTAAAAATTCAAATATATATATTTTTTTAGTACATCAACATTTAGAGGTAGGGAGATTCGAACCCATGATTCTTTGGTCACAAGTCTTACTTGATGCCAGTTGATCTATGCCCTTGTTGGCAAAAATTCAAATATATTTTTAAGATAAAGAATTAATGAACAAATAAGTACAACTTCTTAAAATAATAATAAAAAAAGTTATCAAACGAGGCACCCATGGTCAAAATAAATGGGCCGACTATTTACACACTACCAATTCTAAATCGGGGTTTTCGCACGAATAACCCGTTTTTTCGCGCATTAATGACATTTGACCTGACATTTCAAAATAATGAAATATGACCCATGCTGACGTGGCAATGCGCACAAAATTACTCATAAGGGTAATATGAAGCGGTCTTTTTGGTTCATACTCTCGTACGCGGAAACATTCTCGCTCCCGTTGTTTCGTTCTCGCTCTCGTTCAAATGAGTGACTGAAAATATAAAGAAAGAAGGATAAGGAAAAAAGTCAGAGAAGAATTGGAGTAGCAGAGTTAGAGCGAAAGCGAGTCAACTATAGTGCGATTTATGTTGTTTTTTTTCATTTTCTCCAAAATTTTGACAACTCCATTACTATCATGAGCGAGAGCGAGAACGAGACTTGAGCGAGAGAGCTAGAGTCAAAGTACGATACCCTTACGATAATTTAGACGGAATGCATAGTACAAAAAAGATCACATATCATTAATTTCATAACATAGATCAAATCACATCAATGTGCATGAAAATGAGTCTTCAGTCCAATTTTCTCTTCTAAATCGTCGTTAATCAACTTAGATTGACAGCCGCGCAAAATCTAGAGAATCTATATTTTATATCATTTTTCTATTCTCAATGCATCTAGAAAAAAAAATAAAAAATACGTGTCAAAATTAAATAATTACAAAAGAAGAATAAGAATAAGTGGGGGCTTTGATTTTTTATTTTGTTTGAAAATAGTGGAGGCTTTGTTTTGTTGGAGAAAAGAAAGCTTTTTAAATCCCAACTTCGTGCTTATCTGTTTAATTTGAATTATAAAACTAAAAAAAAACAAAAAAAAACAAAACACAGAGAAGAGAAAGAGAAGGAAAAAAAAAGAATAGAAAAAAAAAGAGGTCAAATTCAGTGGCGAAGGGCTTAATCGTCATTTTGAAATTTATATTTTTGTGGTGGTGGTTCTGCTGCTGCTGCTGGTATTAGCCAAAGAGGGTTTCTCTCACAGAGGAGAGAGAGAGAGAGAGAGAGAGAGAGGCGAAGGGCGGAGAGAGAGAGAGAGAGAAGTGGGAGAGAAGACGAATTCGGGAAGCTGATAGAACACTGAAGAGAGAGAGAGAGAGAGTTGCAAAGTTCGGAATTGAAGATAAAAGTTAGCCCTTATCTTTAATTCTTTAGCCTTCTGACTTCTTCCGATCCAATTTCCATGGATCCCTTCGATTTGTTTCGGAAAGGTACAGAGGAGTATATTCCCTGTATAACTGGTTTTCTAATTTCTAATCCATGGATTTAGTTTTAGGTCGTCGCTGTGTACAGTAGCAATAATTCTGTACCTAATTTGGGAATATCTCTAATTGGTTCCTTGTTCTTTCTGATTGTTCTGTGCATTGAAATTACTGAGATCTCTTTAATTTCGGTGTGTAGTTACGAGATTCTGATTCTGTTTGCTTCGTTTTTGCTTCGTGGGTTTTTTTTTTCATATTCTGATTTTCTGGCTAACGTTTACTTGTTACCCCAGTTGTAAAGTTTGGTAATTTATGTTTATGGTCAGGTTCAAATTACCAGGTCCACAGGTAGTTATCTTCATTCTCCTTGTGAAGTTTTTCATTTTTTGTTGTTTCTTTTTTCTCTGTTCCTAATTTTATTGATGTAACAAATGTCACGTTTTCCTTTATACCAATTGTAATAAATGTTTTCTGCATGATGGTTTTGGCTTCAGTAACCCTCTAGCTCGTACTCAGCTGACATGAAGTGTTGTCTGATAACGTTAAGTGTATGGTAAATTCATGAACTGAATGGTTATTTTATCCCATTTTTATGAGATGAAACTTGAAAGTTCTGATTGACTTGCATGACTTCTAGTTTGAACGATGTAGGTTTTTTTATTTTAAAGTATCCATGCTGCAATGTATAATTTTCATGGGGATAATTTGTACAGTTTCTGCATGGAGGTTTGTTGAATATCTGCAGTCCGTTTCATTTCAGATAAGGAGGCCGTCTGGAAACTAATGGACTTCTCTCTCTTTCTTTCTTTTTTTTCCCCCCCAAAGTTTTTCTATCTTGTGAGATGGATGGAAATTAGTCAATTTTGGTTTACTTGACTTACTAACTAGTCTGATGAAACGAAATCATATTTTGCAGGTTTTGGTTGAGGCTACAAAAAGTTGAGCGTTTCCCTACATAATTTTTTCAAATACATGCGAGCATTCTATATTGTGTTAGCAAATAATGAACGTGTCCAAGAAAGGAACGCAAACCAATGAGGCTAATCAAAACACTGGAAGCAAGGTAACAGCTTTGAATCCAAATGCAGCTGAGTTTATTCCCTTCTCCCTCAGAGCATCTCCAGTTGGAAGCAGCAGTGCGTCAGATTTGACAGCAAGATTTTCTACTTCTGGGACATTAGGGAAAGCTGTTCTAGATAGAACGGAGTCATCTGTATCAAATAATTCTGATGATGAGGCCCGTCAGTTCTGGAGGCATCAGCTTCCTGATGATATCACACCTGATTTCAAGTCAATGGGAGAAGATGAGAACCTGTCTCTTGGAAATGTTTCGTTGGCAGGCTTATCCTTGCATGATGACACCGAAGCCTCTCTATTCGCTGCTACTACTGGCAATGAATATTTGTTGAATGATCATCAGGATTCAAATCTAAATCACTTTAACGGAAGTCAATTTGCCGATAAGTTTAGATTCTCTACTGCTTATGGAGAAGATCCGTCTTCAGCCAGTCTTTTCCAAATTTCAAATAAACCTTGGCAGAAGCCAGTTCTCAACAGTAATCAACTTGTTAGCAATGAGCGGCACCTTCCTTATCATGGCAATTCTGGGAGGGGATTAGCCATGGATGTCTTGGGCGAGCAAACAACTATGGATGAAAGTGATATTCTGAACCCTGTTGAGTTTTTGGCTTTACAGTTCCCTGGTTTTGCTGCTGAAAGCCTTGCAGAAGTTTACTTTGCCAACGGAGGTGACTTAAACTTGACGGTTGAGATGCTCACTCAATTAGAGGTAAGTTGACTTTTTTAAGACGTGTAAATAAAGTAAAGTCAATTAGAGGTAAGTTGGCTTTTTAAGGAATCAAGTGGAAGTAACATTTCATCTTCAGTATGTTCGAAACATTTGGACATCCGACAATTTGTTTTTTATTTGATGGTTTGGCGGGTAGGCTAATTAAGTCACAACTTCCGTTGATCATTTAACTTGTTGAGCTTGCTTGCCACACTCTATCTTTCTCTCTCATGCATGTTTAAAAATTGTTACCGAGGTCCACTGTACCTGAGTGTACTTTCATTCGTCATTTATTGATATTACAAAAATCTCATATAGAAGTCATGATTGGTGTAGTGGTATTGCTATGTGAACTACAAAAATCTCATATAGAAGTCTACACGATTGTCATAGTGGTATAGCTGTGTGACCTATAAATATACTTCGCAGGATAGGAGTAGAGATTTTCTGATGACATATAGCACAGTCTGAACTAGTTGAAAATATATGGTATGCTTTTATTTGATTAAGAACCTTGTCTTACTTGGTGTTTAAAGAGAATGCCAGCCAGCACAATGCTCTCGTTATCTTTCGTGTCACTGCATACATCACTATGTAGTTATCATACTGTACTCTTTTAACCTGTAGCTTCAAGTTGATGGTGGGATAAGTCAAAACCTGAATTCCAAGACAATGTCTGCTCCCAATCTTAGTGCAATGGACTTTCCTGCACTTACAGTGTCAGGTGGTCAAAATGGTCATCCAAAGTTTGATGGGGCTGATCTCCAACAAAGTACCAACCCTTATCTCTCTTCTGATAAGGATGGCATGCTTTTCTTCAAGTCCTGCACTGCCCCATCTAGAGGTGCTGCTGATTTTGCCTCCACCGTCAGGAAATTGGCATCTCAGGATTCTGGTATGTGGAAGTACAATGGAAACGGTTCTGCTGATGACTCTATTGGCTCAAGTAGAAGTTCTCATATTTTAGCTAGCAAGTACACTACTGGTGGTCATGGGAAGGACACCTATAGTGAGAGGTTGCTACAGCGGGGTTCAGCTCGGGCTGCTCCCATTTGGCTTGAAACTGGCGAAGCAGTTGGTAACTGTCAAAATTTATTGTCTTTATTGATGTGATATGGAACAAAATTTTGTATGTGTTTCTGCTTTTAACATTATTAACTTGGCAGCAAACATGTATTCTGAGCAGCGGGAGGAAGCACGTGATCATGCCCGCCTCCGAAATGCGTATTTTGAACAGGTGTGTAAGAATGGTTGTTGATTATCTTCTCCGTCCTGCCCCCCACCACCCCATACAAATTTGCTCAGGTACTTACACTCTTTTATCTTTTAAAATAGGCACGACAAGCGTACCTCATTGGTAACAAGGCTTTAGCGAAGGAACTAAGCGTAAAGGGTCAGTTACACAATATGCACATGAAGGCAGCTCATGGAAGGGCCCAAGAATCTATTTATCGGCAGAGGTTTGTTTCCCTATGCTGCTTTTGTCTAGACTCGAACAAGGTTGATTCAGGTGAAATTTCATGGTTAATTTTGATTTCCTATCATTGTCATTCTTGCAAGTTTGCAACTCTGTGCTCAAAGATAATTTGGAGAAAGTGTATCAACTCTTTCCTGAAGAATGTTATATCTTTGATTACTTGGACTGAATCATCATATTGTTCTGACATGGCTCTGATCCTTCAATGAACGGTTCAAAGAGCGATGACACAGTTTTCTTAAGACATGCACCACGACTACAGGAATTTCCTGAATTGCTTGATAACTGGCTTACAGTTCTTTTCTGTTCTGCTGTTTGTTGTTGTGTACGCTATTTCTTCAGGAATCAAATAGGCGCGGACAGTCAGGGAAATGGGAGGGGTCACGAACGCATGATTGACTTGCACGGACTGCACGTTAGCGAAGCAATTCACGTCCTAAAGCATGAGCTGAGCGTGCTGAGGGGTACTGCCAGGGCCTCCGGACAGCGTCTGCAGGTTTATATTTGTGTTGGAACAGGTCACCACACCCGGGGCTCCCGCACTCCTGCTAGACTTCCGGTAGCTGTACAGAGATATTTGATCGAAGAAGAAGGTCTCGACTTTAGCGAGCCACAACCAGGGCTGCTTAGAGTTGTGATTTATTGAGCCATGGAGGGAGAGAGCACAGTGAAGTGTAGGAGTTTTTTCTTTTTGACTCAAAAAAAAAAAACCATGATATCATACTTTTGATAGTCACCATTGTTGTTGTACCGTAAATGGTTAGAAGTGGGGAAAAAGGATTATTGAAGCCATAACCGAAAAAAAAAAAAAAAAAAAAAAAGGAAAGAAAGAAAGAAAGAAAGAAAGAAAGAAAAGTGAAAAAAAGGGGTGGAAAAAAAAAGAGAATTAGGAGGAAATGAAGGGAAAGATGAAGGTCAAAGTAAGTAGAAAGAATTGTATCAAGTTTAACCGGTTGACAGGGGTTTAACATTTTTTAGCCCTGAATCGGCAATCTCTTTGCAACTTTGTTTTATTAGGTTTTACATTGTACCTTAAATTTTTGTCAGTTCTTCACTAGCTTCTTTTACCCGGTTCTTTAAATCTTTTCTTATTCTTAGACGAATGTAGCTATTAGAATTGAATTATATGAGAATATAGTTCATCAAATCACGTTTCAAATTGTTTCGAATCAGTTTGTCAACCATGAATTTTGAACCATGATCGGATTATTCCTTTTTAGAATACCAATTTTATGTATTAAGAAGTGGAAACATAGGAGAAATCAACAACAGGGATCGATTGGAGTGTGGTTCGTCTCGCTTCAAAGATTGGAGTTTGGGCTTTTTAATCCCAACAAGGTAATTGGGTTGCAGTGGCAGAATTTTCATCAAATATATGTCTAGATTTTGACGTTTTGAGTGAATTGAATTGAATACGATACATTTAGAAAGTGCTTTTGTGAGCCAAGCTCAAAGCGCCCTCCATGCTTCTCCTACGAGCTTCACTGGCAAGCGAGCTCGTGCATGTATTGTAACCTCGAGCAACTTCGTGGATCGATTTCTCACCAACAATCTCATCACTGTGTATTTCAAATGTGAGTTTCTCTGTTCTGCCCACAAGGTGTTTGATAAAAGTTCTGACCATGATCTCGTTACATGGAACTCCATTTTGGCTGCCTGAGGGCTTTCGTATCTTTGGGCTTCTCTCAGAGTTTCGTTTTTCAATAACTTCACCTGTTTGGCACCATTTGTTGTGTTAGATTATCTTAGTATTTATTGCATTAGATTAGATTATATTTGATTTGATTTTATATTGTCCTATAAATAGGACTTTTGTATCTCAACGAAACAACACAATATCAATTCACAATGTAAACCCTAGCCGCCCTTTGTGTTCTCTCCCTTTTCTCCCCTCCATTCTCTAAAATCAATATGGTATCAGAGCCCTAAGTTAGGGTTTCTCCTTTACCGCCGCCCATCCGCCACTCCGATCACTGCTTCAGACTTTCGAGGTCTTTTGCATCTTCTGTCCGCCGTCCGATCCGTTCAGATCCTTCTGTCTGCCGCCCGTTTGGTCTCTCAATCGGATCGTCGCCCCGTTGATCCGATCCCTCAGCCGGATCCTTCAGTCTGCTTCGTCCATCTCGCGTTGATCTCTTAGTTCACTTGATTGTTCGATTGGTGGTTTTCTTCATGGCTTCTGAATCTGAATCTGCCTTTCCTGCTACTTGTGCTTCGACACCTTGCATGCTTCGACATCATCTGCCTGACTCTGACTGCGATGATGCTTCGACATCATCTGCCTGACTCTCCGTTGTGCTTCGACACCATGCTTGTCTCGCTTGTGCTTTGGCACCCTGTCCCTGTCTCTACTTGTGCTTCGACACCCTTTCTCTGCTATGCTTGTGCTTCGGCACCTGCCCGCCGCCTCTGTTGTGCTTCCTGGCATGCTTGCCTCATCCTAGCAAGATTGTGAGTTTGAGAGGGGATGTTAGATTATCTTAGTCTTTATTGCATTAGATCTTTAGATTAGATTATATTTGATTTGATTTTATATTATCCTATAAATAGAACCTTTAGCCTTGTATCTCAACGAAACAAAACAATATCAATTCACAATGTAAACCCTAGTCGCACTTTGTGTTCTCTCCCTTTTCTCCCCTCCATTCTCTAAAAACAACATGTTGTCTTGCTTTGTTCAGGCATCTAAGGTTGTTCGTGAATCATGGATATGCTGCTAGTATACATATGGCTGAGGTCGACCAACATGGGTCATCATCTTGAGGTTATATCAGTTCAATTTTCATCAATTTTAAAAACCGATCCAATAAAAGACAAAATCATCAGTTCCGTTGTCCATTGGTTCGATTTTTTTTTTTTTAATACAAATTTTATGCTATTTTATATTGAATTACAAATTTAATCTATAAAATTAAATGTTTAGGAGAAGTAGTTTAGATTAAATTACAATTTAGTCTATAAATGTATAATTTTGTGTTTTATAGATTCTTGAACTTTAACAATCTAACAAACTATTTAATTTTGCGTCTAATGAATGCATACATATTCAAAATTTAAAAATTTACCAATCTAGCTATATAATTGATTTTTATCTCTAATTGGACCATACACTTTTAATTTTGTCTAATAAAACTGTGAATTTTTAAAAAGTGCCCAACATAAAATAAAAGTTTTAAAAACTTATTAGACACAAAAGTAAGGGCATGTTTGGTATGTAATCCAGATTTTGTTTTCTGTTT
Organism: Trichosanthes cucumerina; assembly: GCA_036507285.1. NCBI lineage: Eukaryota > Viridiplantae > Streptophyta > Magnoliopsida > Cucurbitales > Cucurbitaceae > Trichosanthes > Trichosanthes cucumerina. The sequence continues at coordinate 100,148,372 of CM071835.1, forward strand.
TCAGATTCACTGAATTCAGTGAATATGTGTTTGGCAGATGTGTTTTCGAAAACTGTTTTCGGATTCTGGGATCCAAATAGTATAAATTCTGAAAACAACATTTTTATGTTTTCATTGTATCTAGATTCTGAACTTAAAATTTTAAAATGCAGAATTATATTAAACAAAGATAAAAATCTTAGTAAATACAATATTTCATGTTATGAACTCAATTTAGTCTTGTTAAATTAAAAAATATATAATATAATATATTATAAACTATATAATATTATATTATAAAATGATAATTCTATAAAATTTATAAAATCATTTCATAAATTAATTTAATAATGACTTATATTCAATCTAATAATTAGTTTTACAACTACAACTAATTTCATGATCTATAAATATGTTATAGGACACAGTTTAAACAACGGTTTAGAATGGAATCAAATTTATAAATCTGTTACCAAACACATATCTGAAAACATGAAATACAACTCTGTTTTCATTGAATCACTTGTTTTCAAATTTCTGTTTCCAAATTGCTTACCAAACCAGCTCTAAAAGTTTCAAAACTTATTAGATATTTGTTAAAGTTAAGATACCAAATAGACACAAACTTTTGATAACCATTTGGTTTTTTGTTTTTTAAAATTAAGCCTACAAATACTACTTCTACATACAACTTTCCTTGTTTTGTTATCTACTTTTTACATATGTTTTAAAAAATCAAATCAAATATTGAAAACTAAAAAAAAAAAAGTTTTTAAAAACTTGTTTTCACTTTTGGAATTTGGCTAAGAGTTCAATTGATTCCATATGAAAGATGACTATCAAAATTGGTGAGGAAACAAGCATAATTTTCAAAAACTAAAAATAAAAAACGAAAATATTATTAAAGAGAGCAATTGCATGTGTTGGAGGGTCAAAATCACCTTTTTCATTTCAAAATATCAAAATATGTCTTCAATCATTCACATTCAACTTAATAGTACATGTGATTTTATTGTATAAGAAATAATTTTAAATAACTAAAAATATGTGTTGGAAGTAATTTTAAGTTCGGCAAAAGTAATTTTATTTTAATAATTTAAAAAATCAATGGTAACGATATCTTTATTGGAAGTAATTTTTTTTCATTGTTTGGATTGAGGAGTTGGGGGAGTGAAGTTGGAAGGAGTTAATAACTCCCCCAACTCCTTGTTTGGCTAAGGATTTGTTAACTTCTTCTTGTAATCTCCACAACTTTATTAACTCTTTTTTCAACTCATTTTTGTGAGCCTTACACATTTTTAAATTTTTTTTTATGGGCTCCAGGTTTCTTTACTCTTATTTCTTACAATTCCTACTCCTTCAACTTCTCAATCCAAACTACCCATCGTCAGCCCAGTCTTCTCGGGAGTACCTTGTTTTTAAGCGTCCCTTCTGTAAAATTGGCTCTAAATCCAAAATTCCCTCCGTTTCCTCTTCAACACAAATTCCAAAACCCTATCTGGAACTTCCAGCTTCCTTCGTCCTCAATTCCATTTCTCCTTCACAGATTGTTCTCAGCCCTCATGCCCCCCCATCAGAACCGCCGCCAAACATCTTCATCTCAAGAACCTCAATTCTACTCGCCGACCAATGCCGCCGATGACGACGACGATCTTCTTCCTTTCACTCAAACAGTCCTCTCCTCGCGATCTTCGACATCGCACAAACCCCATATAATCCACATTCGCGCTCCCAAGAGGCCGAAGTGTTCTGCTCCGACGGCCACTGGTAAGGAAAACATTCCCTCTATTGCACATTGCTTTGTCGGATTTAAGCCAAATTTTGATAGACATTATGGCGTTGCTGATTTGAACGGTGGTGAAGTATTCGGATCGTCGGAAATTGATTTAGGTTGCAGTTTAGATTTGATACAGCCGATGCAAGCTCGGGAGAGGGGTTGCAGTTTGGATGATGATTTTTCTGGTGCGACGGATGAATGTAAAACGTCGAACGTAAAGGGGGGGCTACTTGTGGAATTCGGTTAATTAATTCGAGAGTAGATTGCGATGTTGGCGTCCGTGGCAGTGGAGTTGATAAGGTGAGCAGTGATGATTTTGAGTCAGATACAGAGCTAGAAATGTTGCTCAATTTGCATTCGCAACTGGATGAGGAAGACCGTATAAGTACTTGGATTTGATACTGAGGAAACAGATTTTCCAGTGGATGAAGACGATCTGATTCAATGCCTTCTATGTGGGGTTGTTATTTCTGATCTTAGCGACTAACAACTCCTTGGACACACCAATTACTGTATTGACAAAGAGGACGCGCAAGCTCAAAATGTGAGTGCTGATAACTTCATCCACTTTACAAGTCTCTGAACTGTTTTCTGTTTGTTTGTTTTTCTTTATACTTTTGAAATAAATGCAATTGGGTACCTATATGCAATCATGTATTTTTGGCTATACACATTACATATAGGATGCTTTACCATTTAACACTTGTCTATTTAATTTTGTATTAGATGATTTTTAACTGCTAACCTAAACTTAACTCAATTGGTTAAAATATTCGAATCTCCACCCCACATGTTAAACTCTTGAATAAAAGGATGATTTATAATTTTGAGTACATTTTGCACATGTTTAATATTTATAGTCATCCTATTTAGGTGCTCGCATCATAAAAGGTGTAGACAAGAATAAGGGCTTGCTTTCTTCAGTACAGGAACTTTTGTTGATATTTGATTTTTTCAAAAAGTAATATCTTTTATAAGACTTTGGTTTGTTTGTTCGATTAGTTTTGGTTTATTGCTGGAGTACAGAAACTAATCAGTTGTTGCTGGGAAGAACAATACAGACTTTTGGATTGCGAGTATATGGCCAGAGGCAGTTCAGAAAACCAGCTGTTCAGAGTAAGTATCTTTTATATTTTTTTTATTTAGCTCGTGTTTGATAAATATTTAATTTTTAATTTTGAAAATTAAAATATTCTTTTATTTAGAATTTGACTTGATTTTTTCAAACATGGATTAAAAAGTGGATAACAAAACAAGGAAATAATATTTATAAACTTAATTTAAAAAAATCAGAATCAAAAAATTGCCCAATTCATCATTTCTTTTAAATCATAATTCCCATTTTTTGTCAGCACGAAAATGGGATTAATTAATTAATTAATTATCTTATTAACTAAACAAATACTTTGGAATAATTGTAGAGTATTCAGCTGCTTTGCCTTGGTCAACGAGGATGAAAATTGCTTTAGAAGCTGTCAAAGGCCTTCAATTCCTTCACGAAGCCGATCTTCCTGTTGTATTTAGAGATTTCAAGACCTCCAATATTCTTTTGGATTTTGTAAGTTCTTTAATTTTTTGGCTCTTTTTTAAATATGTGTTTTCATTTTGTTCAAAATCAAAAGCAATGTTTCTCAAGCCCTAATTTTTAATGGGCCTGTCTAGGATTATACAACAAAGCTCTCTGGTCTTGGATTGGCTAAAGATGAGGTTGATTGCAAAGACTAACCAGACATGACTTGTATTATGGGCAATAAAACCTATGCCACTCTCGAATACATCAAGTCTGGTGACTGAGCTTTTCATTGTGATTGAACTAAACTTGTTTTAATTTAGTCTTAAATATTTAAAAATGGTTTGTTTTAAAGTTTTGACTTAGTTTCAATTTAGTCCCTATAATTTTTTAAAGTTTCAATTGGATACTAAACCTCCTAATTTATTATATTATAATTATAAATGTTTTAATCTATTAATGATTTCTTGAATAGTCTTTGTACTTAGACTATTGAAGAAAAGAAAGAAAAAGAGTACAATTAGGAGGAACTGAATTGAATATTTATGCATTTAGAAAATGCTTGTGCGAGCCACCCTCCATTTCTTCTCACACGAGTTTCTATGGGCCGTTTGATAACGTTCCTGTTTCTTGTTTCTCATTTTTTAAGAATAAGAAACAAGAATATGTTTGATAACTATTTTTGTTTCTTGTTTCTTTGAAAACAAGAAATAGAAACATAAACTTGTTTGATAACCGTTTCTTATTTCTTGTTCTTAAATGTTTTCTTTATCTCATTTTTTTGTCATTTTTTATAGTTTAAAAAGAATTTAGTTATATAATATAAAATATATAACATGCATTAAAATATATAAATATATAATTAATTATAACAAATTTATATTATCAAATACCAACAAATCTCGATGCAAAATTAATTAATAATAAAAGTAAATAAATAAAATTATTTTATTCTTCAAATGTTGTTCAAATTTGATCTGTAATCTTATCTCTTACTCGAACTCTTATCTCTTACTCGAATCATTCGTCTTAAATGATGTCGACTTAGATCAAACTCAATTATATTGATAAATGTTGTAGTTTGTAAAATATTAAAATGAGGTTAAAGGCATGTGTGTTGAAATAATGCAGAGAAAAAGAAATCAGAGTCTAAACTTCATTACTCGTTATTCAAACTCCAACCTACCTAAGGAGCTTTACAAGAAAAACGTAACCAACCCATAACTGCACATCCCATAAAAATAGGGAATACCAACAAAATAGGAAATAACAAACTAACTACCTAAAAAACTCAACAACCATATCAGAAAGTGAACAAACACCTAACATATCTCTTATCTTCAAAAAAGCATCTAACTTCAATGGTTTAGTCATTATGTCTGCAACTTGCTCTTGAGTGTGACAATAAACCAACTTCACAATTTCATCCTTTGTAAGCTCTCGAAGGAAGTGGAAACGAACATCAATATGTTTGCTTCGACCATGCATCACTGGATTCTTAGAAAGTTTAATGGTTGAGCTATTGTCACAGAAAATTATGGTAGAATCATGTTGAACTTGCCCAATACTCTTTAGAATTCTTCTCAGCCATATAGCTTGACAAGCAAACGAAGTTGCAGAAATAAATTCAACTTGGTGGTGGGCGGAGTGACCACAAAGTTGCTTCTTTGAAGACAGAGACACGACCACGAACTCAACATAAACACATATAACACGATGTACTTTTTCATCATCTACATCTCCAACATAATCACTATATGAATAGGCAATTAGTTCATCACTTCCTCCCTTCTTGTACAACACGCCAAATTCAATTGTACCCTTCAAATATCTTAACAATCTCTTTGCTGCTTGTAAATGAAGTTCAGTAGGACAATCTAAAAATCTGGAAAGAAGACTTACCACAAACATAATGTCTGGACGGGTAGCTGTCAAGTACATAAGACTACCCACAATTTGCTTATAAAATGTACCATCTATTTTTACTCCATTTGGATCTTTCATAAGTCTGAAACCAGGAACCATGGGGTTGTGAACTGGATTGCATTTATCCATATAAAACCTCTCCAAAACTTCTCGTGCATATTTTTTTTAGTAATAAAAATACCATTTTCTCCCTGCACCACCTCAATACCAAGAAAATATCTCATTTTTCCAAGATCAGTCATGTCGAATTCAAGCATCATAGATTTTTTAAACTCAACAAACATAACTTCATCATTTCCAGTAAATATAAGGTCATCAACATAAAGACACAATCAAGATGTTACTTTCTTTTCCAACTTTGATGAACAAAGATTGTTCATGTTTGCATTTTTCAAACCCTTATTTCACAAAATAAGTTTCAATACGACTGTACCAAGCTCGGGGTGCCTGTTTCAATCCATACAAAGCCTTTTTTAACTTATAAACTTTCTACTCCTTCCCTTTTTTTTCATATCCAGGAGGTTGCTCTAAAAATACTTCCTCGTGTAATTCACCATGTAAGAAGGTAGATTTTACATCTAATTGAAAAATGTCCCAATTTTTTTGAGCAGCAAAGGAGATTACCATTCGAATAGTATCCATTCGAGCGACGGGAGCAAAGACTTCAGTATAATCCACCCCATACTCTTAAGTATAACCTTTTACTACTAGTCGAGCTTTATATTTCTCAACTTCTCCTTTCTCATTGAGTTTAGTTTTGTAGACACATTCAACTCCTCCTTCAGCTGGTAAATCTTTTAATTCCCATGTATCATTTTTTTCTATGGCCTCTATTTCTACATCCATTGCATTTCTCCATTTTGCATCTTTTACAGCATCTTGGAATGAAATTGGGTCACTATCAACAAGCATAGCAAGGTAAGCAATATCTTCTTCTTCTTCAGAAAGGCCTTCTCCAGTCTCATAGTCCCTCATCCAACCTGGTATCTTTTTTGTTCTTCTGGGAAGTGAACCATCCCTCGTGGATTCAAGCAACTCCTCACTACTCACATCTTCTACGATGTTACCAGGATCACTAGAGGTTCTTATATATTCTTCATCACCATGATTGTGTTCTTCATTACCATGATTTTCTCCAATACATGTACCTTTCTCACTGTCCTCCCAATCTAAATGAGTTAAAGTGGCTTCTTCATTGTCTTTGTTCCATTCCCATCTATTTTCCTCTTCAAAAATCACATCTCTACTCACTAGAATCCTTTTGGAACATGGATCATACAACCTGTAGGCTTTGGACTCATCACTAACTCCAAGTAGTACACATTCCACACTCTTTTTATCAAGTTTAGTCCTCTTACAATCAGGAACATGAACATGGGCAATACAACCAAAAACTCGAAAATGATCAACCGATGGTTTAAGTCCACTCCAAGCTTCTTCAGGGGTCATGTTTTGTACAGCAAGAGTTGGACATCTATTCAGAACATAGATAGACCAATTTACAGCTTCAGGCCAAAAAGTTTTCGGAAGTTTTTTTATCTAAAAGCATGCTTCTAACCATATTCATAATAGTTTGATTCTTTCTCTCAGCAACTCCATTTTGTTGAGGCGTATATGCAACTGTCAATTGTCTACGAATACCACTTTCTCTACAAAAATTTGAAAACTCATGTGATGTAAATTCTCCTCCTCGATCAGTACGAAGACATTTTATATGTGATCCAATTTCTTTCTCTACATAATTCTTGAAGCTTTTGAAGGTGGCAAAAGCTTCTGACTTTTCTACCAAAAAATAAGCCCAAGTCTTGCGACTAAAATCATCAATAAAAGTAATTATGTACCTTTTCTTGCCATTCGAAACAGGTGTTATTGGTCCACAAATGTCTGCATGTACCAATTGAAGAATCTGAGATGCCCGCCATGTACTTAGTTTTGGAAAAGGATATCTTCGTTGCTTGCCTCTCACACAATCTGCACATACTCCTGGAGTTGCTTTGAAATTAGGCAAACCATTCACCATTCTTTTCTGCTGAAGGATATTTAAACCCTTAAAGCTTAAGTGTGCATATCTACGATGCCAAAGTTGAGCTTCATGATCCTCTTGTATAACATTTGAACAAATTTCTCCATCTTTCTTTGGTTGTATTTGAGATGTCAATCTCTTGGAGTTGTCCAGCGCTAAGTAAATTATTTTTCAATCCAGGAACATAGAAAACATCAGTAACAATTTGCACAATTCCATTCACCAACATCCTTATAGTTCCTTTTCCAACCACTGCCTCTGCACAATTGCACAATTCCATTCACCAACATCCTTATTAGTTCCTTTTCCAACCACTGCCTCTACCTCGTCCTTGACCACTTGTTTGATCCTCATGAGTGACTTTCAACGCTTGTTCCTCTTTCATATGGCTATTCATCCGTTGTTCATGCACTAGAAGACTACTTTGTAGCTCATCAACAGATAGTTCATCTAGATCTTTAGACTCTTCAATTGAACATACCACATAGTCAAATCTTTGAGTCATAGATCTTAAAATCTTTTCAACAATCGCGATATCTGTCATAAAAGTTGTACTGACCAGGGATCGAACTTGGGGCTTGAAATGGAAGAAGAATAAATTTGACATGCATTTCACCAATAGGCTGGAGATTGATGTAAAGTTTGGTAAACATTTAATATAAAAAGAAACGAAACAAAAAGAAACTACTATTTGAAGTTTCTCAAATTTAGTCCAAATTTTAGAAACGTTTCTCAAATTTTGAGAACAAGAAACGAGATGGATTATCAAACAAGTCTATTTCTTAAAAAATGAGAAACAGAAACAAGAAATAGGAAACGGGAACGTTATCAAACGGGTCCTATTTTGCCGATTCTATTCTTAGTCGCGACTGCAGCTGATATGAACTTGAATTTATTTATTAACAATAGTACAGAGTGAAGGGAAACTCTATCACAAGAATTTATTTAAAACTCGATAGTTAATACAAAATCCCTAGCTCCTATCTTCTTTTTAATTAAGGAGTCGTTTGGTTTAAGGTTTTATTGGATGTCTATAGGTAAAAAATGTCTGAAAAATAATAAATGCTTGGAATCAAATAACTGTGTTTGGTTCTACATGAAAATGTTATTAGATTTTTATATAAACAAGTGGTATTTATATTTGTTTGATGAAATAATAAAATTGAATTTTAAAAAATGAATTAATTAATATTTTTTAATGAAAAAATTAATTGTTAATTGGTCACAAATAACTCATGAATAATTAATTATAAAGATTATTCTTATTATAAATTAATAATATTTGTAATTAATTGTTAATTGATCACAAATAACTCATGAATAATTAATTATAATGACTATTCTTACGATAAATTAATAATATTTGTAATTAATTGATTAAATATAATATTAATTAGAATTTTAATACTTTCTTAATGAATTTTATAATGAATGTTTATGCTTGTTTTATGAAATTAATCATAAAAATATTATTTTACTATCTAATCAAAATTAATGTAAACTAATATAAATTAATTAATTAATTATAAATATTTTAATTAAATAATTAATTATGATTATTGAGAATGAATATCTATAAATATATATTTAAATATTAATAAAGAAGAGAGAGAAAGAGAGATAGATGAGTATAAAGAAAACTCATTATTCTTGAAGGGTATAGAAAACTCATTCAGATAGGAAAAAGTGATGCATGAGAATGAGTGATGATTATGGCTATGATTACAAACCTTGTTCCAATCAAGTAGATTTAAAACTCTTACTCATTCTCATCTTCAAAACCTTGCACCAAACGACCCCTAAAGAATACTGACTAAAAAACAATCTATTGGCTGGATTATTCCCATAACTGCAATCTCTCTCTCTAATCATAATCAGAACCAGTTTTTTACTGCAAATTTAATTCAACCAAAAAAACTCTCTCTCTAACTCATAATGTTTCTTATTTCTTGTTTCTTGTTTTCAATTTCTTAAGAATAAGAAATAAGAATGTGTTTGTCTGTTTCTTAAAAACAAGAAATAGAAACAAAAACTTGTTTAATAACTATTTTTGTTTCTTGTTCTTGAAGGTGTTTTATTCTTCTCATTTTTTTTTCTCATTTTTTATAGTTTTAAAAGAATTTAATTATATAATATAAAATAGATAAGATGCATTGGGGATGAGTAAAAAAAGACCAAAAATTGACATGACTTATCAAAACTGACCAAATAGACGTGTTGGTTTGGGGCTCTGAATATTAAAAAAAATTATATCTTATAAATAATGAATTGAATTAAATAAATAAACAATTTTTTTATAAAAAAAATTGAAACTTCCTAAATCGATGAATGAATTGACCGTTGGTTGGTCAGTTTAAACCGGGACCAAAAAATAATTACCGAGTGATTGAATCAACCATTCAATGTTGGTTGGGGTCGAAAATCGACCTCGATCGAAGCTCACCCATAACATGCATTAAAATATATAAAGATACAATTATGAAAAACTTACATTATCGAATACCATCAAGTCTTGATGCAAAATTAACAACAATAATAAATTGTTTATGTACTAAAAAGCAAATAAATAAAATTGTTTTTATCCATTAAATGTTGTCCAAAATTGATCTGCAATGTTATCACTTGCTCGAGTCATTCGTCTTAAATGATGTCGACTCATATCAAACTCAATTATATGACTAAATTTTGTGGTTGTAAAATATTAAAATAAGACCAAATGCATGCTTTAGTGAGCAAAATTTATATATTGCAAAATTTTAATGGTTTTTTAGTGTACTAAAATTAAAATAATAAATATTGCAAAAACCAAAATTAAAAATTAAAACAATATATAAATACAAAGATTGTAAAATTAAAACTCAAAGTTCAAATAATACATAGTTTTATGCGTGTTTTGCCAACAAACCAATGGGTTGTTTGAATAAATTTGAAAAATGTTTAATTATAAACAGAAACGAAATAGAGAAAAACTATTATTTGTAGTTCTAAAATTTGGCTAAATTTTAGAAACGTTCTTTAACTTTCGATTTTGTATATTTTAAGTTTTTCAATTTTCAATTTTGTGTCAAATAGATCATTGACCTATGGACATTTTTCAATATTCATGAACTTGTTGGACACGAAATTAAAATTTTAATATACTGTTAAACACAAAATTCAATTTTATGTCTAATAGATTCGTTAATTTTAAAAAATTTGAATGTGTCAAGAATCTATTAGATATAAAATTGAAAGTTTGAGGATGTATTTGATATTTTTAAAATTTATTAGCTATTAGATATAAAATTGAAAGTTGAAAAATCTATTATATATTTTTTAAAATTGAATGAGGTATTAGAGAGAATGTAAAAGTGAATGTCATTTTGAAACGTTTGTGATTCGTTGTAACATCCCCGATGTTTCAAGCCACTGAACACCCAATATCAAATCTGCACTATAGTTATTTCTCCCATTGTCACCCCCACTTGTTTACATATCTCGGTTCCGCGCACAGAAGCTCCTTCTCGTTTAAGTCCCATTCCCAATCGAGTTGGGTTTGCCGTAATCGTACGTGCGTGCGATCGCTCCAGCCCTATACGAACTGGGTGCGAGCTTTTCAGACTCCGCCAAACGATTCACCTTAAAATACCTTTCAACCTGATGAAGCCAGCCGTAAGAATTGGCACCTTCGAACACAGGGGCCAACGTTTTTACTCAGTTGCGTATATCTGCTATTTCCCTCTAAATCGACTGTCACCATTGCCAGATATTCGGGTTTCCTTTCTTTCCCTTTCCTACTCGTTGATATGAGTCAACATTCTCTCGGGCCCATCCTAACTTACCGTTTAACAACTTCTATTCTCCACTCTCCCCGCCTTCTTTTGTATACATGTTTAATGGGGTCTATCAGCATTTGTCTTCTACCTCTTCTCAATGGTTCTCTCTTCTTCGCACCGCCATTGCCATGGCCGACTTGAAGCTCGGCAAGCGTGCTCACGCATGTATCGTAACCTCCGGCAACTTCCCGGATCGTTTTCTGACCAACAATCTCATCACAATGTATTTCAAATGTGGGTCTCTCTGTTCTGCCCGCCAGGTGTTTGATAAAAGTTCTGACCGTGATCTCGTTACATGGAACTCCATTTTGGCTGCCTATGCCCACCCCGTCGATTCCAATTTTGAGAACGTTCTTGAAGGCTTTCGTCTCTTTGGGCTTCTGCGGGAGTCTGGTTTTTCAATAACTCGACTTACTTTGGCCCCATTGTTGAAACTCTGCTTGTTGTCTGGCTTTGTGCCGGTATCTAAGGCTGTTCATGGATATGCTGCTAAGATTGGATTGGAATTGGACCTATTTGTTTCGGGGGCTCTTGTGAATATATACTGCAAATATGGCTTGGTTGATGAAGCTCGTTTACTGTTCGATGAAATGCCTGAAAGGGATTCCGTGTTGTGGAATGTTATGCTCAAGGCTTATGTTGAAAATGATTTTAAGGACGAATTTTGTCGGTTCTTCTCGGTTTTTCATCGTAGTGGGCTCTTTCCTGATTTCTCAAGCTTGCGTTGTGTTCTCAGTTGTGTTAATAATGATCTTTCTGATAACCGAAAGAGGTACAATGAGCAGGTTAAGGCCTATGCAATGAAGATGTTTCCAATTGAGGATGGTTCAGATATATATTCTTGGAACAGGAAATTGTCGGAGTATCTTCAAGCTGGCCAAAATTTAGCAGCTATTGATTGTTTTAAGAGCATGTTTAGATCAACAGTAGGATATGATAGTGTAACATTAGTCATCATTCTATCTGCAGTTGTTGGTGTGGATGATCTTGACTTGGGGGAACAAATTCATGTACTTGTTGTAAAATCAGGTTTTGATTCAGTAGTTTCTGTTGCAAATAGTCTCATGAACATGTACTCGAAGGCGAGAGTTGTTAAAGCTGTGGAGAAGGTGTTTGTTAGCTCACTGACATTGGATCTAATTTCCTGGAACACGATGATATCGAGTTATGCCCAGAATAATCTTGAGAAGGAGGCAATCTACACATTTATAGATCTATTATGCGATGGCATGAGACCTGATCAATTTACCTTAGCTAGTGTTCTAAGAGCTTGCTCCACAGGCGATGAAGGAGAGTATTTCACTCTCAGCTCACAGATTCATTGCTATGCAATAAAATGTGGTATTGTTAATGACAGTTTTGTATCGACAGCGCTTATTGATGTGTACTCGAAGAGCGAAAAAGTGGATGAGGCTGAATTTCTGTTGCATAGCAAATATGATTTTGATTTGGCTTCTTGGAATGCATTGATGTTTGGGTACATAAAGAGTAACAAAAGTAAAAAGGCATTGGAACTTTTGAGTCTGATGCATGACATGGGAGTGCTGATCGACGAAATCACTTTGGCAACTGCAATTAAAGCTTCTGGTTGCTTGATCAATTTGGAGCAAGGGAAACAAATACAAGCTCATGCCATAAAACTAGGATTCAACGATGATTTATGGGTCAGCAGTAGTGTTTTGGACATGTACATTAAATGTGGAGACATGCAAAATGCTCTTGAATTATTCAGTGAAATTAGCAGACCTGATGATGTTGCTTGGACGATGATGATCTCGGGATACGTTGAAAATGGAGACGAGGATCGTGCTCTTTCTATGTACCATTTAATGAGGGTCTCTGGAGTTCAACCTGATGAATATACCTTAGCTACCCTCATCAAAGCTAGTTCTTGTCTAACAGCTCTTGAACAAGGGAGACAGATCCATGCTAATGTGATTAAGTTGGATTGTGCTTTGGACCATTTTGTTTGTACATCCCTAGTTGACATGTACTGCAAATGCGGAAGCGTTCAAGATGCCTATCGTATTTTTGGAAAAATGGATGTCAGGAAAGTTGCCTTTTGGAATGCCATGTTGTTAGGTTTAGCCCAGCATGGTAATGCTGATGAAGCCCTCCATATTTTCAAAACTATGCAATCAAATGGTATTCAGCCTGATAAAGTTACTTTTATTGGTGTGCTTTCTGCTTGTAGCCATTCTGGTTTGTTCTCTGAAGCCTTCAAATATTTTGATGTAATGCTCAAAATATATGGGATCATACCCGAGATCGAGCATTACTCATGTCTGGTGGATGCATTTGGTCGGGCAGGACTCATCCAAGAGGCTGAAAACGTAATAGCATCGATGCCATTTGAAGCTTCTGCCTCAATGTATAGGGCATTGCTTGGTGCTTGCAGGACGAAGGGAGATACAGAAACAGCAAAACGTGTTGCTGACAGACTCCTGGCCTTGGATCCGTCTGATTCATCAGCTTATGTTCTCTTATCCAATATCTATGCTGCTTCCCGGCAATGGGACGATGTTACTGATGCTAGAAACATGATGAAGCTGAAAAATGTTAAGAAGGATCCAGGTTTTAGTTGGATCGACGTAAAAAACAAAGTGCATTTATTTGTGGTAGACGATCGATCACATCCTCAGGCTGATCTGATAAATGAGAAAGTTGAGGATCTTATGAAACGAATAAGAGAAGAAGGATCTTATGTCCCAGACACAGACTTTATGTTGCTCGACGTTGAAGAAGAGGAAAAAGAACGTGCACTCTACTATCATAGTGAGAAACTTGCCATAGCTTTCGGGCTTATCAACACGCCTCACTCGGCAACCATTCGTGTGATAAAGAACCTAAGGGTCTGTGGTGATTGCCATAGTGCCATAAAGTGCATATCAAAGCTCACTCAGAGGGAGATTGTTCTAAGAGATGCAAATCGCTTCCATCACTTCAAGAATAGAACTTGTTCCTGTGGTGATTACTGGTAGTTTCGACATCGGTCCGTTTACATTTGTTTAATTCAATGACTATCTTGATCCTTGATTGGTAGTCGTTCGGCTGTTAACTTCGCTAGACTCCGCACGAGCATCTGCATCTCCCATTTTTTACCATATAAAGTGTCCTTGGAAGCTTGGAGAGTGAAGATTTGGTGGACTTTCAGCAGATGATGAGTAAACTTACGGTTCAAATTAAGGACGAGCATTCGTTTACTGATGGCCGCTCCATAGAAATTGATTTTCAAGATGGTTTGTGAATTTCAGGTTTCAATCAGAATAGAAGTTCACTTCCATTTCTCCTTCTCCTGGTTACTGCATGCGAATTGTATACAATTAGACTAGTAAAATGAGTAAGTTACATCAAAGAAAATGGAAGCCTATTGGCTTTTTATGAAGTGCAAGTGTATTTACAGACTCTTTTATACAAATACTCACTTATCAAGGTGCAAATTTCATATAAAAAATCGTTTTATTCATTTATTTTTTATTTATGTGCACAAGTGTCTAAGTTAGCGTGCACATTTTGACTAATTTGACGAGATAAGTACGTGAAAGAAAGCAATGTTTATTTTTATTTTACAAATAAGGTGCAAATTTCTAGAGGGGCAATTATTTTTTTTTTCTTCATCTTCTTCTTCTCTCTCTTTCTCCCTTATGAGCAACAGCCTCCTTCCGTCCCTCTCATTTTCTTCTTCCTTGAAAGACCCACATGCACCCATCTCTGGTGACAAATGTGGCAAGCAACGTCAAAAGCCTCCACGCAACAGAAGGGCTCGCGATCTCAGACCCACAAGCGCCGACGTCTTCTTCTTCCTTTGCGGCGTGGGCACGTTGCAAACAACACCTTTCCATGCCTTAGACATCTTTGTCTTGTGATTTTAGGCTTCTTTGGACATTGACCAGCCGCATTCGAGGACGGTTTCCAGCAAGCCTACAGTCTGTTTGGCGCTGGTTGTTAAGTTTCGTTATGTTTTAGACTCTTCTGAACTCTTTACAAGTGTTGTAACCTAGGTTCTAACTCATAGGGATCTTTAGTTTGCAATTCATAATCAATTCAATTCAAACACCTTCGAATAGAAAACATCAAATGTAAGGACTCTTTCGATAAGTTTTAATGAGTTTTGGATCTTTCACAAATCACTCTCGAGCACGAAAGAGTCCTTACACTTGATTTAAACACGATTTAGCAAGGCATTGATTGAGTCTGTTATATTTTGCAACGTCAGCACCCCTTAAAACTCATTTGGATTGGATTAATGTATCTTAGATTAGTTTCTAATGCTTGGATAACTTTTGTTATTGTTTGGATTGGTTCTAAAGGATTCACTTTATCTTTCAAGGTTGTATCTAAATCAGTATATCTCTTTTTGAGTTTGTGGTAGTTGTTTAAATATTTTGAACTAAGTATAGCCTCTAAAACTTATTCTCTTGGTTTAGGGACCCTTAAATATTTTTAGGAGCACTTAGGTAAGTAGTTTCTATTTAATGAGTATGTTTGATTGTGTGCAATATGCTCTATGTTTTCTTATTTGATTTGTGTGCGCGTTTTATATGTTCTATGTTTATTAAACCTTATGATGAGCATGCTTAAATATTGACTTGTGAAATTACGTAGTATGTTGCCTCATTGAACTTAATGCATGTGTATTAGCATGTTTTGGTCGATCATGAGACATGGTCTAGTAGCATGGTTAGGTAACTTGCATTTGGTGAGATCTGAGGAGGTTAGCAGACTTTGTGAGTTTGTTAAGGATTGTAGAGTGAATACCCTTGCATGGTTGAGTGGTGGTATTATCACCATTGGAATAAAGGAGTGATAATCTCATGAAATGAGATTATTTTGACATTTACCATTGCTTATTTTCACTCAAAATTGAGTCGTGTGCGTGTTTTGGTCGTGTTTTTAGTGTGTTGTTTGTTGAGTGTTGGTAAAAGTGAGTTTGGGGTTTTAATTTTTTGTTTGGTTGTTGAGTTAACCTCTTTGTCAAGCTTATTTGTGTGTTTTGTGTGTCTTTGTCTTGCAACCATTTAGGAGAAGCACGCTCGTTGTAATGATAATGTTGCATCAATGCGTAGCATTGACCTCAAAAGCCGAGGAAGAATGCTTAATGTGGCGGTGATGCTATAGCATTTGCGCAACATTGACTTCGAGACAGAAAAGTCATTTCGGGACCCACTCTTGTTGACACAATTAAAATATTTTTTTTTATGTTTTTCTGCTATCCTATTGGGGCATGGTTGAAAAAAAAAGGGAGTGGAAGGGCTTTTGAGCAAAAAAGAAAAGAAGAATGATGCCCTAATTTGGAAAGAGGAGGAGGAGATCGATTGGAGAAAGAGCTTTCTTGGACCATTCTTATCGCAAAAACAGGGAAGACTAAAGTCGAGCTGCTGTTGAAGCTTGCTTCTTCTTCCATTTACCTCTTTTCTTCTTCTTCTTCTTGTAGTTTGAATCTTTCATTTTCTAGCTTGATTTTAGGAGAAAGTGTTTTTAGATTGTTTCTTTGAGACTTTTGTGTTTCTTTTGAAGATGTCTTTGAGTTTTAGACTCTTGTTGGTTGTTCTTTCTAAAAAAATGATGGGCTAACTGTTGTAGGTTGGAGTTTATGGAGTAGTAACTCTAATTTGTGGAACTCTTTTGCTATCTAATGTTATACATGTGTAGTTTGCTTATGGTTGTTTTATTTTTCATTGTTCTTCTTAAGATTGATCAATTTATGAAAGAATACAAGTTTGTTTTAATTCTGAAAATGTTAAAATGAATGGAAATAACATGAACAATATAAGTCTTGTTTTAGAGAATAATTCAAAGGTATATACATATGCTTTTGGCTTGTAAACTTAGGGGAATTGAGCTATTCATGTATTTGATAGTTGAGTTTTCATAGGAATATGTTAAACTCTGTTGTTGGGCTGAAATTCGAGGATTACAAATGTTTTCGAAATTTATTTCATAATTCCTGTTACTACACAGTACAATAATGTTGCACAATGCTATAGCATTGCAGAGCACAGTGGAGTAATGTTGCACAATGCTATAGCATTGCAAAACATTAGATAACATAAATTAGTAGTGAAACTTTATAAACTTCAACTATTTTATCATTTGATCCTTGACCTTTTTGTCGTTATTTTTTTAGTTGTTTATCACTTTTAGTTTACTAGAATCTTTTTCTCTCGTGTCGAGCTCATTTTAGTTGCTTTTAGGGTGCTTAAGTACTTTAGAACAAGCTTAGTGTTACTTAAGTTTAAAAAGCATCAAGACATTGGGTACAAATGGTCAAATGTCGATGTGATGAGTCTAAAAGGTATGTTTTGAGCCCTTGAGAAAGGGTCAATGCATTACTAAGTCATTGGTGCACCTTGGGTACAAATGGTCAAGAATCGATGCATAGTTCGAAGCCTTGGTAATATTGGTTGAGTCGAATATCAAGTTCCGTAGAGAAGTATTGACTATCTGGTAACAATGGTCAGGGGTCGATGCTTCTCGAAGAGCCTGTCTTGGAGAGTCTTGGTGAGAGTCAAGCATGAGTGTTAAGTAAAACCGAGCGAGTATGGCATGATGCGATAATCCACGTGTTAGTTGCATGACATGATGCGAGAATTTGTGTGTTAGTCGAGTATTATGCTATTTTATTGATTTATGTTTGTGAAGCATGACGTTTGTGATATTACTTTAAATAAGCAATGTTTAGATGCGTGTGAACAATATGTTGCTCGATATTTGATGTTTGTTGGCTCACTAGGTGTGAGCTACTTACTCCATACACAATGTGTACTTACTGACACACCATCAAATTTTGTAAGTGATGACGAATACAATAATTGATGCCAACAAGGAGATGCTTAGAGGACGTCATTAGTTTACATGTTTTTATTAGGAGTTTAGCTCGAATTGCATGGATATAACCGTAATTGTTTTTGAACTCATAGGCTTTACTTTCCTTATAGTTTTTTTGTTTGTTTGTTTTTTTTAAGTCGTGGATATGTTCCTCAGGTAGGACTTACAGTAGGAAATAAAGTTGTGTTGCAAGAAGTATACTATTGTTCTTGTTGGTCTAATTGAATTAAGAATGTTATGAGTTATCTACATTTTTTGGGAGTTTGGGTATGTTGAATTGTGGTTAGGAGGCGTGGTGGTTATGTTTAGTTACTCTGATTTATGGGAATGTCTGGTAGTGTCGAAGTTATATTGTCGAATTTTTTTGAAGCATATGAGTTATAAGTGTAGTAGTGTTATATTGTAAGTGTAGTAGTGTTTCATTGAGATAGGTTTAATTTTAGGGGCATTACATGAACTTTCAAAATGTGTAATTGATTATTGGATCTTTAATTTTGTGTCTAATAGGGACAATTAAATTTTATATCAACATTCAACTTTATATCTATTAGGTTCATGGATTTAAAGTGTCCAATTGGGCAAGACCTATTTGACAAATATTTGAAAAGTCATGATTTTTATTTTTCACGCAAAATTAAAAGTTTAAAAATTTATTAGACACTTTTTAGAGCTCAAAGATCAAATAGACACAAGTAAAAATTCAGACTTATTATACATTTTTCTAAAGTTGGGAGAAAAATAATAAATTAAGTTAAAATACCATTTTTGTTCATGTGTTTTGGATTTCATTTCATTTTAGTCATTGTACTTTCAAATGTTCAATTTTAGTGATGTATAAATCATGAAATTAGTCCCTACCATCAATTTGAATTTAATTTTGATTGAAATTGTTAAATAATTATAATTTTTTTCATGCAAAAAGGACAACATTAACTTTTTTTTTTTTTTAGTAAATCAACATTTGGTGGTGGGGGATTCGAACTCAGACCTCTTTGTTACAAGTCTTACTTGATGCCAGTTGAGCCACGCTCTTGTTGGCAACATTAACCTATTTTTTAAATTTATAAAATAAAGACTAATAGGACTAAATATTTTTTTAGAAAAATTAATAATAAACAAACCATAGAACCAATTTTAAGTTTTATTTAAAGTATAATAACTTAGATATTTGAAAGTACATGAGCTAAAATAAAATGAATCTAAAAGTGCAAGAACTAAAATAGTATTTTTCACTAGGTTAAATTACAAGTTTAATCCATTAATTTTTAGGTTCGTGCCTATTTGGTCCCAAACTTTGAAAAGTAATAATCCACAAACTTTAAAAATGTCTAATAGATTCCTGATTTTTTAATTTTGTGTTTAATCGATCGATAACATATTCAAAATTTTTCAAAATTAACAAATCTGCTATATATATAGAATTTAATCTTATGTATAATAGGACTTTCAATTTTGTATTTAGGTTCATGAATTTTATATAAATCTTGAATAGGTCAATAACCTATTAGACAAAAAATAAAATTTCAAAAACTCATTAGACACAAAATTGAATTTATTAGATATTTTTTAAAGTTTATATGTCAAATGACATTTTTTAAAGTTCATTGATCAAATAAACCTAAACCAAAAAGTTTGGTGGTTAATATATGAATTATTCTATTTTGGTCTAGGTACCTTTAAACATTTAATTTTAGTAATTTTACTTTTAGTAAAGTCTAAAATTAGTCATTAGGAAATATTTGATGTTATTTTTTATTAAAATGGATTAAATAATAACAATAATTTATAAAAAGAAAGATAATAGAAAATAATTATTTAATAAAAAAATCAATAATAAACTAGTTGTAGGGGCTAATGGAATATTTGAAAATATAAGGACCTCAATGAAGTAAAGTGGACCATATTTTAATTTTTAACCTAGTTTAATTTAATAAATTATTTATAAATTATTAGGCGGGTCAGTCCAGTCTTCCCGGGAGAACTTTTTTTTTAAGCGTAGAAAAGAAGCCTCGTGTAAAATTGGTTCTAAATCCAAAATTCCCTCCGTTTCCTCTGCGCCACAAATTTAAAAACCACAATTCCAAAACCCTCTCTGGAATTTCCGGCTTCCTTCGTCCCCAACTCCATTTCGCCTTCACAGATTGTTGCTCAGCCCTCATGCCCCCCATCAGAACCGCTGCCGCCCACCGCCACCGCGACCAAACTTCTGCATCTCAAGAACCTCAATTCCACTCGCCGACCAATGCCGCCGATGACGACGACGATCTTCTTCCTTCCACCCAAACAGTCCTCTCCTCGCGATCTTCGACCTCGCAAAAACTCTTCGCGACCTCCGACTTATCGCTCCACATTCGCGCTCCCAAGAAGCCGAAGTGTTCTGCTCCGACGGCCACTGGTAAGGAAAACATTCCCTCTATAGCGCATTGCAATGTCGGATTTAAGCCAAATTTTGATAGACATAATGGCGCTCCTGATTTGGACGGTGGTGAAACATTCGGATCGTCGGAAATTGATTTAGGTTGCAGTTTGGATTTGATACAGCCGAGCATTGTCGGCTGTAGTTACGAAACTCATAATGCAAACTCGGGAGGGGAGATGTTTGACGGGGATGATGATTTTTCTGGTGCGACGGATGAATGTGAAGGGTCGAAGGTCAAGGGGGGCTACTTATGGAATTCGATTGAATCTAGGTTAATTAATTCCAGAGTAGATTGCGATGTCGGCGTCAGTGGCAGTGGAGTTGATAAGGCGAGCAGTGATGATTTTGAGTCGGATACAGAGCTAGACTTGTTGCTCAATCTGCATTCGCAACTGGATGAGGAAGACCGTATTGGTGGAGTGGGATTTGATACTAAGGAAACATATTTTCCAATGGATGAGGACCGTCTGATTCAATGTCCTCTATGTGGGGTTGATATTTCTGATCTTAGCGATGAGCAACGCCTTGTACACACCAATGATTGTATTGACAAAGATGACACGCAAGCTCAAAATGTGAGTCCAGATAACTTTATCCACTTTACAACTCTCTGAACTGTCTTCTGTTTGTTTGTAATCTTTTACTCAACGTTATGCTCCTATCCGTGATGTAGATTTCTTGCTTCAGTATTCACTGTTCTTTTTCTATCTGCTTGCTACTAGTGGGAACTTCTGGGATGGGCCATATATTTATATCATGATAAATTCGAATCTTAAATTTCACATGCAGGCTGCTCTCACACCTGATAGAAAGCAAACTTCAGGTCCTCAACAATCTGGTGATAATTCGAGATTTTCAACTGTTCTCAAATGGTTGCATGGTCTTGGTTTATCGAAATATGAAGACATTTTTGTTAGGGAGGAGATCGATTGGGACACATTACAGTGGTTGACAGATGAGGTGTGCGTCTTCAATGTTTATTTTATGAATTTAATGTTTAATCACTGAGATATTCTGCATGGTTAATTTGTGTAATAAGTTTCTAATTGCTACTTTATGATAGTCATCCACTCATCTTAAGAATTTAACTTATGATAAAGTTCATCTAAATTTCGAAGGATAGGTTTTAAATCTATGGAATAAAGTTGTACAACTAGATACCATTGTTTTATCAATAATAAAGTAAGAACTGTCTTCTGTCCAAGTAAAATATTGGCTGATATTATTTCATTGGAGAGTGATAACCCTCACAAGTTGATTATTTCATATCCGGTTGATTCCTTTTTTCCATCTATTAGTTTGCTTGTTTTTGTTTTTTCCCCTTTTTGAGTCAATTCTCTCCAATTCACTCTATCAATATTCTCTCCGTTCTTTGTTATTGATTTTTGTAAATTTCTACTCTGAAGGATCTCAATAATATGGGTATTACTGCACTTGGGCCCCGAAGGAAGATCACACATGCTCTCTCCGAACTCAGAAAAGAATCTTCTGCGGTTGAAACTTGCACGAATTCACATGCTCCTTCCGGGATTGGGCAACAGAGTAACCATGGTTCAGATCGGCGGGAAGGATCAATCAATGGAACTAATAAAGCACCTGCGAACAAGTTGATCACTGATTATTTCCCAGGCTTTGCCATTAATAAGAAGAATACATGCAGCATCTCTAGTGGTCAGAAAGATGTGGGAAAAAAATTACCCGACTCTCTTCCTAAAGGTAAAACTGCGAAAAGAAATGTAAGAAATGCGAAGCCTAGGAATGTTCCTGTCTGGAGTTGTATACCAGGGACACCATTCAGAGTGGTGAGTGATTCTAATTCGATGAACCGAACAGTTGATTGTTGTCCGTTAATATTTTATTTGTTCACATATAGTTTTTTTTACAGGAATTGTTATATTTCATTAGCATGTCCATTTGGTTGAGAAAGAAAATGAAGTCTTTTATGGAGATTGTCTTTATTTCTGCTCAATACATGGATATTACTACTTCTTGTTAAAAGAATGGTTATATCGGACAAGTTCCATTGCTAAGTGCTCCATATTGTTATATCTGCAGGATGCTTTTCGACATCTTAGAGGAGATTGTTCTCATTGGTTTCTTTCTCACTTTCATATGGATCGTAAGTTAAAACTAGTTCTCTCTCTTTTTCACTGTTGAATTTTGTATGTAAATCAGAAAAAAAAAGGCAGTCACTTACTCACTTCTTAGTATTAAATGGAAATTTTTCTGAAGAAATCCAACTTAATTGGTATTTCCTTACATTGTTTTAGGATGAATATGTCTGTGAAACATATTTGGCCTTTTCCGTGCTTAGAAACCCTTTAATTTTGTGTAGTACATGAGCATTTTAAGTGTTTGCTGAAGTTTAAGAAGCGTTATTCCTTGAAAATACGAAATTATTGTTTCTCCAATTACTAATTTTCTGGTTTAAATACTATTTTGGTCCCCTATATTTTTGGCTTTGGTTCATCTTGTCCTACGCGTTCAACTGTTACAAACTTTAAACATAATTTTTATAGACAATGGAAACCCTTTAGTACAAACCTACTATTTCAAGAAATTTTGTAAGTGAAGTGTCATGCTAAAATTATGATCGAAAGAAATGAGATAAAAAAGAAAATGGAGGGACCAAAATGGTCACTTTTTAAAAGTACAAGAACAAAAAATGGACATTTCGAAAGTACAAAGACAAAAATTGAAAATGGAGGGACTAAAATGGATGTTTTGAATATACGGGGACCAAAATGAATCAAAGTTGAAAATATAGGGACCAAAATAGTATTTATTAATTTTTTCAATAATTTGAAAAACTTACATTTATTTCTTTGTTTCTTTCCGATCCATTATGGTGTATATGGTTGAAATATGAAGCATGAAAACTTTATTTTGAGATACATTCTAATATGCCTGGTGTATTTGTGAGTTATACACATTACACATAGGATGCTTTACATTTTGACACTTGTCTTTTTAATTTGGTATTAGTTGATTTATAATTGCCAATTTATGCTTAGCTCAATTGGTTAAGGCATATACTCTCAACCAAGAGGTTAGAGGTTCGAATCTGCCCCCACATATTGTTAAACTCTAAGAAAAAAAGGAACTTTTGTTGATATTTGATTTTTAGAAAAGTAATATCTTTTGTAAGACGTTGGTTTGTTTGTTTAATTAGTTTTGGGGTTTCTCCATAAACTATGAAATATATTATTACCATTAATTTTTCCATAAATTTACTATATATTTCCAACTTATGTATAATTGATTCTTTGAATATTATTCTATGCATGAAGGATATTAGCTTTTTAATCTTGGTTGTCACGTGTCTGTGTTGTACTATCCATATTGAGCATTACTTATGTGTCTCATTGCGATTGCCATTAATGAGGTTGTCATGTTAGATCTTTATATTTCTGATCACATATGGTCAATTGATCCCTTAATAATTGCAAAGACTGAGATGGATATTTTCATTTTTTTCTAGCCATAAATTTAAAGGTGCAAGTCTTAACGTGTAAAGGGACACGAGATGTCCAAATTTTATTCGCAGAAATGGTTTTTTTCTCTGACATCAATATGATCTTTATGCAGATTATCAAGGTCTGACAAAATCATTTTGTCATGGAATGATTTATTGTTCGCTTATAACAGCAAAGCTAGTGAACATGAAGATTGGAATTCCGTGGGAAAGGTTACAAGTTTTACCTCTCGACCAAAAAATTAACATTGCGGGAATAGATGTAACCTGTTTTGATGCTAATCATTGCCCTGGTTCAATAATCATACTCTTTGAACCACCCAACGGTAAGGTGTGGTCGAAGTTGGCTTTTTTATTCTAATAAGTATTACTAATCACTCGTCCTTTTTTGTGTTCTATATGGTGAACAACTTTTCTTCCCATTATGCAGGCTGTTCTTCATACAGGTGATTTCCGATTTTGTGAGCAAATGGGAAGGTTGTCGGTTTTTAAAACATGTCGTATCCATACTCTGATCCTTGATACCACTTATTGTGATCCACAGGTAACTCTATTGTTGGGGAATGGGGGTTATCTTTTTCACTTGGCTTATTGACCTATTTAGATGGACTTTACTCGTCTTCTAAAGAAATATTAACTTCAGTAAGGCTCAGAATCATAAAGTTTGAGGCAAAACTATGCTCTTCTAGTATGAAGTCAAAGTCACTAATTGTAGATGTAGTGCGGGTTTACAAATCATGTATATGGACATAGCTTTGAGTAAATAGAGAATGTCCAATACTTCTGTAAATGTCAAATAGTTGTTGGTGTAATTGCTAAATTAAATTTCCCATTCTTAAGTGTATATGGACTCAAATTTTATTAGATGTATCAATATACAAATGTAATGTTCCTTGTACTTCTGCCCATGTTCTCAAAGGTCAACACGGGCGTACAATTATATTGCTGTTTTTTCATATCATATGATTTGTGAAGACCATTTAATTCTCTTTCATCGATTTCCTGGTGCAGTATGATTTCCCGAAACAGGAGACCGTTATACAATTTGTAATTGATGCCATTCAGGCTGAAGCTTTCAACCCAAAAACTCTTTTCCTAATTGGATGTTACACCATCGGTAAAATTTAGATTTAAATTTCCTGTATTGTCTTTGCTTTTATTTCGAGCTGTGCACTGCATGGACTGTGTTATTGTTTTTTTTTTTTTGTTGGTCTTGTTGATTCCCCGATGCTCTCTCTTGCTTTCAAATTGTTTAAAAAGATTGCACGGATTACTAAATGTCTTCCAGTTATCCCTAACAGGAAAGGAACGGCTTTTTTTAGAGGTTGCCCGTGTTCTGCGCAAGAAGGTATATGTAACTGCAGCAAAGTTACGAATTTTGAAATGCTTGGGGTTCTCAGCGGAGGACATGCAGTGGTTTACAGTGAATGAACGGGAAAGCCACATACATGTTGTACCTCTGTGGACACTTGCGAGCTTCAAACGACTAAAGCATGTATCAAATCATTATGCCGTGAGTAGTGCAAGTTAATCCTCATTTTAGTAAGATTTATAGCGTACTCGTTTGCATGTTTCAAATGGTTGCAATTCATTTACCAATTTGCATTGCATGTCATTACTATAAGGTTTTGACCGGCTATTGGATATATGGGATTTGCGGTCCTGATGTATTCCCTCTTTTTTCTTTTTTTGAGTTCCACAATTGTAGGGTGGGGATCTAACCATCGACTTTTCGGATATTAATTTGTGTCTTATTCACTGAGCTAGGCTCAGATTGACAGTCCTAACATATTTTGATTTTTAGATATCGGCTTTTTCATGGGTCAACTTTTACTTGATACACATAGATTGTTTGTAGCAACTATAAGAGATCTCTCTGTACCATTGGATTGTTGAAAATATAATCAGAATAATTGTATGAAAAGAAATGACAACTAATGTAAATATTTTCCAACTATGTTTTGTTATTTCCACTCTCGTTGCCTCTGCATGTCACATTATTTCACTTGATTCTGAGTTCAGAACAATTCAAGGATGCCTTGAATTTCACTTTAGTTTCTTCTGAAGTTTGAAGACATTACAATTTACAATGGTTGATTTTATTGTATTCAGAATCGATTCAGTCTTATAGTTGCTTTCTCTCCTACCGGCTGGGCACTTTCGAAAGGAAAGAAGAAATCTCCCGGGAGAAGGTGGCAGCAAGGTACAATTATAAGGTATTTTTCTAGAACTTGTTTCTAGATTTGATGTTGTTTTTAATATGTTTCATATAATATATTTCTTGGATCCATTCGTTATTTAGTCTAGTTCATTGAGGAAGTTCAGAGAATTGTCGGATATTTTAAAAATTAAAGGGGGTGTTTGGATCGCAGAGTTAGGTTGAGTTGGGTTGAGTTGTGCAGAGTTGTTTTGTCAGTGAGTTCTGGAAATCAGTATTTGGGGTGCAGAGTTGAGTTGAGTTGAGTCAGAAAGTGTTTGAGGTGCAAAGTTGAGTTATTATGTCAGGGATATCTGGAGCAGTTTTTTGTAAAGTGAATAAGTTTGATTTTTTGTGACTTTTTTCCTTATATTTTTTGTTTCCATCAAATCAATGACAAACATATTTGCCTACAATTTCAAAACTTCATTATGAGATCAACTACAAATTTACAATATATATTACCATTTGCAAGATTTATGAGATATTTAGAAAAGTATTAGATATTGAGATTGATACCAATTTTTCTTTTCCAATAAAATTCATTTTTTATCTTATGTTATTGAGAACATATTCTTCAATATGAAGGAGTTTCTTCTATTTAAGCATATATTCACCATTAATCTATTTATTTTAATGTACTTAGGTATTAGTATTAATACTTTGCAAGAAAAATGTGTATTTATTGTCTACAAATCAAGTACAAACACATTTGTCTATTATTTCAAAACTCAATTATGTGATCAATTATAAAATTATAATATATATTACTATTTTCCAAATGTATGTTAGGGATATTTGCAAATGTAATGGATATTATTGGGTTTGATATCAATATTTTTTTTCCAATAAAATTCATTATTTAGAACTTTTACTATTCAATATGAATTTTATTCCTTTTTTAATGCACATATTCACCACTACTTTTTTTTTTATTTTAATTTAGGTAGATATTAGTATTTATACTTTGCATATTAAGAGTGTTTATTTAAATTTTTCTAAACACAAACATTGTCTATGGGTATCTTTAGAATGAAATAAATAGTTTACCTCGTGAAGATGTTAAAAATATGTCAACATACTTAAATATTTCATGCCATATTGAAGTTGCATATCTACAAAATATTAGATATGTGTCATCAAGGTTCTAGCAGCGTTGTTATGCTGTCAAAATTTTCGGTGCAGGCGGTGTTACTTAGTAACATCCCTAGGAAATTTTGGGTTTGAAAAATTAGGTCGTTACAGTTGGTATCAGAGCATGAGTTTTAGATTTTGCATACTCGCCTACATCGTCTACATCCTAGGTAACGATCATCATAGCCTCTCGTAGGAAGTCGCCTTGTCATCTCCAGGTTTGCTTTTATTTTTGGGCAAAATACATTTTTGGTCCCTCAGTATTGTGTTTAGTTCCCTTTTAGTCCCTCAGTTTTCAAACTCAACAATTTAGTCTCTGAGTTTTGTATTTAGTTTCATTGTTGGTCCTTCCATCCAATTTTCCGTTAGCCCCTAACAAAAAGCTGACATGCACCTATATTTTTATATATAATAAATTATTTTATTAATATTTAATTATATTTTATTTAAAATTTATTTTTTATTTGACAAATTACTTTTTTAATCTCTCAATTTTGTATTTGGTTCTCTTTTGGTTCCTAAGTTTTCAAAAATTTAATAAATTTACCCTCAAGTTTTGCATTTAGTTACGCTATTAGTCCTTCTATTTAATTATTTTTAATTTTTTATTTAATTAAATTATCAAAAACTTATCGAGATAGGAGAACGAACTAAAAAATAAAAAATAAAATTTTAATTAAAGATTGAAAATAATTAAATTTTAATAAAATAATATTTTAATAAAAAATAGTTGTCACATCACTATCAAAATCTTATCAACAAAGAAGAACGAACTAAAAAATAAAAAATAAAATTTTAATTAAAGACTTAAAATAATTAAATATTAATAAAATAATATTTTTAAGCCTAAATTATAGAAAATGCCCCTAAACTATGGGGTTTGTGTCAAAAATACCCCTAAACTTTAAAAAGTTTCAAAAATACCCCTGGACTTTCAAAAATGTTCAAAAATACCCTTATCGTTAAGTTTTGGATGGTAGCAGAATTAAAGTTTTGTTTCAAAAATAATACCCTGAACTTTTAAAAAGTTTCAAAATACCTGGCCTTAAAAAACTTTTTAAAAAATATTTACCATTAAGTTTTAGATGAAAAATATTAAGATTTCATTTCAATAATACCCTTAACCTTTCAAAAAAGTTCAAAAATAGAAAAATACAATACCGTTTAAGTTTTAATATAGTGTATAAGAATATTAGAGTTTAAATCTATATATAGGATTGATATTCTAATTTACTTAATTATCATGAATATAATCACCCAATTTTATTTGAAAAAGAAATAGAAAAATGAATAAAAGCAAAACAAAATAAATATATAAAATAAATGAGGAAGAAAACAATCAATCTTAAGGAATTGATTTCATCAATCGGACTAATAATTCAATTAATTAAGACCCCGTTTGATAAGCATTTGATTTTTTGTTTTGTTTTTGAAAATTAAGCTTAACAATACTACTTCTACTAATAGGTTTCTATATTTTCTTTTCTACTTTGTAATTCATATGTTTTCAAAAACCAAGCTAAGTAAGTTTTAAAAATTAAAGCTCTGTTTGATAATAATTTAGTTTTTGATTTTTGGTTTTTGAAAATCATGTTTGTTTTTACAATTTCTTTTCATATTCTCTATAATGATTTCCATCTTTCTTGAGAGTACCATTTAAGTTTCTAGCAAAATTTCAAAAACAAAAACAAGTTTTTGAAAACTACTTTTTTTAGTTTTCAATTTTTAGCTTGATTTTTTAAAACATAGGTACATAGTAGATAAGAATACATAGAAACTTATTGATAGAAGTGGTATTTTTAGGCTTCATTTTTAAAAACAGTAACTAAAAACCAAATGGTTATCAAAGCGGGCTCAACACAAATAAGATTGACATGCAAATATTTCATAAGTCAGGAAGACAAAAGTTAAGATAACCTTTTACGAAAGCAAGTGGATGTTTTGGATCTTCCACATCATTCTTGGGTGAGATCCGGGTAAATTTTTAAAATTTCTAATAGATTGATTAAATGAAATCTCAAAGAATTCCATTAAATACTAAAGAAATTATTGAAAAGCATTTTTTTTAAAGTTTTTTAAGGCCAAGGGTATTTTTGAAACTTTTTAAAAGTTTGGGGGTATTTTTGAAACAAAACTTTAACGGTTACCATCCAAAACTTAACGACAAGGGTATTTTTGAACATTTTTGAAAGTCTAAGGGTATTTTTGAAACTTTTTAAAGTTTAAGGGTATTTTTGACACAAACCCCATAGTTTAGGGGCATTTTCTATAATTTAACCTATTTTTAATAAAAATAGGTGCCACATTACTATTTTAGATTACCGAAAAATTGAATGGAAGGACTAATAGCGTTATTAAATGCAAAACTTGAGGGTAAATTTGTTGAGTTTTTGAAAACTTAGGGATCAAAAGAGAACCAAATACAAAATTGGGAGATTAAAAAAGTATTTTGTCAAATAAAAAATAAAATTTAAATAAAATATAATTAAATATTAATAAAATAATTTATTATATATAAAAAATAGGATGGAAGGACCAACAGTGTAACTAAATGCAAAACTCAGGGACTAAATTATTGAGTTTGAAAACTGAGGGACTAAAAGAGAATTAAACACAAAACTGAGGGACCAAAAATGTATTTTGCCCTTTATTTTTTAAAGAAGTTAAATTTATTTGAGTTACTTTGTGTTAACATTTGTTATGCTATGCTTTTGACTTCTTTGTTCTTTTCCTAAGGTAGTTTAGAGTTTAAGTTTAGATTATGGTTCGAGGACGTGACCGTTGTAAAGTTCTAGCAACTTTCGATGACGAAAGTTTTTCTTAGATAGGTACATTGTGACAATCCGTAAAATTAGGTGTTTTAATTGTATTTGTTTTAAATTTTAATCTTTGGATAATTAGATCAGGATTAACAAATAGTGTTTTAAAGTTTAAAAAAAGATTAGGATTTCTGTTTTAAAAATGTTTAAGATTCATTTTTCTAAAATGATTAGAATTCCTTGTTCTAAAGAGATTAGGACTTTTTGGTGTCTATTTAAACTAGAGTATTAACAACTTAAATGCACACTTCAAAATTCTCTTCTTCTCCTTTCCTCCACTTTCTTCATCTCGTCGGACTGTCGTCGGAAAGTCGCCGGACCGTTGTCGAAAGGTCGCGCAGACCGTCGTCGGAAGATCGTCGGACCACCACCGGAAAGTACTGTACGAGTGAGTTAATAACTCAACTCTATGGGGTTGAGTTATTAAAGGCATGTTTGGGAAAGATTTTAAAAATATTGATTTTAGTTTAATTGATTGGTCTATAATTGATTTATTAAAAATGATTTTCATATAATCATTTTCATGTTTGGTTCTATACTTTTAATAGTGATTTTGGTTTTGAAAAAATTCACTTTTTTATGGAAATTTATAAATTTTGACAAAAGATTACGGTTTTTACTCGTCATTAAAAGTATACTATTTTAAAAAATGAATAATAGTCATTTTAAATTACAATCACTTGGGAATCACCTCCCAAGTGATTGAAAGGGAATCACTTCAAATGATTTTAGATTCTTCCAAAATCACTTGATTAATATTGCCAAACATCACATTTTGGTAAGAAAGTGATTTTAGACATGTCAAAAGTGATTTTGGTCACTCTAAAATCACTTTCAAACATGCCCTAAGACACCGATTATAATTGTTGGTGGAACAAATAAGGAATTGGGTTATTAACCCAACTCAACCCAACTCAACCCCATCAACTAAACACCCCCAAAGTATATACATAACTGTGAAGCCTCCAATTGTGAATGTTTATGCGTGGAGGGGCAGTAACGACAATTTCATCACAAGCAACCAGGATAAGCAGTGGTTTTTTGGGATTGTTAGTAGTTATTACTTATTATATTTGAATTCCGTGCACTAGGGAGTTATAACTTCCTTTGTTAGTTATGATTTCTTTTCATATATGTGGTATTATGAGTTGTGCCTTGAGTTTTGTTGAACTCAATCAAGTATGGAGAAATTTGTGACCCTCTCGAACTGGTCATAGATGATAGATTGTATCTTCTCATCAATGAAAGCAGGTAAATAAAGGA
Source organism: Trichosanthes cucumerina (assembly GCA_036507285.1). NCBI lineage: Eukaryota > Viridiplantae > Streptophyta > Magnoliopsida > Cucurbitales > Cucurbitaceae > Trichosanthes > Trichosanthes cucumerina. Next base: position 100,179,537 of record CM071835.1, read on the forward strand.
TACCTATCATCAATAACTAGAAGTACAAGGAAAAGAAAGGCTCAAGTTTCCATTTTGACTCCACTATTCATTTCCTATATGAACCGGTCCTGTTCATAAGGGCCTTGGAAAAATAAGAGGGAATGAGTTCAATCTCTTGTTGCCACCTACTTAGGATTCAAAATTCTACGTGTTTCCTGTCATCAAATATAATAGGTGCAAGCTAATCCGAACACTGTTACTATCATAAAAAAGGTGCTTTGCTGCTTCATTTCAGCAAAGATAGATTTGATATCCAATTTTAATTAGTTTGCATATTTATTCCTTAACCATCGAGCAAGAGTTCTCTTTGATAGAGTAAAATACCAGAACTGGAGTATCTAGGAAGATAAATTTTCATTTTTATACAGGTATGAAGTGCCATATAGTGAGCATAGCAGCTTCTCAGAGCTCAAGGATTTTGTAAAGCTTGTATCTCCCGTAAACATAATACCAAGTGTGAATAATCATGGACCTGACTCAGCCCGTGCCATGATCTCGCTTTTGTCATCTTGATTTGTTGACCAGACTTCTAAGGGACGGGCTCTTCCATTTTCAAGTGCAGTAGATATTGAAATGAACATAATACGACTTTTGTGGGTCGAGGCGAGCTGAATCAAATCTGCAGATTCACGTAAGTTCAAATTTTAACCACCATTGACCCTCTTTTAGATAGCCATTTTATATAATCATCTCATTTTAGCAAGCTGCTTGTGCTTTACAAGCCTTGTATTGCCAACCAAGCCAAAAGCATGCCAAAATTGTTGCACCTAATGGTCGTAATTATGTCGGAAAAAGAGGCTTCCTATTGCGTAGTAATCGGCCCTCTTTCTTTCCTCTAGAATAGGCGATTGATGTTTTGATTATTTGAATTATGCTTGGATTGTTTAGATTGACTTATATTTATATATATATAAATATATAAAATAGTTTAGAATCTTAGAAAAGGAAAAGAAAGTTCTTTGAATACACTTTACAGATTGTATCTTTTAATTTGGAAATATGCAAATTATAAATACTATACGCACAATATAGTATTCATAAGTTTGCCTAGCCATCTCTACATACTTCTGTATTCATTTTCCATTTTCATTGTCTCTTTGTTCATTATTGTTTGCAAATTAATTCTTCAATGCATGGGATGATCATCCTTGTAGAAGCTTAAGAATGCCAATTTACATTTTAACTAAGAATCAAGATGATTGGTTGGTATGAACATAGCTTAATAGCAACAACTTTTTGCTATTTAATTCAAAATAATTAAATATGAATCTACAAATTTTTAAAAGAGGTTATTAATATATTATTATTATAGTTTTGGAGTTTTTCTTCATGAAAAAAAAAGATATAATTTTCTCCACACCTTTGTAACCACTAGATTTTAATTATATTGTTGTTTTTATTACTATTATTCTACCATTAGAGTTGGCTATCACTTTTGTTCCTATCAGTGGCAAAGCTATCGGTTGTCAACTTGTTTGTAAATGGTGTTAGCTTAAACATAACTTACAATAGTTGCCTAAAACACAGACTGAGTAAAAACTAAGTAGTAGTGGAAGGTGATTAAGGTATTGAATTATCATCCATGGAGGGTTGGGTACTTGTCTAAAACATAAATTGAATTAAAACTATTTTAGGAACTTTATTTTAGAAATTAAAAAACTCGAAGTCTATTTAATAGTCTAAAATTTTATTTTACAAAGTATTCAGAAACCTATTTTTAGAATTCTATTTTAGAAATTATAAAACTTGGAAGTCTATCTAAGAACTTAGGAAATGTAAAATTTTATTTTACAAGTATATTTAGAACTCTATTTTACAAATTAAAATTTTGGAGGTCTATTTAAAAAATTATGAAATTTAAACAAAATTTTTCCTCGTATTTTGAAATGTAGTTTAGAAATTCTATTATGCACAATATTTTGAAATCTATTTTAAATATAATAGGCTAAAAAAATTATTTAGTAGTCATTTTTAGTTTTATTTTAACTTTTTAAAAAATTGACTAGATGGTTGGGTCGTTGGTGATCGTTGGGGTAGTCGGGTTGATTAGGTGGTTGGGTTCTTGAGGTGTCAGTGGTGGTTGCATGGTGGTTAAGCCTTCAGATGGTCATTAGGTAGTTTTTGATAGTAGTTGTTGAGTGGTCGGGTCATTGGAGTTCTCGTCGAAGTGATCATCAAGGTGGTTAGATCTTTGGAGTGGTCGATGAGTTTGTGGTTATGGATGTCAGATGGTTGGGTCGATGGGGTCGTTGTCGGATTGGTCATTAGGGTGGTCGGGTCGCAATAGTGGTCACTAGAGCGATCAATTGGTGGTCGCCAACAATGGTTCTGAGTGGTTGGGTTGTCAGGTTGTTTTGGTAATCATCGAAGTAGTCATCAAGGTTGTTGAGTCATTGAGGTGGTCACTAGATGGTCGTTTGTGGTGGTTGTTAGGTGGTCGAATTTTCAGGGTGGTCATCAATGATGGTTGTTGGGTGGTCCAATCGTTGGAGTGGTTGGTAGATGGTCGTTGACGGTAGTTTGAGCTAGTAGGGTTGTTAGAGTTGTTGGGTCATCAAGGTGTCGAGTTATATGGGTGGTTGGGTCGCAGGTGTGGTCATCAGACTGGCCCTTAGAGTTCTTATCGCAACGGTCGTTGAAGGTAGTCGTCAATGGTGGTCGTTGAAGTTGCCATTAGTGTTGTCAAAATGGTAGCTGAAAATGAAAAACAAGTAGAAGATGAAAACATAGAACAAATCTCATTGGATTGCATTGATGTAACCTATGAGATTGTGTTTCAAAACTAAAATTAAGGGTTTTAAACACCTTAGATCAAACATGGTTTTGAGTTTGGAATTCAAAACTATCCCAACCTAAAATCATGAGTCAAACACACCCTTAATGTTAAGTAATGTTTGCAGTTAAAAACTTAGAATGTATTCTTGCATGACTCCCTCCCCATAATAACATGAGGAAAATCAATGATGTATATTTATATTTTACTCTTAAAAATTAAAAAAAAAATCATAGTGAATATCATAATATTCTTATTAGATGTCCAAAACCCCCAAGTTAATATCCCTATTAATTCCTCTCTTTACCTCCCCAATAGATTACAATTTATGAATTATCTAGGTCTTGTAACCTACACTATTGTAAATCCGATAAATAGTAGAAAGTTACAATTCCATAGAGAATCATTTTACTCTCTACATTCTAATTGTTTTTTTTCTTTTTTTTTGGTTCTTGTCGTTCTTATTGTTGTTATTTCACAATAACTAGACCCAAAATATAAAAGAAGCTATATTGCATTTAATAAGCCTGGCCAAAAGGCTGGCCAAATTCCACCGTCACCTTTTTGTCTAAAAAATAAGTAAATAATATTAAAATAAGCTAAAAACTTTTTTTTTAAAAAAAGGAAAAAGAAAAGGCAACTAAATTACTATTCTAGATACTTCAAAGAAAAGAAAAATTAATATTGCAATTTTTTTTGTTACTTTTAATTTTGTTTAGAAAAATTATAATATTATATTACAAATAAGAGAATGAAAATTAGTAATGATATTCCATAAAGGACTAATATATTATTAGTTGTGTGATGCTAGGTTCAAATTTATATCTTGCTATCTTAAAATTGATCTATATGTGTTGATTTCTTCATTTTAAATGGCATTTGTATATATATTTTTTTTAAATATAAGAATTTGAATCTTAATATTAATTATCCCGAGAGGGATGATGTGATACCATGGCACAATTGACGTGACATTTTGACAGATTGTACTTTAATGTGTGCGGAGCAAAATTTTCAATGACATATGATTGCTTAGATTTGGTCATACTATCAACGTGAATTATCTAAAAATGAAATAATAGATAAAACAATGGCATGGTTGTACATAAAGAAAGTAGGGTATGCAATATCATAAGTTTTGGAAGAAGATAGGTAAATAATCATTACATTAAATTCTAAAATTTAACCGATGCAATAAAAATAAAAAACCTTCTAAACGATGCTAACCTTAACAGTACATCATACTTCTACCCAAGTACCAACTATAAAATAAAGAAGAGAAAAAAAAGTAGAAGAATAATACGAGAATGGTTGGTCAAATGATTGCTTCTCAGTTCACAAATAATTATAACTTAGGCTCCATTTGATAATCATTTGGTTTTTGGTTTGTTCTTGTTTTTGCACTATTTGTGTACAGTAATTTTTATCTTTGTTATAATAATTCTCATTTTTTTAGGAAAATACTTAAATTCTTAGCTAAATTTTAAAAATGAAAACAATATTTGAAACTATTTTTTTTTAGTTTTCAAAATTTGTTTGGTTTTTTAAAGCACATATAAAAAAATATGATAAATTATTGGTAAAAAATAGTATTTATAGACATAATTTTAAAAATAAAAAATGAAAACTGAATGTTTATCAAACGACGCCTTAAATATATCTTAGGATAAATTATAGAAAATGCCCCTATACTATGGGGTTTGTGTCAAAAACACCCCTAAACTTTAAAAAGTTTCAAAAATACCCCTGGACTTTCAAAAATGTTCAAAAATGCCCTTGCCGTTAAGTTTTGGATGGTAACTGTTAAAGTTTTGTTTCAAAAATACCCCTGAACTTTTAAAAAGTTTCAAAAATACCCTTGGCCTTAAAAAACTTTTTAAAAAATATTTACCAAAGCAAGTGGATGTTTTGGATCTTCCACATCATTCTTGGGTGAGGTCCGGGTAAATTTTTAAAATTTCTAATAGATTGATTAAATGAAATCTCAAAGAATTCCATTAAATACTAAAGAAATTATTGAAAAGCATTTTTTTTAAAGTTTTTTAGGGCTAAGGGTATTTTTGAAATTTTTTAAAAGTTTGGGGGTATTTTTGAAACAAAACTTTAACGGTTATCATCCAAAACTTAACGACAAAGGTATTTTTGAACATCTTTGAAAGTCCAAGAGTATTTTTGAAACTTTTTAAAGTTTAAGGGTATTTTTGACACAAACCCCATAGTTTAGGGGCATTTTCTATAATTTAGCCTATATCTTAATTTGGAAAATTGACCGTTGATCTTGATAATTCTGGCACGTGCAAATCTTCATCGACAAATCTGAAAGAAAACAAAGATTCACTGACAAATTGTTTAAAAAAAAAACTTTACTGACAATAGTCCTTTTTTCTAAATAATAATAATTCGCTATCGATGGGAAATTGCAAATTCTGACCCTTTTGAAATTTATATTTGCAGTTTTGACCCCAATTTCAAATTCTGACTATTTTGGACCCCATAACACATGAAATTACCATTTTTCCCTTATTGAAAATAAAATAAAAAACCCTTCCTTTTCCCGTTTCCCGTTCGTCTCCTTTCCCATTCGTCTTCTTAACCACCTTATTGAAGTTTGGTGAGAATTATTTGTTGATTATCTGTGGATTTCGACACAAGAAGTACGTATTTTGAAGTTTTTATGGTTATTTAAGTGGTTTTGAATGTTAGATTTTAGGTTTTTGAAGTTATTTTTTGGAGTTATGGCTTTAATACATGAATCAGTTAGTTTAGTTGTTTTTGAAGTTATTTTTTGGTCGAAAATGTTGCATTCATGTTGTCGGCAAGTTCTGTCTATGTAGGAATTGTGAATTTTTGGTTTTTCTCGTTTTCTGGAATCGTAGTTTTCGGTTTCGAAGAAGAATCCCACGGATTCATGAATTCGCATCGATTCATCTCGAGTGATTTCAGATAGTCGGTATGCACTGGGACAGGACACCGCGGAAACCGATTTAACGGAATTCACACCGAGAACCTGGACGACCGAGAATTTAGTACAACCGGGAAACACCGGGAAATTTTGCAGTTTTGAAATGTTTATCGGTAATGAAATTTTTTTTTATATATATAGGTTGCAATGGAAGTAGTTGAGAAAATTCCTCCGGCCGATCACTTTCTTGCAGCTCTAACATGTTGTGCTCACTTAGCTAGAACGAATAAAAATATTAAGAACAAGCTGACCCCAAACCAATTAGACATGTTTAGGCAAACTATTTTTGGTCCATTGTTGGATTCAAATGTCATGTTTAATGGGCAACTTGTTCATTACATACTTTTGAGGGAGGTAAATGAGACTAGGGTTAATGTAATGAGTTTCAACTTAATGGGTCAGAAGGTGTCCTTTGGTAAGCGTGAGTTTGACTTAATAACTGGGCTTAGGCATGAGAATAGACCTTTGCGGAGGACGGTGTTTACCAATAATTGAGGGAGTTGTATTTAGGTGGTAGAGAAGGTTTGAAGGGGGATGATTTAGATAAAATGTTCCCCACGCTTGACTTCCAAGATGACGAGGATGCTGTTAAGGTTGCCCTATTTTATTTCATCGAGCTGGAGATGATGGGGAGGGAAAGAAAACAACAAATAGATACTAGCCTCCTAGATGTTATTGATGATTGGGAGACTTTCTGCTGTGAGGATTGGAGCAAAATAATATTTGAGAAGACAATAAAAAGTCTGCAAAAAGCACTGAAGGGTAAAGCTGAGGCGTATAAGGGCAAACAAACTGCAGTGAAAAAGCAAGAGACGTATAGTCTTTATGGTTTCCCGCATGCATTTCAGGTTAGTATAATTTCAGTAGTTCTCGTGCGCATAATGTTAATTACATTTTTTAACAATCTTATATCATTGTTTTAGGTTTGGGCGTATCAAGTCGTTTCGACCCTGACAAGACGTGTTGCAAATCGATTAAACGAGACATCCATCCCACACATTCTCGGATGGTCTTGTTCCCACTCGCCATACACACGCATCGTGCGGAGAGATATTCGTGGATGGATTGGTTAGTCACTACCATATACTTAATTTCGATCTTAAATCTTTATTTCATTTTTTGTTGTTGTTGTTATGATAACCACATTTTCTATTTTTGTTTTGTCACAAAGTTACCATCAAAGCGAATCTTGATCCTTTCGATGAGGAGGTCCGATACATGGACATAAAGTTGAACGCCCACATGTGTACAAGATTTGCCCTTTAATCGCCGAGTGCAATTGAAATGCAAGATGACACTCAATTGGATGAGGTACCTGAGACGGTGGGTCGTGAAGCAGATCAGGAACCATGCCTTGTAGCAACCTCACAGGAAACGCCTAATGTGTGTAAAAGTAAAGAGGTACTTCACGAAGAGGGTCAAAATGTGGGGTTTGAAGCAGACAAGAAGCAAGATGAAGTGATGAGGGATGTAAGAGAAGAAGGGGAAGAAGAAAAGGAGGAGAAGATGAAGAAGAAAAGGAGAAGATGCAAGTGCTCCAAGTGGTTGAAGAAATTGGATAAGCGGGTTGAAGGCATGGAGTCGGACCTAAAGTCAATCAAGAGGTTTCTTAGAGGCGCTTACGAAGGTACACGCGTCGGTTACATGTTCACGATAGTTATGATAAGCATGTTATTTTTTGACGCTTTCTTATTTCTTTCAGATGAATGTGGTGGACCCGACCAAGTTAGGGTCGCATGAAGATCCATCTGATCGAGGTGGCCCATCCGAGGGAGTAGATGGTCGTCGACATCCCGATGGACTTGGAGACGGTGTCGACCAAGTTGAGAAGCTGAACGAAGAGCATGCAGAGGCCGACGATCCCGGAAGACGGGATATTGATGTTCCCGCAACATGTCATGGTGTCAACGATCATTCAATGGGGAGTGGTCGATCGGGTAAACAAATGATGTTTTTGTTTGCTTGTCTTTGGACTAGAATATTCTTAACCACATGATGTTTTTGTCCATGTAGGTTGAGGTTCATGTTGTATGCGCTCACAATCGGCGATGGACACAATTGCGTAATCCAATCTAACATCTGGCCAAGAGGAGGTTGATTCGGACTCGATTCGATTCGGAGGTCGTGCCACTGGTGAAGATTTACCTCGCCGAGGTAAAGCGTAAGCGACGACAAAGATATAAGCTACGCTCACCATGGACGGACATGAAGGCGGATGGGAAGAGAAGAAGTGTTAAAGTGTACGACCCACTATGCCCTATACACGAACGTATGGATACTAAATTCGAGAAGTGGATGGATGATCCGAGAATGAGATAATGAAGAATACATCAACGTACGCTTCTCGCAACAAAATGTGGTTCCAAACCCTTTTGACGCCGTCGTCGGTGGATGAGTGACGCGAGGTATGTGGTTCTAAACCCTTTTATGTGTTGGTTCGGGTTATGATGTTAATTAACAATATCGTCTTTATTATATACAAAGTTATTGACGCTTTGTTCATCTTCATCCGAACGGCGAGCATTCATCCAAACCTATGCCGTCAGAAGTTCGTCATTGCAGATATAGTCATTACGGTATTGAAGTTCGTAATTTCAGTTTTATATTGATTTTGGTTAAACAAGTAACCCAATTCTACTGCACAGGACTTTTTGAGGCGATCCGATGTGTACGACCACTTTATTAGTAATGATCCATGGAAGGAAGCGTTCAACTTGGATCGATTCAACAGCGTTAGAGACTACGTTATTGGCAGTCATTCAGACCATACGATTCCATGGAAGTCGGTAGACGTTGTGTACATGTCGTTCAATATTTTTAGAACGCATTGGATACTAATATGTGTCGATCTACACGTCGGTGAGCTCGTCGTCTTCGATTCTCTTGTCACACTATGTACGGACGCAGAGTTAGATGAAGAGTTAAGGATGCTCAGAACCACACTACCACACCTACTGGTCATGGGTGGCGTCATGGAAGTACGACCGACTCTCCCCAAACACCCTTGGAAGGTTCGTAGACGGACTGATGTCCCGCAACAGGTTAATAGTGGAGATTGCGGGATGTTTTGTGTTAAATTTTTTGAATATGATGTAACGGCCTCGCCTTTAGATACGCTTAGTCAGCAAGCATAGACTTTTGTAGACGTCAATTCGCTGTACAACTATGGGCTAACCGCGCTTTTTTTTAGTAATTAATTCAGTAAACATTGACTTTTATTCCCGATTAATGAATTAAGTTAATACTTCGATTCTCAAATTTGACGCTACTTAGTTTTTTTTATATGAGAATTATATATAAAAATTTCTATGAGAATTAGTGGTCTGTTAAAGTGCAGGAAAAAATAATTTGGAATCTGGAAAAATTTAGGTCTGGCGGTGTGTCGACGGGAATATTCCCAATCAAAGCCCACCGAGACCGAGATTTTTTCCAGATTACAAATTATTTTTTCCTGCACCAAATTTGGATATAAATTCATCGTTTGTAAGCCACAGAGTAGAAAATCCAGAATTATAATTATATAATTGACATAAATTACTTCATCGTTCGTAAGCCACGTAGAAGAAAATCCGAATTATAATTATATAAGTGACATAAATTACATACTACACAAAGTTGTTAAGTGGTTGTCGACAAGTTTTCCTATGTGGCCAATATTACCACATCGGGTGCATTTATGTACTGTCGACTTCCTCACCGATGGTATGCGCAAATTTTGACGCACCCACTCTAGATACTTGTTTGGTGGTAACACTTCGTAGTCTTGAAATTCGGATGACATTTTCCACTCGACACATGACCTAATGGATGTACAGGACTTGCATACGCGTCGACCCATGAATCAACATGATATGCTTCAGAACATAGTGTGATTGAGTCTATATTACGGAATGCACATGCTCCAATTGCATGTGAACAAGGAATTTCAAAGTAATCAAACTCTCGACAAATACAAGTTCTATTATGGAGATTTACACGCCCACCTGGTAACCATCATCTACCTCAAACTCGAATCGATCAACCTGGGTGGACTACATGTCTCCTCGAACTAGCTCTCGCGCTTCAAGAATTTGGCAAGCATACTTCGTTATTCGATGTGGCCATGCAGATGCTTTATTCCGACGTTTATAGTATTTAGATTGAAGCCAACCTCTAATATGATCCAATAAAGCAGTGATTGGCAACTCCCGTGCATCCTTCAGAACTGAGTTCATACATTCAACAAGGTTTGTTGTCATCTGATTGTATCTTCGACCACATTGGAATGCCCGAGCCCATCGATGTAATCCAATGCCTTCTAAATATTGTTTGGCAATGATTGGAAGACGTTCCCAATAATTGTTGAATTCGCCTCTCGAAATGCTTTCGCCGCGAGAATAAAGATACACCTAAGGTCCTCACTTTTGAACTTTGTCATCAAGTTATCCCCCAAGTGTTGAATACATATGCAATGGAATGCATCAGGCATCTCCTTAGCAACTGCCTTGCGTATGCTCAAATGTCGGTCAGAAACGACAACCAAATTATCAACATTACCGATCGCAATCATCATTTGTCGTAAAAAATAGGACCATGCTACTTGGTCTCTCGTCGGCGATTGCAAAACCTCTGGGTAGAGTTGGCCATTCCCATCCACGCATGTCGCAACAAACAACTTGCCCCTTGTACTTCCCCCAAGTGTGTTGCATCTACAACAAGTACAGTCCGATGGAGCTCAAAACCCTCTAATAGATGCACTTAAGGCCATAAAGACATGTTTGAAATATTGACCATCATCAAGTTCAAGGTTGAATATTGTGCTCGGATTTTCAATCTTTAAAGCTTCACCAAATCTTGGCAATGATTAAATGACTCTTCCGGCGACCTCCGCAAAAACTAATGCTTTTTCTCTAGCCCCAGTATGCCCTATCATATGTTAAACTCACACCAAATTCTTGACGCATGTCACTAACTATGTCGTTAAGCCTCTATAACTACGACCAACTTGTTCAAATTTTGACTTCATGAGTGTGCCAATTACCCAACTTTTAGCTTGTCGATGATCGTGAGTCAAAGATCTCGATGTTGACATGTATGTGTCTTGCAAGATTTCGACACTTTGAATATATTGCTACCCTTTATCCCCATTGCTCGTAGCCTCCACGTGCACTCTCCGAACAATACAAACAACTTTGTAAAGTTTAGGATTTGACTTTTCACCCTAAACTCAAAGTTGTCTCTCATCGCCAACACGCATAAACGCATGCATAAATCTTTTTGGACACGAATATCTCTCCCACCTCCACATCTTTAATCAAGCGTACTCACATGGCACACGATCGCTTGTTTACTTGACGATCCATGTACATCGTTCGATCGGTTTCTACCATTCGTGTTTGTTGAAGTTCAAGACCATTGTTTTCCTCCTCTACCACATATTCATTTCTCTCGTCTAACTCATCGTCGACTTCATGATCATGATCATCTACTCTCTCTTCTAACTCGCCATTTGTTGTCTCCTCCGCAGATCATTTTTATCGCCTCTTCAAGCTCGTCATGAGTTTTTATCCTTTCAACCTCCACATCATCTTCCTCCAAGCTATAATTACCCCAATCATGAAAATATTCAACGTCATCCTCAAACATGGATGTGAATGACACATAGGAGGATGTTGGTACGTGTGGAATGGTGGATGGAACCACCTCATAACTGTACATATGGAAAGGTAGATGGAACAACATCATACTGGAAAGGTTGATGGTACCACATCAACGATCTTTTTTTGTGTTGAGAGGTTAGTTTGTGAAATTGGGAGGTTGGTTGTGGGAGTTGGGGGGTTGGTTGGGAAAACATCTTCTTCAACCTCATTGTGTTCGGATGTTGGTTCACCAAATTGTTCACATATATTACTTGGGAAGTATGTGGGTGTAGATGGAATCTCTTGGACGTTATAATTTGTGGAGGGATTTGGAAATAATGAGGAATTACACATTCCCATATACGGACCATTTATGGTGTTATGAGGGACAACTGTAGACGTAGTCATGGATGAAACATATGGATAATTTTGTACTCCCATATATGGATTATCTAGTACCTTACAAGGAATTGAATATGGTTGAAATGCATGACTTCTTGAAAAGGTAGGAGATGTAGATATGTAGAGTGGAATTGATGAGACGTCTTCCAAAGTAAGGAAACATTTGAGATCTACATCATTTTTAATAACAAATGCTGGGGATTTGGATCTTAACGGCAATATACATCTCATTACAAGATTAAAATCATTTCGGTCAGTATAACTTATCTCATATACTAGACCCAAAAACTCCTCAAATTTAATTTCTACATCCACATCAAGTCCCCTAACCTCGCCACCATCGTAATCCTTTTCTCCATCGTTCCATATACCCCCAAAACAAACCCAAACACGCGGCATGGTGTCTGCAGAAAACAAAAATCACAACACAAAAAATAATTAAAATCTGTTCAATTTCCCGGTCATCATATTTTTGACCGGGAAATTTTCCCGGTGGAAATGCTCAACCGGGTAAATTCCCGGTCCAACATCTTCACCGAGAAAATCCTGGTTTCAACATCACTTCTTCCCGACCGGGATTCAAACGAAATTTAGAAAAAATGGACAATAATATTCGTACACCAATATAAAATTAAACTCAAGTAAAAACACAAACTAAATGGAAAGAGTAAAAAAGATACTTACTTGTGCATATAGGTATAGATTTAACTTTAAGATATTTTGAAGTAATTGAAGAGGTAGAATGTGAGATTAAAGTATTTTGTTAGAATGAGTTAGATAAGTGATGAAAGTGTTTAGATGTGTTTGTTTTAGATAGTTAATTAGTTTGTTGAGGTTGTTGAGTAGTTGAAAGTGTATTAATGGTAGTGGATATATTTAATATAATATAAATAGATTGAGGGCAAATATGTAATTTCATCTCATGCATTTTCTCTTTCTTACCTCATTTTCATCATCATTGAGTCCAAAAAAATTAGAATTTAAAATTGGGGTCAAAAATTCAAATATAAACCTAAAAAGGGTCAAAAATTGCAATTTCCCGCTATCGATCGTCAAATCAATGACTGGTTGAAAATTTTCCCAAGTGAGTAAAAAATTGAGAATTTATGGTTTCTTTTGAAGATTTTTTTTTAACCAACTAGGCAATGTTTGTCAAATTTTATCACATTCAACCAGAGAATTTATTTGATGAGATTGTCATGATGGTTACTAATTTTACACAGTTAGATGTGAGAAAGGAAAATTGTAAAAAAGAAAAATTGGTTTACCAATTCTTATTGGATGACAAACATATCTAACAGCGAGATACCTACATTATAACGACCTTATTGAATAATGTCCTTCAATAGTGAGTGCTAAAATTTAAGAATGAATGGGTGGAACTCACCACTAATACATAACTTTCTCTAATGCATAAATATCTCTAAAAATGAACTATTTCCTAATCAATTTTATTCTTTCTCTTTATTTTGTGGGTCTCATAATATTTTCATTAATTACTTTAGAATATTTACCTTTTATCGATAAAATCTATTTATTCTCTTTGGAGTTTTTAGGCACTGAATTGGTTATGATAACATATGTTATATTAGTATGTGGAATTATATAATATATTTAAAATGCAAAGTTGTTTAATATGGAGTTATAATAGTTTGTGTTTGGAGTACAAAGTACTCCACACGTTATTATAATACAGGTTAAGATAACTCATACTCCAAACAACAACTTATTATCTATTTATCACTTTTAGTTTTTCAATATCTATTTGCACTATCAATGTTTTTTTTAAAAGAAAATTTTTTATTTTTTATTTACATTTATAGAAATCATACTATTTTTTTTTTTTTGGTGCATGTGCATAAGATTTTTTTAAAAAAATAAAATTACAAATTTACGTCCAACTTATTTTGTTTATTATTTAACTTGTTAAAATAAGATGGAATTACATGATAAGATATACAAATAAAATTGATCTACACTTTTCAATAGAAAACTATACTGACTTCTTTTTAGCTGATGTGGTTTGATTATAAATAAGTACAAACTTCCTTTTAATTTATTACATTTATCAATTATTTAATTTAATTTATTTATTATTAATTGGTATCTATAATATGGATTGACCCAAACTTAGTACACATGAGTTTGGACCCACCTGGGCCCATCGAACACCTATGTCCATATGATTTAAATTTGGGCTCACTCCGAGAAAAAGGAACACACCTCGATCGTTGGCTGCTCCAGCCATGCTCAACAACCGAGCATCACCCAAAATGGAAAGGGGAATTGTGACCAATGTCTAAAATAAATAGTCTATAATGAAAAATATCTAAAAAGGTTTCATAATGCAATTTTGTCTACCTATTTTTCAAGGGATGTCAAGAAAAGTGTATGCTCATTTTTCCCCTGGTATATAATTGTATTTACAGTCAAACCTAATTCATCCTAAATTTGTTCCAACCAATTTTTCCTAATATTCGGCTCCCCATTTTTGGCAGCTCCCACCGATTTTTTTTTTTTTTGTTGTTGAATATGTTGTAGGTTCTCTCTCAGGTTGCACGAAGGTAGATTCTATCTCATTGATGATTTTCGGTAGGGTAAAGGGAGATGATGAAGCATTGTTGGGAGAGTTCATAGAGACTAAAGGGAGATGAAACAATATTAAAGATTGAAGAAAATATGAAATTTCAAATGAAATGGTTGTCGGGAAGATGAATACCATTTTTCGTCATTTTTTAATTTTATGAGATCTAGCGGTTCACAAATAAAAATTGTTCTTGGGTAAATGGAAGGAAAAAAAACCTAGAAAAGAACTCTGAAAAGAAGCTGCAGAATAAAAGTCATTGAACACATTCGATTTTCGAAGGTAGAAACGACAGTAGATAGAAATATATACCTAGAACGAGACAAGCCTAAAGAAAACAGTAAGCAAGAGAAAATACCAACCAGAGAAGTTTTTGTATATACCGTGTGTCGTCCCCCAAAGAGAAGGTGTAGGGATGAAAAAATTGAACAAATACATTCAATTGTTTAAAGCAAAAACGACAATAGATAAAAATATATTACCTCAAAATTGACATTTGTGTTGTAGATTCTAATATGCACAGGGACGAGACAAACTAGAGATTCCAGGAAACAAGAGTAAATGTCAACAAGAGAGTTCATTGAAATGTCAACAAGAGAGGTCATTGTATATATTGTGGGTCATCGAGAGGAACCAGTAAATAAAAGGAAATATCTAATGGTTCAATAATATAAACAACATGGGAGCGTTGTAGATACTAATATATACATGGACAAGCAAGCTTGGAGAAACCAGGAAACAAGAGGAAATACCAATAAAAGAGATCCTTGTGTATACCGTGGATCGTCAAGAGGAACCAGTAAAGAAAAGAAGCTATTGTATAAACACATGAAGCATGAGGTATACCGATATGTATGAGGTATCGATTTTTATATTAAGTTTAATTTTTACTTGCTTAATAGATAATTACACATTTTCATTTTATTAAATTAACATAAATGTATGTCCAATACATATGATATATCTAATAAGCTAGTCATTTAAATCGTTCATTTATGTAACTAATGCATTATTTTTTTCTTTAAACAATGTTAACTTAATAGTTTAGATCATTTGATTCAAGTTTTTTATATTTTGTTAGCTAATAGTTCTCTCTCCCCTTAGAATCTTCTATTTTTATATTTTGTTCTCTCTCTCCTTAAAATCTTGCATTTTTTTGTAGGCTTTTATTTTATTCTTTGATTCACTCTTTTTCGTTATTCATTGTTAGATACAATTCCCAAATATTCACAATAAATATATTTTCGTCTCAAGACTTTTATTATATTTCATAAAAAAATCGTTTTAGTCATTTTTACAAATTAAACTATTTTAGACATTTTTCAAGTAAGGTGGGTTAGATTTAGACATTTTTCTTGTCACTTGTCTCATTGCATCAATACAGTATCGAGTTAGAGCAATATAAATATGAGAGTATCCACCTCTTTACGAAATGATGTAACCTAACTTATGCTCAACTCCTAGTTATTATGATCGTATCACTACCTTAGACATCGAAATGTGTTGGTGACAGAGCACTACATTGATGTTTAGATTCTCTTTTTGCACGTTTGACATTCTCTTTGGGCTGGTAGACCAAAATTTGACATCAACAATATTCATTAATTTATTAAAACATAATTTATTTTTTAAAAAATTATAACAATAAAACTTAATAAAATTTGTCAATAATTGTATTTCTAATGATATTAATAACTTTTAGCTGATGTAATGTTATTTGTATGAATGCTAATATCAAATAAATTGGTAAAATATAATTAATTATTATTAAGTATTATAAGAAATAGCGTAACAATATTATATATTAATAAGTTTCACTCTAACAAAAATTATACTATTTATTATTGGTGGTTGTTGTTTTAATTAAAAATGATATTAGAAATACATCTTTATTTTGTTAAAAATGTGAAAAAGATGTCCTAGTAATTATAGTATACTTAATTCTTATATCCTAATTATAGACAATTATGAACAACATCGATTGGAATAACATTTATATTCCCATTGATTTTTATGATTGATTTTCATTTCGATTGTTCTTGCTATTATGATTATTGATAAGTAAATGAATCCTTAATTCATGATAACTATATCAACTAGTTTGACTATTTGAACATGTGACACATGAGATAGGATACAGTTTATCATAATTGGCACTTGTCAACTGAACACATGACAAAAATGTTTATTAGTCAACTTAAACATGTCAAAGATGTTGATGACATCTCATGATAGTTGACTCATCTCGAACATGATCACAGAATGCAACTCATTGTCTCATGATCCAAGGCGGAGCTAACATTTTTGTTAGATGAACACGAGGAAGAAGAGTAACCCATGATTATATAAAAATTGTGAGGTCTTGTCATTTTTTATTTTTTTTGATATGGGATCTTCGACAATTTTTTATAGGAAATGACAAAGTTTTACATTCTTGACTATATATATAAAATTTAAAACTATAAAATTTAGATGAGCAAATGAAAATAGAGAATTTTAAAATATCAATTTTTCTATATAATTTTTTTTTTTTTTGCTTCAAAGACAAGGTTATATTTCTTCCTCACTCGCTGAGCTCATATTCATGGCAACTATTTTTATTCTTTTCAACCATAATTATCGTTACGTAGATTTCTTTCGTCTCGCACCTCTCTATATATCCTTAATGTATCACAAACTTTCTCTTCTATTTTGACATTTCATCTGGACCTATTGTTCTACCATTTAATCTTCTTTATCCAATAAGAAAATCCACCTATAAAAAGATTTATTATATTGAAAGGACCCTTTTTCACTTGATTTTAAAATACACATTCTAAGTCATAATATTAAATAACATATAGTATTAAAAAATATTAAATAATATATTACAATATTAACATAATAACATGAGGAAAATCATAAATCAATCACGTATTGAAAAAAACCACATATGACGTATACATTGGACATTCAAAATATAAAAGAAGCTATATTGCGTTTAATAAGACCGGTCAATTTCCATTTTCAAAAAAGAAAAAAAAAAAAGACTGGTCAATTTCCAGCTTCACCCTTTTGTCGCGATTGCTTTTGACAAAAATAAGTGAATAATATTAAAAGAAGCTAAAATACAACACCCTTGACTTTAAAAAAACAAAGAATATTACTATTGTAATCCTCTTTCAAAATTTATTTTGTTACTGTTTAGTTTTAAAAAATAAATATTATTTTACAAATAAAAAGGATGAAATTTGAACTTTCATCCCATAAAAGAGACTAATATAGGATTATTTGAGCTATTATGTTCTCCCATTTGCTATATTGTTTCTTTTTATATTGGGCTATGCATTTTCATTTTTTTCATTTCTTATTATATTTTGTTGCAAATGCAAAAATTTAAAATTTAACATTACTTATCCACAAAGAGTTAATGTGATATCACGTGTCACAACTAATGTGACACTTTAACACATCGTACAGTGTATGCTGAGCAAAATTGTTGATATTATATGATTGTTTATATTTTATTATGATATTAACTTACGATACCTAAATATAACAAAATAAAGCTAACAAAGATATTATTGAACATAAATGAAGTAGTGCACATGTAGTATATAAAAAATTTTACAATAAAATACAAAGAGAAGCATTACATTAGCTTCTAAATGATGCCAACCTGAGCACTACATCTTAATAATACAAACAAATACGAACTTTAAAATAAATAAAAAGAAAAATAGAAAATAAAAAGTAGAAAAATAATACAATAATGATTTCATCAACTGATCATAACCCTCCATCAAGTTTGAGAATAGTGAGATCTCAAGTTCTAGTGGACAACAAATCACTGATAAAAAATCAGACTAATTGCATCAATTCTAAAAAATAAGTATCGGATTTGAATCTTACCAATTCTTACCTTAATTTATGATTCTTTTTCTCCACTCTCTATATAGAGTATTTCACCGATGACCTATTAAAAAAAAAAAACGTTTTTACTTGACCACTTTGACCTATGTTTGAGTTTATTTTGAGTGTAATATTTTAAAAAATAATATAAAACTTATAAGTATAGGTTAACTTGGGGAATAATAATTGGACTTTGGGTTTGCTAAAATTTACCAAATGACCCAACCAAGCTATGGCTCAATAGGGTTTTCCTTTTTTCTTTTTGCCTTTTTGAAGGACCATATAGCTTATAGGCTTAATGATTATCAAAGTTCCATAGGAAATTAGCCTCGTGACAAAAATATTCTCCACCATCAACAAACTCATCCTCCTCCATATTTTTTTCTACCGGAAAAATAATATCTCCGTCATAAATCATTTCATTCCGACCCATAATATTACCAAACCCAAAATCCGAACCACCGTCCAACAAGTCCCAAACCGGCCAATCGCCGCCGTCAACCGCCCCAGAGGAATGTTCCCCGGTCAGAACTTCCTCATTGCTACTACTACCCCCATCGGCTCGCTCGTCTCCGTCGTGCTCGACGGCGAACTTGGCGGCGGCAGCCTGAATCTCCTGAGCCGAGAGCCGGTCGCCGCCGTCAATCACTGGCGGAGTATCCGGAAAATTAAACTTCGCGTGGGGACCACGCAGACAAAACTGAGCCGCGTCGAAAGCACGCGCCGCCTGCTCGGGTTTGTCGTAAGAACCCAACCAAATACGGTCACGGCTGTTGGGTAGACGAATTTCAGAGACCCATTTGCCCCATTTTCTCTTTCGTACGCCTTTGTACTTTGAATTCTGACCCGACTTGTCGTCCGTTTCAGTGCCGGAGCTACGACGGTCCGCCATTAATTAATGAACGATCTGTCGGATCCGAGCGTAAGGTAGGTTCGGGTTCGGAATTAGGCTCGGGATGTTAGAAAGAGAAATTAGAAGATAGTGAAAGAGGGGAAAGGATTTTGGAGTTTAAATAGGAAATGGACAAAACGAGTAAATTCAGAGTAGAGGGAACTCGATGAAGAAGACGACAATGGCGAAAACAGAAACTAAGTGGGATTTTGGGTAACGCGGAATAGGAATTAAAAACACCACGTGAGTTTTAGAAATAATCATTATAAATTCTTACTTACATCTTTTCAATTTCATTTGATTTTGTTTAAATCACATTTCATCATATGTATAGTGGTTTTCTAACCTTTTTTTAATTATTATTAGTAGAGTAGGAAAAAATTAAATTAGAAATTTATCACTTAAACTTTTGAAGTTTTTTTTTTTTTTTTTTTTGAGAAAAATAAGGGGTTGGAGAGATTTGAACCACAAACTTCGTAATTGTTAATATATGTTAGTTGAACTTTGTTCTCTCTTTAACATTTAAATTTTTAAGTTTGTGTCTATTTAACTCTTGAAGTTATGAAATAATAATTTAAAATTTTAGAGTTTTATTAGATATAAAATTTAATTTATATATAATAGATCGATTATCAAAGTTGTCGAGAACTTATTAGACATAAAATTGAAAATTTAAATGCAGTGTTGAATCTAGAACTTTATGTCAAGAGGGTTGGATATATTTTGATATTAGTTTGTTCAATAAGAACTTTTTTAGATTAAAATATCATTTTGGTTCATGTGTATTTTAAATCTTATTTTATTTTTGTCCTTATACTTTCAAATGTTTAAATTTAGCCATTATATTAAAAAAGAATTAATGTTAAGTCTTTATTGCCAAAATAATTTATAGAATAAATGTTAATAAAAACCTTTATATGTTCTTAAAAAGTTAGCAATAAACTAACGATAATAACTAATTTTAAGATTTAGTGAAATTACATGATTTGAACTTGGGCATTTGAAAATACAATAACTAAAATTATTATTTTTCTCTTTAAGGACACAATTTAATCTTTATATATAAAAAATTTATTAAACAAGAAGAAGTAAACATAAAAATAAAATGAATTTAATCTCTCCAAGGCTCAAACACTAAATATTGATATTTAGTTTGACTTTTTAATACTAATAGCGTTTATTTTAAAAATTAGGGGTGTTCGAGTCCCATTGGACCAACGGTAGCTTCGTCGATATTCAAAGACATATAAAACACAAAATCGAAAGTTTATAGACTTATTAGATACTTTTAAAAATTTAGAGACTAAATTTATAATTTAACACAAAAATCAATTTATGTTTTAAACTTGAGAGTGGTATAATAATTCAAAATTTCAAATTAATAATTGCATCAATTAAAATCTTAAACTTTTATAAGTAAATCAATTTAGACTCTAGTAAGAATTATGTTTTAAAATTATTAATACATCACCTTCACATATGGATACTTTTTAAATATAAGAATTAAATCAATTTAGACTCTAGTTAGAATTATGTTTTAAAATTATTAATACATCACCTTCACATATGGATACTTTTTAAATATAAGAATTAACATAATTAACATAATATAGAGAGTAAATGCTAGAATCAAATTGATTATTGTAGTAGGTTTTTTTTTTTTTTTCATATAAGTTAGTTTTCATCTCATCTTTATCTATTTTTCTCTTCTCATTTATGAATAATTACCCAATTTATTCTGGCTACTTTTGATAATATTTTTCAAAAAAAAATATTTTAAATAACGTCTAGGTGAAAATAATTATAAATCACAGAGAGAGTTTAAATTGAAGTTTTAATCGATATAATTCTCGATTTTTTTTATTTTTTTTGAAAGGATATAGTTCTCGAATTTCAGAGATATAAAATATAAATATATTTTAATAATTTGAAAATGGGGTTTCATTATCATTTTAGAAATTAGTATACGTGTCTATATCATTAAAAGAGGCATTGGACTTTTGACGGTTCTAAAAAAGAAAAAAAGCGGGACGGTTCCGAAAAAGAAGAAAGCTAAGAAGAGGAATGGATGATGTGTTTGCTTTGTATGTTTGAAAGAAAGGATTTGATTATAAAATTTTAAAATCGTGCCACTTTTAGACAAACTGTGTTGATTTTCAAGTGTGTAATAGTCATTCAGGTAATAAATAATTGAATTTATTACTATTTAATTGGCTCGTTAGATGGTTTGAAAACATGGGCTTCTAGATTTTCATTAACAAGTTTTTGCGGCTAAATAATTATTGACCTCTATCGATTTTTTTTGATGAGGACCTCTATTGATTTTGATTTTTAGAAGATTATAGTAAGAATTATTTCATTCATATTTATGTTAATTATTGGGCGTGCAACTTAATAATTGAGGAAGATTAATAACCTATCAAATATAGCTCTGTGTTTCTTACATTTAGAACCTATTTGGTAGACAATTTAAATTTTAGGTTTTCGAATTTATTGAGTTCAATTTTTTAAAAACAAAATTTTGGATCTAAATAGTAGTAGAAATTCTGAAAACAACATTTTTATGTTTTCGGTATGCATATACCTAAATTTTGAATTTTAAATTTTAAATGGTAGAATTATATTAAAAGATACAAATTTTAATAAATATAATATTTCATGTTATAAACTCTATTCATTTTTGTTCAATTAAAATAGGTATGATATAATATATTATAAATTAGATGATATTATAAAATAATTATTATACAAAAATTATAATGTTTATAAATAAATTAATAATAATTTATATTCAACATAATATCTAATTGATACTACCACTAGTTTTATGGTTTAAAAATATATTAACAAATACACATGTTGAACAATGTTTAAATTAGTATCTAACTTTTAAGTATGTTATCAATCACATATTTGAAAACATTAAATAATACAACTCTATGAAAATTAAGGGGTTGTTTCAGGTACAAGTTATGTTATTATAACTTGTGGAATACTCTACACCACAAACACAGACTATTATAACTCCAAACTATATTATTCTGCACTTTAAATAACATTATATGATTCCAGAGACTATAATAACCCACATACTATTATAATCTCATGTTATTATAACTCACCCAGCGTTCCAAATAGTCTCTAAATTTCTCTTGTTTTCAAATTTATGTTTTCAGATCACTGACTCAATTCACCCGTAATTTTCATATACATATCATAGAGGTAGATTTTTTTTTTTTTTTGAGTTTGATGTTTCTAATTTATTTCTAATTTTGATAATTAATCTTATCCATGCATAAATGCTTTGGCAATCATTCTTAAATTGAAAGTCTTGTTGTCATTGAATAAATGGTGGGTTAGGCTTTAGTAACTTTCTAACACTTTCAAAGGGAAAAAAAAAGCCTTCTAACAAACTTTCTATTGATATTATTGTTATATTGTATTGGAAAATTATTTGTTTTATATGCGTAATTGCTCAATTTTCTAAAAAAAAAAAGTATGATACATAAGGTTAGATTATCAAATTGGTTTTTATAGTTTGAATATAACTTCGAATTAATCTTATAATTTTAATTACAAGCTTCAACTTTATTTATACATTTTGAGTAAACTTCATGAATAGTTCATATACACATTTTTTTTACTCATTTGAAGACCTACGATTTTTTCATCTATTCTTTACTAAACATTAAACCCTTTACCATCAAGCTTAATCTTCCATGCATAAATTGTTAAATTGAAGGTCTTGTTGTTATTGAACACAAATTATGGGCTAGGCTTTAATAACTTTTTGGGCTAACAATATGTTAGAAAATTTATTTGTTTTATAAGTGCCATATCGCTCAATTTTAAGATAAAATAGAAAATAATATGAAATGTTAAATTATCAATATCTTTTTTTATATATAGTTTCAACGTAATTTTAATTTAATCCTTATCATTATAATTTTAAAAGATTTAACTTTAACTATATAAATAATGTAAACCTTACAAATCGTCTATAAACACTTTTTTTTTTGGTCATTTGAATTCCTACAACATTTTTTATCTATATTTTATATCTCTAAATTTTTATACGGTCAAACTAATATAGTTAGCCAAATAGAAGATACAACTTTTATTTTTTAAAAATAAGAAATATATTACATATTCAATGTAATATTGACATGAATTATTATGAGATTAGGTCAAACCTTGAGACCAAATAGAATGCAATATATAAAATATGAAAATGATTTGGAATAATTTCTCAGTGTTATTCTCAAAAGAATTATATTTAATGGATAAAGATGTATGTTATTAAAAAGAAGGGCTCGTGACAAAATAAAATAAAATAAAAAAACATCGTGCTTAATTTTGAGTGTCAACAGTCAAAATATGTAGATGGCGGTAACGACTGAGCCGCAGCTATTTGCGTTGCGGCGACCCCATTTTAACTGGACCAAGTAAAACGGGACCCCATTCAATTGGGACAATGACAGTTTGACTCTTTCAATTTTCAGGACATTTCTGTTTTTATCCCACAAATTAAAAACAAAAAAGGTCAAAAAAGGTATAGTGTAACAACGAGGTGAGACATCAAATCATCTCTAATTATTAAGTAATTCTCAATTTCATTTTTGAACCACTATTAATTAAAAAAAAAAAAAACATTTTAGTCTCAATACTTTGAACTTTGTTCCAGTTTTGTTAATGTACTTTCAAATATCTAATTTTAGTTATTGTACTCTCAACAAAACTTAAAAGTAGTCTATATGATAAGTTTGAAGTTCATTTTTATCAAAATTGGTTAAATAATAATGATAATTTCAATATTAAAAAACAATGTAAACATACTTCCAAAATCTATAGACGAAAAATTAATAGAAACTAATTTTTTAAAAGAAAAACTAACTTCAAACTTATCATAGAGACCAATTTTAAGCTTTATTAAAAGTATAAAAACTAAAATTGGGCATTTAAAAGTAGAGGGACCAAAATAGAATAAAGCTCAAATTACAAAGATCAAAATGATATTTTAATCTAAGGAAAAATTAATCGACAGAAAACTTATATATTACGATTCGTTTAGATAATTGATTATTGATTGGTCTATTTTACGGTTTTTGTTTTTTAGTTTAATAAAATACCTGATATTGATTTTGGTTTTTATGTTTTTTTAAAAAATAAAAATAAATTAAATAGTATCTTGCTAAAAGAGCATAGTTCAACTGACATATTGAATGTATTAACAATCACGAGGTTAGTGGTTTGAATCCTCCAACTCCCAATTGTACTAAAAAAAAAAGCACCTTGAGGCATGATGAGAGTTTAATTTTTTTCTTTTCTATTTTTTAATATAAAAAGAAATGAATTCAATTTTTTTTTTTTGGTAATTCATATTAGTATTTGTATAAGCCAGAGGTATATTTGTAAGGTTTAATAATAATCAATCGGTTTCCAACTAAAGCGTCACTTAACTGATTAAAACATTATAATCTTGATCAAAAGGTCAATATTCAAATCCTCATCCTTACATATTATTCAAAATAATAATAATAATAAATTAGTAAAGAGAAAAATAACTATCGATCATGTACCTAGGTTGTAAAAGTTGTTTAATTTTATATATAGTTATTTGAATTGATTTTGAGTCAAATTTTTTAGGACATTTAATCTTGATTTCAGGCTTGTAGATCTTTTTTGAACATGGTAAAAATACTCCTAGATTGTTTAATATCAGAATCAATGATACTTAAGTTGTTATTATGTATATAAATATATTAATAAAATAATAACTTAATGACACATCTAACTTTATTAATCAATTGTTTAACAAAGAGCATAAAAAGATTAAAAATGAAGCTAGGAATTAGTTAAAAAAATGAGTCTATTTATTTTTTAAAAAAAATATGGGCATAAAAACGTAGAATAGACCACGACTAAACATAGTTTATTTAAATAAAACAATAATTTTAAGATATTAAGTTATTGTAATATAGTTGAGGGAAGAAAAAACTAACTTTAGTCGGAAAAGCTTTTGTAAAATAATAAAATAACATGTTTCAAGATTTTAGTCGGAAAGGGTTTTGTACAAGCTAATAGTTGAACAATTAAAGCAAGTTTTAAAATGATAATTGATTTCTCAAAAAAAAAAAAAAAATAATTGATATGTCAAAAAATATATATAAATATATATATTCAACTAGCCTATCGAATATGTTAATAATTACGAAATCTGTGGTTCAAATATTTCAACTCCAAAGTATATTATTACTAAATTATGTTTAGATTAACTGATATTTTGAGAAAGCTAAAATTTGATTTTGAATTTTTTTTCCAAAAATTCTTTCCCATTTCTAAGAACATTTTTAAAATTACAAAAATAATGAATTGAATTCGTTTACAAACAAAAAGTAATATATATTTTTTGAACCAGAAATAAAAAATTAGAAATAGAAAATCAATGAATCAAATGATTCGTAAATAGCACTTGAATTTTTATTTTTTAAGATCAACAATATTTGAAATAGGAAGATTCAAAATAAAAAGTTATATATATTTTTTAAATGAGAAATCAAAAACTAGAAATAAAAAATCAATTGATTATCGAATGATACGTAAATACCACTTGAATTTTTATTTTTTTTGAGTTCAACAACATTATTTAAAACGATGAGAATTCAAACTTATGACTTCTTGGTCACAAGCCCATATTTTATTCCAGTTGTGTTAATGTTAACACATACACTTGGATGTATAAGTTGAAAGAAGAGAAAATCTTAGGAATGACAAAAAAAAATAAGTTATTTTGGTTAATGGTCATCTGATTTATATATATATATATATATAATTATGGTCATCTTTTTTTCAAATTCTAGTTCTGTCTAGATTTTAAAAAAAAAATCTCATTCTCCTCTATTTTATTTAAATTGTATCTAAACTTTATTTGGAAAGGTTTACATTATAATTAATATCTTTAAACTTATTTAAAATTATTTAAAATCTGTGATAATTTTTTAAATCCGACTTCCTAGTTTTTTTCGATTATCCACATATGAATTCTCTAATTTATTCTCTAATTTATTATTTTTCGTTTCTTTATTCTCCATAAATATATTGTAGGATGAGATCGGGAATGGAAGAATACCATGGTTTTAAAGTTGCAATTTATTGAATCGTTTGGATTTTAGTTTTCACCATTTTTCTGATTCCATTCATAACAACCTTCATTTTTCGAGTCATTTCAAGTTATTACTCGATTGACTGTTTATAAGGATGATTCTCGCAAATCTATTATTTCTGATGGTGTTACTAATAATCTTCATGTTGTTGATTATTCAGAAATTGTCGAATTAGATTGTTCAAGTACGGTTGCCTATAATTACAGTGTAGGTAAAAATTTGAATCATCTTAAAAACAAGAATGAGGAATTTAGATTTATTTGAATTTATTGAATTTGATCTTCCTTCGTTTGATTTGTCTATTAAGGAGAACTATGTCTTTCAAAGTAAAGTTGATTTGAAGAAAACGATTTACTTTCTTGCTTTGAAAAATAACCTTGAATTTAAGACGGTTAAATCAAATGATAAATCGCTTGTTCTAGTGCAAAGGAAATAATAATTGTGGTTGGTATTTAAGATCTTTTCATTTTCAGGATGGTAGTTTGTGAGTTGTTCGCAAATATATCGATATTCATGATTGTTCAATTGATATTATGAAGAATGATCATAAGTCAAGCCACAACATTAATTATAGGAAGAAACTTGATGTTATGACGTTATTAAAAACATGAGAGGTTGCGAACTTGCCTTAGATTCTATTCATGGTCCACTATAGTCTCCTACTTGCTTATTTCTGCCTTTTTATTCTTCTCTTATTGATAAAAATTTAGGTTCGTGGTAGTGTGTATTGTACGATAATTTTTTAATGACTTTGACTTTGTATTTATTTCAAGCACATGCACAGTTCAAGAGGCGGATGACGATGGTAAGTTTAAGTTTTTTTATATGCCTCTCAACTTCTAATATTAATGTCGAAAACATTGTTTTCCTATTATATCAGTTAATGAAGCATCTTTGAAGAACAAATTTTTTGACACCCTATTATTTGTTGTCACTCTTGATGGAAATTCTAGATTGTTCAATTAACATAAAGAAACTATCTAATTTAAATTATAGAATAAAGAAACTGAATCTATTTATATTTTAATATATTTATACCTTATATCTCCCCAAAATATCAAATTATATTAAAAAATGTGTAAATACATCTATATTGTTGTATATGTCATGTCTCTTCCTTCTCTTTTCCTCTGGTTGTTGCTCGTTGGGAGTATTCTCTCATTTGAGCCAACCTTTAATCAGTTTCTTACTTTTCTTTATACCTAAGATTCTCGATTTATCAATGGAGGCAAGATTTTTAGTTTTAAAGGAAGAAAGAGTGAGTATTTCTTACTTTTTGTTAGGCAAGCCTAATAATCAACGTGATGAATTTTCGATGGTTTCAACGATTTGTGGAGGTTGAAGCTTTGAAATTAGTTGAAGTTTTGTGAAGAAACGGAAAAAAGCAAACCCTAGAATCAATCATTCCATTTGCTGTGACGACCATCATCACAGGTATTGTTATTTATGTTATTTAACGCTCTAGTAAACGCCGTGTTTAGCTAGATTTGTGATGTTAATCAAGCTCGGCGAAAGGGAGGCCGTATTTTTGTTTAACTTATGTGAATTATTTCTTTTCTAATGAGATTAACTATGAAAATTAAAGGGAAAGGTAAGTGTAAGGGCGTTTTGGTGAATTAGTTCTGAATTAGGGTGATCAATAGCACACAACTTGACCTAGATAGATGGTATATATATCATGAGAAACCCTAGCCTCCACACCTACTCTTCATTGTATCAAACCCAAACCCTAACCCTAAAAGAGCACACATTTTCTCATTCTCTTTAATTTGCAAACCCTAACCCTAAAGGACTCAAACCCTTCTTCTTGCACTCACACCCAGCCGACCAACCCTCTCCCTCTCACTCTTCGAAGCTCTCCCGCCGGCAACTCCACCAAGGTGAGCTTAGTTGTCACAACCTTTCACGCAAAGACGTTTAGGGAATCTGAGTGCAAACAACAAAACCGCAAGCTTTCCAACCGCGAGTCCCTTCTCACATCCCGCCGGCCGGAAATCACGAGCAGTCCCAACTCTCACGCCGGCGAACTCGCGAACGGAAGCACCGTGCAGCCACTGGGACCCGCGAGCATCGACGGAAGGCCGACGAGCCGTTTCTTCCTCGATCCGCGAACGCCCTAACACGGGTAGCCGCCGACCGTGTCCTACAGCACAGAAGTCCTCGCGAGTTACCGACGATCGACTCACAGCCGCCGGAAGATTTGATCCTCGCCCAGCCGTTCACGAGCGAAGGAGCGCCGGTCCGGCCGCCGCCGCCGCTCGAGATCGATCGCCGTCTCGCAGCGATCGAAGCTTCCTCACGCGAACTCGCCCGTCCGCGAGTTTCCGCCGCCGCGAAACGAACTCGCATACCGAGAGAGACACGGAAGCGCGACGCGAAGTTCCTCCTCCTTCACCGCCGATCGTGACCACGCCGACCAGCAACCATTCAAGAACTTCGAGTTCAGCCGGTGAGCGAATCGATTTAAGGTTCATACTCGATTAGAAACCGTATGATTTATCGCGTGATTAAACGTTTGTTTGAGAATTAGGTAACGGGTTCGAACGCTTGCTTGTAGGAGACAAACCGGAGCGGGATTGGGGTGGATTGTCAAAACAGACTAAGAGGATAAGGGATTTCTGTATTGGACCCGAGGTAAGCGGGGCACGATATCTTATTACGGTAAATCGAGTATCGCATGATTAGGGTTTTAGTGAATACTCGGAGTTTAAATTCGGAAATTATGATGTGAATCAGGTTTCGCTAAAAGGAGAATAGGCAGGGAGTTCGATTAGATTTTGGAATAAAAAAATCGAAGCTCGAGGTAAGGGACCTTGTGCCGAACTCTTAATGGGAGAAATTGAAAATGATTTTTATGATTTTATGCGAAATAGTTTATATTTTTCACATGAAAATACACAATTGTCGTTTTGAGAATACGTGATATTTTATGTCCACATACTTCGATGTATTATGTGAAAATAAACCATTATTTCATGTGAAAGTATTCTCGTATGTCATGTATAAGGATCCCATTATTTCATGTGAGAATAGAGCAGTAGTTGTATGAGAATGTTTCATGTCCTTACAAAAGTATGATTTTCACACTGCCTATGAGAAAGTATGAATGATATGATGATGATGATATTTGTGATATGTACACCATGATTATGTGACTGATGGGACCTTATGCATGATTTGTATGCCACTTAAATGAATTAATGAATAGTGTGGACATTGGTTATCCCGAGATTAAATGACTCGGGATGACGATCGGACTACTCACAATTAAATATACTGACCATGGATTAAAGACGGCAATTATATGAACGACCATGGATTAAAGAGACGGCAATTAAATATACAGCCATGGATTAAAGACCTGGCAATTATACGAACAGCCACGGATTAAAGACCTGGCAATTAAATGAACAGCCACGGATTAAAGACCTGGCAATTGAATGAGCAGCCATGGATTAAAGACCTGGCAACTGAATAAGCAGTCATGGATTAAAGGCCTGACATCTAAATATGCAGCCATGGGTTAAAGACCTGGCAACCCTAGGAAGTTTTAATTTCCCATCTATGTATGTTATGATTGAGTTTAAAGATCATGATTGTATGTGTATGCATATCCCAAACCTCGGTAGCGAGGTTACTTACTGGGTATTGTTTTGCAATACTCACCCTTTCTTTAAAAATGTTTTCAGGTAAAGGGAAGGACGTGCAGGGCGTGTGACGGGAGAGCGTTACTAAGACCATGGGAACCAGCATTGATTTCCGCATATTCTTATTTTGAAATATTGTTGTCTTTATGTTATCATTTGAAGTTAAACTTACTTACAGTTTTTAATAGGCCAAGCTGATGTGATGTTTTTAAACGATTTGAATGTTTTGTTTTTGATTTGGGATCCCTAGAACTATTTACGTTAATCAGAAATGGCTTTTAAGTTCTTTTTATCTCTCGGCCTATAAATGCATGCATGTGTAGTAATGTCCCTAAGGATTTGGTCATAGAAAAGTAGGGGCGTTACATTTGCGGTAAAAGGTAAATATGTCTCCAAATTGGTTTTTCAATTTTAATTAATTTTTTATGGGCAAAATGTAAATATAATGATTCACTTTTATTTTCGGGTTTAGTGTTTCAGATTGCATTTGATTTTATTAGTTTGTTAATTATCTATTCTTTTAATTCTTTTAATCTTTTTATTATGTAATCAATTTTTAATTATTGTGTATTTTTTTTTCTGTTAGTTTCATTTTGTTTAATTTATCGTTAAGAATTTTGAATGTTTTATTTTAGATTTTAATTTTAAATTAAATAAATTACTCGATAATTAGGAGATCTTAGTTATAAAAGTGATTAGGAGTAGTCTGGTCATTTAATAATTATTAATTAGAATTATGAATAATGATTTCGTCATTTTTAAAAAGTTAGGATTGTTCGACCATTTTTCAAAACGTGAAATAAAAAATGGTAATTTGCATAATCAATCCTCAAAAGAAATGGATTTTATTAATAATGAGCAAACTTTTGCCAATTAGGTTTTATATGATGAGTAACATTTGAATAGCATGTTTATATGTTCAAGTTTGTTAATATATTAGTTCTTTTAAACCAACTTTAACATTTTTTTCATGGAGGGATTTAATTGAGAACTTAAAATACAATAAGAGTAAACTTAAAAAATTCTAAAAATAAAAGACCAAATCGAGAATTGCTTTAAAAGTTTAGGAGCATGAAGTCTATTTAGTCTAACAACTATCATCATTCATGAGTAATTTCAGTCTTAATTCAAAATTTACTGCTAACTTTTTACATATGGCAACTTAGACTGTTCAAAATTATAGGGTAGTTTTTTTAAAACAAAAATATAGGGCAGTTTTTAGTAGTGTGTAAATTGTGTCCAATATACTATTTTTAATAATTACGGAATAAATAATAGTTTTTTAAAATATAATATAAAACTATAAATTTAGTTTATGTGTTTTCAACCTTGTGTTTATTTACTCTAAGTACTTGAAAAGAAACTTAATTTTTTTTTTTGTTTGAGTTCAACAATGTGTAAGGTAGAGGATTCAAATCTTTAACATGTTTGCAAAAAGAAAAAGAAATAATTATATATATAAATTTTGAATTACCATTCTATTTATTTGTTGTTGAAAATTTATTAATGCACTATATACGCTATTAAACATGTGCGTCGATATATAGATATATATATAGTGGGATAGTATAAGTTGGTGCTGCCTAAGACTTAATATCCTACTAGTTACCTCTACAACTCAATGTAATTGAGTCATGAATATTAAAAATGAGTTATTCTTATTATATTTAAAACTAGTAAATGAGTTAAATTAGGGTTTTACAAGACTGGTTTAATCATATCATCATGCAAACTCAAAAAAAAAAAAAAGTTGATACACTGCTAAATATTCTAATAATATTGTTAACAAAAAAAAAACAAAAAAAACAATAATAAATGATCTTTTGAGTTTCATTCCATTTTAGTTCCTATCAAATATTCAAATTTAGTGAATATACATTCAATAAAGTTTAAAATCGACCCTTATTGTTAGTTTATGGTTAACTTTTCTTCTTTTTTTTAAAAAAAAAAAAACTTTTAGCCTTCTCTTTAATAAATTTTTGGAAATATATGCTCACATGGGTGTATTTTTTTTGCATGAAAATTATTAGTATTGTTTAACCAATTTCGATAAAATTAACTTCAAACTAATAGTAGAGACTAATTTTAAACTTTATTGAAAGTACAATGAGTAAGTTTGGATATTTGAAAAATTAACAATAAACTAACAATATATACCAATTTTAGCCCAAAATTTAGGATCAAAATGGTATTTTAATCTAAAATAAATATATGCTTGGTTCATATATGGCTTTTAAGATGGTGTCTATTAAACCTTATATTTTAGAAAGTTTGGCAATATATAGTTCAACACAACATGTGAGAATGAGGAATTTGAACACCTCTTCATTGAGAGTAAATACTATAACTAGCGGATGTAACAATAGTTTTTTAAGACCTCGTTTGGTAGCTATTTTGGTTTTTGGTTTTTAAAAATTAAGTTTAAAAATACTACTTTTACCAATAAGATTCTATGTTTTCTTATCTACTTTGTAGATATGTTTTCAAAAACCAAGCTAACATTTGAAAACTAAAAAAATAGGTCCCGTTTGATAACCATTTGGTTTTTTTTTTTTTTTTTTTGAAAATTATGCTTGTTGTTTCACAATTTCTCTCAATCTTCTCTGTAATTACTTCCATCTTCCTTGAGAAACAATTTAAGTCTCTAACCAAATTTCAAAAACAAAAATAAGTTTTTGAAAACTACTTTTTTTAGTTTTCAAAAGTTAGATTAGTTTTTGAAAACATTGGTACAAAGTAGATAAGAAAACATACAAATTCAATGGTAAAAGTAATATCTTTAAGCTTAATTTTCAAAAATAAAAAACCAAAAACCAAAAACTAAGGCCCCGTTTGATAACCATTTTAGTTTTGGCTTTTAGTTTTTGAAAGTTAAGCTTATTTTCATTTAATTTCTCTGCAATAGAGATCATCTCCCTTAAGTAAGCATTTGAACTCTTAGCCAAATTCTAAAAACAAAGTCAAGTTTTTTAAAATTACTTTTTTTAGTTTTCAAAAGTTGGCTTGGTTTTTGAAAACATAGGTACAAAGTAGATAATAAAACATATAAACTCATTGGTAGAAGTAGTATTTTTAGATTTAAATTTCAAAAACTAAAAACAAAAAACAAAATGGTTATCAAACGAGGTCTAAGGCCCCGTTTGATCTCCCCTAAAAACCTACAACAATTCCTTATGAATGTCATTTTACACATAGGAATTTCACATGAGCTTTAGATCTAGAATATGTTCCAGCGAACTAGGTAGCCTCAACAACCTTTGACTCCTCAATCTCTTGCATTATATGACTTTGTTCATTCAATTTCAATTATCTAACACCAATCAAACATCAAATGCAAGATATCAAGAAATATATAAAGTTATCTAACGCTAATCAAACTTACTACTTTCTATCTTAAATAACCGTTCTTTGAAGAGTTATCAAATTACATGGATCAAAATGAACCAAAGTATATAACTAAAATAGTATTTGAACCAAAAACAAAAAAATATTATAGAGAAAACTAGGCACTATTTTTTTAAAAAAAAATTCAATAACATATATAAGAGTGGGAACTCAAACTTCTAAACTTTTGATTAAAGATGTAATATTTTAACCAATTAAACAATACTACTCTAAAAGTGTAGGAATCCATTATAGAAAATTTGAAGATATAAAGATTAAATCCACTCCATTCTAAAAAATTATGAACCAAAGTTATAATTTTACCAAAAGTAAAAATCATTCAAAAATTCAAAATTCAAAGTAAGGCAAAAGAGACTATTTTCCGTTTTGAAGGAAACGGTATTTAAACGTGAGGATTCATATATAGAATGATACAAGAAAGCTAAAAGAGGAAAAGTTTATAGAATTGACCTATCGAGAAGGTGGATTTTCGAATATGCCTTATGTGCTCCATCTCTATCTTATATGCCCCACAATTTTTTGGATTTTGTATTTTCATTTAATTTCTATAATATTCCGAGCGTTTTTTTTTTAAATAAATAATAATAAAACCAGGGAGAATGTTGTTAGTTGGTTGATTTTTAAGTAATGGTTGATTTTTTATTCTTAGAGTAAGTTTAAAGATATGGTGTATTGCCATCTTTAAAAAACATTCTTTTAATTTAATTTTTATGATAAAGCTAAATCGAGTGGTTCTTAAAAAATCAAATGGGACTTTTGATTATGAATTTATCACATAAATATAATGTATATATCTAAGTTTGTGTAAAATAGTTTATTTAAGTCACCATAAAAGAGTTTACGTAGTGTTGTATTTTATCATTTGTATACAAATATAATGGACATATGTATCAATAATTTTGTGGGGGTGTGGATGCTAGATAAATGAAGTATATATAGGCGATAGAGTTTACACGGTATCGTATTTATTATTGTCAATTTTGATAAATCAATTAGGCTTTAAAGTGTTAACGATAATTTTCTTTATGTTTGGTTCATAGAGAACCGAGGCTATGCCGATAAGATAAGAAAATGTTGAGAAAAGTAGATGAAGGAATTTAGAATGAAGAACTTCTTTTAGAATTAATCAAGATCGAAATTATTAAACCTTGATTTGCCATTGAATGATGCTAATTATGGACTAGATTAAATCCTGGGAACCTCTTGAATGCTCAGATGTTAAGATGAGAAAAGGAAGAAGATGGAGTAGGGGTGTTTGGATTGAGGAGTTGGGAGGAGTTAATAACTCCCCCAACTTCTTGTTTGGCCCAAGGAGTTATTAATTTCTTCTGGTAAGCCTCACAGTTTTATTAACTCTTTATTCAACTCTTTTTTATAGGCTCCACAGATTTTTAACTCCTTTTTGTGGGCTCCACAGACTTCTTTACTCCTACAACTCCTACTCCTCCAACTCCTCAATCCAAACGGCCCCTGTTCACACTATGTTTTAATGTTGGCCGACTCACATCATTTTCAAATGGATGTTAACGTGATAAACAATAAATGGTAGTATGAATTTTTTTTCATACTATCGTAGTATTACAATTTTTCCTGAGTTTAGGAGAAAATTTGAAAAATTTTATACATTTTTGAAATCCATGATTTTAGGTATCTTAATAGATAGAGTGGTTGTTATCATTATTATTATTTTTTTAGTTCAACAGTCATATCAGAGTAGGAATTCAAACCTCTAACCTCAGGGTGGGAGATATATGTTGGGTTTTATGTTCTAAAACTCGTGAGTTTGTAAATTGTATGTATATTCTATTTTGCAATAAAGTTGTTATTAAGATTTATTCAGTAAAGGTGTTATTGAATAAAGTGAATTGTATATTTTGAAACCCTAATCCAATATATAACCCATGGCTATAGGATGTATACTTGAACTTTATGTGTGACATAAAAGTGGATCAGGTTCAAGTTATAGCCTGAACGATCTATAGTATAGGGATAGGACTGGGTACCTTATCCTGGGGGCACTATGGACGCGACCCACTTTGTAAAGTACAAATGATGTGATATTAAATCGTTCATGTGGAGACATGCGAGTGGGGGTGTCCTATGCAATGAGTTTGCATAAGACTGGACCGAGAAATAGTCACTTAGACTTTATAACTCCGTTTACTGTCTTAACTGACTATATTCATACGATGGCCTAGGTAACTCGATCTTAATCCTGAGCGTGCCAAGAACTCCTGTTTATTCGGATTATCTTTAGATTTGCATGGGTGAGAGTGGCCTGTGATAGCCGACTCAATAAGCCTCCCATTTCAGGGATAAGATCGGGTAGATAGCTGGGAGCATAGTTCTGCAAGATGGAATTCACTCCTACCCGCTTTAGGGATTAGTAGAGAGGTTGTTCCCTTAAGTGCTGACTTCAGCTACAGTAATACAATATCTCCGGCCCGTGTTTTCCCAAATGAAGAAGAAGATGTTGACTGTTGACTGATTCATTGACCTTTGATCGGTTCAATGGTTTTTGGATCGGTTCAACTCGATTTTGGTCCGGTTCGATTGTTTTTAGACCGGTTCTGACTATTTCGAGGCCGGTTTTTTAATTTTGGAGGTTTGTTTCATCATTTGGAGGCTCGGTTCATCATTTTACAGCCCAGTTCAATCTTTTGAAGGTCCGATTCACACATATGCAAGCTATTTCGAAGTGGTTCGATTTAAATTCTAGATTATTATTGTAATAATTTAGTTGTTTGCTTGCATTAGATGCCAAAACCAGTCCACTTTAGTGTGTTTAATTAATTATGCATAGTGAATGTATGTTTTAATTAAATTCCCTGATTGTATGTGCATAAAGTATGCCATATAGATTTTAAAATCCCACCAGAGGAAGCATGCTCCATGCATTGAAAGTATGTTATAAGTGTTATAATATATAGTATGCATGAATTAAGGTTTCATAGGAATTAATATAAGTGTTATATTAATTTATGAAACAAATATTATATGTTTTAATTATAATTAATATAAAGGTTATATTAATTAAAAATTAAACATATAAATGTTATGCATTTATTCATGTGATGGATTTGTTATAAAATGTATGTATATTCATGTAATGAATCATCAAACAATTTATAACATAGAAATGCATGTAACTTAAGGTTAATTAATTAGTTTTAAAATGGTTTTAGAACTGAAAATTAATTAGACCTTAGGTTATCTAGTTCTAATAAGATTAGAATTAGGCAACCAATAATTTATAAACTGTGATTAAAGAGGGACTCTGTCTAATGAAGGTTTTGGCCATTTGGGTACTTACTTCGATTTTGAAACGGAACACCCCTACCTGGGAACCAACCTGGGAGTGAATTTAATCCAGAGGTTTATAAATTATTCTCGTGAGTGGCGTTTATTAAAAGTTAATAAATTAAACTCATAGACCTAGGTTTATTAAAAGGTTAATAGACTTAGGTAATTCCAGTATAATAGTTATATTGGTAGACTTAGGTCGTATTTTTTAAATGAAATATGCCTAAGTAAATGTATACCCAAACTGTTTAAAATACTTAGTGGGAATGAAAATGTATATATAATATATCAATTTCCTCTTACGCTCTTTGTGAAGTTCACACCGTGAGATTTATGCTCGGCCTCGTGATGTCAATAGGGCATCCCCATTCGGATGGTATTTGCATAAATCAAGAGCAAGGTGAATGGAAAAAGTATTTATAGTAAGTGGGAGAAGGAAGTGTGTCAACACCTCCTATGGTCTCCTCCATTAGGTTGGACCGTGAGATTCCCATGTTGCGCCTGCAGGTTGCCCATAGTAGCACCATCCATTCGGAGGGATGTAACATGGGATTCGGAACAACTCAAACTCCAGAAATGGATAGGGTCTCTTAGGTCCATTCCCAGCTTTGAGTGTCCAAATCGGTAGTATTGTTGGGGACGACCTCTGAGGTCTAAAAATGGTGGGTCACACTTACGAGAATTACTAAGTGTTAGTGAATTCTTGACCTAAGTAGCGATAACTAGAAATGTTATAGGAATAAGAGTTATTCCGGTATTAGCATTTAGTCAAGAATGTCTTGGTTCGGTGAATGAGTGATTGACTGCCCCTCGGTAGTGGTTACTCTGACTCACTGAAGTATCGTTGCAAAAACAATAATGAGATTATGGGTACATTATTACTTTTGCTAAATTCTTCATTGGATGCATGTTTTGGGTTAAAAGCAATTCACTAATAGAATATGTTGTATTTTCATCATGTCGAGCTCTTTTATTCAATTACTCGCCTTCGACAAACTTAACGGCGATAACTTTGGAACTTGGAAATCAAACTTGAATACGATTCTTGTAATTGATGATCTAAGGTTCATCTTGACGGAGGAATGTCCTCCCCCTCCCAACTCGTCTGCAACCCGAATAGTTCGGGATGCATTTGACAAATGGACTAGAGCTAATGATAAGGCCCGAGTCTACATCTTAGTCAGCATATCTGATGTGTTGTCTAAGAAACATGAGGGCATGATCACCGCAAAGAAGATCATGGGATCATTACAGCCATGTTTGGACAACCGCCCCTCATCGGTCCGAATTATATGATGCTCAAGGCACGCGTTTACAACTCCGAATGAAGGAGAAAACTTACGTTAGGGAGCATGTCCTTAATATGATGGTCCACTTCAACGTGGCGGAGGTAAACGGGGTGTCATAGATGAGAGAAGCGATCGGAGTTAGCTTTATAATGGAATCTCTTGAAGAGTTTCCTCTGATTCCGCACCAATTCCGTGATGAACAAGATAGAATATAACCTGACTACTCTACTTAACGAGCTCCAGACATTCGAGTCCCTGATGAAATCAAAGGGAAAAGAGAATGAGGCAAACGTTGTCACTTCGAGGAAGTTCCTGAGAGGATCTTCCTCAGGGACTAAGTCTGGTCCTTCTTTTTCTAAGAATAAAGGTATTCAGAAGAAGAAGAAGGATAAATGGAAGGAAAAAGCTCTCATACGCAAGGTTAAAACCACAGGAACATGTTTCTATTGTGGTGAAGACGGGCACTGGAAGAGGAACTGCTCGAAGTACCTTGTGGAAAAGTTTAATTTTAAAAAACTAAAAATAAAAACCAAATAGTTCTCGACCAAAATTATTTAGATTTTAATTTTAAACATGCTTTAGTAAGGAAGGTTATAATAGCAAATGTAAATCCATTATTCTGGTGTTATTTCTCGAGTGGAGCCAAGGATGTCCATTTTTCCCGTGGGACCCGCCCCGTGTTTAGGTGGGGAATGGGGGAGGGAGCGGGGATGATTTTTTGGGGTTAAACGGGGACGAGGACGAAGAATACATTCCTCGTCCCCGCCCCGCTCCCCGCTCCCCGCTCCCCGTCCCGATT
Organism: Trichosanthes cucumerina; assembly: GCA_036507285.1. Classification (NCBI taxonomy): domain Eukaryota; kingdom Viridiplantae; phylum Streptophyta; class Magnoliopsida; order Cucurbitales; family Cucurbitaceae; genus Trichosanthes; species Trichosanthes cucumerina. The sequence goes on from CM071835.1 coordinate 100,218,286, forward strand.
TATTATTATTATTTAAATATATATATTTATGTATATATAATAAACTATAATTCTAAATTTTTATTAAATATTATTTTACCTTTTTAAGAAAATTGAAAAAAAGTCTTTTAAATAGAAATTTCTAATGAGTAATTAACCATTTAAATAAAAAAAATTTAAAAAAGAAATTATGTAATAAAATGTAGAAAAATAGAAATGGTAAACGGGGAATTATTTCATGAAAACCGATCCTCATGGAAATCTCTCACTCCCGCTTTCATGAAATTAAATGGAGAATTTTGCAGGGACAAAGAATGAAATGGGGGGCGAGGACGGAGACAGGAAGTCATTCCCCGACTCCGCCCCGCCCCGTAGACATCTCTAAATGGAAGGCATAAGTGAAAGAAATTTAATGATAAGGGTAATATGGAGAATAAAAATTTTCGATGGGTATTTAGAAGGTTAGATGATAAAAAATAAAAATAAAATAAAAACCCAAATTTTGTCATTTATTTAAAAAATATTCTTATTTTTTCAAAAGTTACAATATTATTTTAACTTGTTATAAACGTTTCCGGCTACCTTTCGAGTAGGGATGGTTTTGAATAGTTATAAAAGAGGGATGGTTTTGAAATATTTATAAAAGGGATATGTTTTAATAATTTTGCCCCATTTAGAAAAATTTCCTCGAGTGTTAACGTCACTATTGAGTTCAATTTAAGCATGCCATAGTGAAGAATTGAGGCCCAAATCATAAATGGGCCTTTTCCTGCTCGGCCTTTTGCTAATATTCCTAATTCGGCCTGTCGAATCGAACCAGCCCTGAATCCTAAACGCAATTGCTGTTCTCTCTTCGGCATTTTCACAAACACCTGGAGAGGGGACGTGCATTAGCAATCTTCCTCCATGCTCATGGCTGTTCGAATTGCCAATGCTTCTAAAGTCCAAGCCCTAGTCTCGAATCAGTACAATGTGAATCCTTCTCGTCATCTTCGAGTTTTTTGCTTCAACGAGTTCGCTAGTAATCTATGCAGAAATCGTTTTCTGGAGTTGTGGTCGTGGTCGCAAATCCGGTCGATGACAAGCAGTAAACGCGTTCAAGATAGAAGCCGATTGAAGAGAGTGCATGCTCTTGAAATAGCGATGGAGAAGTGGAAGATAGCTTATAAGGTACTCTTCTTGATTGAAACTCTTAAGCAAGAGCCTGAGATGATAATTCCAGTTAGGAATTTAGAGCAGTACCGTAGGCAAATTAATCTTCCGAAACCGCATAAGGTCTCGGACTTTATTAGAAAATCGCCAAAACTGTTTGAACTGTACAAGGATCAAAGGGGCGTATTGTGGTGTGGAATGACTAAACAAGCCGAAGATTTGCTGGAAGAGGAGGAGGAGGTAATTGAGAAGCACGCTGACAAGGCTGCTGAGTATGTTACCAGGTTTTTGATGATGTCAGTGGATAAGCGGCTTCCGGTTGATAAAATTGCTCATTTCAGAAGAGATTTTGGTCTTCCACTGGATTTTCGAGCCAAATGGGTGAATAGTTATCCTGAACTATTTAGGGTGGTGAAGTCTGAGGATGAAATTGAATATTTGGAGCTTGTTTCTTGGAATCCTGCCTTGGCTGTTACAGAGTTGGAGAAGAAGCTGATGGGTGTGACTGAAAGCACTGCTACTCATACCCCAGGTTTGCTTTCACTTCCTTTTCCCTTGAAATTTCCTTCCAATTACAAGAAGATGTATCGATATGGTGGGAAAATTGATCACTTTCAGAAGAGGTCTTATTTGTCTCCATATGCGAATGCAAGAGGGCTAAAAGCTGGTTCACTTGAATTTGATAAAAGGGCTGTTGCTGTTATGCACGAATTGCTTAGCTTTACAATGGAGAAGAGACTCGTTACCGATCACCTTACTCACTTTAGGCGGGAACTGGTGATGCCTCAAAAGCTAATGAGACTTCTTTTGAAGCATATTGGGATATTCTATGTTTCAGAGAGGGGTAAAAGATTTAGTGTTTTCTTAACAGAAGCTTATGAAGGTCCGGAGTTGATTGATAAATGCCCTTTGGTTATTTGGAAGGAGAAGGTATTGAGCCTCATTGGTTATAGAGGAAAGAAAAAAAAGATCGAAACTTTTGACGACATGTCTGAAATGGAGGACAACAGTTTGGCTTTGGCTGAGGATGACTCTGAGCAGGACATTGAGGATACTGGTTGTTTAGAGGAGAATGCATTAGATGCCAATAGGATTGACTCAACTAGGGATAATCTTAGTGTGTAGAAGAAATCTTGAGTCTTCATGAGCATTAATTTAATATGATATTCTTTATTGATTTCTGGAGGAAAGAAATCAAAGGTTCAGTTCTCTGGAGTGAAGTTAGTCCTGTCCTCCTATTTGGAAGCACTGTATGTACCTTAAAGATAATTTCCGCTCTATCAACGTTTCTCTTGGCTCTCTAGCAATCGAGCACATGAAAAGGAGTTGCATTTAATCAGAACAGAAGTCAATATTTTCCCCCAGAATCTTACTAATGCTCGAGGTTTGTTAATTTTCTAATCTTTTATAAAGTATTCGATCAATGGAAATATGACGTCATTATCGGTAGAGGTGTTCAACAAGTTTCTACTGATCACAATAATTCCTATGCTTAGAACTGAGGTGGAAGTTCTCATATGTGATCCATCACTGATTCACCTAAAGCACAGGAAATTATATCATATACTATTAAGTTATCAATGCATTTTTAAAGCAGGAGTGAAAGTAATTGTATTGGATGGCTTGATGTTCAGAATGGGCACATCATGTATTAGTGCAAAAATAGAAGAATTAATTTTTGGGATTTGTTGGGTACGTCATGCATATGTAAAGAAAATTCTGGCAAACTGAGGAACTTGCAAACTATTTAACCTTAAGCATAGCTTGAAATATAATATTTCAGACCTGCAATGATTTTCTGACAGGTATATATGGCTTGTTCGATCCTCATACCTCAAATTGCTTGCAGAGTTATTTAGCAACGGAGGATGGAGTTGCATTAGATGTCTGTGAAATGGCTCCTCAAGTGGGGTAGATGCATAGCTGTTTGTTGTTGGATTTGCCACATGAATATCACGGCATTCAGGTTTCTTTCTTACTGATTATAAGAATGAATTGTTTTGATTTCTATGTAAGGTGAAGTAATTTATAAGTCCTAAAATTAATTCGCTGAATATGTTGGTGAGATTGAGAAGTACTTTGGATTGATTTTCTATTTGAAATTATAATTTATAGTATGAAATCTACAATTGTTCAACTCGTGGGAAACTGTACTGCTTCACATCTATTTTCTAACCTTTGTAATTTAAGCTCAATGGAATATTCTCAGCATCTGTATTAGATAAGGTTATGTGGCAAAATAAATGCTTATCTAGCTCATATTCAAGGTGATTACCAAAATGTAAGTTATAATTTGTAGTAAGATTGTATAATGTCTTATCAGTTATTTGGTTTAATATGATGATAGGTATTTTAGAGTCTTTTAATGGAGGGAAATGTCAAAATTCGTTGCAGATTACCCTACCTGCTTCGAGCTGGTAACTCTCCCAAAACTCTAAAACCTCCCCAGAATGATTGCTCACATACCCTCCCAAATCATTCCAAGCACAAAATCCAACAGTCAGATACTTAATTTCCCATCTTGCCCCTCCTAGATTATACTTTTTTCCCAATTGGATGCCTCACATGTACTAAGTACATATGCGACCTGAGACACAGATGCAACACAACAGCACGTTGACTTTAAAGAAGTAGGACAGAAACATGTTTAAGACACATTTTTTTATTTTATTTTTTTAGAATATTTGTCAATATATCTATATATTTAAAACTTCAAAATTGATAAAATAGGTCAATTTAACATTTTTTTTCAAAAAAGAGCGTGCTTTTCTGAGAAAATAAAAAGTTAGGTCAACTGATTTCTTTTTTAAAAAAAAATTATTATTATTTTGTATTTAAGGGTTGCATTATAGGGCTGGACCATTGCAGCATATAAATGGTTTCTCTCAAACGGTTTTTTCTCCCTTACTTGGCAATGGGTTGTGGCAAAATCTTTTTTACCTGTTAATGCAAGATTATGCAATGCCTTATCAAGGCAACTTTGTTCTTTGAATTAATTGCTTACAGGTCCAGAACTTCAATTGTTGGTGCATGTTACAAGATCTTTTCTTCTGAATACTATTCTTGTGCCGATTCATCAAAGCCATGAAACTAAGATGCGGCCATCCACAGTTTTGAGTTTGAGAGAACAAAACCAACAAAACTAACCTTTCCAAATCTGGCACTGCACTTCCTTGCATTCTAATTCTTGGACATGCCTGAAATGCCTACAGAAACTGTGCTGTAGCCTGTAGATGACTGCAATTTTCAGACTATTTACTTGCTGAAAACAATCCTAAAGGTTCGTGGTCCTGCCTCTTGTATATGTTGGTTATTTACTAGACAAAATGAAGAAACAAATTCATTCAAGTTGTTTGCCATAGATTTAACAGTTTATCATGAATGACAATTCATTATGCAAATACTTTCAACAGTTTATCATCAAGTACTTGAAAGAATCTATGGAAGTATGAATATATTATAGTATTTTTTTCATCTACAGAAAGTGGAACAACAACTTGCTTCTGGGTGCATCGGTTGCCAAATTACTGGGTGAAGTAAAATGTGTCCTAACAATGAGGTAAAACACAAACTGTAGAAGACTTTACTCATTGTCTGTCTGGCGATCTGTCTTTGTTTTGTTGTTGGTTGACAAAATTGATTGCATAGAATAATGTTTGTGTCGTGTCAACACTAAAGGCCATATATGCAGTGTGTCGTATCGTAGTAGACCGACGCTTGGTCAATGATCAATGCAGACTGCCGAACTAACTATTTGTGGTAAGCGGAGGGCAGATATGTAGTTGGCTTTAAATTCAGTTTTTTTTTTTTCCTTTTCTTTTTTGAACGTTTATTTGTTTATATTTTTTCTTTCTTAGAAAATTATATTGAAAGGGTAGGTTGGAGATTGGAACTCTTGACTTTTTGAGAGAGGTTTATTAATGTCTTTACGAGGCAAGTTAAGTTATGCTTTTTAAGTGGTTGAGAAATTCTTAAATGGTTTGCTTTTGGAAGAAGACCTCTTTCTGGACGACCAACAAACTATTTGAGCAAGTGGTGCAAGTGGTGGGTGGACATGTGATTGGCTTTAAATCCGGGCTAAATTATAAAAAAATACGTTTGCCCTTAGTTTAAAAATACTCATATTCTTTTAAAAGTTGCAGTTGAAAATTATTAGAATGTTAGACGAAAAGTCTAACATGTTTGAATGTCGTTTTAAATGTTTAGAAAAGGTTGTCTTAAATTACTTGTATTTTTTATTTTTGAGAAAATTAAATATATAGTCTCTTTAGTTCGAAGGAAGAAAAATTATTCAATCGAGTAATATCAATTAATTTACGGTTTGGAACATCTATTTTGAGAATTCAATTTTATTAGGCCTTCAGTCTTGATACTTTTATTTTGACAAAGAAACTTAGTTGGAATTCTTATATCAAATGTATTTTGTCACTCGCGTCTTGTTTAGATCACCAATATTAAATACCTAGAGTTTTAAGGTCTAGGATAATAAATGTTTGTGTTTGAATATGCATGATAATTAATATATGGGAGTTAAATCTCTTTGTTTTATAGGTTTTGTTTATGAAAAAATAATTTAAATTACAGATTTAATTAAAATTATTTATATTAAATAATTAGTTAATAACTTAAAACAATTAAAGTTAATTTACACCCCCAATTAGAAAGTAACAAAATCTCATAGCTTATGGGATATTTTTATTAGTACATAATAATTACTTGGATTTTAAAAGGCGAACATCTATAAAATAAACATGAGTTTTTAACGTCAAATCCATGTAAAAACTAATGAAACAAACATGATTGAAGTTTGTTTTTATCAAGCTGATTTACTAGGATTAAATAGTTTCATTGACTTGAGTTTGTTTCTAATAAAATAAGGTTTTTTTGGAAAAAAAATTCAAAATAAATTTGTTTACTAAGAGTTTGTTTATTTTATTTTGTTTCATTTATCACTTTTTTTTTTGAAAAAAAAAACATTTGAAATATAGTAGAGTTTGAAAAAAAGGAAAAAAGTGTTTGAAAGTTCTTTCCTTTTAGATTTTTAAAATTCAACTAGAAACTGTTCGCAAAAACCTTTTTTTAGACGAGAATTAGATTGTTCTGATTAGATGCCTTTTGGGTCTCAAACAGTGTTTGTTTAGCTTACTGGTTAAAGTAAACTAAGCCCAAAGAAATGCCTAAAAAATCCTACGGTATGTTTAGGAAAAAATATGATATAATGTTAAAAGAGAACATTATATCATATTTCAATTTAAAAATATGATCAATTCATATTTAAAAGAGAATCATTTTTTTCTTGCTTTCTATTTTAAAAAATATGATCAATTCATATTTCAATTTTTTAATGAAATTTCAATATTAATTTAGCAACCACTTTAAAACAAAACACAAACCAAGTATTTTATGACTTAGAATGTGCTTTTTTTTTAAAAAAAAAAAAAAAAAGTTGTTCCTTTTTGTAGGCAAAAGCAGGTTCTACTCTGTACAGGCCAAATTCCCTATTGTTGTATGAAATAGTTCGCATAGTTGAACGTCAAAATGTTACCAAATATATGAAATAAAATAAAATGAAATATTCAAAACAATTGAGGTCTTATGTATGGTACTTAAAAAAAAAGTCTTAGACTGTTATGGCAAATCATTTTGCGCATAAAATAGTCCTTTTTTTTTTTTGTCTCGATACATATGGTTTCTAACCAGAAATAAATAATAGACCCATTTGACTGAATAAAATTAAAACGTTCTTTCATATCAATTATATTAGATTGTGTTTGATAATCATTTAGGCCCCGTTTGATAATCATTTAGGCCCCGTTTGATAATCATTTTTTTATCTCAATTTATCTACAATGAGGTTCATCTCCCTTAAGAAAGCAATTGAATTCTTAACCAATTTCTAAAAACAAAATCAAGTTTTTGAAAACCATTTTTTTAGTTTCCAAAACTCCATTTTTTTTAGTTTCCAAAACTTACTTTGGTATTGAAAACATAGGTTAAAGTAGATCAGAAAACATATAAACTCATTGGTAGAAACAGTAATTTTAAGTTTAATTTTTAAAAATAAAAAATAAAATACTAAATGGTTATCAAACGTGACATTAATTTTTTTTTTATTTTAAATTTTTAAAAATTTAGCTTGTTTCTCATCGATTCTCAATAAAAAGTTCTATCATTCTTAACAAAAATATTTAAATTCTTAATCACATCTTAAAAACAAAAACAAGATTTAGAAAACACTTTTTTGAAAAAACAAAACTTAGTTTGATTTTTTAAAACACAAATAAACTATATATAAATAATATTTAGAGAGTTAATTTAAAAAATACACAATAAAAAAGCATTAAGCGAGTTTTACTCGACTTTCTTAATTGATTTTGGATGACTAAAAGTGTTTTTTTAATTAAAAAAATAAATATTTGGTAACAAATAAAAAAACACTTTAAAAAAATCATCAAATCATATGTACCGATCAATATTAAATTATTATAGGTGAGTTTGATTTCAAGCTCATTCCAATTTTTAGGAACTATGATCAAATACTTATAAAAATAAGATTATTATGCAACTTTTAAAGAGAGAAAATTTTGATTATTTCAATGGAGGAGAAAAGCAAACTACTTTTCTTTGATCTAGAAAGGAAACAAAAATAGGCCAGAGATGGTGGTCGTAGTTGGTTCGAGGATCTTACACGGCGAAACGAACTCGTCTATCATAACATATTTTAAGAATTGAAATATTGTATATATACATACATAAATTAGATTTTTTTTCTTATTTTTGTTAAATTACAAGTTTAATCGATGAATTTTTAAATTTGTGTTTATATAGTCACTAAACTTTAAAAAGTCTCTTAAGTCTCTAAACTTTTAATTTTGCATTAAATAGGTCATTGAACTTTAAAAAGTGCTTATAATATATTTTCAACTTTCACTTTTGTGTCTAATAAGTCATTGAGTTTTCAATTTTGTGTTTAATATAGGCCCTTGACCTATTTGACATTTTTAAAAAATTTACAAACTTACTAGATACAAAATCGTAAGAATCTAATTAGAGATAAAATTCAATTTTATATATAATATATTGGTTAATCTTTAAAAATTTCGAATATGTTAGGGAACATATTAATTAGAGACAAAATTGAAAGTTTGAAAAAAATTATTAGACATTTCTAAAGTTCATGAACTTATTTGATATAAAATTGAAAAACTCAAATACCTATTAGATACTTTTAAAAGTATAAAGACCACATGGACACAAACTTACAAAATTTTCAATCATGGATTGTTTTATGATGTATTAAAGTGTTTGTGAGCCTAGAAATTATTTGTTGAGGTCACCATAATTTTCAAGATTAGATGTAGAGAGAGAAGTACCTCAAATTTATATCAACGATTATTAAAAGGCGTACAAATTGTTGAATCTACATCGAACAATTATTACGTAGCAATAACATTGTGGTGGCCTAATTAAATAATTTTTCCGATAAGCTAGCCCAAATACACACACAATCTATCCATTTGGCCCTTTTCTCTTATTCCTTTTATTATTTTATTTTCATTGTTTTTCTTAAACATTATATAACCTACACTTATTTTAGTCTTTTTTTGTTCAGTTTTCTCTTCAATTAAATAAGTGTAAACTTTTCTTTTATTGAAAAATCAAATGAAACAATGCTATGGACAAAAAATTTATGTTTTCATTATATTCTACTTTAAAAAAACAATAAAGTTCAAACATAGCTAAATAGTTAAGATACTTATTATCTTTTAAAAGTTGGAGCAACTTAGTAAGATTTAAGTTTTCACGTCCACTTCAAAGTGAATATAATTTAATGGTGATTAACATATACTATATCGAGAAAAACTTTAATACTACCTCTCTCGAAGTCAGAGGTGGTAAATCTCATTTCCTTCCAACTTTGTTGTACTATAAAAGAAAAAAAAATCCCAACTCTACCTATATCCAACAAAAATAAATAAACAAAAGAAATTTTTTATTTTGTAGATTTATATATTTCAACTTTCTTTATTTTTATTTTTATTTTTCTACAAAAGAAATTAGGTAAGTCAAGTTTTCCAGTCTAGACGTTAAAAATTGGGAACTATTTTGGTTTTCAATCAAATCATTCATAAATACAACGATATAAATGTAACTAAAGAAAACTAGTTTATCACTCTAATATTATGCTATGAAAGAGATAAACTTCATTAATTAGTACTATTTATTTTTTTTTGCTAAAAAACCAAATTTATCCCTAAACTTGTGAAATTGTATCAAACCGCAAACTTTCAATCATACCATCTCTGAGCCGTCACTCACATATTCCCTAGAAAAATTCTCATGAGATCACCCAACATAAAATTGCTCCAAGCCAAACACGCTTAACTTTGGAGTTCCTATGATTGAGCTACCGAAAAGGAATGTGCACTTTGTTGGTATATGTAGTAGCTATCAATTCTTTTTAAGTCTTTATCAACTATACTTTCATATGCTCATGGTCACTCGTATGTACCATTCTTCCTCGGGCACCATAATTTCATATCCTCAGAATCTCTCTCATTCAGATGTGGACTCGGTTCATTCATGTTCCCATCTTCCTCGGGTGTCACACATAAATTCACCATTAAAATAATTTTGTCAAAGCCTAATATTTTTAACAAAAAATTAGCTATAAAATCGTCTTTGATTTAAAATCTATTTGGTACCATACATATATTTTACCCTTCATTAAAAACATATGAGAATAATTTTTGTTGAATGAGATTTCAAACGAAAAGCTATCCAAGGTAGAAATTGTGATAGTTAAGTTTTAAGTTAAAAATTACAATAAATTGTCTATGTTTATGGTAATATATATATATATATATATATATATATATAATGCGAAACTTAATTAGTAAATTGACATTGTAAATATCAAAAGAGAAATAAAAAATAGAAATAAAAAATAATAAAAGTTGGGAATTAATGAAGAATTGATGGGAGTTGAAAGCGCCCCAACTGCATTGGCGCCGAGTTGGTGTTTGCAATAACTAATTCCCACCCACCTACTTTCCTTCTCCCTCTTTATATTCTCTCTCTCCAAAATCAAAAATAAAAAATCCAAAATCCAAAATCCAAAATCCCAAATCCCAAATCCAACTCTCTCTCCCTCCCTCTCTCACTCACGAAACCTTCACACTCTTCTCATGGCTAACGAACAAGACCTTCTCTCCACCGAGATCGTCAATCGCGGCATCGAATCCTCCGGCCCCAACGCCGGCTCCCTCACCTTCTCCGTCAGAGTCCGCAGACGTCTCCCGGACTTCCTCCACTCTGTCAATCTCAAGTACGTCAAGTTAGGTTACCATTACTTGATCAACCACGCCATTTATCTCGTTACTGTCCCGGTGCTGGTTCTCGTCTTTAGCGCTGAAGTCGGAACCCTCAGCCGCGAGGAACTTTGGCGGAAGCTTTGGGAAGATGCTCGCTACGATCTCGCCACTGTTCTTTCGTTCTTCGTTGTCTTCGTCTTCACTCTCTCTGTTTACTTCATGTCGCGCCCTAGATCTATCTATCTTATTGGTTTTTCCTGCTTTCGGCCTTCCGATGACTTCAAGGTTAGTTCGATTTCCATTTCCATTTCGCTTCTTTCTTTTTTCTTTGGATCTTGATTGTTTAATCTGGATGACGATTTGGACCTTCTTGAGAATTGCGCATTATGCTTCGATTGGCATTTAATCGAGTTTTGATTGATAGGGCGCGTATGTTAGTTAGACAGACATTATCTCCTTTTGGAGAAGATTTGGTTTGGTTTGTTGGTAAACTAAAATGATGAAGTCATTCTTTCTCAACCTTTTTTCCATAACAAAAATGAATATCTAATTAATTATGCGGTGTATTTCTTTGATCCTGCCAAAACTTTTTAGCTACTTAGAAGTACGGCACATGAAAAATTTAGTAGGATTTTTTTATAGGTCGGTATAAGCAATTGTTTTTTATATACATCTTTTGCGCTTTTTTTAGATTTTTTAGATGGAAAATATATATAGATAGCTTCTTTTGGAGAATTTTAATTGGTTTGTGTCGTTACGTAACCAAAATTGGAGACATTAATTTCAACTTATCTGATAATCAATTTTTTTTAATAAAAATCTTTACAAAAAAATGTCTTAGATTTTAAGTGTTATTTAGTTACTGGTTGATTTTTCAAAACTTTACATTATTATGATTTTGCCTTTATAATTTTTTGCATTAAATTTGATACAATTTATGCTATTAATTGATATATTACTTTTATGACATGCATGTGACCTTACTTTTTTTTTTTTTTTTTAATTTAGGAATTCTATCGAGTTTAAGATGGTTTTTAAAAATAATACACTTATGTGAAAGTGCTCTTTTTTTTGTTGGTTTAAAATTGTAATACTAAAAAAAAAAAGAAAAATACTACAATCCTTTAATTTTAAATTAGTTTATGAGTGTGTTGTTATGGTCAAACAGATAAAACTAAAAACTGCCATAAATTAATTAAATTAATCTTAAAGACATTGTAGAGATTGAGCGATAAGGATGAGAGAATACATTTTTATTAGAATTTTGGAACATAAAAATATAAATTAAAAAAAAAATAAAATTACAAGAATAAAACAGAACTAGGTGTAATAATCAGTATAATTCATTTCCTTCATTGTTTGTTCTAAAAATTGCATCCGCATTTTGTAGGTATCAAAGGAGGAATTCATAGAACTAGCACGAAAATCCGGCAAGTTCGACGAAGGTAGCTTAGAGTTTCAGAAGAGGATTTTACAGTCATCGGGAATCGGCGATGAAACCTACATTCCGAAATCGGTAATCGCTTCCGCCGATAACTGCGCCACCATGAAAGAAGGCCGAGCAGAGGCCTCCGCCGTCATGTTCGGCGCTCTCGACGAGCTTTTCGATAAGACTCGGATTCGTCCAAAAGACGTCGGAGTACTCGTCGTCAATTGCTCGATCTTCAATCCGACGCCGTCGCTCTCCGCTATGATCATCAACCACTACAAGATGAGGGGAAATATTTTGAGTTACAATCTCGGCGGAATGGGATGCAGCGCCGGAATTATTGCAATCGATTTGGCTCGCGATATGCTTCAGTCTAACCCTAATAATTACGCCGTCGTCGTTAGTACGGAGGTTGTGGGATATAATTGGTACCAAGGCCGTGACCGGTCTATGCTTATTCCTAATTGCTTCTTTCGCATGGGCTGTTCCGCCGTGCTCATGTCTAACCGCCGCCGTGACTACCACCGGGCGAAGTACCGCCTCGAACACGTCGTTCGTACACACAAAGGTGCTGATGATCGCAGCTTCAGGTACTTACCTTTTTCCGTTTTCGTTTTGGTCTTTTTCAGTTTTCGTTGCGTTCATGAATGGAAGACATGAGAAATGGGACCACGTTTCTTTCCCTTTTTTTGTTAAATAATTTTCATTTCTATTTTCGTCTTTCAAAAATTGACAAATAAGAAAAGGAAATATAGAATTTGATTTTAATATATAACATATTTTCTTAAGATTTTTTAAAAGCAGTTTTAGACACAATAATGTAGTAAATGCAATCCAAAAAGTATATTTAAATAATAAAAATCACACGTTTTCTTTATTACATATAATAATGGTTGTGTGGGGTAGTTGTATATTTATTTGAGACTCTCCATAACAAAAACATTTTTCAAATGACATCAAGAAAGACTTATGACCAAAAAGTCATGAGTTCGAATCCCCCAACCTCAAATGTTGATGTACTCAAAAAGGCCCTCGCTTCAAGGACTTTTTATTGTTGTCTAGTGGTAGATTGTCAGGTTCAAGGGCTTTTTATTGGTGTCTAGTTGTAGATTTTCAAGTCCATTAAATCCTCAAACAACCAACATTAAATATTTGATTTAGAGGGTGTTTGGAGTGAGGATAAAGTTGGGAGGGAGTTAAAAACTCCTCAAACTCTTTGCTTGGCCCAAAGACATTATTTATCTTAGTGTGTACCCCATAGATATATTAACTTCTCCATGTGAGTACTACGGACTTATGAAATTCTTTTCAATTTTCCATAATGGGTTTCACAGCTTTTCTATCATTTTTTATCCACTTCACCTTACTTATACCTATATTTTCTCACCTCATATGTCTCTCTCTATTTCTTCATATATATATATTTTTAAAATTTTTAAATTTTAAAAATTAATTTTAATTTTTTATATAAATTTTCTTATCATTATTACTGATTACTAATTAAATATAAATATTTCATTATTGTCTTATAACTTTAATATTTCTGTAATAAAAATATATATTTTTATTCTATAATTTTATTTTTAAATATAAATTATATACAAATATTTTAGTTACAATACTATTATTTAAATTAAAATTTTTAATATAAGTTATAGCATTGTACTGCATAACAATTTTTTTAATTGATTAAAATCTCCTAACCTCACTTCCTCTATATGTCATCTACAATGGTTTTTTGAAGTTGAAATAAAAATTACTTATAACAAATAACAATCTTATCTTTTTTTTTTTCTTATTCTTTATTAATAGCTAAAAAACATACATAATTTTATGATTGGTAGATAATAAAAATATAATTTAAACAAAATAATTGTTATGATTTGATATTTTAAAAATATATTTTAAACAAAATAATATATTTTAAAAAACATACATATTTTTTCAAGCAAAAAATAATTTTATAATTTAATATTCAAATTAATCATATTCAAAGTAAAAAGACAAACGACCTCTTCTTCTAAACTTAATAAAATAAAATTATACAATATATAACATAAATATAAAATAATCTGAACAAAAGTATATATGATATTTATTTTGAGTGGTATTTAAAAACATATATTTATTTTAAATTTAACTATTTTAAAATAACATATATATTCGATATATTGTTTTTTTTACTTAGTTGTTTAAAACTTTAAATAGTATATTATTTTAAAATTAATCAAACTATAGATCATAATTATTTACATTCATTAGTTAGAAAAATAAAATCTTAAATTTTATAAAGAAAATTATTTTATTAAGCTTGAAAAAAATTTTAAATTAAAATTTTAAAATTAACGAAAAACAAGTGTTTAATGAAATTATAAAATACTAATAAAATAATATAATTTAAAATATCAATTTTAGTTGGGAGAAACAAATCTAAATTATTGTTGAAAAATTATACAGAAATAACTATTTACACTTAAAACTCTACATCCAAACTTTTTATATCCAGATGAAACAACTTTGCATCTCAAACACAGACATCCTAACTCCAAACAGAAAAACTTTTGACTCCAAACACAGACAAATTAACTCCTCAGACAAAATAACTCCAGACATCTGAACTCCTACTCCGTGCATCAAATAGCCCTTAGAGATGACAAAAACCGATGCAATTGGAATAAAAAGGAAAAAAAAAGAGTTGTAAATTAATTTTTGGGAGACATATGGGACGTATGTCATTTTTTATATGTGAAATTAAGAATTAATATTTTTCTCTCTAAATAGATATGAAATATTTTCTAGATTAAAGAATTAAGATAAGAATGCATCTTGTCGATGTCATTTTTTAATACAAATCCAATTTATATCTAAAACTTGTGCGACATAGATTACATTAGAAAACTAATAATAAAATCAAGGGTCTAAATCAACCCTATGAATGTCATGGGTCCGCGGCAAGACAGTTTGTAAATTTAGATTGAAATTGAATTCTGTCCCTAAGAAAAAAGTGCATTTAATTTTCGACTATTATCTGCCACCCTCTAAACTAAGTGATTGACCAGCTAGCTTTGAACTGTCACTAGTCTTTGCTGTTCTAAAATTAGTTGTTTTTCAATACAAAAGGTATACATTGAAAGGTTGAGAGCATCCACGTGAGCTCTCTTAAATTCTTAAAAGTTTTTTCTATTTTCATCATTAATTTTTTAAAAATTATAGGTTTATTTTATTTTGCGCCATAGACTCTCAAAATATCTATTTTGGTTTCCAAATTAAAAATAAAAAAATAAAAAAATTATTCCTTATCACATGTTGATGTGTATATTTACTATATAACTTCTTGAAAGGAATAGAAATATCGTAATGGTTGAGTTACATTGGCTAGAGCTACATAAATTGATTTCGAAGAAAAATGCTACAAATATCTAAACCCCATTTGATAATTCTTTTTTTTTTTTAAAAAAACTTGTTTGTTTTTTATCATTCCTTTACAATTCTTTATTTTCTTCTTTCTTAATAAAAGAGTTGAATTATTAGTCAAATTTCAAAAACAAAAATAAATTTTAAGTTTTTTTTTTTGTTTTCGAAACTTTAGTTAATGAAAAACCAAAATTGAAATAGTTATTCTTGATTTAAATGACCATTATAGCATGAAGCAAATGTTCCTTGTGAATTGAAAAGAATTGATGTATTAAGCAGTAATTAATGGTGGGTGGTGGGTGGCAGGTGCGTATACCAGGAAGAAGACGAACAAGGATTCAAAGGCCTAAAAGTCAGCAAAGACCTAATGGAAATCGGAGGCGAAGCTCTCAAAACCAACATCACAACCCTCGGACCCCTCGTTTTGCCCTTCTCCGAGCAGCTCCTCTTCTTCGCAACTCTTATCTGGAGGCAATTCTTCTCCTCCGGCAGAGGCGACGGCGGCGGCGGAGGTGGAGTATTGAACGCAAAGAAACCATACATTCCAGATTACAAACAAGCGTTCGAGCACTTCTGTGTGCACGCAGCCAGCAAGGGCGTACTGAATGAGTTACAGAGGAACCTTGAGCTGAGCGAGATGAACATGGAGGCTTCTAGAATGACTCTTCACCGATTCGGAAACACTTCCAGCAGCAGCATTTGGTATCAATTGGCTTATTTGGAGGCCAAAGACAGGGTCAAATCTGGGGATCGGATTTGGCAGTTGGCTTTTGGGTCTGGGTTCAAGTGCAACTCTTTGGTTTGGCGCTCAATGAGGCGCAACCGCAAGCCCACCACCACCCCATGGCTCGATTGCATAGACAGATACCCGGTTCAATTCTAACCCCCTTTTGAAAAATCTTACTAATAATTTTCACAAGCAAATGTCGGGTTACTATTATTAGTATTATTATTATTATTTTTTTAATGCTCTCTTGAAGAAAAGGTGTTTAAAGACTAAGTTATATAGTGAAATGTATGAACGGGTTTCTCATTTCTCAATTTGTAAGTTGTAAAATGTATGAACGGTAAGTTATTACTATCAGTATCAATCAGAAACGCGTCTTTATTTAGAAATCATTCGGATATTGTAGAATCCTTTTTTCTTTTAGTATTCGTTGAAGCGTCTATAGTGTCATTGTTTGGTTCTAACATATTGTTGGTTGCAGAATTATAGTGTTTCAACAGGCAAACATATTGTTTGTTGACTCGACACGTTTTGATTGTATGTGTGTGTGTGTGTATATATATATATATATATAGTAGTTCAAATCATGCGATGAATAGTTAAATCTAGATATGAGAATACTAAAAGCTAATAGCAAAAATGATGATTAAGTAAGTGGGGGGAGGGAATCACGTTTGGGAAAAACATTCTTCATTTCTTTTCTGATTATTCAAGAGCGTGGTATGAGATAAATCCAAGAATCAATCATGCTAACCAATCTCCATCCACATCTTCAATCTCCCCAATATCCATGCTGCAAAATGCAAAAATGTATTGAAATGGAAAATAAGTTCATTAATCCAAAATGCAAACAGCCAAAAAAAAAGGGAAACTAGAACCGTAGAAGTAGGTCAAAGACAATAAAGCAAACTCCTAAACATAGATTTTTTGGGGGGTTTAATTTCATTTGGATTAAGAAAAGTTAAATTCATACCGAGACAGGTCAGGATATTGAATGTAATCCTCCTCTCCATGCTGCAAAAAGTCATCATTTACACTCAACCAATCTGGAAATTCCATAGCTTTATTAAAACTATGGTTAATATCATTCTTCACTGCCCCTTGAATCTCTTTTTCAGTTTCTCCAGTTGGAACATTATTGGACCAAAACAGATCAGAAGCCATTAACTTCCCTTCTTCCTCAGATAATGAAATTGATTTAGGAACTTCCTGATGAGTAGCAGCATAAGAAACAGAGGGACAAATATATGAAGGGGGCAAGACTGAAAGTGAATAAAATGAAGAATGGCTGTCGTTACAAACAACTGAACTAGTATCCATAGATTTGAAATCATCATCAAAATTGAGACTCTGAGAAACGAGTGGAGGAGCAACAAAATCAGACCCATTTTCCATATAAAAGAAACAACCAGGGTATATCCTGGGATTTCTCCTGGATTTGAATCTTCCTTCAGGTTCAAAACAAGGACAGAATTCCAATGATTGTTTAATCTGTTGGTCCTGTTTTTGTTGCTGTTGTTTGGCTTCTTTAGTTGATGCTCTGTGGAGCTTGAGTGCAGTTACAATCTCTCTTCTAGCCTCAGCCATATTGAGAGGGATTTGATTGTAAAGCCGCCGGCTTTGACGTCTCCTTCTAACTCGTTTCTTCTGTGGTTGTGGATTTTGAGCAGCTTCAAAGTTGCAGAGTTGGTCTGTGGAGTTCATTGGGAGTGAGGTTTTAGAAGAGTTATGTTCAAATGTTTTAGTTTTATTGAGATGATGGCAAATTTAGATTTAGAGTTTGCTCTTTAATGGTCTTTCTATTGCTTTTTCTCTGAGGGAAAAAAAGGTGCAGAGATGAGGTTGAAGATCGGTTGGGACAGAGAATGGTGGGTTTTAAATTCTGTCTGAACCGATTACGCTATGCCGCGAGTTGTTCCAAAACAAGTCCTATAAGGCGGCATACAGTAGTAGGGTACCCCTACGCCTTCGAGCTCTCTTGTACTTATATTTATTCAGCTGCTAAGCGCCAACTACATGTTTCATGGTTTTTAATTGGTTAAATTAATAAAGATATCCTGACTATGAGGTGGTTTCAAACTTTCAATTATAACTTTTAATTTTTGAAGTTTGAACTTTGTTCAAAACCATTCAAAAAAAATATAAAAATACATGTAGGTAATTTGGAATCTATTTAATATTTTCAAATTCACGAAATCTATGCCTTTGCTAGATGTATTTTTGAAATTTCAGATTTTATGATAAAATAATTAAATTCTGAAAACAATCTTTTTTATGTTTTATCTAAATTTTAAATTTAAAATTTTAAAATGAACATAAATTTTTTTATAAATATAACATTTCAAGTTATAAACACAATTTATTTTTGTTAAATTAAAACATATTATATATTATATATTATATTATATTGTAAAATAATAATTATACAAAATTTATAACAAAAAATATTTATAAATTAATTAATAATGGTTAACATTTAGTTTTATAACTACATTTATTTTTATGATCAATTATATTTTAAATAATTATTTAAATTAGAATCTAATTTCTAAATTTATTGTCATACAAAACATGAAATACAACCATAACTGCACTATTCAGACTTAGAAACGTTAATTCGACACTGATAACTGTACAATAAGGATCCAAAAAGAGATGTTTTGTATTCAATTCAACATATAATTTTAGGAGTCGCCCAATCTTGGCTGCACTTATCTATTGTGCAACTCATTTTCCAACTACTAAAAATTTTTTAATAAAAAAAAAAGCTCAATTTTTTTTTTTTGTGACTCTCCCGTAGCCAGCATATTAAATAGGTGCAGCACAGGTTACACCCAATTATTCTTCTAATTTTAGGGACAAAATGTAGGAGAACTCAATTTTTTAAACCTGAAATTCGAGACAGTCTTTTATCCCATTTTCCTGCAATGTCGAGGAAGTAGGAGGCACTCCAAATTCCAAAGTTCCATCTCAATAATAGATTTAAATACTATTTTAGTTTATTTATTAAAAAAAATATGCAGTTTTAGATTTTATTCGTTTTTTCCCTATTCTTTTAAAACATTTATTATATTCCTTATAAGTCAACTTTTATCTATTTAAATCTCTCTATTTTTTTTTTAATAAGAAGTAGGTAGTTGGAATTAGGAATCAAATTACCTTTTTATTTCAGCTCTTTGTTAGTCTTCTTAATTTTTTGGACGGCAAAAATATTAATGAAACTTTATAAAATTTTAAGTGTGCTATTGAAAGAAAGGCTAAAGTTCATAATACAATTTGGACCCAACATTACATACACTAAATTTCTTGAAATATAGCTATAAAACTTTGTGTAAAAAAAGTTTGCTAATGTATTGGAATTTGGATTAAAATTTCCCAAACAAAAACTAGAAAACTAAAGTACAAGTCAAGAGTAGAATCACCAAAAAATGAACCAAAACAGGGACTAAAAAAATGTAGTTAAACCCTAAAAATAAATAAGAAAAAAAAAAAAAGCCCTAAACCGACTCCAACAGCAACCAAAACTCTGCTAAATTTAGAAAAAAGAATAATGATATAAAATTGAAGTAAAAACGATGATGCGATGCGAACAATTTGAACACAAAATTTAGGGCCAAGGAAAAAATGAACCGCCAGAACTAATCTTACTACTCCTACATTTATCAAAATTAAAGAATCAATCGAAAAGGAAAAAGAAAACAGAAAATAATCGAGAGAGAGAGATTGAGAATTGCGAATTGAGATGAATGCAAGGAAAAGGAAACGTGCCTTGATCTGTATGAGATTTTGCTGCAATGGCCGACGTCATTGGCTCAGAAGGCTCTTCGGATTGTGGTAAAGGCAAAAGGCAGAGAAAGAGAGAGAGAGAGAGAGAGGCGCCACATTTTCCAAAAATCCATGGGCGCCGCATAGGGCAGAGAAACAGGTGCAATGGAACTGGAAGAAAGATCAAACTGAAAGAACAGAACCATACAGCAATTGAATTGAATACAAATGCCAGAATCGTCTATCGATCAATAATTTATGAAAGAGAAAATACGAACCAAATGATTGGATTATCTGATTCTGATCTCGCCCACCACTCTCCCATATTCTTCACCGCCCTTGCTCTCTCGCTTCTTCTCTCTTCCATTCCCTTCTTTTTTTTGTTTTAGTATACGAAATTCGTAGTATAAGAATTTCAACCTCTAATCTCGTGAAAACAACTACATGCAATTATACTACTTTTCATATTTTTATTACTAAGACTCTTTTTTTTATTGTTTCTTGAAATTTATATTTGCTTTCCAATAATTTCTTTATCATGAATTTTGTCATAACTTCTAAAAACAAAAAGTTTTAAAATCTATTTGTTAAGGCTCCGTTTGATAATTTTTATTTTTATTTTTAAAATTTATACTTATTTTTTCATAATTTCTCTTTATTTCCCTACCATGATTTTCATCTTATTTGAGACACCATTTAAGTTTGGAAAGCAACACCCAAGTTTTTCTTTTAAGTTTCTATCTAAATTTTAAAAACAAAATCAAGTTTTCGAAAACTACTTTTTTTAATTTTCAAAAACTAAAAATTAAAAACCAAATGGTTATCAAACGGAGACTCAATTTTGAAAACTTAGCTTGTTTTTTGAAAACGTATTTCATAGGTAAATGTGGTGTTTACCAGCTTAATCTTAAAAAAAAAAAAAAAAGTTACAGTGTCTAAGTTTATTAGCTTGGTTTTTAATCCATCACTAGGCCAATTTGAAGATATACTCCATGAGAATATATGCTCTAACTAGTTCAGAGCTACATTCGAATGGAAAATAATGTTAATTATAATGTTTATTCAAATTGACAAGTCAATTAAATTAAAGTTTTAAAATCAAAATTGAACACCCAACTAAATGGTCAGTGAATTTTATAATATTTCGTGTAGTTTTAAAAATGGTTCCAACTAATTTCTCAAAAAATTTAATTATACAATGAGATCATATAAATGAATATTCAATTAATTCAAAGTGAAATACTTTTTATCCATTGGATTGTTTTATTTTATTTTATTTCTTTCTTTACTAAAGGGGAGGTGAGAATTCAAATTTTCTAATTTTAAAGAGATTACTAGTTAAGTTATGTTTTTTTTTTTTTTGAGTACATCAATTGGGGGTGGGAGGATTCGAGCTCATAACCTCTTGATCATGAGTCATACGTGAACTATGCTCTTGTTGGCACTAGCAAAGTTATGCTTCTAGTTACCGGAACGTGAACCTTCAAAACAACATTAAAAAAAACAAGCAACAATTTAAGAACAAACCCCCATCCAAATGAAATGGGCCATTACTGGAAACTGCCATTATATTTATAACCATATAATTGGAACTCTAATTATTAATTTCTATTTTTGTCAAAAAAAAAAAAAGGAAAAAATGTTTACAGAAGCATTCACATTCATATAAGGAATATAAATGACTTAGAATTAGATATTCAATGGCCAAACCTTAGGCTTCAAAGCGTCGAAACCAGTTGCATAAGGTTTTAGCAAGCTCTTTTGTTTCATTCAAAGATAGAGATTTAAGAGCCTGAGCAACCGCATCTCCAGGAGTGTACAAATAACCTACCTCCCATTTTGGCTCCTAATCACATTAAAACAACCACCTCTCAGAATTCTGGAAAAATAACTGAAATCCTATGTTAAGTGATCAGTTCGGTTTAATAACTATTTGATTTTTTAAAATTATGCTTATTTTTTTACCATTTAAAATATTTTCTTAAAAAAGATAAAATTCATTGTAAAGAAACGATAAGAAAAACACAACTTTCAAAAAACAAATATCAAACAGGGCCTACTTTTTTAGTTTTTAAAACTTGACTCTAAATTTGAAAACATTTGTAAAATGTTAGAATCAAAACAAAGAAATGTATAGGTGAAAGTAGTGTTTATAAACATAATTTGCAAAAACCAAATAGTTATCAAACACGACTTGATTTTTTTTTTTTTTAACTTTTGCATCGTATTCTATCATGTTAAATTACCATGGGCTCCTACCAATACAAGCTATTAGTTTAGAGTAAAATACTTTAAATGTTGTTTTAAATGTTGTTTGGGGCGTTGAGTGAATTATAATAGACTTATAATAGTATAAGTTATAATAGTCTACGTTTAGGGTGCAAAGTATTTCCATCGGTCATTATAACCCAGACTATTATAACTCACACCCCAAACATTCTAGGTTAACAAAGGGTCTGGATAACTAATTTGATTCACAAGACCAATAGGTGAATTATTAACATGAAATGGGGAGAAAATAATATTGTTTAACCGTTTAATATATTTTGACATAATCGAGATCGGAAGTATGATGCATCAGTGTAAAAGGTTGAGTGTGATATGTGAGATTGATTGGAAAGGCTTCGCCAAGAAATGTTCTTGTCATTACGATTAGCTTGGCCGTTGGGTAGTGGGTTTCAAAGTGACAAAATATTTAGAGAAATAAGTGCTTATTTAGCTGGCTTGTGGTTTTGAATTGCATAAACTAATTGCTAGCATCTCTCAATGAAGTGACCAAGGCAAAAACTCCAATATACAGTAACTGATGAAAGAACAATGAACGTGTACCTGTATGCATGGTGTGATGTGGTTACCAGTTAACTGGACCTTCTCGATCGTGCCATTAATAGATTCGACTCGAGGTTTCAGAGTTTGTTCGAGTAGATCCGTCTCGTCAATCATGTCTGAACTGAACTTCACCTGAAACGAAAGAACATATCAGACAAACCAGAAGCATAAATTTACTCGACAACCCAAATTTGACAGTTACCCTACCAGGAGCGTGTGTTGGACATTGTAAGAACACTTGAAGCAATCTCGATTCTCGGATGGAGTTGGCTTGAACTCTGATACCCCTTCTGTCATCTAATGAATTGAGCATAGTTTATATTTTTTTTTTCACTCAAAGGCAGCTTAAAATACAGCTTAATGAACTCCCAAGTTATCTAAAGTAACGTCATTGGACCTCCACATAAATGTTGTATAAGAAATGAGAAATGGAGATCTGAATCAATAGTCAATGAAATTTTTAGAAAATTGCAAAATTACCTGGTTTACCACTGAGGGCAACTGATCAACAAACTTGGTCAGAGAATTCAAGACTTCTAGATCTCTGTCTGGAACAATAGCTCCAGCAGCATCAAGCAACATCTTCCATGCATCCTCTGCATATAAACAATAGAAAACTAAAGTTTGAGAGACATAGAATGATAATACCTTAACAGAACTAAAATGATATTGAAATATAAAAGGTAAAGAACTACAAGATAAACCAAGTAATTTGAGGTGTACTTGGACCCTCCTTCTCTTGAGCATTCCCACTCAAGCCTAAAATCACTAAACAAATTTCCTAACTTCCTTCTTTTCCATTTTCTCTATTTATAGCCAAACACCATAACAAACTCTCTATTTAATTACTAATATACCCTTATAATTTCCCTAATCTCCTTCTAATGGCATTCCCATCATAAACATATCAAAGATCAAGAATATAAGTATATGCATTAGTCGCAAGCAACAAGTAATAATTAAATTGAAATTAAAAACCAAGAGTAGATGTGAAGCATGAAACAATGAGAATAAGCTCTAGTCAAAATCTTCAATACATTTTTTTACTCGAACATAAAATACTAACGGTTAATCCTATACTGCTTTATCAACATGGGCTCTAGTCAGAATCAGTGGGGAGTTCATACAGCACTTCAAGGTATTAAATCTCTTTGAAACTACAAAACTAAACAATTAAACTCTATTACTGAAGCAATAAGTTCAAATATAGCAACTTAGAAGAGTAGTAGATGGTGTAGTTAATTGGGGCGGTTAGTACTTTCAAATTTACATGTCTTGTTCTCTTTCAAGAATCAGATGGAGATATTCATATATTACTTGATATTGTGGCCAAGAAAAATATCAAATCTAAGCATGGATGCAGAATTGTAACGACCGACTTACATAGGGTCGTTACAAGAATCTTAATTACGGTACCAGAGACATACTAAAAAAAGCATAAGCTGAGACAGGATATGCTACCTGAGACACTCCTGGCTATTGAGTAAACTGGAGATGCTTGTACAACTGGCATCATCTGACTGGTTAAAGGGCCCAACTGCATAAAGCAGCATTTCAATCAATGCAATCAATTAGAATAAAGTAGCTTATGTCATGCACAGATTTCTTTGATGTCTATCTCAACGGCATGCCCAATTTATTAGCTGGTTTATAACAAAGTAAATTAGCTCTGATTGTAGATTATTAGCTGGCTTATAACAAGCCATAAATATTTTCCCCCTTCCCATTTTAATCCCTCAAGATTTACCGTGCAACATGAAAGCACTGTACATGCAAATGAATCTTGCTCAGAAATCTAGAAGTGAATGATCGCTACACTCTATCTTTGGGTCAAGCAATAGCATGCATACATGAAATTTCATTTTGAAAGTGAAGCTCAATTAGTTCAAGAAATTACGTGAGAAAATAAATAAATAAAAGAAAACCAATATTGCTCCGAAAAAAAATTAAATATCACTCAGAATGAGCCCCCTATAACACACCTAAACTTCCTCGAACTGAAAATTTAAAATTATGCTTCATTTTGATTTCCACACCATGCTCATCCAGATAGATCATAAGAATTATCAGGTTCCATAAACAGAGAAACTAGAAAATCCCACAGAAAAGAAAAATATGAAAGGTTTATAGAAGTCCTAAATCAGATCATTGCATCAAACGTTTACTACAAATTTAACAAAAGCAAAAGTCCCCGAGGTGGAAGAGACAAGAAGGTTATCAACATAATTGTGCAAGCATTACATTTCTACACTGCCCCAGTCCTTATTCACTCTTACTGCAGGGAAGAACAAATTTTATTCTACTAGAAAGAAAAATGCATTTGGCTCACAGGTTAGATTTGTGTAATCTTGAGTTAAGTTTGGTAGATTTTCTTATTCCACACTATGGGTTTGTCAACCCCTTCGGCTACACAATCTCCAGAACAAGATACATAAACTCAAACTTATATAGCTCACATTTTCAACTACATACCAACTTATAAATCATAATCCTACAAAACATAGGTTAACTCAATTAGTCATGTTTTTGTAATCCATCTTCTTGTACAATCTAAACAAACATCTCCTAAGGTAAATACAACCCTATTTGATAACCATTTGGTTTTTAAAAATTGTGCTTGTTCTCTCACATTTTCTTCATAATCACTTTCATTTTCATTAAGGAAACATTTGAATTATTAGCCAAATTCCAATATCAAAAATAAGTTTTAAAAAACTTAGCTTGAGTTTTTGAAAACATTTGTAAAAATTAGATAATAAAACCAAAAAAAAATCGTAGGTAAAAGTAGTGTTTATAAGCTTAATTTTAAAAAACCAAATGGTTATCAAATGGGACATATTGGCTCAAATATTGAATTTGGTATCTTTTCCATAAAAGGTCACTCTATGAAGTGGAAAAGAATTGATACTTTGGAGCATGCATAAGCCTGAGCAAAGAAAACATGAAATCCAACAAAAGATAAACAGTGATCCATGCCAAATTTACCTGCTCAAAGTAAGGAACAGCCTCTGTTGCTGGCCTGTTGTTGAAGGAGATTATAGCATTAGCCTTCCACAGTGAGAATATTATGTCACACAACCATAGAAATTGATAATCAGAGATACCAAAGCCATAGTGATTAGCTTGCCAGTTGTGTCCCACTCCATTTTCACAAGCAAACTAAATAACTAAAACCAGGGGAAAAAAATTAAGAAGCCAAACCTTAGGTATCTTCTCAGCGAAATAGCACCCTGTAAGTACTTGCAGAAGCGCGCCATTACTACCATTCAAGAACAAAAACGAAATTACCTCAGCATTTCTTTTCTATGGTAATGAAGACGAATAAGAGTAAACTCACCTATGACCCACAGAAAATAGTGGGAGATTAACGAGTTGAGCAGAAGAAATATCTTCATCGGGCAATCCGGACGCTAAAATGGTATCCAAACAGGCATGAAACCTCTCAAAAACTTGTCTCGTAGCATTGGCATGATCGAAAGTCACATTGTAAGGTACTGAGATTATCAGAAACCCTTCCTTTGCCAAAAGCTCCATTAAGTAGCTGCACCAAAATGCAAGCAATAATAGTAAAGAACACAGAAAAGGGAAAAAGAATAATAATAATAAAAATAAGCAAGACGACGGAGAAATGGAAGGAAAAAAAACCTGTAAGTGACTTCAGGAATAGCTCCGATGAAAGCGCCGCCAAGGAACTTGATGATAGCGCGAGGCGGCTTACCCCTCGGCGGCGGTATCACCAAACAAGATTCCAAACGCTTGTAAATCTTGTTGATATTCGAATTTCTACCGCCATATCCATAGCTACTGCTTCCTCTGCCGGCATATCCTTTCGAGATCATCTTAGAAGCAGGCGAAGTTCCCGAGACTAATGTAGCAACTCGGTCTGAAAATTCAGTGACAATTAGGGGAAAACAATCTCCGATCCTTCTTTTGAGAGTATATTTGCGTCTGTTATTTTTGTTGGATAGGAGAATCCATCGATGTCGACGGCCTAAGACGGCGGAAGAGGACGACAAAATGTTGGCGCCGGCGGCGGTGGCGGCGGATGCTTCCATATTGTGAATGCTATTCCGACGTTACTGGAAGTTCGGACCAAAGTTGTGTGGCGATTATAATGTTTAGAAGAACAAAGACAAGTTTATGCTAATGATTCGGCCACGAAGCCAGTTTCATTTCCTTGAAATTAAATCGGGATGGAAAATTGCCTGATTGAACTAGACAAATTTGTTAGGCCCGTAAGAAAGGAAGTTGGGTTTTTTTGTTATTTTTAGTTTAAAAATAATGTTGTTTGGAAACAAATATAAAATATAATATTTACTTAAATCAAAATCATCTCTTTCTAGTTGGATCGTTCTTAATAATCTAAAATTTGGAATGATTTAATTTTTTTCCCAAAGTTCAACGGGAATTATGGTCAAGGGTACATGTATAATGTCTTAGCTGTATTAGCATCAGAGAAAAATTTAGGTGCAGTTTGACTGCACTGCATCTATCTCATGTGCACTTTCATACCATAAATTTTTCTGTTAAAAAAAATATATTTTTTTATTTTTTTATTTAGAAAAGTGACCAACACGTGACATGGGTGCAACCAAATTTTTCTCTTAGCATAATAGTGTATAATTTGAATTTGATTTAGTATATCAATTAAAACATAGATTATCACAAAAAATAATAATAAATAAGCAACTCACTTTTAAAAGATCAACTGAAGTATAGCTTGATTGGTCAAGACATGCTTGACGAGAGATGTGAGATTCAAATCTTCATACTCAATTTTCACCCACTAAAGTTATATATAATTCTATATGAATTTACTTGAGTTTTGCATTATTATTATTATTGGTAAAATGTAAACTACTTTACTTGCATTTTAAGTCATTTTTCTTTTAAATAAAATGACCAATCTAAACATAACTAAGTAGATAAAAGGACCAATTATCATCCTAAAAATAGATAGTTTAATCTCTAGCCTCATCTTTACAATAGTTAACTAAAAAAAATGCCCATGCCACCCTCAAATAGAAATTCATCTCTCATCCAAACCACATATCAAATCAAACTTACTAATTTTGTTCCTTATTCTTTGATTTCATGTACATGTTAGATCTACAGCTTAACTTCTCACGGCACTTGTTAGTATAACAAATCTTTTATAAGCCTGCATATTTTATTTTTGGATGGTACGAAAACTTATTCTTACTTATAAACTTGGAATTTTCTCTCATCTAATCAATATGATAATAACATCGACATGAGCATAGCTCAAAAGATTATATTATTGATTAAAATATCATAGATTCGAATCTCCACCCGACGTATAGTTGAACTCAAAATACTGCTTCAATAGAAGCTAGTTGTAGTCGATACCATACCTAAACTAAACAAATCCTTATCACCCAATCAAGATAACCAAAATATTGCAACATTCTAATAACACAGAAGAGATGAAAAACTGTGCTCTATAGTTTCAACTATAAAAGAATAGCTAAAAATTGAAGCTTCAATATCAAGTCTCAGAAAAATCACATATAGATTACCCTTATTATACATCACTTAGTTATTGACTCCCCGATACTAAGACATTGCAATACAATTCAAATGTACATATATTCACCCCCACGAACAGCATTTGCAGCTCCTTTTCTCTCTTCTTCGGCCTCCTTCTCTCGCTCCTTCCAGCTCTCATAAGCATGGTCATCGGTGGGCAATTCATGTCGACAGATCGGACAAGAGTTATGCTCATCCTACAATAAATTACGAGCTTTAGCACAGGAAGCGCTTAAACTAAGAAAGAATGAGCTTCAAGCATTTATAGAGACCAATCAAGTCAGCACATTACCAGCCATGGCTTCAAACAAGGTGGGTGGAATGTGTGCTTGCAAGGCAATTCCTGCATCTTGTCATCAACAGCTAAGTTTTCCCTGCAAATGGCGCATTGTACATCTCTTCCTAGCTTGGCAAGAACTTCCTCTGTTATAGTAATTACAGGAAGTTTTGCGACGACTTCTTTACTTGCAGGCGGGACTTTTGGTGGTCCGCTAGCTGTTTCCAAATCCATGAACTAAATAGACAGAAAAGAAATATGTTATACTACAGCTACTCAAATGGTTTAAGCATTTGAAACAACAGCACTACCAACAAGCAGCACTCAAAAATGTCAGAATCCCACAGCCAAGACTTGGCAATCTCTATGAGTGTCCGAGCCAACTTACATGCACCTCGACTAATCTCACGGGACAACTGTCTGACTTTACTAAATTTGGTTGTCAGAATACACATAGGATATTAAATCCTAAGTAGCCACCATAGATTGAATTCATTCTCTCTAAGCTTTTTATTTTTTCATGACCCTTATTTGACCACTAGGCCAACCCATGGCTTACCATTATTCTCAACAAATTGTGTTGACTATGTGTCTATATAGATATGCACAAACTGCTACATCTCCTTATAGAAATGGTAATAAAAATCAAGTCATACAAATTTGAACCATGAGATCATCCAATGCACATCCTTCATTTTCTCTCCATGGTAGAAATAATAAATTTGCTGCAAATATGATAGGTTAAGGTATATTTGATCTTTTATATATTTATTAAAACTTCTTTGTGTGAGTTTGGATATTAATTTGATTTATAAAACCAACACATGATTATTCCTATCAATTGGGGGAAGAGAAGACATTGTTGGGGTTTAAGTCAATATTTCATACTATAATACCTTGTTAAATCACTACTAAACTAAAAAAAGCTTAAGCTGGTAGGTTAGGGTACTTTTACAAATATCCTAAACAAGCTATTCTCAAAAAAGCCCGAGGATAGCACTGATAAAAAACTTGAAATGAACATTACCCCATCAACAGCGTTCTCTAGATTTTCAATAAGCGCTTGAAGAATATCAGCAGTATTCTCAGAAGTGTTGTTGTTCTCAACCGGACCTTGAGAAGATTCAGCATTAAATAGCGTGGCTGCAGCGGCTGTCAAGAGGTTTGACTGCACCAGCCACTGGGGCTGGGGTGGCTCTGGATCAACAGTGAGATGGCCCTCAAAGAGATAGCCTGAATCAACATAAGAACATATCAATTCTTACATTTAAACAAATAGCCAAACAATTTAATGAAAAACTTAAAAGTATGTTTGTAAGGAAAAAAAGGAATCTAAACCAGTACCTCCATTTGATGAAGTACTTTGTGGAGGCGGAGATGGATTGTCAATTTGGTGCAGAATTTCCTTGGCCTGAGATACGCAAGCCTGTACGTGTTGTCTCTCA
This sequence comes from Trichosanthes cucumerina, assembly GCA_036507285.1. Lineage (NCBI taxonomy): Eukaryota > Viridiplantae > Streptophyta > Magnoliopsida > Cucurbitales > Cucurbitaceae > Trichosanthes > Trichosanthes cucumerina. The sequence continues at coordinate 100,248,167 of CM071835.1, forward strand.
GAATGATCAGAGAGCAGAGTCAAAGAAAACTCAAAAAGCTTGAGACCAGCAAGCCAAAACCCTGGGGCCGTAAACCTCGTCTTCAATACTGTTGCAACTCGGCAAATTACGGAATAGAACTGTCATCAAACAATTAATATTTCAACAATTCAACTCCACGGACAAAATTTAGATTCGAACAAAAGATTATATCGCCATACTAGTACAAACCAACGAGATTTCACGGAAATTACAAATTCCACAGGAAAAGAATCACATAACGAGACAATTTCACACAAAATGGAAAATTGAATAAAAAGATGGGAAAGATGAATGACCGATTTGCGTAAAGAAGGAGAAGCAGTAGGATAGCGATCTTGAAGCAGAGAAATAATGGTGGAAACTGCTTCCTCGAATCTCTGTTTCTTCCCCAAGTCTTTGTGCAATTCCTCCAATCTTGATGTCACTGAATCCTCCGATTCCATTTCTTCTTCCTTCTCTGATAACAATTTTCTCCTCTTTACGAATTTATAAATCGAAACCTCTATGAATCGGAGAATTTCTTGACGAAGGGGTAATCGCAAGCACGAACCCGACCCGGGCGACGCTACGATGTTGACGATCCGCCACCGCCAGAACCCACGCGCGGATGTAGCCGTAGCAATGAAGATATTCAATAATCTTTTGTCATAATATTTAGGCTAAATTATCAAAAATAGCCCCAAGCATGTCATCTTTTAAAAATACTTCTACTCTTTTTAAAGTTGTAATAATATTTTTTTTTAATATTTTAAAATTTCTTTACCGTAAAAATCTGTTAGAATATTGGATAAAAAATTGACATGGTGAGTGATGGTCTGAGTGACATAACGGTAACTATAACGCTTAACTGGATTAAATCTGAAAGAATGACATTTTGTCACGTCGAATTTTCGTCCAACATTCTAATAGATTTTCTATTAGAGTAATTTTGTAAGGCATTTTGTCACGTCAAATTTCCGTCCAACATTCTAATAGATTTTCTATTAGAGTAATTTTGTAATGTTTATGAAGGTTAAGGGTAATATTGCAACTTGTAAAATAACATAGATATTTTTTTAAAACTAATTACAAAATTCAAGTGTGTTTTTTATGTTTTAGTCTGATCTTTATTAGAGTTTAGGGTTAAATTTTCATTTTTGATCCTATGACTATATGAGCTCAAGATAATTTCAATTTTAAGTTTAATCAAATTTAATTTTGAATTTCCTAAATTAGTTAATTTTCTATAAGTTTTTTTAAATTCATGCGATTGAACTTTTTTCAATTGAATAAAGTTAGATTTTGATATCATGAGAATTTAGGTTAGTATTATGTGCATTGACTATTCTCATGCTACTATAGGACCTACAATATAGGGTTGTCAAGAAACACTTCGATTTATTAATTTGAGTATGTGGCCACTATAAAATTTTAATCCTTACCTCTAAAGTCTCCAAATTCCTTCCCAAAATCTATTGGTCATATTTTTTTAGGACAAAAACGTACCTTATGATGGATCAATAGGGATCTCTTATTATGTGTTGTCCAATTTTTAGTGGTGGCTAACGAGAGAATTCTTGCAGACTAGTTAGAAGGTAAGTTTTATTATACCTTTTTTAAGTACATATTTTTATGTAGGGCTAGGTCTGGGTATTATTATTATTTGCTATATTCAGGCATTTGCATAATTGAGATTAAATATTTTGTAACTTTCTTTTCTTTTATATATATATATATATCATTTCATTACTTAATTCGATGAACTAATTTAAAGTGATTTTGTATTTTCGAGTTGATAAACGGAAAATTTTGTGTGTGTTTTTATTAAAAAAAATGTGTGATCGATAGGTGATGAGTATCTACCCTAAACTAATTATGGGAGAATGGTAGTTGACAAGATACCAATACAGTGATTTCCTATTCATGCTGTACTCTTTCCAGAGTAAAGGTACAACCCTTGTGCTGCAATTCACCTACTGGATCAAAGTTGCACCGAGTAACTCGAAAGCAGATTCTGAGCAAAGTTGAGGTAACTTCTCAACTGAACAGTAAAATTTTTAGTTTACAACAAAAGTAAAGCATTATTTACCTTCTCTGTAATAACAGACTTCATCTACTGAAAATCAAAAGAAAGCTACAGACTGAACAGTAAAATTGCCATACTATTAGGATATTAACCAGCAGGTTATTAAAAAAGAATCTACATCTCTCTCTCTCTTTCTCTATCTGCCTCTCCTTCTACTCTCAACTTCTTGAATTTCATTAGCTAAGTCAGCTAACAAAACAAAGAATTCAGAAACAAATAGGAAAGCTTACAGAACTAAAACAGCTATAGAACAATTTGTTTTGAAAAAAAATTAATAACCAGTTGGAGTTAATGATGTTATCTCCTTCTCATGTCATACAGAAGCCTCAATCCTAGGCTCAAATGAAAAGGCAGACATAAACTCCACAGCTTCACCATTCATATAGCATTTGGGCAATTCGGTCCACTGATTCTCGACAAGATCGCAGAGTAGATACGTATATAGCTCGTTAGAATTCATGCATATGAGTATCTGGTCGCCAGCGCCAACACAGTTAATATCGACCTTCTTGCCATACCACTCGTGCGACATTGCAGGAGGCAATGCTGCAATTTGATGCCAAGTTCGAGCCTCCTCATCGTATCTCCAAACTCTAAGGCTTGCTGTTTCGAGAAACTCAGATAACATAACAACTAGCATCTCACCTCGACACTCAACCACGTCGATGGAGTACTCTGAAAAGACAGGCAAGAGCCTGGGGTACTCCACGAAGCATCTCTTGCTCAGATTACAAGCCATGATAGTCCCAGAGGAGCTAATGAAGTAGACAATATCCTCCCCGTTCTTGTTCGTAATGACCGATGAGTATTGCTTGGATGGACTTCTCTGCATGTTTGTGGACACTACATTTCCTGTCCTACTCAGGAAGTACACAACAGTATCATCATTGAAGTTGAATTCGATAGAATCATCAACTTTTCTACTCAATGTAACATCGTCGTCCCAGCAACCCATGGTCGACCGGTAGACTTTGAACCGGAGCTTTGGAAGTTGGCCATAGACCAGTACAAGCTTGTAAGAGCCCTTACAACCGTCAGGGTCTGCACTCATCACAATGGCATGAAGAGATTGATTTTTCTGGTCAAGGTCTACTGGAGGAAGTTCACTACATGAATCTGTCAAAGGATTAGACACAATAAAGTTGCCTGATGAATTGCGAAAACAGATCAAACCACCAGAGGCTGCAACGGGCATCGAGTCCAGATGACGATTCTGAAGGAGGTGTGGATAGTTAAGTTGCTTCCAATTTTTCTCAGTCGAGTCAAAAACAATTGAACGGTTGAGATGTGGATCAACCATGAAAAACCAGGGATCGCGTGCAGAAATGTCCGAGCATGCACACTTGAAACTTGAAGAAGCTGCAACCGATTTCCATCTTTTGCACACTGAAGAAAGGCGAAAGAATGCCGAGGTTGGTAGCCTCGAAAGCACCCTTTCGAGAATATCTTGATTGAGATCATCCAAAGAGAAGTTGCTCAACATGTTGTTTTCTCCATCATTTCTCTTTCTCTTCCGAGTCACCCCCAAATCACCATAAGCATCACCAAGCTCCATTAGCAGAAATATCTGAGAAATCACTGCAATATCAAACAAACACAAATCTATCAGTTTCAATCATAAAAGCTCATTTCAATCAATCCCAAAAGCCCCAAAATAGTAACTAGACGAAGAAGAAGAACGAACAAGGATCTCAAATCAAATCTGTAAGAAGAAGAAAAACTCCATTTCCCGTCTTTCCCTCTCCCCCATATTTCTCGTTTTGGAGCAATTACATAAGAAAAACCCACCACTGCATAAATCAGTGGATCGTACCAATTTACAGTAAAATTCATCAAAACCCACCACTAAACCCTGATCAATGGATCCAACCAATCTCGAGAGAAAGTCATCAACAAAAAACACAAAACTCGAAACCAAAGCGCTCCACAAATTACAACTCCAGAATCCAGATAGACAACAACAGAAATCCGATTCAATCCACAAACCATAGAAATCAAGGCAAAAATTCCGCCGCCGGCGAGGGAAACAAAATGCAGAAACGTCCGCCGAGCGGATCTCAAACCCTCAGACCCCAACAATCAAACCCAAAACCAAAATTCACAGTCAGCGTAAAAACAAAGCAAATCGAAACAGAATCACAAAAAATCAACAGACCCAGAAACAAACATGAAATGAAAACAACAAAACACAAGAGAAATTAGAGAATGCACCTGCTGGAGAAATCGGGGAAGAAGCTGGAATCGAAGGAAGCGATGGGACAGAAGTTGAGAGCGACAGAGTAAACTGGAGTATCTAGGGTCCTTATAAATGGGATTTGAAGGGCTGAAAATTGGGAAAGGAAAAAGAAGGAAGCATACGAGGGGAGGAGAAAAATAAGAAAAGGGTAAAAGAAAAGGGAAGGGGAAAAAGAGAAAGGGAGCTATGGAGGAAGAAGAGAAGGAAGCTTCGAGGGTAGTGGCTTTTGTAGGCGTTGACACTTTGTTACAGGGAGCAAGAGAATACACGAGTGGATAGAAGAAGAAGAAGAAGAAAAAAAGAATTGTCAAAAGAAAAGAATACAAGAGAGAATACGATTCTTAATTGTAAATACAAAAAAGAAAGTAAGAGCGAGGAGAGAAGATGAGTTGACTCTGGTTCACGAGTGTTTGGCTTTGGATTCGTCTGGTGGGTGTTTTTTTTTCCCTTTTCCTTTTTTCTTTTCTTTTTCCTTCATTTTTGTTTTTTAATCAAACTTCCAATCCCAAAAGAAAAATGAGATATCTTTCATTAACTAAGTTCACGTTGGTCTCTATATTGTTATTGTTCTTTTGAAAAATATAATAATCGTTAATTCTCAAACTTTTATCGGTGTTGTGTCAATTTAATTTTTATTATTTAAAAAGATTTTAGGCTAAATTATATATATATATATATATATATAAATAAAGTACCTTAAACTTTACTCTTTGTTTCAAAAAATGCCTATATTCTTTCCAAAGGTATTATTCTTAACCTTCCATACACATTTTAAGAACTATCCTTAAATTTAAAATTGATTAGATTGTTGGATGAAAATTAAAATCGATGCGACAATGAATAGAACAACGTGGCGGATACTATGACGCTTGCTTGGATCAAGCCTCAAAGAACGACATTCAAATATGTCGATCATCCAATATTCTAACGGTTTTTCTACTCCAAGGATATTTTTGAAAGATTTGGGATAATATTACAACTTTTGAAAGAATATGAGTATTTTTAAATAAAAATGACAAAGTTCAAGAGTATTTTTTATAATTTATTCAATATTTTAAGACCCTAAATTTTTAGGAGTTGTTTAGGGGTGCTTAGTGGGTTATAATATCAGAGGTTATAATAATTTGTGGGTTATTATAGTCTATAGAATCATATAATATTATTTAAAATGCATAGTAGTATAATATGAGATTATAATATCATATGTTTGGGGTGTAAAGTATTCTATAGATTATAATAACACAAGTTATTATAACATGTGCCCCAAACAGGCTCTTATGTCAACATGAGTTAAATTACAAGTTTTAGTTCTTGAATTTTCGTGTTTATGTTTATTTGGTCTTTAAACTTGATGTCTAATACGTCGTGAACTTTCAGATTTGTGTCTATTTGGTCCATGAATTTAAAAATTGTCTACTAGGTCCTTAAACTTTCAATTTTGTGCCCAATAAATCTTATGAATTAAATGAAATCCAAAGTACACTGACCAAAATGGTATTTTAATTAAAGATTTTGCATTGGACTTTAAAAAGTGTCTAATATATATTTGTTTATAAATGTCTAACATGTTTCTGAACTTTCTATTTTGTGTCTAATAAGTCATATACGTTTGCAATGTTTTTAAAATTCATGGGTGTAATAGCATGAAATTGAAAGTTTAGTGTCCTATTAGACAAAATTTAATTATATATCTAATAGATCTGTTAATTTTTAGAACTTTTTTAGAAATCTTGAAAATGCTAATGACTTATTAAACACAAAATTAAAAGTCTAAAAACATATTAGATAAATCTTAGGTATGTGATCACCATGGATTGAACTCATTCACCCTAAGTAGGGGTGAGCAAAAAGACCAAAACCGACACGATCGATTGAATCGACCGAACCAGGCAGGGCGGTCGGTCGATTTTTAATGAAGATTCGATTGAAATTCGGTTTAGCCTTCACAAAACCAACCGAACCGACCGATTCCTTAAAATATATATATATATATATATATAATAATAATAATAATAATAATAATAATTAAAAAAACTAAAAAACTAAAAAAATTTCTCAAAATAATTAAATAATAATTAAAAAATAATTATAAATTATTAAATAATAATTATAAATATTTAATATTTAATTAAATAAATATTTTTATATATATATATATAAACCGACCAAATCGACCGAACAAGAATCGATGGAATTGGTTGATCGATTTTGGTAAGGATCTTTAAAAAAAAAAAAAAAAAACGACCGAACCGACCGCCCTTGGTCGGTTCGGGGGTCGGTTGGGGTCGAAAACCGACCCCGACCGACCGATGCTCACCCCTAACTCTAAGTTCTCTACCTTTTATGATTCTTAACACTAGGTCAACCCATGATGGTTAACTGCTAACCTAAACATAACTCAAATAATTAAATCTATTTATACATCTATCTCAAAAGTTAGATATTTTAATTTATACATCCACGTTACTAAACTAAAAAAAACAAAAGAATTTCTTTAGTTAAAATGTCATTTTGGTCCCTATGTCTTATATTTCACTTTATTTGTAGCCCTTATACTTTCAAATGTTCATTTTTAGTCCACATAATCTTAATAAATCTTATAACTAGTCACTCGAACTTAATTTTTATTTAAATTGTCAAATAATAATAATAATAGTTTTTATGTAATAAAAAACACCATGTGAATATATTTTTAAAATTTATAAAGGAAAACTAATTGGATTATAAATGTTATTTGAATAATAAAAACTAAATGTAAGGATTCATTTTAAGATTAATTAAAAGCATAGGACTAAAATAAAATGAAAGAGTCGATTAGGAATGCATGTTATAATAACTTGTGTTATAATAGTCTATAAGATATTCTACCATTATAACTCAAACTGAATAATTTGGCATGTTTGGCCCACTGGTTATTATAACCCGTGTTATAATAACCTGTGAAACACTCTGCACTCCAGACTATTATAACTTCAGACTATATTACTCTGCATTTTAAAGAATATTATATGCTTCACAGACTATAATAACCCAAAGACTATTATAATCTCCTATTATTATAACTCACTCAACACCCCAAAGGATCGCTAAATAGTTTCAAAAACTCCCTACCAAATATTCAAAATGAGTTCACAAATTTGAAGTTTATAATATAATAATAATATGTATTATTATATTGTGTATATATATTTTATTTGTTTGATTTGTTTGGCTCGAAAGTTGAAACAAAATCCATGCCTTCCCACATGTGACTCTGCCCACTCTCTCATTCTCTCTCTACTTTAACCTTCTCTCTGCCTCAAAGTAAGAGAAAGTGCAGTTTTTCAAAGACAACCCCATTTTTATATTACATTTTTCTTTCTTTTATTTTATTTTATTAAAAATAGATTATATATTTATATAATTACAAATTGTTGGGGGCGTTTTGTTTGGAGATGTTTGTTTGCTGCTGACATTTTCACAGCCAAAAAAGCAGACGACTTATTGCCTTTGCTTTGACACCCTTCTCCTCGTAGAGGGAATCTCTCTCCGAAAATCCCATTTCTCTCTCTCTCTTTTTTTTCTTTTCATTTTTTATTTTTTCTGTGGCTTCAAAGTCAAAACGCCCAGAATCTTAAAGGCCACGAGCAATGCAAGAGTAGTAGTAGTACATAGCTAGAGCCAGCCTAATGCCAACTATTTTTTTATGCAATTAAATAATAGGCTAAATTTATAATATATATATATATATATATATATATATATATATATCCAAGAACATTGTTCTTTTTTTCAAATGCTGCAATAAAAGTTATTGTTAGAGTAAAAATCTATTAGAATGTTGAATGAAAAGTTGATGTTATAGTGACTAAAATATTTGTTTGGATTAAGTCTAAGAATGACGTTCTATCATATTGACTTTTCATATAACATTTTAAGGTGTTGTTTGAGGCACTGAGTGAGTTATAATAGTATGTGAATTATAATAATTTGTAAAATTATGTAATATTGTTTAAAATGTAAAGTTATTTAGTATGAGTTATAATAATATAGGTTTGGGGTGCAAAGTACATAATTATAACATGCACCCTAAACAACCCTAAAGGTCTATTTGGGTACAGATATTCGGCACCGCAAACACAAATTATTATTACTCCAAATTCAAACTCTGCATTTTAAATAATATTATATAATTTTACCGACTATAATAGCCGACCTACTATTATAACATATGTTATTATAACTCACTTAACATCTCAAACAGTCCCTAATAGATTTATAATTTGTGATACTTTTGAAATGTTTATGAAAGGTTAAGAGTACATTTTTGAAACAAATACCGAAGGAAGAAAAACAAAAGGGGGGGCCAAAAAGGAAAAGCCGTAAATTGCGTTTCTTTTGGTTTTTGTTGGAGTAAATGGACATTTTAATGGAATGGCATTGGCAATATATTGGTATGAAAACAAAACAAAACAAAAACACTAAAGCAGAGATCTCGATGCCCCTACTCTCAATCTCTACTACACGCCTATGTATGCCTTTTACAGTCCCCTTGTCAACCCACCTTGTGCGCCTATCCGCCGCTTTGCTTTGGCCCCCCCTCCCCCTCCTTTGCTTTCCCTTTGTGTATTATTCTATATTCTAAAATTCTTCTTTTGGAATTTTATAACACTACTTGGGTTGGGGTTCAAAGAGAAATGACTGACTTCATTGGATTGCTCCTGTCAACTGATCTAGCTCAATTGTTTGTCTTTCGTTTGATTTTATAAAGTATGTAACCAAGAAAATAGTTTGTCTAATTTGGCTTCCTTGGGAGGTTTGTTTGATTCAATTTTATAAATTATGTTCAAATTTTATTTTGATCTTTTTTAGAGTAGAGATGAGTATTGGACAAGTCAATGAAAGGTAATGTCAAAAACTAAAATAGTGACTTTAAAAGTTCATAAGAATTTAAAGGGTTATTTTTTAAATTAACATTTTAAAAATCTAAGAATCAACATGACATAAAACTAAAAGTTTAAGAAACAAAATGCGACTTAAAACTTATAGATTAAAAAAAAATATATGTATATGTTTTTATTTCACCTATGCTTCTTATGGATCCATATCCATTTTTCATTTCTTTGTTTAGTGAAACACACACACACACATATATATATCACAGCTTGCCTGCAAAGTGAATCATTCAATAATGAAAAGAGATGTGAAACTAACAATTTGCCAAGGCTAGAACACAAGGGCAAAAAGAGAAGCTCATTCTCATTAGAATTTATAATGAATGCATTAGAAACACTCGAGGTCAATCTTTAGAACTGAGTTTTAATTTCTGTTAGAAAAAAAAAACTAAGAGCCTAATCCCTACTGAGCTCTAAAATAAGTTATCCAGATAATCTGTAACCTAATCCTATTGCATAAGAGTAGTGGGAATCAATACTTTGATGTGTTTACGGACTTCCACAATGAGTAATCGACACCGAGATCTCTGCTAATAGTGAAACCTCAGAAAAAAAATTCCCAGCTCAAACCTCATTTCAAGGATGACTGGTTGATCGGAGACGTATGATCGAGCGAGTGGCAGCGAGACAATCTCTACGACTAAACATCATTCATCAACTCCACTTGGTTCGTTCCGCTTGCATCTTCAAACTTATGGCCCAGACAGAGCAATCCCGAATTAGTCTTGTGAGTTTCAGCAGCAGATGTCTCGTTGAATGAATAGTTACTTTGATTATTTGTCGCCAGTTGTTTACTGGTGTGGTCCAAGAGAGGAACAGTTTCATCTCCATGTATGTGCCCATTGGCACAAACATTGACGTCTTGTGCTAGAGGAGAACTCGTCTTGCAACTAATCATATCCGTATCTTCTGAATCGTCTCTTGCAGTTCCGACATGATTCACAGAAACGTCCTCGCCATAAGAAACCTCCATAGGAACAGCTGACTGACAATTATCATTTCCACTTGCTGTACTTGTATCAATTGGAACTGTTATCAAAGGTTTGTCATTCAACAATAAAGGAGAATTCTTCCCAAAACAAGAAATGTCCTTTGGAACAGATGAACTTGTTCCGACATCATCAATATTGTCCCTTACAGCTTCAGCAGTTACTCCGAAAGCTGACCTGCAAGTACGAGCCGAAACCCCGTTTGAAGTAGACGACTCAGGTGAATCTTCATAATACAGTCTCACAGGTTGTGGCTGAATGTCGGGGGACCCAGTAAAATTATCAGAATGCATACAACCAACTGTTGAATCAGAATTAGAAGAACAAATACGATTCACAAGTCCTAGTTCAGCACTTTCGACTCGTCCATTAGTGCAAAGATCCAATTCAACATTCTCTTTTTTTAGTTGATTTAGTTGATTGTTCCCCATAGATTCAACAGTTTGAAGACTTGAAGATCGCGGGCGAACCCTGCAAAGAATCAGAGCAAATGGGACTGTTAGACATGTCTACTCCATCAATAACAGATGAACAATAGAGTTCATGTGAAAGCTTATTTTATTTTCCACCCATATCCAAGTCAACGAATTCAGGGGGAGTAAAATAATAATAAATCAAATCCTGAAGAGAAAAATATACCTGGAGTACAAAATCATGTAAGCTCCCTGAGATAGCACCTCGTCCAAATCAACTTTAAAAACCTGAACGTAAGTGGCAGCATATAATATATTAGGCTTGGATAACATATAATATATTCCAATGAGATGTTAAACCATACGAAAGAACTGCCTTCAAAGCTCATGTATTACATCATTATGACAACAACCATATCAACTTCACCAACAAGGATACACCCCACCAACCTAAGTTGCAAATTAACTGATTAAGGCACATACCCTCGACCAAGATGACAGAGATTAGTATCCCCCACCCCCAAATGCATTCCATGATGGAAGCAAAGTTCAAAACACAGCTATAGGTTGCATTACCCCAGAATCAACTCCAGCTTTAACATCAATCATACAAATAACAACTTTATCAATGAGTACCTTACAATACCACCATTATCCAGTTGCAAAATCCAAAAATATAAGGCTTGTAAATAATGAGGATTACAAATTTCAGTGACCGCCTCATAAAGTTAGCTTATATTCACGTATCTAGGTCAACTAAGCATTGCCTAGCATCTACTAGCAAAAATTTAACAGGTGCAAATAATTTACCTACACACTAACCACGAATTCTTTCAAGTAAAGGTGTGTGCATTTTGAACTGAAACCGTAATATCTTGCCAGGCATACAGCATGTTAGCAACAATGGAATCAAATTTAAGATATAATTCTAGGAGTAACAAGGGATATCGACAACCATAACAGGCACATGAAGATATATTCTTGAATGGTTATGCATTTATGTGCGCAACAGGGTATAGATACACATTCATCGGTATGAATATTTGTTCAGTGCACACAAGCATTTGATGTGACTGTCAATCTGTGTGAGTGGAAAGAGAGAAGGGGGCCAACCTTACAATCATCAATCCTGTACCAATTTCCAACGAAGTCCTTAATGTAGCAGATATAGTGACCAAAAAATGAAGCATTCAGCATATCAACGTGAACAACTACTGCATAAAGCCTGTACACATCGGTACGATCTCCTGCTTCACTCATATAAGGACTGAGATCTAAAGTCTCTGGAAATGTTACTTTCTTGTTGAGTTTCCCAAACCTCCCACTCTGCAAAGTTTTCCAATAGAGACGTAAGGAAAGGGGAAAAAACACAAGAATATCTTTGTTCGTTAGTCTAAATTAACGGTGATCTCAAACACAACTTGTATTATTCTATAGATGAACTACCAATTAAGATTTTTTTTATGAGATCTACCAATAAAGATGTGTTACACTACCTTATCAAAAGAAATCATACATGAAGTGCCAAAAAAGGGCAATAACCATACATTCCATCCTCGTATCATATGTGTGTGTTTCGTGGATGCAGGGAAGGCAAACCACATTTTTGTGCATTAGTTTGCAATTATATTGTTTATGCTATTAATAGGCAGTATAGGAAATAATAAAATTTCTTAAAGAAAACATAGCACGATCAATGAGAAGTGAAATGATATAAAACTCATCTCTCTTTGGATTTCCAACACCAGAGAGTTGTGTGAATAACCCGTTCTTTCGTTAGATGAGAAGCGTTTTTATTATCTCTGAAGTTCTTTCTCTTGTCCTCACCTTACTCAGTTTTCGTTTTTGTTCCAACACTAACCTTTTTGTACTATAGCAAAGAAGAGAGATCAGAGAGGAAAACAAAAAAGAGTGCTTTCTGGATGATGCATGTCAATTGATCCAATCACTATAACCGAAGGTTCTAACATTCAGGTGGCCATGCAACATTTAATGTAAATACTTTGAGCATTAATCTTAAGGACCAAAGCAGATATGAAAGAAGGTGTTCAACCTGAAATCTCTTTAAGGCAATTGTAAGAATATTAGGAGCCTGTTTAATCATGAGACGTTTTGATGCCTTCACATAGTCATTGCACCTACAAACACAAAAAATATACATATCACATAAGAGTCTGGGATGACATGAAAAATAATGACAGAATAAATAATTCAATGATAAAATTCAGTATAGGTCCTCTTCTGGTTAGTTTGGAGGGGGAAATATATTATGAGTTGAGAATGTAATCGGTACCCTAAAATATTGCTCATTATCACATAACAACAGAATATATATGCTGTGTTTCTTCCTTCACCAGCACAAACTACATGTGTATATAAGTTTAAGATCTGACTTGAAATGCAAACATCATATTGAAAAACAAAAACCAGGAAAAAGCAATTACTAATGAGTCAGCAACCCAGTTAAAACCTATTTAAAAAAAAAAAACGGGCATCACATCCAGGGAAGTAGGTAAGCAGTAAGTCACCCTACACAAGTCATCAACTACCTCCTAGATAACAGCTGGGAACAATCAAGGTTACAGGGCCACCTTAAAAAATAAGGTATTTTTAATTCTAGGATATTCAAAATGAATTTGAGTGCATAGTGGACCTAGCGAAAAAGATTGTGCAATGATCAAATTACTAAATCTTGCCAGTAACCCTGTTACTACAGAGAGAGAGACAGAGCAGCCACATACCCATCACATTTGTACATATTATCACCATGCAGCCACTCTACTTTTGTAAATTGATCAAGGCACTCCTCCAATGATGCAGCATCCCCATGAATTTCAACAGTCAAATCCATCATATTTTCATGCTGGTTGGAGACATTATTGCAATTTGTACATATCACCTGGAGTATCAAGATCCAAAACTTCATCAGTCAGTAGCACTAAACACAAAAAATTGGATTCTCTAAATATAAATGCTAAAAAGAAACAAAGGAAAAGCATGAAACTTCTCGCAAAGCTCAGGGAGAAAAAGTATCCATCCACATGACAGATAGTAGCCACATCTCAACTCAACATATGTCGTATTACATTTTAAAGTGGCTTAGTTCAAAAGATCAATTGATTCTTCTTCCAAAATGTAGCCAATAAGAAGAAGGAGAGGAAAAAACAGGTTCAAAGTGAATCTAAAATGGGAAGGCCTACTTAAATGCATTACCTGGGACTGAAGTTGGCCACCAAAAATGTGCTGTATAATGGTTGTCTCTCGGGAATGAGTACGAACAGCTTTCTCTCCACCAAATTCATCAAGGCACGCAAGCTGCATTCTATCAATAGCAAATCTGTAAAACAGAAGTCAACTATTAGATAATTGAACAATTAACTAGTCACAAAGAAGAGTTGATATTTTCCCTACATGGTCGGCAAGATATCATACTAAAAAATAAAAGCAAGACAAATACCTCATGAACTCATGGGCATCTTCCTGCCTTCCATAACCAAGATTTCCACCAATATTAGGCAATCGATGGATAATATTATTGGGTGAAAAGGGTTGACCACTTCGATTAGCTTTTTCAACATGTATTTGAAATTCACAAAAGAAACACCAATCATCGCGAACACCTGAATAAAAGAAGATACAAAATCATGGGTGCATGGGAAGTAAGGCCCAAATGGAGGGGAGAAAAGGAAAAAAGTATAAACGGTGTTTACATTCTTTTTTGTGCCCTTTCTCCAAAAGGAAGGCAAGAAGTGGCCTTGTGAAGGACAGACACTGTAGAACCACATTGGCAAAGCAACTGCATGAAATAGGAAGAGTTAGGCTTTCCTTCTTCTATAACTACAAGATGATAAGTTAGAATCTAACTCACAAGTGATTGAAACTTGAAAGTAATTCATGAATGGTATAATTGTTAGAAATAAGTGAATAATAACCTGTTGCCACAATTTAAGAGTCCACAAGGATGAAACTGATGCTTATCCCAGTAGAAGAGTTTCAGAAATTCATCATAGGGAAAAAGAATCTGATTCATCCAAACACATAAAGATGAACTTCATTAGAAGTACGATATCAATAACAATATTACTCAAAGTGGGGAAAAAAATTATCATCAATCTAGGATAAAAAATGAAGATAACATACATCTTTCGGTTGCTTGATAGGCTTAGAGGCCCTATGAGAAGGTACCAATGCAATTGCAGAGAAATTTTTGCTCGCTGCAGTAGCAGCTTTGGTATTCCTGTGGGTATTTGCAGCTTCACTATCATTGTTATTCCTACTTGTTTGAAAATCCTTGCACTCCGTCTTGTGGCCAGCTTTCCAATGAATTTGTTGGCATGTTGGGGAACTATATTCGAAATGATTTTAAGAAGGAAAAAAAAAAACATCAAAATAAATCTACATCAAAACAAATATATCATCTAAAAGCAAATAAGAATAACAAATACAGAAGCAGTTGTGTAAGACAAAAGAATGCCCATTTAAGAAAAGCTTTGATCTTCTATATAAAAGCAAGACAAAAGTTTGAGTCACCAAAAATTAACGATGTCAAGCAGATAATGAATTTGCTATTAGTCAAGAAATTAAAATAAAAGACACTTGTCCTTGTAGCTACTATGATTCACTCTAGACGAAGTAGATTGTCAAAAACATAGGCTCTATTTAACTTCAAAGAAAATCTAATACCTATAAAGAGCTGCGTCAGAAAGATAAGCGTGAAGCAAAACTAAAAAAAAAAGAAGAAAATCCATATAATATCAGTTTCCAACGCTTCAATCACAAGCTTTATAAAATGATGCAAAAGGGAAAAGAACGCCTCATTATAAAGAGGTCAATGAACTCAAAATGCAAATTTACTTCTTCAGTTCTCGTGCCTAACGCGCCAATGCCTAATGCACCGCGCGCACAAGTTAATACTCTTGAGGCCAACTTGTGCGTCTTCAGTAATTTAATACTACAAGAAATTATCATGGGCGTTCAAATTGCTACATATAATCAAACATTTAAAGTCAATTCAAGCCCCTTAACTACACAGATGGTTTGGAAACAAACAACGAACAATAAATTATTACAATATTGAAAGTTCAAAAAAAAAGAAAAAGAAAAAAAGAAGGGATCCATATAAAGAACAGATCAAGTGCATTGTTACCATATAAAGAGGAGAAAGCAAACTTAGAAGAAGAAGAAAAAGGTCGATTAAAACAATTATTGCCGAAAAAGGGTTGATATTGCCTAACTTGCCTACTGTTACAAACAACTAAAAACCGATAATAAAATTCAAATTATTAACTCGATAGGAATGGCCAATGCAATTAATTTAAACTTGGAAACTTGGAAACTGAAAAGAATACTACTCACCAGTATCGAACGGTCTTACATCGCGAGCACTTCTTCGAGCCCAAATTGCCACAGACGACACACACGGCATCGCCCATGGAAGCAGCGCCGCCGGACATTGAGTTGCAGTCGCCGCCGCTATCGCCTCTTCCCGCCGTTCCTACGCCGCCGGAAGCCTCGAAATTCGCGTCGACCTCAAAGTATTTAGAGGCCGTATTCTTCACCAAGTGCAGCAATCCGAAGATAATCAAGAACACAGTCAATATCAGTTGCAGGAACCAATTGAGATCCAACGTTACTCCAGAGACGTGCATCTAAGCAGCCCCGCCGTTGATCCAAGATTCGTCGCCAATCCTATCGCTTTTCATGGATGAATTCAGCACAGAACTGAACTTCAAATAGATACCGCCAATGAGAGAAAACAAAAATTAAGAGACGAAAAGAAGAAGAAGAAGAAGAAGAAGAAGAAGAAGAAGAGATTATTAGGGCTGCATCCAAGATCAAATCGTCGAACCCAGAAGCGGAAACGGTGAGTGCGTACAAATTAGGCGGCTGTTTCTGTCCTACTCTCTCTCTGTAATTCGACGAAACTGCGATTTCACGATGGGGACAGCCTTTATTTCTTCAGAACTGTCTCTCTTGGGAGTGGAACTTAGGGTTAATTAACAAGAATTTTGGAACTGAAATAAACAAAACCGAATAAGCCTTCGTGTTTATGTAGAAGTTTCTCTCTATTTCCTTTTTCGCATTACTTTCTGCTTTATCTTTATTTATATGATTATATTTCTTTCATACCCCTATTCTTAATATAAATATATATTTATCTTTCTTCAAAAAAAAAAAATATATATATATATATATATATATATTTATCTTTCTCACTGCTACTGGACCTAAAGTTTCTAATCATTAATTTTTTTTAAAAAAAAATTATAAAATATTGGTAGTGTCTCATGGCTCATGCTCCTTGCAACTTTTTTTTTCTTTCTTTCTTATCACTTTAGGATAAAAGATTTCTATGAGGAAAAAAAATATATATGAGACTTTTTTTATTTTTTATGAAGACTTTTATGATTCTTACGTGACAGTAATTTATTGCTTTGAAAAAAAAAATATTGCTTTAACCATTGTTTTTTTTTTCCATCACATGGATGTTTGTTTTAAATTAGAGTGTTGTTGTGGATGATAGTCTTAACCAAAAATCGAACCAAACAAATTGATTCAATGGTTTGATTTAATTTTGAGAATTAAATTTAATATCTTGATTTTCTATTTTAAAAAATTGAAAAATATTGATTCGATTTAATTTTCGTCTAGAAAAAAGTCATTAAAAATGGAACCGAACTGAAGCATATGTATACTTAAACAAATCCTAAATTGAATCTTAGTTTCATCTATTTTCTTTTAATTAATTTTAAAGTAACAAAATGAAATTGTTAGCCTTATGAATTTTTATTGAGGTGTTGAGAGAATTTTTGGGGCAAACAAAATACTAAAATAAGGGTTGAAACTAGAGATGTTCACGGGTGAGGCGGAGCTGGAGAATGGCTTCCATGTTCGCGACCCTACCCCATTTCATTCTTATCCCCGCGAAATTATCTCTTTAATCTCCATAAACGAGACAGGGATTCCCCGCGAAAAATAATTTTCCGTTTATGATTTTCATTTTTTCTATATTTGATTAAATAAAAAATTGAAAAATTCTATTTAAATTGTTAATTCTTAATAAGAGATTTCTATTTAAAATAAACTTTTAAAATTTTCTTATAAAAATAAAATAATATTTAACAAAAGCTTAAAGTTATTGTTCGTTTTATATATACACACATATATTTTTTTTTTCAAAAAAAAAAGAATAAATCGGGCCAATGATGAGGAACGGGACTGTGAAAGATCCCATCACGTCCCCATTTATGGTGAAAATTATTCTCACTTCCTCTCTCATTTCCTGCAAGGATTCCCACTTAGTTAGAGGTGGCTTCCCGCTAAAAAAATGGGCATATCTAACTGAAATCAATAAGTAAAATAGCATAAAATTTGTATAAAAAACTGAGATCTGAACCGAAGAGAAATTGAACCAATTGAGCAAGTTAAATTCGATTTTCAATTTTTCCTAAAACCAATGGAAAATCGAAATGATATCACTCCTGCTCATTAGAGGTGTATTTGGTTTGACAAAAATCAAGAATTGAATCAAGCTTTTCAATTTGTAACATGGTTAAATAGACGTGGCCAACTTTCCATCTTGACTTTAGTTGGGATTAAACGAACACGAGAGTAAAAAGATATTTGTTAAAGGTAACAAAAGTAAAAAAACAAAAAAATAGTAAAAAGTTTTCTGTTAAATACTTAAAAAAAAAAAAGTAAAGAGATAATCTACTACTGATGAATGAGTCATCGCTATTAAGATTTGAACTAATGACTGAATTTATCACAACTCACCAATTTAAGCTTTTAATTTCCGCAAGAATTTAACTTGCTACTACAGTATGAGGTTTGTGTTTAAACTCTTGTAGCAAAATGTTGAGATTTTTGTACGGATAACTTATTTTCACGTGCTTTAATAACTGATGACTTAGATTTTGAAAATAATGAAATATGACTCATTCTGATGTCGTAATGCGCGCAAAATTACCTATAAGGACAATATGAGCCGGTATTGCTTATTCACGCTCTCGTACGCGAAAACGCAATCGCTCTAGCTCTCTCGCTAAAAAAATGGTCGAAAATCTGGAGGAAAATAAGAGACGAGAAAAAAAAAGTTAGAAAAGAGGTAGAGTATTAGAGCTAGAGCGAGAGCGAAAGAGCGATAGTGCAAGAGTGAGAATTAAAGAGTGGTTTTCCTTGTCTCTTTATTTTCTCCAGAATTTCGACTGCTCATTACTATCACGAGTGAGTAGAGATGTTCATTTTCCCCGCAGGGACCCCCCGTTTAGGCGGGGAACGAGGGAGGGAGCGGGGATAAAATTTTTATCGTTAGCTAAACAGGGTATTCTCCGTCCCCGCCCGATTAATTAATTTAATTATATATACATATATATATATATTAGCATACATCTAATAAACCATAAATCTAAAATTTTATTAACTATCATTTTATTCTTCTAAGGAAATTAAAAAATGTCTCTTAACTAGAAATGTCTACAGAATAATTAACCATTGAAATACAAATTTTCAAAAAAAAAAAATAGTTAATAAAATTTATAAAAATAAAATTATAAACGAGAAATTATTCCCTGCGTGGAACCCGATCTCCATGAATTCCCCACAGGGAATCTCTACCCCGTTCCCCGTGAAATTAAATGAGGAACTTTGCGGGGACGGTGAATGAAATGGGAGATGGAGACGGGGACGGGGAGCCATTACCCGACCCCACCCTGCTTCATGGACATCTCTACGAGTGAGTGAGAACTTGAGTAAGAGCGAGAGAGCTACAACAAGAGTATGTGAGAGTACAATGCCCTCACAGTAATTTGATCGAAATGCACAATACAAAAAGATTATATGTCATTAATTTCATAATACGAGTCAAACAATATCAATGCACGTGAAAAAGAGAATTCCGTACAAATTATCCCAAAAAATTCATATGAGCTTACCTTTTAAAAAATCATTGTGTTACAAAGTTTGATTTTTTTTTATTAAAAAAACCCCATAAAATAATGATTTTTTAGATATTTAAAATGAGAGAATGATTATTAAAAAAAACAAAGCTAGATATATATTGTAGTCTTTAGTGTTATAATTTTTTCAATTTAGTCACTTATATTTTTAAGATTCTCCAACTCAATTCAGCAGATGTTGAAATTGACTTGGTATAAATTTGGATCACATAAGTAAATTAGCATATATTTAGAAGAAAAAAAATTAGGTAAGATTTTCAAATGCTTACTCTTAAAAAAAAAAATCTAATAAATTAGTAAAATTTTCAAATTTTCTTCTACTCGATTACTTTTTTTTTTTTATTAATTTATCTAACTTTTTGTCAATTCACTAAATATCATGTCAAACAAACTTATCATCATTTAATTTTAACCTTCATCAAATAGTAAAGATAAGAAATTAAATTAAGACTTGAACTAACTTGAAGACATTGAAAGGTAACAAAAATACTTCTAAGTACTTAAAAAAGTAATTGCAAATAGACTCTTAATTCGAATTGATTTTGCAAATTATGGCTTTCATAATCATCTTTCATAGACGGCAAGTTTCAAAAAAAAGAAAAAAAAAAATCTTTCATAGACGCCCTAGGTCTCACCCACACGGATTTAATTATTATAACCAACAATTAATGATAGGAAAAAAAAAAAGGTATTAATTGGGTTCGCATTGAGCCATGAAAGTCCACGTCCTTGAATATGATTGGTCTTTGACGGATGATGATGACAGTCTTGGACATGTCAATGTTCTCTTCAAGAGGTTTCTGGCCTTCTAGGTTATGCTTTTCCAGCCTTGTAGGTAAATCATTGAACATTTAAAAAGTGAAATTGTGGAATTAGTTGGTTCCTTATGAATTTGTAACTCTAAACTTGTTCGAGTTGTATTAATTTTTAGGTAGATGAGTATTTGCAATATTGATCTTTAAATTTAAGAAGTATTACAATTTTAATATTCTAATAAATTTTTATCCTTAAGATTTGTTAAAAGAAATGACATTTTCTTATACCTTCAATGAAGGGTAATATATATATATGATACAAAATTCATAAAATTTCAAGAAAAAGACGTTCGAGCTCAACTTTTGTTAGAATTTGTAAATTTTGGTACAGTTGTTTAGGAATCCATCCGGAATATCTTATATGAAAAAAATATTTTCAATAAAAATGTTATTCTATCTTACCTTTTTTAAAAAAATATTTTAAATATCAATTTTGTTTAGTTGCACTATATTAAAAAATGATTCTAGTAATTATAAACTGTTATTATTTTTTTAAAAATATTTAAAGTATTTTTTTAATTAGTTTAAAGTAATTTTTTGATAATCCATTAATCGACCGAAAAAGTGTAGATTTTAGGAAAAAAAAAACTTTTAATACCAACAAATCTTCACTCTAGTACAAGTAAGGGCACATTGTCAAGCAAATAGTAAAATTATAAGTATTCTAAAATATCGATTCCATAGAAAACGAATGTAACAAAACTCAAAAGATAAGTAAGGATGTTCTTAAAAGTGCAACCTAGGTAACAGATGTAAAATGCTATTTGAGATGATTGATTTTTATAACAAGAAATAATAATGAAAAAGAATGACTCAACCCACGCTTTTACCATTGAAAGGAATTATGGTATAATTGCAATTGCAATCATTGACTCAATTCTTAAGCAATGTAAACTGGGTTTGATACATATTCAATTTTACGTATCTATTGGAGCCTAAGTGATTAAACTGATATTTCTATGACTAATACGAACTTAGTTGATTTTTAAGCACAATTCATTTTGTTTTAAGAGATTTTTCTCTGTACTTAGGGTCAAAAACGAATTCCTATACATATGTTTTTTCTTTTATTACTTTTATGAAATCTCAACTTTATCTAACCTTTTCAGAATTAGATTCAATTCACATACACTAATCCATATGATCAATAGTACGAAAAAAAATTCATATGATCAATCTATATTAATAATGAGAAATAAAAATTAAAAAAAAAAAGCAAACAATTACTCATACAATTAAGTGCTTATTACTTAGAAAGAAAAAGGTTTGAAGTATGGTTAACTTTAAAGATAAACTACACGCTGCTGTAAATAAATTACATAAATTAAATAATAACTCAGCAAATGAACTAAAGTTAAATTTAATAAATATAACTTGCAAAGAATGAAGTGCCAACAAATTACAAAACTGAAATTAAGTTTTGGAATGAAGGAGAAACAATACATAAATTATCCAAAGAAAAATACAGCAGCTAACCTGAACAAAATTGTAGAGATATAAAACTGGAGTATCGTTCTAAAAACATGAATGAAAAAAAAAAATTGAAAGACTTTCTAGACTTTATTCAATCTAACTCGAACCAACCTTTATCCAAGGAGAATCAAGTCTTAGCAATCCTAGGACATGTTTGGAAGTGATTTTTGGAGTGAACAAAATCACTTTTGACATGTGTAAAATCACTTTTCTACCAAAAGTGTGATATTTGACAATATTAAGCAAGTGATTTTGGAACAATCCAAAATCATTTGGAGTGATTCCCTTTCAATCACTTGGGAGGTGATTCCCAAGTAATTTTTGTCAAGTGATTATAATTTAAAATGTCTATTATTTCATTTTTTGAAATTGTATACTTTTAATGACGGGTAAAAATCGTCATCTTTTGTCAAAATTCATAAATTTTCATAAAAAAAATTTGAATTTTCTCAAAATCGTCTTATTAAGTTCATCTGTTTAGAAAATGACAATTTTTTTCTTTAAAGTTCTTATAATATATATCTTACTTATATATATATTAATTCATATTTTTCACTTTCCTTTATCTCTAATAGTTTTAACTCTCTTTGAATTTTTTTTATTTCTTATTTTCTTTCCTCCCCTATAATTTTCATATCTTTTTAAATTTTCTCTCTCTAATGTTTTTTTTATTTATTTCTACTTGTCCCTAACTCTTAACTTTATTTTCTCCTCATTTTAGTTTTTCTTCCTAAAATTTTGATCATCTTGCCCATTTTTTTTTGTTTATCTCTCTATCTTTGAATTTTATTTGCTTTATTAAAATTCTCTCTATGAATTTTTTGTCCCTTCCTTTAAAATTTTTATCCATCCGTATTTCTAATTTTTATCCCTCCAAATATTAGAATAGTTTATAACTAAATACTTTTTAAACAGATTAATTATAATTGAATCACTTAGTTTAAAACACTTTAGGTTAAAGTTGTTTTCCAAATATGCGTTTTAAAAATCACTTAACTGTATGAAAATCACTATTAAAAGTGTAGATCCAAACATGAAAATGATTATATAGGAATCACTTTTAATAAATCAATTATAGACAAATCAATTACACTAAAATCAATATTTCAAAAATGATTATCAAACATGCTCCTAGATTGGATCGAATCACAAGGCAACAACTCGAGGTTTTGGTAAACAAGATTGTTGTGTGTGAAATTGGATCAAGAAGATAAATCTAAATTACAAAGGAATCTTATCAGATAGGATTAACTTTTTTAAATCGTATTCCTAGATAGAAAAGGAAATATGTTTAAATCCTTATCTGAAAAGGAAAAGGAAAGTCAAAAATCCTATAAATAGATCATTATGACTCAAAGACAGTGAGCTCAATTTAACCCTCATTCTCTAAATTATAGTTTGTTACATTTTTCTTCCTAGATTATGGTTGACTACACATTTCTTCATTTTCTGACTTAAGCATCGGAGTCGGTGTGGCGCTGCCCAGGTTTTTCCTTGTCTTTCAGGTCACGTTCTTCCCCAAAGAATACAAATTTACTGTCGTTGTCACTTGGAGGTCAGATGTATTCTCCTGTCCAAAATTTGGCAACAACAGTTGTCGTCGTCTGTGGGAAACGTGAGTGCTCTACCTTGCATTCATAATAGAGAAAATCAAAACTATGAAGACATATGTTTGTTTGTGGAACCTGCATACAATATCAAAGAGGATGAGTAATCATGCCAACAAAAACTATCGAAACATCAATGACGAAGATTCAAGAAGACACCTTGGTAAGAGACCTTGTCATAGGGAAAACTCCAGTGGTGAATGAGGAAGTGGGAGAAACTAGTTCCCCTATCCTAAAACCAAAGAATAAACTGATCCTTAACGGGAATCAATCAAAAGAATAGCGACACGTTGAGTGCATCAAGACAAGCAAAGTAAGCAGATTGAAGTCTACAATCCAATTTTCAACAGGAAAGCCTAGTTGAGGTCGATCCCAAGGTCGCTCATCCTAGGAAACGACTAGCTCTGATCTCCAAAGCTTCATCAGAGAGAGATGAAGATTGCAAGTCGAGGCCGAGGGGAGTGTTTCTGCTGGGACTCCTTTTTGGAAATACGAACTCTTGAAGATTCAGAAAGAATATGAGGTTATTCAGGAAAACGTTCAAAAGCATCGAGAAGCCAAAAGATTCGACTTAGAAGTCCCAATCGAATAGATAGATCCACCATTCACATACCAGATCATGGAATATAAGGTACTTGAAAATTTTTAAATACCTACCATTCCTCTCGAGAAGATTCTGATGGAAATTCAAAACTTAGATTTCATTTATCTTCTTTGTATGATCTTTCTTTTCTGTTGTTTCTTCTAACTATCTGTGAGCTTTTTTATAACTTTGTGTACGACCATTTGTATTGCATGTTCTTCACATGCTTTTTTCTCCTTGAATGAATAGACTTTAGGTGTCAAGGACATGCATATGATGAGGATGCTAAAATGGTGTCAACCTAGTTGGGATGATTGGGTGCACCTACTGATTCCTTGCTTCCAGTATTTACTTAAAAAAAGTATCCAAAAAAGATGAGAGTTGCAACCGAAAAGAGAGACCCAAGCAAATATTGTATTTTCCATCGAGACCATTAACATTCAACCCGGGAATATTTTCAACTAAAAGATGAAATTGAGACTCTGATTAGAGAAAGATGCTAAAAGATATCTTCCAGATGATGAACAAAAGTGGTCAAAGTCGACCAACCAAGATCGATGATGACTAGAGAACGAACCACAACGAGAGATCAGATGACTAGGAAATCAAGAAGCCAGAGAACGCCAATTAGTGACAAAGAAGACTGACATCTCTAGAAATTGATTTTTATCTTTCTGAGAGAGAATGGTAAAGAAGTTGCTCTCTAGAAATTGATCTTCATCTTTCTAAGAGAAATAACCTTCTAGGGAATTGATTTTCATCTTCTCTGGAAAAATAAGTCCTATGGAAGGTTGAGTTTAACCTCACGAGGTTAGACCGACAAATCTTAAGTTTGATCCGAAGCGAGACTTTGGAAATATGAAATAATTGATTTTCATATTCCCTAGAAAAATAAGTCCTATGGAAGGTTGAGTTTTGAAGGGAATGAGAATCTCATGCACCCTATTTTCCTTAGGATCGTAAAACAGACCACCCCTAGTCTCTTTAGGGTAACCTACGAATAGGCACAATTTCGAACGGGGTTCCAACTTTTTCGGGTTTGACACCAACACGTGGGCCGAACATCTCCAAATCCTGAAGTGATGTAAACTGCCTTTACATTCACTCCAGAGCTCGAAAGGTGTTTCACAAACACTTCTTCACGGAACGTTGTTCAAAATATAAACCGCGATCTCCGCTGCGTACCCCAAAAAGAATCGAGAGACGAGCATAGCTCATCATCGACCGAACCATGTCCAACAAGGTTCTGCTTTCTCTCTCCGATACACCATTCTGCTTTGTGGCATACGGTATTTGAGAGTTGGGACGTAATTAAAGTGTTCTATCATATAGTCACCGAATTCAATGTCCATGTACTCTCCACCTCGATCCGATCAAAGTGTTTTAAGCGATTTACCTAAGAGGTTCTCAACCTCAGTCTTGTACTCCTTGAACTTTTCAATAGTTTCAGACTTCTTGTGCATTAGGTAAATATATACCCATATCTGGAGTAATCGTCTATGAAAGACACGAAATACTCATAACCACCCCGAGCTTTAACATTCATCGGACCACATATGTCAAAATGTACTAACTCAAGAGGCTCTTTGACTCTATATCCTTTTCCACTAAAAGGACGTTTGGTCATTTTGCCCTCAAGGCATGACTCACACACCGACAAAGAGTTTTCTTCCATCTCATTTAAATGTCCACTCTTCACTAGTTTCTCAATCCTATTGAGATTAATGTGGCCTAACCGAAGATGCCAAAGTTGGACATTTTCTTTTGGAGAAACTTTTGCTTTCTTAGTTCGTGTGTTTCATAGATTTTAAATAATTCAGTATTCAAAACACTTTTGACCGAATTAGGTTTCAAAACATACAGATTATTTTTAAGTGAAGCCGAACAAATAACATTCCCTTTGAAAGAAATAAACGCTTTATTAAATTCAAAAGAGATGAAATCTGATGTTCAATTAAGCAGAAATTGAAACAAGGTTTCTAGTAAACCCTGGAACTATGTATGCAGATTGTCCAACAATAAGTACTTTCCGCCAAAAAGTGCAACTTCTTCATCGTGCCGATCGGCTGCAGTAGAGACAAGCTCCCGGATCCAACCCGTAAAGTCACCTCACCTCGCGCGGCGGCTACGCAGAATCAATCTCGAAAAGAAGAACAAACGTGGTTAGTGGCGCGAATCCAATATCTAGGCGAGTCACTACTACCCCCACTAAACATGTTTGATCCACAAGTAAATCACATTTACCTTGATTCTTCCTCTCGGCCAGAATTTGGGACGTTTCTCTTCTAGTGGCGCGCCCATTGCGGTGGGAAACACTTTTTTTTCTATGCAACCTCCTTCGACCTTCTTGCCTCAAGGCGGCGAAGACGGTCGATTTTACCCTCTTCATCCTCTTCTTCCTTTCGGGCGTGAAGGAGCAACGAGTTTCGTCCCCAGGCCGAACCCCGTGATAAGACACAGAGAGACAACATTTGCCTCGATTCCTTGGACCTGCTCAAGGATTGAAATTCTGTAACTCATTGAGGAGGGTAGTCGAGTGTAGCTAATTTTGTTCATAACAAAGATTGATATTTAAATCAAGGAAACTCTTGGAAGAGTCTCCAAAATAAAATCGACTGGCTCGACTCGTCGATCGAAGCCCCGTTCATCTCGGCGGATGAAAGTGGGTCATCATGTCTAGAAACGTGTTCACGGACGCACGACCCTCTTTCGCCCTCGCATGCGTTGAAAACGATTTGAAGCGAGTCATGTCGGACTGAAAGGATCGGGCCGCCCAAACATTTCCTGCAAGGACTCCATGATCTCCTTAGCAGAAACCATCAACTCATGCTTCTTTGCCAAGACATCAGACATGTTGACAATTATGTAGACCTTGGCCTTTTCATTGGCCCTGATCTAGCGATCGTGCGACGATCGCGAACACTTCATGACGCGCGGTCGAGTCCGACATCCGAGGACACTCCTCGGATAGCATTTAACTTTATGTCGTCTTGTACCAAAATTGTATTAATGTTGTTTTTCCAACTCGGGTAATTATCTCCCACTAACTTATCCGAAGTGAGTAAAGCTATTATAGCGCTAGACATTTTTAGCTGAAAAATAAGGAAAAACTTTGTATTAGTCTCGCAAAAAACTTTTGAAATCCAATCAAGTTTTAGCAAAAATGTTTCATGATCCCTAGGTCATTCAAAATTTTGCAATGATACCCTAAAGGTTTAGAAGGACCGCCACCGGAAGGGTGAATGTAACACTCCTCCTCACAGACGAGACTTTCTCGATCGGACCCTAATCCCGAATAACTCTTATTCCATTAGGCGTCCAATTACCATTGTTTGGTCGAATTCATTAACACTTAACGAATTCTCGTGAGTGTCACCTCAATCTTTAAGTTTCCAAGTATCCGTCCAAACAATAGCCACCAAAGGGTGAACCAAGAAGGAAAACCAACGAAAATCAGATCCCTTTCGGGAATTCACGGTGTTCGACTCCCATGATCAAGCCCTCGGAAGGGATTATGCGGTCGAGCCAAACTAGCGAGCGGATCATAGGCGTCTCACGGTGTGAATCGAAAGAAGAAACCGTGGGTCTCGTTTTCATAAGTCCCGCTCCCACTCACTATAAGTACTCTCTCCATCCACGATGATATTGACCTATACAAATGCCATCCGAAGGGGAACGCTCCCATTTGCGTCACGAGACCGAGTATAGATCTCACGGTGCGGACTTAAAGGAGATTTGTGGTTGGAAATTCAAATGTATCTCATACACTTTATTTCCTCCCACTCAGCACTTTAATTTTTATTAGGGATTGACCTAGATAAACCGACTAAAATTTACCTAAGTCTATCAATATAACTCTTATATTGAAAGAGTGTAGATTAAGAAAGCGGAAGCAATTTTGGATCTTGAACACTCTAAGTTGATCAATTTTGTAAAATAAAAAACATGCTCAAAGCTGGAAAAACAGAGGGATAGAAAACTCAACTTTGAAGATCAAATTCTCTTCACCCGGTGGATGGTTTTCAGCACGAACACTTCGTGGACAACCGTTAGAGTCTTCCCTACTATCCTCAGGCCTTAGAACGGATTTTGGGATCCTAGGTTGAGAGAATTTGAAAGAAAAGACCTCAAAGGTCACTAATTCGGGAATATTGAATTTTCTGTCTAATTCTCTCAAAACACCTAAAATCACCATTATATAAAGCTTCAAAAAGCTTCAATGGAGTGACAACTCAATGGTGATGAGTATGCTTTGAGATGGAGGTGGCCAATTTTGGTGAATTTTGAAGATGAGTAAGATTGGGCAAGTTGGCAACTTGTTTTTCATGAAAATCATGAAAATCCCTCCTTTTTACATTTAATTTTAATTCAAAAATCAATATTAAATTGATTTTTAATTAAAATTAATATAATTAATTAAATAATTCAAAATTAATTTAATTAATTAATTTTTAAATTTAATTTAATATCAAATATTAAATTAAATAAATTATCCGATCTCGATCGATTTTTCGAACATGGATCTTTATTCATGCTATAAACCGATCCAATATTTAAATCATATTTAAATATATCCACCTCTTATTAATCATAGTTTAATTCATAATTAAGCTATGATTCGTTAAATATATCACATATAATTAACGTTTTCTTCCAAACTCGAATTTGAACAATTCAAATTCTTTTCTCTCAAAATGTTATAAGGCTAAGTCCGAGCTAGTAAGGAGGACCTAATGGACCTACAGATCATGAGCTCCAACGATACGAGATTAACCGGCCAAACTCTTTAGTCGGTTAAGACAAGAAACTGAGTTAAAAAGTCTAAGTGACTATTTCATGGTCGATCTTTATGCAAACTCATTGCAGACAGGACGCCCCACTCACATGTCTCCACGTGAACGATTTAGATAACATCGTTTGTACTCTACAAAGTGGGCGCGTCCATAGTGTCCCAAGGATAAGGTACAAATTTCTATCCTTATACTATAGATCGTCCCGGCTATAACTTGAACTTGATCCACTTTTATGTCACACATAAAGTTCAAGTATTCATCCCATAGCCAAAGGTTCTTTATGGATTAAGGTTATATAATACACAACATTCAATAACACCTTTATGAATAAATTTCAATAACAACTTTATTGTGAAACAGAATATACATTCAGTTTACAAAACCACGAGTTTTAGGACATAAAACCCAACATATATGGTATTAACCTAAGTTTATAATCACATTATTAACTTAGGTCTATGTGAGTAAATTAATTAACATTTAATTACTTGGCTAAGACTCACGAGAATATAACCCAAGAATCTCCGGGACCGAATTCACTCCCGTGTCGGTTTCCAAGTAGGGTGTGTTCGCAAGCGTCAACTTAAATACCCCCAAATTTTTAGACAAAACCTTCCTTAGATGCGAGTTACTTATCGGTCTCCATTCAAAGGTTATATTTGATTTCCTAAATTTCTAATCTTATTAGAAAATTAGAAAACCTAAGTCTAATTATTCAAGTTATAAA
This sequence comes from Trichosanthes cucumerina, assembly GCA_036507285.1. Classification (NCBI taxonomy): domain Eukaryota; kingdom Viridiplantae; phylum Streptophyta; class Magnoliopsida; order Cucurbitales; family Cucurbitaceae; genus Trichosanthes; species Trichosanthes cucumerina. The sequence continues at coordinate 100,277,780 of CM071835.1, forward strand.
CACTTTAAAACTAATAATTAACTTAGGTTGCATGCATTTCTATGTTATAGTGCATGATCATTCATCACATGAATAATACTATACTATAACATACATTCATCACATGAATTAAATGCATGAGCATGCTTTTAATTTAAAAATATAACACTTATATTTAAATAAATTAAAACATGCATACATTATATTATAACTCTTATAATATATAATATAAACCTATCATGCATACTATGTATTATAACTCTTATAATATAAGAATGATGCATGAAATATTTAACCTAAGGTGAGATTTTAAATCTATATGACATACATTATGCACATAGAATTAATTAAAATATACATCACGTGCATAAAATAATTAAATAGCAATAATGGACTGATTTTTGGCACCTAGAGACAATTATTTAATTAAATAACATTAATATAACATTTATATTAATATTATTTAATAAAATAATTAAATAAATTAAATAAATATATTTTATAAATAAAAAATTAATTTAAAAATACAAATAACCGCCCACTTTTCCAAATTCACGCCCACGTCTCGCGAAAATGCCGTCAGCAACTGCCCTCAACGTGTGCAACGTTGCAACGTTGTCGCCTACAACGTTGAGCCGCGTTCTCAACGCTAGCGGCGTTGCAACGCTGCTCTGCAGCAAAGCCTCCGCCTGCGAGAACAACGTTGAGACGCCGTTGGGCAGCGTCTCAACGCCATCGACAGAACAACAAACACTTTGTTGTTCTTCCATCGATTTCCGCCTGTTTTCGCTCCGATTTCTTCACAACAACTCTTGCCACGAACGACCCAGACTTACAGACTCGATTTACAACAAAATGCCCAAAAACAACGGGCTCTTACATTGATCTCATCAACATAATTGTAAATCTAAACTAGTGCCAAAAACCGTAAACTCCATAATGCAAACCAAAACATCATCTCATGAAATTATGGCAAAACACCCACCAAATTTTAATAAAACAGTGCATAAATGAAGAACCATCGAGATGACTCTGATACCAATTGAAGGGAATGAGAATCCCACACAGCGGAAGACGATTGAATCGTCGAGGTATCAATATGCAACATGATTTTATTAAAATTGATCTAACAATTAGACCTAGGCTAAACATGCTCAAAGAAGAAGAAAATTACAGCAAGAAGAGTTCTTACTTGTTGTAACGATTACAACAATTTCTTCTTCGGGTCACGAACTCTTCGTGCTACTCGATCTCTACGGATTCTTCCCACAAAACGATCTTGAACACCACCAAGCGATCTTCTCGGTTGTTCTCTTTTGGAGAAGGGAAGTTGGTGGGAACTTCCTTGTGTTTTGGAGAGGGAGGAGAAATGAGAGAGTAGAGAGAATTCTCTTTTCTTCTCTTTGGTGAAAAACAAAAAAATGAGAAGATTGATCACCAAACCCTTCTTGCAAAGGGTTTAAATAGTGGAATGAGGGAGTTAATATCTCCTCATTATTACCACTTTACCACAACCATAGGTTATGCAAATCTCATTTGCATAACCACATAATATAAGATATCTCATATCTCATATTGCAAATCTCATTTTGCAATAATTGTGGATTAATTAAATTGAATCACATCCAATTTAATTTCTCTCATTTAATTTCTCCAATTAGTCCTAATTCAACAATTAGGCTAACCTATAGTTTATTATGAATCTCATTCACATTAAACTATATATTATATCATTCATATCTCATATAAATGACATAAATGTTTTTAAAGTGAAATTGAACACTTCAATTTCATACCAAAACATTAACCCTTCTTTTAACCCAAAGTGGAGCCAACCGAGGACCTAATGGACCTACGATGGCGGGCTCCAATGATCCGAGATTAACTGTCAAACTCTTTGACCCGGTTAACCAACATTCATTAGCTACGGTAACACTCCACTATAGCCCATACCGCACTTCCACAAGTCACGAGAATATTACGTGTCCACCGATATAACCAATTCCCATGAGTCGACCCTTCATTAAAGTTGTTGTTCAGAGACACACGGTGGGTCAAATTACCGCTTTACCCCTCTGTGTTCTACCTCTTGTTCCTTAAGTCCCCACCGCTCCTCTAATGAACAACATATTGTGATGGTCCAACCATACACAACACCCTTCTCGGGCGGTGAGAAGGTGGGCGCGCGTTGTCCAAGCTCAGAGAAGACTTAAGTGGAACAACCCTCTAGTTTTCCCTAAAGCGGAACGCAGTGAATTCCATCTCGCGTAGTTAAGTTCCAGCCCCTACTTGGTTCGTCACGAGAAGATAGGCATATTGGGCGAGTAATCGTGACCACCTCACCTGCACGTACTAGTCAAAACGGACCCTCGCATGCGAGTCAGTAACATGCATGCCTCGTCGGTGGTCGAGTCACTAATGGTCATCTCACGAAGTTATTAGTCTCATCACAAGCGGTGTTACATCGGTGGGTCTAATAAATCACGGCCCCGGTCTTGTACAATCTCATTGCAGGATGCCCCCACTCGCATGTCAACCACATGAACGAGTCGGATCACCTCGTTTGTATCTAATACAAAGCGGTCGCATCCACAGTGTATCGAGATTAGGTCTCCAACCCTATCCATATACTGTAGATCGTTCGGGTCATTAACTCGAACGTGATCCTCCCTGTGTGTCCACTACACACCGTTCAAGCTCTAGTTCTCTCATAAATTCAATGACCCTGAAACTTAGTTTATTGGAAAAATTTATAAATATTGCGAAACACAAAGTGATGAAATGAATAACTCTTATTAATTTCAAACAATATGTTACAAACACGAGATTAGGACAAAAATTCCAACAAGTTTAACCTCACGAGGTCGGACTCGCAAAACTAAAGGTGATCGATCGAAGCAAGGCTTTGGAAATATTTAGTAACCTTCTATGGAATTGATTTTCATAAAAAATAAGTCCTATGGAAGGTTGAGTTTAACCTCACGAGGTCAGACCTGCAAATTCTGAGGTTTATCCGAAGCGGGACTTTGAAAATATTTAGTAACTTTATAGGGAATTGATTTTCATTTTCCTTGAAAAAATAAGTCATATGGAAGGCTGAGTTTAACCTTACAAGGTTAGACCTGCAAATCCTAAGGCTGATCCGAAGCGAGACTTTGGAAATATTTTAGGGAATTGATTTTCATCTTCCTTGAGAAAATAAGTCCTATGGAAGTCTGAGTTTAAGCTTACGGGGTTAGACCTGCAAATCCTAAGGCTGATTTGAAGCGAGACTTTGGAAATATTGTAGGGAATTAATTTTCATCTTCCCTGAAAAAATAAGTCCTATGGAAGGTTGAGTTTAACCTCATAGGGTTAGATCTGCAAATCCAGAGGTTAATCTGAAGCAGGACTTTGTAAATATTTAGCAACCTTTAGGGGAATTGATTTTCATCTTCCTAGAAGAAAATCTCTCAAGAAACGCTATATTATACTCCCGAATTGGACCTCACATTGTAGGCTCATAAGCATTAAGCCACACCGCATGAACTCCAAATAGGGAGTGGGGACTAATGTTGTGGATGAAATTGGACCAAGAAGATAAATCTAAATTACAAAGGAATCTTATCAGATAAGATTAACCTTTTTAAATCTCATTCCTAGATAGAAAAAGAAATCTGTTTAAATCCTTATATGAAAAAGGAAAAAAAAAGTCAAAAATCCTATAAATAGATCATTATGACTCAAAGACAGGGAGTTCAACTTAACCCTTATTCTCTAAATTATAGTTTGTTACACTTTTCTTCCTAGATTATGGTTGACTACACATTTCTTCCTCACTACTACAAAATTGGATTTTAATGACGGGCGTGCGTCCGTCATCAAAGCGAGTGTCATTGTTTCTTACAATGACGGTCGCTTTTTAATGACGAACATTGCCCGTCATTAAAAATTGTCCGTCATTATAGGCTACAATGACGGATGCTTTTTGATGACGGGCAATGCCCGTCATTATAGGTCAATGTCTGTCATTAAAAAGTGACATTTTTCACCTATGACCAACTTTTAATGACGGGCAATGTCCGTCATCTTTAGTCAATAATTAAATAAAAAAAATTATTGCAAATGTGTCTAACCAACAATATTTATCTTTCTTTTACCTATATACACAATAAAATCTCAATAGTAATTACATTTTTATACAACAAGTAACTTCACAAAACTTAATTTTTAATTAATATACCGTGCATAATGATTTAGAACAAAATTCAAAGGAAACTAAAATCAACGAAAAAACAACACTTGACAAACGATCCAACATATTAGGAAAAATACAAGCAATTTACACATGTTGTACCACATCTACCAATCAAAACACTTCTTGCATGAAGCTCAACACCAAAATCAAACACCAAAATCAGAAACCTGCAAACAACACTTCAAGCTATATAAAGCTATCTAATTTTCCATGAATCAATTAAACTGATAATAGTTGCTTCTGATTCCCTTTTGAGAATATAATAAACTAGCAACACGCATCCAAAAACACATGAAAAAGCAATAACACACTGCAAAATTGATCATTAATCCCTATTTCATAGCTTGATCATCAACACCTTCATCCTCACCGGTAGCTTTAGAAGAAGGATTTGCACCAATGCACACATCAATAGCTCCTTAAACAACACACTGCAATAAAATGATGTATGAAAGGAGTAAAGCATAGTGTTGATATCCACTCAATTGAGTTAAATACTTAGTTTCATCAATTATATACTCGGTAACATTAAGATACACCAATTTCTTTCCATAAAAGACTGTTCACATACATGAAAAGGTGAAAAAAATACAGTAAACTAACCTTTCACTTGACTTCCAAGATCATTCCATTCTCATGTTCCTTGTATAGGAACGAATCCGAGAGAAGCTCATCACCTAATGTCAAAAGCAAAATAAATACATACTAATCTTTGACACTAATCATGAAAAGAAAGAAGTCCACAACCCATAAGAGAACACTCCAAAACTTCAGATGACATATAAGCATGAAAAAACATACATCAAAGACCAACCCCATTTGGTGGTCGGTAAGACGAAAAATTTATAGAAGATATTTGGTCAATAGTGAATTAAGGTCATAGATCCAAAAACCAACTATATTGTGCAAAGGGATCAAAAAACCAGTATTGCACACTAGATTGTTGTGTTATCTCATAACTTTAGCACGCCTTTGCAGGGGTCAACATTGCACATGAAAACAAAGGCATCCAAAAAGGATTTTAAAAAACCTTGCATATCAAAAAAGGAGTTAGAAGAAGTTATGAGACCAAATTTTCAAGATGTGCACTTAGAAGCCAGGGCATCAGCCAGACCTTCTCTTGCCCATAAGAGCCAACCCTTCTAAAGATTCAGCGAGTCCCCCACATCTGAATAATATAAATCGACAAAAATAATGTTAGAGACTGATGAAGAAATCAAAGATCTGACCAAATTACTACTAAGAACATGAAATGCAATTTTTCCACACTGAAGTATAAAACACAACAAAGGCCTTCTGAGTTCTGGCACCATAGTTCATGATGAGGAATCCTTATACAAAATAGAACACAATAAAGGCTCTTCTCAGTTCTGACACCATAGTCCATCATGGAGAATCCTTATACCAAATATAATAATAAAGAAATATCAACATATGTTAAATGAACGTGATTTTTTTCAAGGAAAAATCGATTAAGCAATCAGCAATAGCTTGTAATTGAGAATACCATAGGGATACAAGTCATCAGGAAGTGGTTGAAAAGTGTTGGTAATACTGTATAAGGTCCCAAACACTACCATAGTTGTGAATTGTGATGCTACCAAAACAACCAATAAATAATTAATTCTCATTTTTTGTTCTTAACAATAAATGTAAAGTAGTAGGAGACTCATCAGACTATTGCATCATAGTGCTTCAGAAAACATTTTGATTAATGGTCTCTTATGAAATTTACTTGTGAAAAAAGAGTACAAAACTAATGAGCATATTTAAAAATTGAAAAAAATTAAACGTATGATAAAAAATCGAGGCATACCGTTGGTCCAGGAAATAGCCTTCTCGTCTAAGTTTAGCTCTTCAATGCGAATACCAAGATAAGACATGACAATAGATTCAACCAATCCTGTCACAATGAAACGAAATAAAAAATAATCTATCTAAAACTCAGATCTCAGATAAGTAGTCAAGAACACAAAATATACTTAACAACAAAGGCAAATATCTCAATCCATCATTTCCCCTAATAATGTAAAATCACACTGATTGCAATAAAAAAGAATTGTCACAAAATTATAAGGTAGTACATTATGCCCCTGCTTTCGTGTGTAGATTTAGAAAACATGTTATGTGGAGCAAAAAATGAAACATGAGAATGGAAGGAAGAATAAAATATATTTCCATACAATCCAAATTAATTATATCATAAAATTAGGAAACACCGTGGAGTAAATGAAGTAGTTAATACTGATTAAATATTAAATTGCATACTAGGCCTTATCCAACAGTGTGATAATTATCCTCCATGTTTCTGTGAAATGAACGACTGTATTTAATTATTTAAATCGTGTACTTAGAAAATAAAAGAAATGAGTGCTTTATTGAAAATCACTCATGTACATCAAAACAATAGTTATGGAACTTTGATTCAAACACCAAAAGACTTCTATAATGAAAAAGGTATATATATCAACCATGCATAAATTTAAAACATATACCAGGTATGTCATCCAAGTAGCTTTTCGTCTTGTTCTCATTCATAGTATAATATACATTTTGGTCATTATCATTTTGTGTACCACCAAACAGATTAAAGGACCAATAATACTAGCAAAGTTGTTATATACACAAACCAAAACAGTGAACAAGAATAAATATTATAGCCTATTTTTATTGTGATGAGAGGTTTAGAAGGAGATAAAAGCATGCAAATTACTGAAGACTAACTCAAATACACAACTGCAGAAATTTCATCATCATTTGAGGAACCTACATTTACTTAGAGCTTTAAAAAAATTGGAAGGTTTAAACCTCAGCCACAAGTTTATCAACGGAAAAATCCAAACGACGAAGAATCGAGGCAAGTATAAGTGGTGGAATTGGAAATTTTGGAAATCCCTTTAACGGACACAAAATCACTCAGAAATAAAAATGGGAAGATGTGTGACGAGAGGTTGGGGAGAGGCGAGAGAAAAGCTGTAAACAATGTCCAAAAACATAAAATCTCAATAGAAAAACGATGCTCACATGATTTCCAATCTACTTGCAATCAAAACCCACGTCGTACAGCAGTGGCGGCGAATGGAGACAAAAACCCTTGTCGTTGAAACACACACTCACAACAAACGAAACCACAACCACAAACCAAAACCATAATGGTAGCGGTAAAGAATCAGGCGACGATGATGAACGAAGATAAAGGAGGTGATATTAGGTTATCGAATGTTAGGGTTGGGGGAAGAATGAGTTGTCGCGCAAAGGAAAGACCTTCATTCAATTTTGTAAAGAAAATAATTAAAAATATCGTATAATGTCGGGCAATTAATGCCCGACATTAAAGCCTTTTTATTTTTATTTTTTTTTTAATTTTTGCACTTTTTTTCGTCCGTCATTATATCCCGGCGCGTTTTTTCTTGTCCGTCATTAATACTATAATTTGTAGTAGTGCCTTTTCTGACTTAAGCATCAGAGTCGGTGTGGTGCGCACGCCGCACGTCTTTGTGTTTTCTCCTCGTCTTTACGCGTCACGTTCTTCCCCAAAGAATACAAATTTACCGTCGTTGTCACGTGGAGATCAGATGTATTCTCCTATCCAAAATTTGGTAACAACCATGGTATTAAATTTCCGTCGACATGTCGATATTTCCACATGTCCATGGATTCGACATCGACACTAGGGGTGAATCAACATTTCCATTATATCGTATAAAATTGATGAAATATTAAAGAAAATTACAACAAAATGTAATATGATGTGAATATAATATTATGACAAGTATTTTAACTTATTTGAAAAGGGTTGAAGGTTTATTTTCTAATTTAAATAGATTTTTAATTTTTTTTGTTTTTTTAAATTTTTCTAAAAATATCAATCGAAATTGACATTTTATCGATATTTCTATCGACATTTCCATGAATGAGATTTCGATATTTCTATCGACATCGACATTTTAAACTTTAGAAACAACGAACAACGTGATAACAAAAGCAAAATTTTCCTCCAAAGATCTATTCTTCAAAATCGCTCAAAGACCGAAATTCTAAAAAAAAAAAAAAAATTGGTTTTGTCTGCCTAGAATTGCAATTGCAATTTGATTTTAGATTGCAATTGTAATTTTTCATTGTCGCCCATTCTTGCATGGTCCATAACTGCAGTTGTTGCAATTTCCGATTTGCTCAAACTTGCACTCGCAAGAAGGAAATCAAGTAGATTTTAATTCTTATATTTTCTATCATTTTGAGATATTCGTAGCAAGCCTAAGCGATTTTATTTAATTTTCTTCATTTTGCTAAACTTTGTGGATCTAAATAGATGAATTGGGAAGATTAACTTGCATTTAGAGACTAAATATTTCTCAAAAAGGAGAATTGTCATCCATCTATCAAGTGTTTATTCATTTTTTTTTTTTAAAAAATAATCAATTTTTTGAAGCACTTTTTATTTATTAAGAGTTTTTGAAAAACCACTTTGGATCACATAAACTCATTCAACAAGCTATACTAAATACAATTTAAATTATTAATTTGTCTTAAAGTGCTTACAGAAAAATCGATTTCGTTCATTTTTTTTTCACCATTATTCAAAACACGCTATTAATAACTAATTTGTGTAGTAATCAAATATAATTTTGTGTAAAACTTGATTCTATTGAAATTAATGAGCTTATGGTAGCTCTCTTTTTCTTTTAATCAGTGAAAGAAATAATGGAAATTGAATTAGTGATAAGAAAATAAAAATTACCACATTTATCTAAATTTAGAATCCAATTTAATGAAAATTGAAATTTTATGGTGAAGATCAATCAAGTTAGCAAGTTCGGGAGTAAAATTTGATTTTTTTTCCCTTTTCCCTATTGTTTGAAGAGATTACGTGGAAAATATAAAAAATAATCTCTATTCTTTTCTTCACAAGTTATTTTATATTAATCATAGTCGTGAAAGTATTACACATTAAAATAATTTGCCTCCGATTACAATCATAATTATCTAAAAATAGTTAATTACATGATTATATCAATGGAGATAGTATGTAAAAATATGGAATAAAACATATGCAAAGTGATAAAAATATTTTTTTTTCAAGTATTTAAAAAGTAGTATGAGTTTTCTACATTAGAGAATTGTTGTTCTTTTTAATTGAAAATAGAGAACTATTTTCTTCTTTCTTTCAGGTTTGGAAGCATGGGTACACGTACTACATTAAGTTTCAAGCATTAGATTATTGTGATACACTGACGAATTTGAATATAGTTTAATAGAAAATAAGATTTATTATTCTTTTCGAAGTCAAATATTCAATTATCCACTCACATTATTTGAGATTATTTTTTGATCGATGTATAGAAATATGTGTTAAATATGTGTTATACTCGAATTTCTCTAATTATAAGTGATTTTTGATATACTAATAATAGATTTGGTTTGTAAGTTGCTAGTTTATTTGAATACTACCAGGATATGTGTGTTAGAAATTAAGAATGATTTTATAATGGTCAAAATCACTTTTGTCGTATGCTATAATTTTGTGTTTAAGTCAAACGGGGCCCTAAACTTTCAGGTTTTGTGTTTAATAGTTCTTTGAAATTTTAATATTGTATCTAATAGATCATTGACTTTTTTGACATTTTTTAAAATTCACGAACTTACTAGATACTTAATTGAAGGTTTAGGGTCTTATGAATCATAAAATTCAATCTTGTATTTAACAAACTTTAGTTAAGTTTTTTAAAAATTCAAATATGTCAAGAATTTATTAAATATTGTTAAAAATTTATGGACCAATCCGACATAAAATAAAAAATTTAGAGGACCTATTAGATACTTAGTTTAGTGACTAAATAAAAATTTAGACATAAACATAAAAATTCATGATTGTGTCATACCAGTTTGATGTAAACAATTTTTTTAAAAAATATATATATATATATAAACGTTGTATTTAGATAATGGGTTTTTTAGAGAAATAATGTTTTTGGAAAAATAAATTGAAAAAACGAGTTGATTTGAAATTATTTAAGAAAACAGGTTTTTTTTTTTGTCTCTTCTGGAAAAAATTACCCTCTTTTCCTAAATAATTTAAAATCAACCTGTTTTTTTCTAATTTATTTTTTTGACAATATTATTTGTCTAAAAATCCCTAATAGCTTATTTTAATTTTGAATGAATTATAATGGCATCGTAAGTTTAATAGTGTGAAGTTATATAATATGTGTTTATGATACGCATAAATGGTATAACAATTTGAGTTTAGAATATAAAGTTATTTAATTTTATTAAACTATTGTAATTAAGATTATTATAATTCATAAGGTCGGTCATGAATAAAGTCATTTTATAATAAACCAAATAGCCTTTTCCTTTAAAATTACATGTTTGTACGTTTTTTTTTAGGCAAGGTTTTGTACGATGAGATTGACTTGGGACTTGGGAGGAAATTTAATTTAAGTGTACTTGTTGGCGTTGGCTGGCAGTTGATGGCTGTTGAAGATAATATAATTTTGTTAAACTGTTACAACAGCCACCTAATTTTTATTGTTATTTATTTTTGCACACCTCCAGTTAATTTCTGCTTTGCTTTTATACAAATTCAAATCACTTTGACTTAAAACTTTACATCCCATATTTTAGTCTTCATTGGCGTTTACTTTTTTTTTTAATCCTTATTCCTGAGTGCAACAATATAGGAATTATTTGACCCGAAACCTGCGTTTAATGTCGGGAAATTATTTGAGCTAATGAGTAATGAAATTTTATTTATTTATTTATTATTTTTTTTGGAAAGAAAAGTACTTAGTCCTTTTACATTTGGTTTAGTGTCGGTTAAGATTGAGAGTTTAAGAGCTAAAAAAAGTTCGAGAGTTTAAGTTTTATTGGATATAAAATTTAAGTTTATGTATAATAGATTCCTTAATTTTTAAAAAATGTTAAATATGTATGAGATTTATGACACAATTGAAAGTTTAGACTCTATTTGATAACTTTTAATGGTTGATTTTTGTTTTTAAAAGTTAAGTTTGTTTTCTCTTAATTTCTCTACCATGTTTTTTTTTAAAAAAATATCTTAGTTCTTAGTCGAAATTCCAAAAACAAAGGCATGTTTTTTAAAACTATTAGCTTGCAAAACTTAACTTGGTTTTTAAAACATATACAAAAAGTAAATAACAAAATAAAGAAAACCATAGATAGAAGTAATATTTATGGACTTAAATTTTAATAAACTAAAAACCAAATAATTATGGCTTTAGTGATTTATTTGATATTTTAAAATAACACGTATTTATTAGTCACAAAATTGAAAGTTTATAGGCATATGACGTATTTTTAATATACAAATTCGGGACTAAACTTGTAATATTTTAACCCATTCTTTTAAAATTTATTTACTTTATAACAATATATCTAAGTACGATTATTTTATGCATTTTTGTTCACACCATGTATAATATAGGCTGAAATGATATTTTTGTACTTTCATGTTTAATCCACCTGTTGGCTATACACTTTCAAACCTTTTGCCTTAGTCATTGAATTGAACTTTGCACTCAAAATATATATGTAGTTATTCCCGCCAAAAATGATTTAATGATACTTATTATGAGAATATCTTCTTTTTTTTTAACTAATTTTCTTTAAGGAATGAATGTAACAATTTTTAGTTCAACAACGTAAAGGTAGGGATGTAACATAAACATATGATTAAACATATATATAACATATATTTTAATTACTTATGAGCATAGAAATTAATATTTTTTTATTAAGGCTATCGAAACCTTAACTTAAGTACTACGATACTATCAACATATGATTATATGAACCACATAAGTTTTTTTTTTATTTTTTTTTAATTTAATAACATTTGAGAGCGAGAGATTCGAAGCTAAGGCCTTTAGTCCATACTTTGAACTATGTACTCTTGTTGGTTCAACCGCTTACACTTTAAACATACAATTTAATTCAATTGTCAAATTGATTATATGATTTACAACTACCATCAATTCATCAACGAGTGTCTACCACCCATAAAATGTTAGCCCAACCCATATATGGTAATGAAAGAGTGCAATTGAAAAATGATACACACATTTTTTTCGCTAGAAAAATCTAAAAAACAATCCCCAACTCAAATGTCAGTCTTATCACAATTCAGTAGTTATATGTTTTTATTATGAGTTAGATATAGAAAAATATACTCCTCACATGCAATGTAATATTCAAAAAGAAAAAAAAATACATAACAAACTGTGATGTTACATAGCGTGCATCATTTGAAGAAATCATTTAACTTAACAAGGAAAAACACATCATATCATTGATTATGATATTGCATAGTGTGTCATTCGAAAAACTTATTTAATAGAGCTATATCATTTCAGCGTGCTTGATTAGTTTGGCTATGTGACAATTTAGACCTCATTGTCAAAAATACTGTTAAGATTCAACGATATATATGTAAAATAATAAATTCACTAGATTCTAAATGTATTTAGCAACTTCAAAGACCAATTCGTTACCTAATAAAAATTAACACTTAATTTTGATGTAATTTTTATGGGAGTTGAATTATTAAAAATTTTAAAATTCACAACTAAATTGTTTTCATGAATTAAAATTATTATAAAAAATTATAAGGATTAAATTATTATTTATTACCTACTAAAATAACTAAATTGTTAATTTTCAGTCATTTTGCAGGTGGAATCATGGAAGAGGGCTTTTTGGAGGGCCAAGCCCACGGGGTTTAACGAAGTTTAAAGATTAAAGCGGCAAAAGAACAGGCCAGAAAGTTGCCGCTGAGCTGACAAATGTAGCCACATGGGCCTTGGGAAGGGAGAAATTAGCCTAAAGAACTTGCAAACAAATAGGTAATCTTTTTTTTTTCTTTTTTTTTTTCTTTTTACGATAGGTAATCTAATACTTCATTTATATATAAACGACACTAAATTTAATTCTCAACGAAATACTGTATAATTAAAAATTTATTTTTTAATTATAAAAACATCAAAATGCACAAATTTAATTTTAAAATATAAACAATAGAACCATCCCACTTTTTTAACATAACATCAAAGGCATATATACTATCAAGTGATTGTTCCATAAAAAATATTTGGTACTGTGTTGCCCACCTCATAATTACATGAAAAAAATTGGTTTTTTTTTATAAAAAAACAAAAAAGTTTTTTTTTTGTTCAAAATGGGTTGCACATTACTTAAATGTAGCTCGAGCTGCACCTAAGTTTTGTTCGTGTTCTATTGTGTTAAAAAAGTCAATAAATTTTAAAATGCTATAATAATTCATACAACTTACTATTAGTAGTTACAAAAAAATCAATAATCCAATACATTATATTTGATTCTCAATATCATAAATAATTTGAGGGAACTATTATGTGGATTGATGGGTAAAAAACAAAAGATAAATAAATACATAAATAAACATGTATATGTATATATATTTTTTGAAATCAATGATAAGAATAATATATGGTAAATTTATTCCTTGAGAGATATGTTTATATTAGGTTCTTAGTCGCTTTAAAATGAAAGTATAGTGCACAAGACGCTAATTGTTTAAAGAAAAAAAATACATTTTTGGTCCCTCAGTTTGTAACTGAGTTTCTATTGAGTCTCTGAATTTTAAAATCGAACAATCAAATCCTTTAATTTGGTAAAATAATTCAATTGGGTCCCTAAACGTTAAACACCATTAAATATTTAACGGATTGCTGACATGTTAGTTTTTTAATATTAAAATAATATTTTTAAATAAAAATGATAATTATTATTATTATTATAAAAAATTAAAAATAAAAAAGGAAAAAAATCATCTCTCCTCCTTCCCCTTTCCCTTTTCTTTTCTTCTTTCTCATCGTCGTCTTCTGGGAAATCAAGCTAACCACCTCCTTAAATCAATCTAACCACCTCCTTTTCTTTTGGTCCCTCAGTTAAATCAAGCTAACCACCTCCTGTTGTAAACCCTTTTCTTTTCTTCTTCTTCCTCATCGTCGGTGCCGATCGGAGGCATCATGTAGACGATTGAACGCGGAATGTCATCGTGAGAGTTTCAGACTCCAATGAAGAAGAATGCGAAGGTCCCAGTCGTTCTCCGATTTCTCAAAAGTTTCGACAATCTCTAATGGCGGCTCCTGGATTGACCAAGTCCAAATCGGAAGGTAAATTTGCCAGAAATTTGAAAAAAAAAGAAAATGAAGGAGGGTTTGCGATAGGAAGGGGAAGGGGAAGGGGAAGAGGAGAGATAATTTTTTTCTTTTTAATTTTTATAATAATAATAATAATAATCATTTTTATTTAAAAATTATTATTTTAATATTAAAAAACTGACACGTCAGCAATCCGTTAAATATTTAACAGTGTTTAACGTTTAAGACCCAATTGAACTATTTTACTAAATTAAAGAACTTGATTGTTCGATTTTAAAACTTAGAGACTCAATAAAAACTCATGTACAAATTGAGGGACAATTTTTATTAATATTGTTATTTTTAAAACTTATTATAAAAATATTGTAATTTTAAAACTATTTATATTAATATTGTTGTTTTTTTATAGGTGGCAGAAGGTCAAAAAAACGGAGGATGTTCGTCTCTTCAAGAGACGACAAAGTCCAAATGTGCACAATCTAGCATATGGTTGTCTCTTGACCATCTCAAATTTTTAAAGTAAATGCACTTCTGACACAATAGTTCAACAGTTTTTTAGAATACCCATGTACCTGGGTTCGAGTCCAACCAAACGTGATTTTTAACATTTTAATTTTTAAAATATAGATTATATTATAAATTAGAGGAATTGTAATGGGTAGCATAAAATATTAGCATATTTGCAAGCTTAGCTATGATTTTTTAGATTTGCAAATCTAGCAAATTTTTTTAAATGTGATTTTTCATTTTTTATTATTCCAGATTTACCCTCATTGGTGTAGCAACAGATATATAGTATATCTCATATAATTTACATCTACGGATACCCTTCTTTTAGGTATATCATTTAGAATGATATACTTCCTATATATCCGTAGCAAATTAGAGATATTTTGCATATTAGTATATCACTAATGTACTTCATTTTAGATATGTTTATTTCACTAATATACCTAACATTTAGTATATCATTAGTATATCAGTAAAATGAACATATGTCATATGCGAGTTACTGATATACCCCTAATTAACTTCATATACATATATAAGTAGTATATTAGTGATATACTCTATACAATAACACATCTCACACAATAAGATATAACAATCCAATTTGGTTTTAAATTATGAATTTACCTAAAATTTAAAAGCATAACCTGAAATTTACTCTACTTGTAATGTCATTACAAATAGCTTTTGAGATCCCGTTGATATACTTAATATTACTGAATAAAGTATTTTAGTAGTATATCACACTGATATATACTTAATATTAGTGAAATCAACGGTTATTAGTTATTTTTTGGTTAGATATATCATTGGTATATCTGATCTATTGTTAATAAACTACTAATTTTTTCGATGTTGAAAAACACGGGAGGACATTTCCAAATCTAGCAATAGTTTTTTTAGATCTCATTGACATACTTAATATTACTGAATAAAATATATCGACATAAATCACTGTTAAGCATAAATCACCATTTGTGATATACCGTTGATATATTAAATAAAGTATATCGTTAGTATATCACACTGATAAATACTTAATATTAATGAAATCAACAGATATCATATCATTCATGTAGTAATTACTTTTTGGTTGGATATATCATTGGTATATCAGATCTATTATTGATAAACTACTTATTTTCTCGATATTGAAAAACACAAGGAGGACATTTGTAAATATAGCAATAGATTTTGAGATCCCATTGATATAACTAATATTACTGAATAAAGTATGTCACCATAAATCACTATCAAGCATAAATCCTTATTTGTGATATAATGTTTATATACTAAATAAAGTATATATCAGTAGTATATCACATTGATATATACTTAATATTATTGAAATCAACAGAATTAGTAGTATATCACTTGTGCAATTAGTTTTTGGTTAGATATATCGTCGCTATATTAGATCTATTGTTGATACACTACTGATTTTCTCGATATTGGACAACACAGAGAAGTATATCAATAGTATATTTCATT
This sequence comes from Trichosanthes cucumerina, assembly GCA_036507285.1. Taxonomy (NCBI): domain Eukaryota; kingdom Viridiplantae; phylum Streptophyta; class Magnoliopsida; order Cucurbitales; family Cucurbitaceae; genus Trichosanthes; species Trichosanthes cucumerina. Next base: position 100,294,157 of record CM071835.1, read on the forward strand.
TTAGGTATATCATTAGTATATCAATAGTATATCATAAGTACATCATTATTATGTTTTTGATAGACTATTGATAGGCTATTAATATACTTCAGATTGAAAAACGTGCGCGAAAATGTAAGGGTATTTTTGACTTTGCACGCCCATCCTTTTGGGCTGGGCCTTTTTTTGTTGCTATTTTTGCAAATTGAATTAAAGAGTGACATGAGTGCAATATTTATATTTTTTTTTACTATTCATGCAAGTGCCCCTATAAATTATTATCCCATTTGAAAATGTTCTTCTTACAAAGTATTATCGGAGTAATAAGACAAATTATCAATTTACTTTTAAAAAATAAATTGTAATATAATATTCATTTTACTTAAAATATTTAAAAAATTTAAGATATCTTATTTGATTTAAATAAAATAAATAGAAGAAAGAAAAAAAAGAAAAGAATTATCATTTAAATCAAATAAGATAGCAATAAGACATATTTTCTTTTCTTTTTTCAAATAAGATAGCAAAAAATTATCATTTAAATCAAATAAAATAGTAAATTGATAATTTGTCTTATTGCTCTGATAATACATTGGAAGAAACAACATTTTGGGTTGATTTTAATTTTTTTTAATATCTTAAGTAAATTGTAATTTATTATTTTTTACTATATTTTAACATTTTAAGTAAATTAAATATTATATTGCCACATTTTTTTTAAAAAATAAATAGATAAACTTCCTTATTGCTTCATAAGGTTTTGAGAAACAAACATTTTCATTTACGTAGTTGATTTTAAATAAAATTATCACGTTATTTTAATTATAATATAATATAATATTTAATTTACTTAAAAGGTTAAAAATGGGTAGCAAAATAATAAATTACAATATAATCTATATTTTAAAAATTGAAAAATATCTTATTTGATTTAAATAAAAATAAATATAAAAATAGAGAAAAACAGAATAATGAAAAAACTAAAAGAAATAAGAAAAAGGAAAAAAAAATGTTAAAAATTATGTTTGGTTGGACTCGAACCCAGGAACATGGGTATTTTAAAAAATTGTCGAAACCGTTGTGCCAAAGTGCATTTTCTTTAAATTTTTGAGATGGTATGACCATCCTCCATTGTTTTGACTATCTGCCACCGGTAGAAAATAACAATATTAATATAAATATTTTTAAAATTACAATATTTTTATAATAAATTTTAAAAATAACAATATTAATAAAATTTGCCCCAAATTGAGTGACGAAAAGTGTATTTTTCCATTGTTTAAAACAAATGACCAAAACCTTAAAAAAAAAAAAGGAAAATTTGGCGCCAGCTAATCACTGCCATAAAATTACACCTTCAAAACCTTTTATTTTGTTTTATTGCAATTGTTGCAACAACACTTTTTTTTTGTTTCCTTCAAAGTACATTTTAATAATATGATGATGATAATAATAATAATAATAATAACACGCTGCACATCGTACATTTATAAAGTTGGTGGTCAAGTTCAAATTTACAAGTTACAACCAGATGATATTTTTTTAATTAAATAGTTTCTTTTAAAAAATCCCACTCAACTAATGTCTATTCGGTAAGCACCCAAAAACGAAAATATGAATATAATTAAAGTAGAGGCAGGAGGGCTGAATCCAAAATATTAGGTTCAAAATATGTTTTTAATCAATATGTTTTTAATTTTTTTTCTTAAACAATTCAGTTCATGTACTAAATAAAAAAAAAAACCCGACAATTAAGTCCACTATGTTACAATGAATAATCTTTGATCATATGAGGTTGTTTTCCGACAAAAATCTTTTAATTTTTTTATTTGTTTATTTATTCATATATCATGTGTACGTTTCCAAACAAATTTGTGGTTAAATTAAAAATTTAATTATTATAGCTTTGATATAGTCTCATTTTGATTTTTATAATTTTAAAATTTTTACTTTGAATCTTAACCCAGGTTAACTTTTACCCATTAAAAAAATCATTTTATTTCATTCTATCCTGTAGGCCATTCTAACATAACATAATTAGCCAAATAGAAAACATAAACTCTATGTTTTAAAATGGTTGGAATAAATATAATTTACGAGGTTTGATTAAATTACATGGACCAAATTAAAATTCTTAAAACCATAAAAACCATATTTCTGAGCCACCAAATTCTTTGGAGCTACTATACCAAAGAGAAGTATTCAATAAGATGTGTCATTTATGTTTCTCTTTAAATAGTTCTCTTTTGCCTTCTGATAGGACAACTTTAAATGATTTATGGTTAGAATTTTGGAAGATTGATACTATATATGCCTAATATCAAACATGTTTGCTGAAAACTCATTAATGATTTAGCTCCTACGGTTACCAATTGATGTAGGATGAATTGTTAGATAATTAGTTTAGTTTAATTATTATTAGTTTAGTGTTAATTTTAGATTAATTTGTATTAAGTCTTCTTATTGTAAGCCTATAAATAGGCACTTTTGAGATTTGTAATGAAACTTTTGGAATCGTTTTGAATAGAACATTATAGTTCTTGTGGAGAATTTCTCTCTTTTGGGATGGATTTCCCTTGTTTGCCATGGATTTGGCCTAATCTCTAAATCCGTTGCGTCAATTGGTATCAGAGCCTCGGACGAACCTCGATGTTCCCGAAAAGCTACAAAACCATGGGCGGAGATCGGAGCCAACCTCTACGACACCATGAGTATGTTTATTCATCCAGGTATTTACCAACTACACCTAGCTTCTTTTCCATATTCATCAACCTCTCATCCCCATACTTCATTTAAAAACACCAAACCATTCATACAAAATTCAAGAAACACCAAGCCATTCATACAAAATTCACAGTACACCCAACCTTCAAATCACCATTTTTATCAATCTTAATCCCACCATCTTTATGATTCCAAACAAACCAAACAAAAATTACAGGACAGTTATTCAACAACTCATCATCCTCATTCTCCATCAAAACCAAAATTTCAGAAAATAAAAGTTAATGAGAGATGCACCCATAATATTTTAGGCAGAGAACTTAAAAAAATCAGTGACAAATTAAATGCTCTAAGTGAAAATCTTGTCTCCAATACAATTAGCAAAACAATAGATAAGGCAAAAAAGTTTTATAAATCGAGAGGCATATGCAACAACTATGAAAAAGAAGACAAAAAAAACCATGACTATTAGAATTGGGGAAGACGAAGTTGGGTCAGAAAAAAAAAACAGAGAAATCGAAAAGGAAAAACAGGAAAAAAAAAACAGAGAAATCGAAGAACAAAAAGAAGAAGAGAAAAATAAAGAAATCGAAATTGAAAATGCTGAAACGGAAGCCGACGATGACGAAGTTGAGTTTGCTCCTTCGTGGAAGGAAGACGCTTCCACTGGTTCATCGAAGGAAGTCACACACGCCACTGTAGCAACATGCGAAGAAGTCTCGAACGGGGAAAAAGGTTGCCGACCTCTTCTTGAAGATGAAAAAAAAAACGAGATGCAGCAGCTGGTTGGCGGCGTGGCTACTGATGCAAGATGGAGAAGAAATGAAGAAGATGAAAAACAACCCGCTAATCATTCGACAGCTTGTTCCAGATGGAGAAGGATGTGGTTGTCGGTTTGGGTACTTTACGGTGAAGGAGAAAGAAGGCTAAAGATGAGGGTAAAGTTGGAATTTGGTCCAACAACTCTAATTTTATGGAAAACCACATTGGGCATGACATTGGGCCTCTCATTGGGCCATTCTTTAGAACTAAATCTACTTATTGACAATTCATCCTTTGTACCCTTCAATTTCTTGAATTTTTTTTGGAGTATTGCTTTATTTCCCTTATGGATTTGGGAAATTTTACGTCGGGATTTTTCAATTGGAGTTTATCACACTCACAAGGATCGAGAAAGAAAATTTTTATCACTTCGACTCGAGGACGAGTCATTTTTTTAAGTCGGGGTGAATATGATGTAGGATGAATTGTTAGATAATTAGTTTAGTTTAATTATTATCAGTTTAGTGTTAATTTTAGATTAATTTGTATTAGGTCTTTTTATTGTAACCCTATAAATAGGCACTTTTGAGATTTGTAATGAAACTCTTGGAATCGTTTTGATAGAACATTATAGTTCTTGTGGAGAATTTCTCTCTTTTGGGATGGATTTCCCTTGTTTGGCCATGGATTTGGCCTAATCTCTAAATCCGTTGCGTCACCAATTTGGCTAAAAAAGGAATTAGTGTTTATGATTGTTGTCCTTTCTACAAGTCCCATGTTGAAACTACTGCTCACTTGATGTGGAAATGCAAAATATCTAGGAAAACCTGGAATTATTTTTTCTCTACTAACAAGTGTGATTTTTCTTTGGGCAGGAAAAAATGGTGTCCGATCGATTATTGGGACTACATCAGGAAGAAAGTAAACAGAGAAGATTTAAAGAGAATCCTGCTAGTGATGTGGAGTATGTGGACTCAAAGAAATAACATGCGCTTCAGAAGGATGCAGTTGTCAGTAGAAGACTTGGTTAGGAAGGTGGAGCTAAATATTCTTTCTCAAATGTCGAACCAAGAAGATCACAACAACAAGACTTTTCTTCCTCTTTCGAAAAGAGGAAAGTCCATTAATTCAAAGTATTGGACTCTCAAAGCAGATGCAGCATGGTCCAACAGGTTGGAGCGTGGTGGGCTAGGTTGGATCGTTAAAGATGGAGATGACCAACCTCTGATTGGTGGATGCAAGTAAGTGCACCAGGTTAGACCTATAATTGATCTCGAAGCAATGGCTATATTGGAAGGGTTAAAAAAAACTGTCGCCTTGGAGTAAGGTCCTTTTGTCGAGTATTGTAGTGGAGTCGGACTCAAGGGAAGGAGGATGTAGATTTAACTTCGACGGGTTTTATTATAAAGGACATTCTTTTGTTGTCTAAGAACTTTAGGCATGTTATTTTTTGTAATATCCCTAGAGAGGAGTTGAGCTTTCTGTATGTTTGCTAGTTTAAAAAAAAAAAAAATCTAAGTCACTAAATACCACCTCGCCTCCAAGGTTGATAATTAGATCTCCTACCTCCTGCAATTGTTTTAACTAAAAGAAATTGAAACTATATCTAAATTATGATGGTGAAATAATATATATATAGAAAGCTAAAACAATTGCAGGAGGATGGAGATGACCAACCTCTGATCCCCTCTGATTTATTATATATATATATATATATATATATATATATATAAAAAGAATTAAGTAGTTGTAAATAAAAGGAAAAAAACATTTTGACTCTTGAACTTGGTAAGTTATATCAATTTTAACTTTAAACTTTAAATTTCATTAATTTAAACCTCAAACTTAGTAGATTGTATCAATTTCATCAATTTAAACCTCCAACTCAGTAAGTTGTATCAATTTTAACCATGAACTTTCAATTTAATCAATTTAAACCTCAAATTTAGCCAATTGTATCAAGTTTACCATAAATTTTAAATTTCATCAATTTAAACCTTAAACTTGAATAAGTGTATCAATAGAATGTTTAGGGTTAAATTGATATAATCTTCTAAGTTTGAGATTTAAGTCGATAAAATTGAAAGTTCATGGTTAAAATTGATACAACCGACTAAGTTTATGGGTCAAAAATACTTTTTCCCCTAAATAAAATATGAGGATTAAAACTCATTCAGGATTAAAATGTTTTAAGAGCCATGAATTAATAAAAAAATTTAGCTAAAAGAGCTATAATATTATTATTTGCTTTGTGTTCGTGTGTGTGATTTTTTTTGAGTTCATTTGCTTTGTGTTTTTTTAAGCATTTTTAGTAACAAGTGGTGTAAATTTTTCCAGGTTGTTAGGGATGGGCTATTTATTGCACATTATCTGTGGGAGAAGGGGACCCGTCTCCGTCTCCCTCTCCTACGCACATAAAGTGAATGTGTCACTATAATTACCAGACAGCTAACACTAATCTAATTTTAACAATTTCTCTTTACTTTTTAATTAATATTTAATTATATTTCAACTTTAGATTTTAGTTGAGTGCATGTCAATTATGGTGAACTTACCACTAATCTAGTATACTAACATTAAAACACAAAAATGATTTTTTTAAAAAAATAACATAAATGGACTGAACTACATGGTTCATTCTACTTAAAATAATAATAATAATTTAAAGGAGAAGGAAAGATCTATGATGCATCGCTTTATATGGACATATTCAAATAATTTCTTTCCAAAAGTAAAAAAACTATATAGATCAATGATAAAAAAGAATAAAAATAAAAAGCAATATAGACGATGTGGTGTGTATGTGTTTAGGAAAAATATTATTTTATTAAGATTTTCTCGAAAAACATAATAATTTAGTGTTAAATTTTATCATAGCCATGTACAACTTGTTAAACTAAGAAAATGGTAATATAGTAATTTTTCTAGTATTTTTAAATTCCCGAAAACAAATTTAATTATATGGTGAACTATTGTAAAAAATATATATAAAAAATAATTTAAAAATTTTCACTACTTTTTTTTAAAAAAAATATGAAACACTCTCTAAGATTAATGTGCTTAGATGTTGTACATGACATTAGAGGGAATGGCGATGCTTAGTATGCAAAAATAATACAAGTTCACATGCAGTTAAATAAAATGTTAATGAATCACAAAATCTCTACGAGGGAGTACTAAAAAAAAAAAAAAAAATCTCTACGAGGGAGGTGTAGTTGAATGGGCATGCATTCTCTTCCTTCCTTCTCAATTTATTTGTTTAACATTTAAACTAATTCAAATGGTAAATCTAAATTAGATTTAAATTAATTTGGCATACTCTAACTAACTACAATAGAAAATAAAAATAGTTAAATGGATATCAATGAAGATAAGTAAAATCTCACTGATAGCACACAAAATGTGTTATTTCCAAGCTTCAATTTTGTCAGTCTTCCTAACTTTTTCAGTGTTTTCACGAATTTATTTGTGGTAATTTTAATTATCGAACAATTGGAGCGAAACTAAAAATTTTGGAGGTACATAGTGAGTTTGGAGCTAGTGAAGCATAAATTGAGGGTCAAGTAGAGCTAAGAAGCAAAATGAACCAAGAAACTCGATGGTATAAGGTTGAGACGTCATCAATAGCGTCTCAACACTACAATTACAACATACTAAAGCCAAGAAGTCCGCACAAGTGGTGTTTAGACGTTGAGCATCTCAATGCTACATTTCCTATTTTGAAAATGTGTATTTTCAGAAGGACGACGTCGAAATGTTGCATAGCATCTTGACATTGTCACAACTTCTATAAATGCACATCCTTATTTGATTGCAAAAAAGGAGAGTTATTTTAGAGAGGATTGAACCCTAAATTTATTTCTACAAATTTGAGGAGACTAGAGACATTTTTGGGAGCGAGGAGCGAAGGTCTGAAGCTCGAGATCGTATAGATTGCATTGAGAACAAGGACTGACACATCACAAAAGTTCTTCTTTTCCTTTTAATTTGTAGTTGTTGTTATGGATTTTTTATATAAGTCTATATTTATTTTCAGTGATTATGAATGGCTAGACTTGTCTCTAGGGATTGATGTAGTCATTAAACTCGTTATTTTAGTTATTAGTCTATATTTTGATTATGCTTATTAACTATTAATGTTTGATTGTTCTTGATGCTTGTTAACTTTTAGCTGAGGTTTGCATGATTCATTGGTCTAAATTTGGACTTGAAAGAGTAATTTTTAGACTAGAACATTTTTTAGCATAACTATTTGCTTGCACGTAAATGAAGAGTTCTCTTAGAAACATAAAAAAGAGGTCCTTAATGCATGATACATTATTAAAATCTATATAGATACATAGGTTTATAACATTGTATGAGATCAATTGGGTTTGGAAGAGTTTTTTATTTTTTATTTTTTTTACTTCTTGCTTATACTTTTGCATAATCATATCTTGAATTTATTTACTAAAATAATGGTTCAATCGGGAAAGTCATTCCCTAGTTTTTTTTTCTCTCTCTGAAATATTTTATTCTATTTCTACTTATTTTTGAACTTTTCTTTTAAAAAAACACACTTCTAGATAAAATTGAACATTATTATTTATGATAATCAATTGATTTAGGAAACCATTCATGAATACGATACTCTGCAATCACTAATCATTATACTAAAACTTGACACCGTACACTTATAACTTCGCATAGTCACAAAATCATGCAACACTCACCACACACTCTATTAACTTCTTGGGCTAGGGTGAAGTCAAAAGTTTATATGACAAGGAACAAAATTTTACATTCTAACTTTTCAAGGAATATAATCCTTCCACTTTGAATATTCAAGATATGCAAATTAAATGGAATTTTTTAATATTGACTTTATAATATTATTCTTTTGACCCTAAGACTATCTATGAAGGGACAATTACTTCATTTCTCCTTCCTTCCCCACTCCGTCTAAGCTTGCATTTTTCAGAACTCTGTTGGTAAAAATTTTCGAAACCCGAAAAACCAAACATATTATGTGGCACATAAAGGGCAAGAAACTTTTTTGAAATCGCCCACAAGAATCCAATATTAGATTAGTGGATAAAAATAAATTAGGTAGCTAAGCAAAGGACTAATAGATGTGTGAATCAAAGGTGAGGCTTTGTTTTTTTGTCATGAAGTTGTCTGTGTCATGACATATTTATCCAAAGATTATGTGCTCCCTTAGTTTGGGGATTGTGTCCTGTCTATGGACCTCTTTCTTCCAACTTGTACTTCTAAATTCCCTTGCTTTCTTTTCATTTCCAATGGGATGGGACCATTATTACTGTTTATATATATATATATATATATAAAAGTTTCTAAGCATTTATGAGTTTGCTATTTATAAGTTTGTAAGGATCTTGATATTATATATCTTTGCTATATTAAAAGGTGAGTAAATGATGATCGTATTTTTGACCTATGTGTCCTTTATATCATGATTTTTAATTTCAAAACTTATCCAATGATTGATTTATTTCATTAAGTTTATTAAGGCTAAAAAACACTTTTGATCCCGAAACTTTCATAAGAGTAACAATTTTGTCTCGTTAACTTTGTTTTACCTAACAATTTAGACTATGTACTTTCACATTTTTAACAATTTAGTTACTTAATTTTAGTATGTAATAATTTAGTCTCTCACGTAGTTGTAAAGTACTTGTAATAATTTAATCTATAATGTAAAAAAAATCCATTAAAATCAAATGTTGGTTTTTATTATTTAACAAATTTAGACTTTGTAGTTTATAAACATGTTTGGTCTCTAATTAATTTATTGATCTACCTATATAAGAAAGATTAAATTACAAGTATTGTCCCTAAACTTACATGTTTGTGTCTAACAGGTCCCTAAACTTTAAGTGTCTATTTGGGGTACAAGTTATAATAATTTGTGTTATAATAACATGTGGAATACTATGTACCCTAAACACAGACTATTATAACCTCAAACTAAACAACTCTATATTTAAAATAATATTATATGATTCCACATATTATAAACTCACAAACTATTATAACTCATGTTATTATAACTCACGCAGCGCTCCAAACAATCCCTAAAAGGTATCTAATAGGTCCCTAAATTTTAAAAATGTCAAATGAGTCCCCGAACATTCAATTTTGTATCTAATAGGTCGTTGACATATTCAATTTTTAAAAAATTAACGAATGTATTAGACATAAAATCGAATGTTGTATCTAATAGTATATTAAACTTTTAATTTCGTGTTAAATAGGTTCATGAATTTTAAAAAATGTCGAATAGGTCCACACAAAATAGAAAGTTGAAAGACTTAATAGATTCAAAATCAAAAGTTCAGAGACTTAGTACTTAGTAGACACAAAATCAAAAGTTCGGGGTTATATTAGAAACTTTTTAAAGGTTATTGTTGTTGTCAAATTTTGGATATGAGAATGTACCTAACCTCCACATGAAAACGACGGTAAATTTGTAATTCTTAGGGGAAGAATGCAGCTTGCAAGACAAGGAAAACCTGGACACCGGTGTGGTGTATGCCACACCGACTCCGATGCTTAAGTTAGAGAGAGTTTCAAGAAAATTTTAGAGTTGTAGGGAGTTTTGATGGCTGGAATCAACTGACCTTCTCTTCCCTCTTCAGAGAGCTTAAATAACTCCTCCCTAGGGTTTTTCGTGGGTTTCCGTTGCTTAATGGGAAAAGGAAAGGTCGGAAGTGGGCTAGAACCGGGCCCACAAATCAAATAGAACCGATGTAAGGGCTCGAAGTGAGCCTTGCATCTGGTCGGCTTCGGCCGAGGCCGAGGCCGACCACGGGCTTGGGTCGAGTCCCAAGCTCGGGTCTCCCATTTGGCTTATTGAGCCAAGGTAGAGCCCAATTTGGGGTTCTACCACTTGGTCGGCCTCGACTGAGGCCGACCACGTGCTTGGGCCAAAGCCCAAGCACGCTCTCTCGTCCTTTTTTGCCTCGGATTAGTCCCTGTTCGATTTCGGTCCATTTCGACTTCGTATTGGGCTTATTTCCTCGTTCGACCTTTCGTTGTACCCCTTTAACCAATCCGTTCATTATTGATCCAATTTCACCCATAACATTAGCCCCCATTCCCTAGTTAGGATTCTAGATTAAGAGCATGTGAAATAATTGTATGGAGTCTGACTTGGGAGTAGCCTACTAAGCTATTTTGGAGTCATTGTCGATCTTTCGAGGTGTGCCTCGAATTCTCTATATTTATTGTTGTCCATCCTTATGAGGGTATTCAGTATTCTAGAATGTCAATTCCTCTGGAATTCTTCTCTAGATTCACGATCTATATCGTTTTCCTGGAGATAATGTGTAGTTTTGAGGTGATCTTCAAATACGTAGCTTCAGGCAGCCTTGTAGCTTCAAACTCTTCATAAGCATTTATGGATTAATGTAACCTTATCTCAAGCCGATACCGAGATAGGATAAGAGAAAATGAGTAAGGAAGTGGGAATTGAGGGTTGGGCAATGGCCTAGATTGGTCAGCCTCGACCTCGGTCGGTTTGGTCGGCCTCGGCCGAGCGTCCTCGGTCGATGTGGTCGTCCTCGACCAGTGTGGTCGTTCTCGACTTTGCCCGTCAACTCGACCGGTGTGGTAGATCGCTTGGCGGCCCGCCGTCCAAACCTCCAATGCTGGCGTCGTTTTGTCAACTGTGAACAAGTTCTCCTTAGCCTTTGCATCTTATTTTGGTGATCCTGGAATTTTCTCAGCGAATCAACTTGATATCTGTTTCTCAATTTTCTGCTTCTCATTTCATTTTATGAAATCCATGCGAGACTTAGCTTGGATTTTTAGGATGCTCAGATTAATTAATCAAGTCCCTCTTACGGACCTAACTAATTTTCTAGGCGTGTTCAATAGGGACCCATCGTGAGATTTTTCTCAGATTTTTGGGTTGCCAAGATCAGTTAGTTAACCGAACCCTTTTGTGGTCCAATCAACCTTATGGGTCGCTTCCTCTGCACTTAAGTGCTTAAGAGTTTTGCGTGTTGCGTGTTTTGTTCGCACGACATAATCTGTCTTATCTGGAGTAGGCTCCAAATTTTGGCTCTAATTCTGATGATTGATCTTCTCTTCCTCGTTTTTTCTTGTGATTGAATGCTGGAAAAAGCTCAACTATAACCACGAGAGTATGTTCTAATAATAGTGGTTAGCCTCGACCCGGGTGGTCAGCCTCGGCCAAGGTGGTCGGCTTCGGCTAAAGAGGTGGTCGACCTCGACCATATAAGGTCAGCCTCGGCCATATGAGGTCGACCTCGGCCATATAAGTTCGATCTTGACCATATGATTAGTCTCCTTTTTCCATTCTCTATCTCGTTTGTTTTTTCTAACTCATGATTATGTTGCTTCTAATCTCCAGATATCTAGTATGGTCAGCCTCAATGCTTATAGTCTCCAGATATCTAATATGGTTGGTCTCGACCTGTGGTGGTCGGCCTCGACCTATGGTGGTTGACCTCGCCTGTGGTGGTCGGCCTCGGCCTGTGGTGGTCGGCCTCGCCTGTGGTGGTCAAGCTCGCCTGTGGTGGTCGGCCTTGACCTGTGGTGGTCGACCTCGGCATGTGGTGGTCGGTCTCGCTTGTGGTGGTCGACCTTGGCCTCTCCTTGTCGACTTCGACTCTGCTAGAATTGATCTTTTACATTTATAATGTATATCTTCCATTTTTTGTTCGCTAGAGATGCATATCTCCTATGTAGCTTTTGTTTTTTTGTTCAACAGAGAGACATATCTCCTATGTAGCTTCTGCCTTTTGTTTAACAGAGAGGCATATCTCCTATGTAGCTTCTGCTTTTTGTTCAACAAAGAGACATATCTTCTATGTAGCTTTCTGCCTTTTGTTTAACAAAGAGGCATATCTCCTATATAGCTTCTGCTTTTTGTTCAACAGAGAGGCATGTCTCCTATGTAGCTTCTGCCTTTTGTTTAATAGAGAAGCATATCTCCTATGTAGCCCCACTACTCAAGTGAGAGTTTTTGTTGAACTCATGCTTGAATGGCACCTCTTGTAACTTGAAGAAGATAAGTCTATTGCTAATAGAACTTCAATCTCCATTAAAATATGTTCAAGAGGAACTGATGTTGGGGTGTACTTTTCAAACTTTTTGGACGGGTAACCAAATCGAAGTGGTCTCTGATTGTCTATCTTCTGTCTCTTGACTTTTTGATGTAATGTTTCACTTGATCTTTTTTCAAGCAAATCAGTCTTCTTCTTCGTATGGAGTAATTCTTCTGCAGGCACGTACTTTTGAGCTCGAGTGATGAGCTCTACATACGATGCAGGTTTTCTTTTTCCCAATGATCGTATGCGTCTTCGATCTCTTAGTCCATTAACTACGACCATTAATGTTGCTCCATCAGTACAATCTTCAACGACTAAGACTTCACTATTGAACCGAGCAATATATTCTCGCAGAGTTTCTTTGGATTCTTGCTTGATGGAGAGTAGATGAGTTGTTGGCTTGTGTTGATTTCTTCCTCCTAAGAACTGTGTCATGAATGCTCGAGCCAATTCCTTGAACGAACCTATAGATCATATTTTTATGTTGCGAAACCAATCTCTTGTTGGTTCTTCTAAAGTGAATGAGAAGACTATGCATCTGATTGTGTCGTCCACTCCATGAAACTCCATCCATGATCTATACATATCTAGATGCACCGTAGGATTTTTGTTTCCATCATAGAGTTTGATTTTTGGAACTTTGAATGTGGGAGGTAGTTTTACATTCATGATTTCATCAGCAAAAGGTGGATCTACCTGCCCTATTAAAGTTTCAATGTCAAACCTCTATGTCACTCACCTGGTGTAAATTACCTCGTACGTGGTCTAATTCTCTTTGAATCTTCAATAATTCTTCCTTCCATAGTGTATTGTTTGATTCACCTTTGATTCCAAAGCTGGCCTCGACTTCAAGATCGGCCTTGACCTCAAGGTCAGCCTCAACCTCGACCTTTGCCTCAAGGTCGGCCTCGACCTCGGCTACAAGATCAGTCTCGGCCTCGGCCTCGATCTCAACCTCGACCCTCTGTTTCTTTCTCCACTCGATGACGTTTCTTAGATTTGTCGCTTCGATACTTGGAGAATTACTCGTCTCGGCTTCGACCAAGGTTCTCTGTGGCTTCTTATCCTCGATTACGCTTCTTAAATCTGTTCCTTCTTCGTATTGATCAAAGGTTAGGGTTTTATTTTTTCCTCGGCCTCGGCTTTGTCCCCTGCCTTGACTTTTCGATCTCGTGCACATGACGGATTTTGACCCCGTTTTCTCTTTAACAAGTAAGTCGACCTTGGCCACGTACTGCTCGACCTCGACCACGTACTGCTCGGCCTCGACCTCAATCTTGTCGGCCTCGGCCCCGATATGAGGTCGAGGAGGCTTGTCTTCCTGCGATCGTCGCAAACGACGGTCTTGATCAAAATTGCGTTTCTTCTCGTTCCAGTGCTTGTTTCCCAAAATTCTGCTTATCTTTCGTAGGATAGACCTAAACACAAGAGTTTCCAAGCAAGTGTTGTCGTTCCCCACAGACGGCGCCAACTGTTGTTGTCAAATTTTGGACAGGAGAATGCACCTAACCTCCACGTGACAACGACGGTAAATTTGTAATTCTTGGGGGAAGAACGCAACCTACAAGACAAGGAACCTGGACACAGGTGTGGTGTAGGCCACACTGACTCCGATGCTTAAGTTAGAGAGAGTTTCAAGAGAGTTTTAGAGTTGTAGGGAGTTTTGATGGCTGGAATCAACTTACCTTCTCTTTCCTCCTCATAGAGCTTAAATAACTCCTCCCTAGAGTTTTTCGTGGGTTTCCGTTGCTTAATGGGAAAAGGAAAGGTCGGAAGTGGGCTAGAACCAGACCCACAAATCAAATAGAACCGATGTAAGGGCCCGAAGTGAGCCTTGCATCTGGTCGGCATCGGCATCGGTCGAGGCCGACCATGGGCTTGGTCGAGTCCCAAGCTCGGGTCTCCCATTTGGCTTATTGGGCCAAGGTAGAGTCCAATTTGGGGTTCTACCACCTGGTCTGCCTCGGCCGAGGCTGACCACGTGCTTGAGCCAAAGCCCAAGCACGCCCTCTCGTCCCTTTTTGTCTCGGGTTAGTCCCTGTTCGATTTCGGTCCATTTGGACTTCGTATTGGGCTTCTTTCCTCGCTCGACCTTTCGTTGTAGCCCTTTAACCAACCCGTTCATTATTGATCCAATTTCACCCATAACAGTTATAAACTTATTTGATACAAATTTAAAAGTTCATGGAAACTTATAATTTCTTATTAAATCTTAACAAGTTTTTATAATAGATGCTAAATAATTATAAACTATGATTAAATTGTTATATACTAAAGTTAGAGACTCAATGGTTGTAAAATTGAAAGTATAAATGATTAAATCATTATAAACCAAAATTTAAAGACTAATTTTTTACTTTCATAAAAGTTAGGACCAAACGCACTTTTAACCATTTATTAAAATCAATCTAATATTTATGTTCTACAATAAAAATGAAGCATGTAAAGTCAAAAATGTTGTTGAAAACCTGGTCAATTTTCATAATGAAAAATAATTTTTAAAACCCATATTTTATTTTTAACATGATTAATTTTTAAAAAGTAACTTTTAAAACAAAACATGATTTTTTAGAATTTAAAAATATATGTAAAAAAATTTTCTGTTTATGTGTGTGGCACTTCTGGTAAGATTACAGAAAAAAACATGGCACTTGCATGTTATGTTTAATAGAATTTCCTTTTAGTTTTAAGAAGTATGGTACATTTAAATCAAACTTAGTCTTCAATTTTTCAACCTATTCTGTTTAGTCCCCAAATTTTTAATCATTATATTTTAGTTTTTAGTTCCACAAATATATATAATCCTTTAACTAATTGAAGGATGATTAAATTAGAAAAAAAAAACTATCACATGTCTGTATTTTGTGGTAATGTTTGTACTTGTATTTTATTACTTTAACTAATGTATAGGTGTTACCCAAAGGAAAATCCACTCACATAGTTGGGCTTGTCTTTGTTACCCAAAGGACGAAGGAGGGATGAGTTTTAGGGATCTCAGTCTGTTTAACCAGGCCATGTTAGCGAAGCAGAGCTAGCGACTCCTTCTTAGTCTTCAATTTTTCAACCTATTCTGTTTAGTCCCCAAATTTTTAATCATTATATTTTAGTTTTTAGTTCCACAAATATATATAATCCTGTAACTAGTTGAAGGATGATTAAATTAGAAAAAAAAAAAACTATCACATGTCTGTATTTTGTGGTAATGTTTGTACTTGTATTTTATTACTTTAACTAATGTATAGGTGTTACCCAAAGGAAAATCCACTCACATAGTTGGGCTCGTCTTTGTTACCCAAAGGACGAAGGAGGGATGAGTTTTAGGGATCTCAGTCTGTTTAACCAGGCCATGTTAGCGAAGCAGAGCTAGCGACTCCTTCGTAGACCGGAAAGTCTAGTTTATCGACTTCTCAGAGGTCAGTATTTTAAGACGAGCAATTTTCTAAACGTCTCCTTTGGTTCTGATCCTTCTTGTACTTGGTGCAACATTCTGTGGGATTGGGACCTTTTCAGGAAGGGGTATAGATGGAAGATTGAGAATGACTTTCAGGAATTAGTATTGTAAATGATCCTTGGTTCACTATTGAAGGTCGGGAGCACCCGTTGGTGTGGATCTCGAGGTGGCTCATGAATCGGTTCGTAGTTTGATAAAGGAGGATGGGGATTGGGATGTGGAAAAAATCCAAAGATGTTTCTATTCGGAGGATGTAGGTAGTATTCTCCAGATTCCGCATACTGGGATGCATAATAATGATGAAGTAGTCTGAAAGTGTAACCCCGTGGTATTTTTACTGTCAAGAGTGCTTATAGGTTTGGCCTTCAGCTTTGATGTAGTCAGGACGCCTCAAGTTCCAACAGTGAGGGTGTGAAGAATTTCTGGAAGGTCCTGTGGAAAGTCCAGATTCCACACAAGATTAAAATTTGTTCCTGGCAAATTATTCAAAACTGCTTACCCACAAAACTAAAATTAATTCGACGAGGCATGGAAATCGAACCTTGGTGCCCGATGTGCAAGTCTCATCCAGAGTCAACTAACCATATGTTCTGGGGCTACAAGGTAACTCGAGATTTCTGGCGATTTTTCTTCCCTTCTAATGGTGATGTTTTTTATGTTCACAGGAATTCCTG
This sequence comes from Trichosanthes cucumerina, assembly GCA_036507285.1. NCBI lineage: Eukaryota > Viridiplantae > Streptophyta > Magnoliopsida > Cucurbitales > Cucurbitaceae > Trichosanthes > Trichosanthes cucumerina. The sequence goes on from CM071835.1 coordinate 100,310,824, forward strand.
GGGCGCGACAGATTTCTTTAGCTGGATGATGGAAAGCTCAAACATTTGGAAGCTTGATGTTTTTATGATTATTTTATGGAAGATTTGGGGCTACTCGAGACTGGAACAAGTGGAGAAAAAGCACAGAGTTAGCTATTCGTGAGTTTACCCAGGTTTCAGTTAGTCAGGATGGTCTGCGGACTTTGGAACACTCCCCCACAGTTTGGGTCCCACCTTGTACTGGTTCGTGGAGTCTATGTTCAGATGCGTCCTAGAGTGATGAGATGAAGGGTGGTGGTGTTGGTTGGATAGTGCGAGACGATGAGAGTCATGTTATTTGTGTGGGACATCATTTCTTTAGTTGTCGTTGGACCATTCAGGAATTGGAGTTGCTTGGTATCATAAAGAGATTACAGTTTATCTTGAGCAAAATTATCCTTTTTAGTGGGGGAATCAGATTCTATGGAGGTTGTGCTATTGATTGATAGCAAGTTAGAAGACTATACAGAGGTTCGAGACCTTAGAGATTCAGTATGGCTTATTCTCTTCAGGCATATCCCACGGTCTACTAATCAGGAAGCTCATAAATTAGCTCAAAGGACTATTCGCTTACGTTCAGATGATATTTGGGGGGAGGAGTCTATAGGACTCCGAACTTTTCTTAGCTAGCTTATGTCTTTTAGCTTTTTTAAAAAAAAAAAAAACTAACGTATAGTGTTGGGAGAAAAAAAATTATAATAACCATAATATTAATTATTACTATATTAAATCTCTCATTCCACAAGATAAGCCAATCAGATTAAAGTCACAAATAATAAAATTAAAAAGATAAAGAAAAAAGAGAACAACACCGGAGTTTATACTGGTTCGCCCCAAACTTGGGACTACGTCCAGTCTTCTGCAACTGCAAGTTGTACTAAATTTGGGAGATTACAAGAGAGTTTCACAATTCAACGCCACAAACTAACCCTCAATAACCCAATAAAGACTATTGACTTCCAAGTATCACAACCTGATAGCTTGGGATAAACAATAAACAAAAACCTTCAACCCCACAAGAGAAAAAACATTTTTTTCTCTCACAAATGCTATGGTCTCACATAGTTTTCTCCCTCTCAATGTTGGTGGCTACACACAAAACATCATATATATATATGTGTGTGTTTACAAAAACCTAATACCTAATGGGTCATTTTGTCTCCACACAAAATCCAACAATCTCCCACTTGGAGACAAAACTTCAATATTTCCTCACACTGCAACAAAACTTTGATCACCCTGGTAAACTCCAAGGCACAACTCCCACGACAACTGTTATTTCTGATCTTCTTGGCAAACTCCAAGGCTAAAAAAACCTGAAAACACAACAAACTCATAAAAAGCAGCAACCATCGAACATAAGCGTAGTACATCCGTGTTTGCCCCGAGGTATGGGCTTTGCTACGTGGATCTGTCTCCTGCATTTAAAAAGATAGACACGTACTCCCACTTCAGCTAAGTGGTACTAACTGACACCTTCTTCAACCCTGAACCATTGTCCCTGAAGAAGATACACTCTGAGAAGGGCTTGAATCCTCTATGCAAGCTTGTTGCCAATTTAGAGACTTTACCTTTGACCTTAGCAACTGCTTTGGCCTTCCACTTTGATGCCTCCACTCGCCTAGGCGACTTCTTCAATTCAACTGTCCGTCTGACAATTGGGGGTTCATGATAGCCATCAACTTTCTCTCCTTGACTTCCCAATTGTTTCTGAACTGAAGGATCTTGATCTGACTGATCAAACTTGGCTATCATTGCTGCTGGCTCAACTGTACCTCTATTATAACCATCTGCAACTTTAACTGACATCCACTGTCTCTTCAAACTTTTCTTGATAATATTTAACCGACATCTGTACAGTGTAGATTTCCTATGGCCAACTGCCACTACATGGGATCCTAACTTGAGTTTACATTGGCTTCTGCCAAACTCACACATGTAGCCATCATCTGTTAATTTACGAGTGGAGATGAGATTCATCTTGACACTGGGCACAAACCTGACATCTCGCAGTACCAAATTATTTCCATATTCAGTCTTCAGATTAATCTCTCCAATTCTATTAGTCTTGGATATTTTACCATTCCCCATCCTCACTAAACCATGGCAGCCTTCTGTGAAGGATGTGAACAAACTTCTATCTGAAGCCTATATGTACAGCAGCTGCGCTGTCTAAAATCCACTCAGATGAATTACTACAGCTCTCTGTGTCACTCCCAACACAGACTAAAGCAACTTGCACTGCATTTGCATCTTGCACTACATTTGCCTCTTGCTTTTCTCTCTCTTCTAGATCCTTTTTCCACTTTCTACACCGACTTTTAGTGTGACCCTTCTTATGACAGTAAAAACATTCTATCTCTTTTATTCCTATTGTCCCACTTTTTCTTACTGCTACTCGTCGTGTTTTCATTATTAATCTTCTCTTTACCCTTAGTCATAACCAAAGTTGATCCTACAGTAGACTCCTTACTACTATCCTTTCTATGAATCTCCTCAGCTAAGGCTAAATCACAAACACCTGAAAATTTCAGAGTATTTTCACCTACTGAATTAGACACTGTTGTTTTCATCGTTTCCCAACTATCAGGCAAAGAAGTTAATAACAGAATAGCATTCACTTCATCAGTAAACTCTATTTTAACACGCATATTGAAAAACTTCCAAAGCAGATAGATCTTATTATTTGTGCAAGGTTTTTCATACTTGTTTGTAAGTGCTCTCATTAACTCAATTGCAGTTGTCTCACTGGCTACCTAACTAGCCACATCCATTGGCAGACACATTCTAATTGTAGCAACTGCTTCTTCATCAAGAGTCTCCCAATCTTCATCTTTCATTTCGTCCGGTCTCTTCTTAAAAGCCTTACCCGCATTTTTAACAGTCAAATAATCTTTGACCATCATCTTCTAATACCCAAAAATTTTTCCATTGAACTTCATGACTCCATCAAAATTTGTTGGCTCCACATATCCCATGATTCATGAACCAAAAGCTCTGATACCACTTGTTGGGAGAAAAATAATGATAATAATAATAACCACAATATTAATTATTACTATATTAAATCTCCCCTTCCACAAGATAAGCCAACCAGATCAAAGTCACAAATAATAAAATTAAAAAGATAAAGAAAAAAAAGAATGACACCGGAGTTTATACTGGTTCGCCCCAAACTTGGGACTACGTCCGATCTTACGCAGCTCACAGTTCTACTAAATTTGGGAGATTACAAGAGAGTTTCACAATTCAGCGCCACAAACTAACCCTCAATAGCCCAATAAAGACTATTGACTTTCAAGTATCACAACCTGATAGCTTGGGATAAACAATAAAGAAAAACCTTCAATCCCACGAGAGAAAAAACATTTTTTTCTCTCACAAATGCTATGGACTCACACAGCTTTCTCCCTCTCAATGTTGGTGGCTACACACAAAACATCATATATATATATATGTGTGTGTGTGTTTACAAAAACTTAATATCTAAATGGGTCTTGGCCCATTGATTTTTTTATTTTATCTCCACACAAAACCCAACATGTAGGTGTTCATGTGAAGGGATAAATATTTAAAAGAATATATAGCGAATCTGGTGTTAATTTTCCAATATGGCTTTAGATTTGTGCTAAGTAACAAGTAAAAAGTTAACACTAATAACTAAAGTTTTTGTGAAGTTTAAGAATTAATACGAAAGATTTGAAAATTGAAAGGTTCCAAATAAAGCTCTTAAAAGTTTAATCACTATATACATAACAAAGAACAAAAGTGAGGGAGGGGATTACTATACATATTTAAATATGACAGCTAAGGTCTAGAATATGATCTATATTTTAATATAATAATTTTGAATAAAAATAATAATAAATATTACATGAAGGTGTGAAAAGTAACCTACTTCCTTTTTAATTCGCCACATACTTATAAATAAATGGCCCCACAGTTGCACTTCCTCCTTCAAAGCCACGTTCCATGGCCATGTTGTGTTGAGAATTTTTTTGGACTACATCAATAATGGGGGAATTCGAACTCATGACTTATTTATCATAAGCCTTATTTTATGCCAGTTGAACTATAGTTTTATTGGGCATTTCCTGTGAGAATTAATAATTCACAAAAACCACTTATATAATTTCTATTTTTCTTTTTTTTATAAATATTTTTTTTAGTTCAACAACATTTGAGATTAAGTAGTTGGGGGTGGAGTGGGAGCAGTTAATAACTCCCTTCAACTTTTTGTTTGGCCCAAGTAGTTATTAACTTTTTTTTATAGGTCTCATAGGTTTATTAACTCTTTCTTATGAGTTTCACAGATTTTTAACTCCTCCTTGCCTCACAGATTTCTTTACTTGTACTCTTTGCAACTCCTATTCTCCCATTTTCTCGATCCAAACTACTTCTAAAAGATTTAAATCTTTCTAATCTCTTGATCGAATGTACATGTCAATTATTGCTAATTATGTTCACTTTAATTTTCTTTCTAAAAAATAGCTATTAATATAAAATTGACTAATATTAAATTTTCCATACTCGTATGAAAAATTATATACATCATTCTCATTTATTTTCAACTATAAAATGAGATTTATATGAAATATGAGATTCATCTAAGTCAAATAGGGTCAAGATCATATCAATATTTTAATAACTTAAAAGATGAGAATAAATAGTTATGAAATGATTCATTGAATCTTCATTAGGTTGGATTTTTTTTTATGCAATCAACCAATTTATATTGATGCTATAACTTATAGAAACTAATTAAACAGTGAAATTTGGCCAATAAGAACATAGTTCAACTGACTTTAATTAAGATTTATAACCAATAGCTCATAAATTTGAATCTCCCACACTCAATTGTTAATGTATTAAAAAAGCCCATAATAATAGTGAGATCAATCCTACCGACAAGTTAATAATAGTTTACTGATTTTTTTGTCCTTTTTTTATTGTTATTATTGACATTATTATTATTGTAATATGTATATACTTTCTTTCATTTTGATGGTTATATCCGCTAACAAGTGGGAGGAGGATTTTTTTTTTTTCGTTTTGAAAAACGAAAATTGAGTGTTTTTTTAAAGGTCGAAAAATCATTTTAATTTCTATTTATTTTTCAATTCACGATTTAGTTCTCAAACTCTAGTATATAACTTTTAGACCTCGTGTTCTAAAGTTATTCTCGCCCTTGTTTTGGCATGGTGTCTTTCTCCCTTGACTTTTATCTTTAGCAGAGAAGGATGCAATTTCTTTTTAGCCTTCTTAAAAACTCCATCATTCTTTTAAAAAAAATAAATAAATAAAAAATAAAAAAATTAGCATTTGTACTATAATTATATCGATTTAATTATTGTAGTTTAAAATTTGAAACTATTTACTCCTTACCCTATCAAAACTTGTTAATATCGAGTTTCTTATCCATACAAAATAAAAATTGGTAAAAATTAAATGTATTTACTATTTATAAATTATGTAGACTAAGTCATTCCATAATAAAAATATCTCATCTTAGTAAAAATTTTCACAATGGAAGCTAATCATTTAAATTTTTTAAAATTATAACAACTAAATATATTGAGAGATTAAATTGTTATAATTTTAAAATTACATGACAATTACAAATTAAAAAAATACAAACACTAAATCAATACAATAAAATTTATAGAATTTATTGTTAATTAAATGAAAATAGAATTGCAGAAAATTTATTTTAACCCGTTTAAAACAATGTAGCGAGTGGAAAATGCTTTTTTTCTCTATTAAGATTATTGAATTTCAAAGTACAAATCAATATTTTCTTCCCAGAAGAAAAAACAAAACAGAGAAAGCAAGAACAAAAGCCACCCACAAACTAATGTCTTTTATATATATATATATATATATATATATATAACTTTTTTAAAAGGACAATATTTTAGACAATGGAGTTAGGGCAACCATCTGCTTCATTGTTTGTTTGTTTATAATTTATATATGGCGATGAGTGATGATTGAGAGGAAAATAAAATGGAGTGAGGTAGCTTTATTAGCTAGCTGTCCGAGGTAAAAAGGTGGCCTTAGCACCCTGAAAGCCAGGGACCGAGTGGGACCCACTTCCCAACATAAATCGCTTCTCACTTCTCGTTTCTCTCTTGTGTGCGTCCGGTTCGGTGCGGTGCGTTTAGTCACCACATTTTCTTTTCTCGGTCCTTCTCCACTTCCACTTTCCAGTGTCAACATAAATAACTCATTCTTCGTGGGCTCTGATCCCTAAATAACATAAATAACATTTTAGCCTCTGCCACCGTATCCACATATATATTAAATATCATACGATAGACGATTTTTTTCTTAAGCAAAAAAACATATTGAAAGTTGAATTGGAATAAATTTTAAGTGTCTCTAGAGTACCGGTTATAATAACTCGTGTTATTATAACATGTGAAATAATTTGTACTCCAAACACAAATTATTATAATCTCATATTATATTATTTTATAATTTAAATAATATTATATGATTCCACAAATTATAATAACTACGCTGTAAGGTTTTGAGGATGAAAATGGGTAACGGTTTTATACTCATTCATCTCTCTCTTCTTTATTAATATTTAAGTATATATATATATATATATATTCATTTTCAATAATCATAATTAATTATTTAATTAAAAGATTTATAATTTATTTATTTATTTATATTAGTTGACATTAATTTTGATTAGTTAATAAAATAATATCTTTAGGATTAGTTTCATAAAACAATCATAAACATTCATTATAAAATTCATCAGAAAAATATTAAATAACTAATTAATATTATATTTAATTAATTAATTACAAATATTATTAATTTATGGTAAACATAATCATTATAATTAATTATTAATGAGTTATTTGTGATCAATTAACAGAAAAATATTAATTATTTATTTTTTAAAATTCATTTTTATTATTTTATTAATAATAGAAAATAATTATATAAAATTTATAAGATCAATCTCATAAAATAAATTTACACCTTATTTATAGATCGTAATTATATATTGTGTAAGATTTATATATTAATTTCATCAAACAAATATAAATATCATTTGTTTACATAAAAATCTGATAACATTCCCATGTAGAATCAAACACAGTCATCTTATTTCCAGACATCTATTACCCATGGGCGTCCAATAAAACCTTAAACCAAACGACCCCTAAAGGTTTATCGAAGTATTGAATGAGTTATAATAATATAGGAGTTAAGAATGCAAAGTTGTTTAATATGAGTTATTCAATTTTACTAGCACTCCAAATAGCCCTTAATATTTATAGAATGAAATAAGATTTAAACTTTTTTAATTTTTTAGAGCATGTTTGCGACACAAGTTAGAATAACTTGTGGAATACTATGTACCTCAAACACAAACTATTATAAATTCAGACTATATTATTTTGTATTTTAAATAATATTATATGATTTAACAAACTATAATAATCCTATTATAACTCAAGTTATTATTGTTAAGAGAGCGCATTAAGGAATTAGTTAGTATTTCCAACTGTATTAGTTTCTGGTTATATATGTAAGTTGTAATTATACTTTTTTTGTTTTTGTACCTTACAGGAATATTTTCTGGAGTGATCATAGATATTTCTATTGAAATCTAACATGGTATCAGAGCATTAAAAAGTCTAACGATTAAGGTAGTGATTTTTTTCCCTCCTCGCGTGATGAGTTCGTCCATATCCGAAAGTGATCAAGTGGTGGTGCCGATTTCGAAATTCGTTAATCCTAGAAGCACGACTACTACGCCTAAGCATGATGAAGATAATTTCCTTATGTGGAAATTTCAAATTCTCATTACGTTACGAAGTCATGGATTGCAGAATTACATCGAAACAAACCTCAATGCTCTAAACAACCCTTTAGTTCTATATATATATGAGAGTTAGGATTGAAACATGGTATCTAACCTTAAAATTGATGTATATTTTTATTAGTCAACTATATTTAAGTTCGTAACTTTAATATTATTAAGTGAAAATATGACATAGTCACCCTTTCCTATTTACGTGTGGGTATCCATTCTCTTTTCCAATGAGTTTGACATCTTGTTAAATCATTAACTAATTAAAACACATATTGATAAAGATCCAAAGAGGTTATTTGAAAGTTAAGATATTTAACTTTTAGATACTATGCTTCATGAATGAAATTTTCTGCCAATTTATGCATTTTGATTTTAGAAAAACGTAGTCGTTGAAGGATTATTATGCATAGACTTGTGTAGAAAAAGGTAGTCGTTGAAGGATTATTATGCATAGACTTGTGATCATACGATATGAGATGATGTTAGCAAATTTTTGTTCGTTCTCGATAAGATTTGGACATTTCGCAATTATTCATTCATCAGGTTAACAATGTAGAGAGGGTCAATAACAAGATTCTTGCAACAAATGAAAGTCAACTAAAAGAATTTCTTCATTTGTTGTATGCTTCTACATCTTCTCGATAGAGATATCTTTCTCCTCAACTATATATCAAGTTGTATTCAGTCGCTAAATGAGTGGTGGAAATTAAACACATATGCAGCTTGGAATGAGACAATAAATTGTGGTGGATTGGGATGGATTGTACAAGACTGGACAGTTAAGCGTTGGATATAAATTTATCCCTTGGGGATCATCAATTTTGATCTTGAAACTTTTTTCGATCTCCAATGGGATGGAGTCTATTTCAAATAGATCTATTCCTTTGAGGGTTCAGGAGGTGCATATTTTGGCTACCACGTGGTCTACAATTATGTTCAATCACACTACTAGGTGCAACAAAATGGCAGCAACTAAATTTGTACATCGAGTATAAACTATGTGATTAGATGATGGTTGAAACGAGAAACCCTTCAAAGGCCTTCATCGTTTTTCTTTCTTTTTAATCTTGTAATATGTCTTTTTCTCAAAAAAAAAAAAAAAGTATTTTAACTTATTAAATGCATTTATTGTTTTAGGTAAAATAACCTAGTATTTAATTTATTGAGATTTTGGTGTAATTTTTTTTTTTCTTACACTTTTCTTTTTCCGTACAACCATATAGGTAAATGAAAGATTTGAATTTCTAATCTTATGATCAAAAGTATATGCCTAAAGTAAACCATTAATTTGAGCTTAGCTCAAATTGATATAAAAACTGAATGTAAAATTTATATTTCAATATATAAACATAGAACTCAATTGGTTAGAATATATTAATTCAAATTTTTCCTTTTCACTCTATTGAATTAATTAAAATAATTGAAACTTTAATGTCGAGGGACTATAATAGAAGTGGATGAAAAATTAAAACCAAATTGTTGAAATTTTGTATATAAAATGAAATTTTGAGGGAAAATATGATGTGGGCTTAGCTTATACTCTGAAGTGCATATGTAGTTGATTATGCATTGAAATAAAATCATCAATACTTTTCTTTTTCTACATTTTATCATAACTTAAAATCTCTCTTCTTAGCGAGAACATGTGAACAAATTCTCTTATATATACAAAGTGGATTTTACCCACTTTGCAGTATGACACAAACTTTATACTTTGAAGTGCACGTAATTGATTATGCATTAAAAGACATTCATCAATAATTTTTTTTTTCTATATTTTGAATAAATTCTCTGATTCAAGATGGATAATGTTGCCTACTTCTAGAATGAATCACAGTCACTTTTATAAAGAAAGTTTTAAGGACAAAATGGTATTTACATCTACATATTTTATTTGTAAGAATATACTATTCTACTATATATTTATTTCTTTGAATCAATCTTACCTTTAAATTTAAAATTTCATCTCATTGAATATATGGTCAAACGAACCTTACCTTTAACCTTTTACTGCTAAATTGATTATGATAATTTTATTAGGCGCATGTTTTGGAATGATTTTAGAAATATTATTTTTAGTGTAATTGATTTATTAAAAGTGATTTTCATATAATCATTTTCATGTTTGGTTTTATATTTTTAATAGTGATTTGGGTTTTGAAAAAAATCATTTTTTTTATGGAAATTTATGAATTTTGACAAAAAATTACAGCTTTTACTTGCCAATAAAGTATACTATTTTAAAAAATGAATAATAGTCATTTTAAATTACAATCATTTGACAAAAATCATTTGGGAATCACCTCCCAAGTGATTGAAAGGAAATCATTTCAAATGATTTTGGATTCTTCCAAAATCACTTGTTTAATATTGTCAAACATCATAATTTAGGTAGTAAAGTGATTTTGGTCACTCCAAAATCACTCCCAAACATGCTCTAAGTTTTACGTAGATATAAATTTGATGTACTGTGATTGCATTGCAATATATTGTTTTTGTTATAATTCATGAACATACACTATCCAAAATCCAAATCAACTCATATGAAATACAAAACAACAAATATTTTTATTAAACCCAATTAAATCGAGTTTTAAAAATCCAAATCTTTTAAAAATTACGACAGTGTGCGATATTCCTACATGCAAAAGCAAGTCCAAGAGTTCACAATAGTTTGCACTCAATCCGTCGTCGCATTTGCGCGGGGGTTCCCCCGAAATCTTTTATTCTCTGATGTGACCGACCACTGGTAAATTAAAAATCCAAAAAATGCAAAAAATAAAACGACGTGTCGCTTAGAAGTTAGAACCCTTTTCTGGAATCTGGACAATATTTAAAAACCATTCAATTAATTAATTAATCAAAATTAAAAAAAGATGGTGACTTTTCTCTTGGCCCTCGTGTATGCCTATAAAACCACAATCCAATTTAGCGTTTTTCGAATTATTTTAATGACGTGACGTGAAGACAAATTTGTTCATTGGCTGTTTAATAAACACGGATTGTTTTTTTTTACGAATTTACATATTTACCCTCTCGATGTAAATTTTGATTGGCTGCGTCTACGTGTGATGCGTTTCGTTCATAGAACCCAGTGAAGAGGGGACGGAATCGCGTTAATTATAATTAATGAATTATTTAAATATATTTTATTTATCAATTGATTAGTTAATCCGCGAATTAGGGATACCTGTCCATAGAACTTTCATTATCCCATATAAAATCATCCCCTCCTCAATTAAATAACAGTAATTTCTAATTTTTCTTTTTTAAAAAACAAAACTTTATTATTATTAATTTGCCAAGTAAAACGCAAACATTTTCCAAATAGTAGGTTTTTTTTAGTTGAACACGATTTGAGATTGGAAATTTTGAACCACTAATTTTTTTGGTCAATAGTTCATACTAAATATGTTCATTAAATTATTCAATAAATAAAAAATATAAATTTTTAGGTTGAAGGTAGGTTTTAGTTCTTAGCACTGGGATATTTTTCTATATAATTTAATTAGTATTGTTTGAAAAGTTTTAAATTATTTCATTGTGTATTGACATTTTCAATTTAATCATTTGTTATTCATAAATATTTAAATCTAGAGAAGGAAAAAATCTCTAAGAGAAAAGTTTTTAATTCATTCTTAAAAGTTTTAAGAAATTGATAGAAAATTTGAAATTTCATCTCTTAAATGATCTTTCATCCCCTTAAAATATTCACCATTTTTCAAAGTATTATGTTATTGTCATGAAGTTTATTATCAATTATTTTTAAAATTCATCAATGGGACTGAATTAAAAATAATAATACACGAGAGAATGATTTTTTTTTTTAAAAAAAACCTGAATATTATAAATCATGACATCTATTTAACTAACATTTACTATAAATAAATTGGTATGATATACACCAATATTACAATGAATAACAAAATTCAATACCATAAATCGATGAGGTTAGGGAATGTTAGTTTGATATCAAGGAAGAAACTTTAACAATAAAATATTGTGGTTAGTGGCTAAGAGAAGATCAAAAGATAACCAAGTTTGAATATTAATCTAAAAAACGAAGTGAGTTTCGTACATTTGTAAATATGTATGCTTATTAAGTGATCAAGAGTTAGATAATTAGTGGTCTCTTGCTGTAATGAAACTTTTTTACCAAACAAAGGATAATCTTATTGAAAAAATACGATAAATAATACACTGGATTTTTCTTTTTTCTTTTTCAAGCAAGTAAATATGAGGATCACAGGTGAAATGTCTGCCTCTTAATTAATTAAGGTATGAGGTATGTATTGGGAGTGCGATCAAAGTCCCATATCGACTAGAGAATGAGAAAATCATGAGTTATATAAGTGAAAGGCATTATCTCCATTAATACGAAGTATTTTGGGTGAAATCAAAAACAAATTCATGAGACTTTATATCTAAAGTAGACAATATCATATAAATATAGAAGATTATTGTCCCTAACATTATGTTACCAACCAGATATATTTGAGCTCAACTTATGAAAAGATTTGAGTGTGGTTTTAACGAGGGGTATGACAGAATAATTAGCATTGGTTTTTTTTTTCTTTCCATCAGTTATGAATTTGAATATTTTTAATACCACTAAAAAAAATATATATATATATATATATATATATATATATATATATATATATATATATATATTCTAAACAATGTCCCAAATGTTGTTCTAAGAAAAATTCCCCAGTCGGAAAACCTTGGACTTTGGATGGGGAGGCCAACTTTTCATAGAAAAGACAAAATAACTCTATGGGGCGGACCCATGCAATCCACGTGGCTATCAAATATTATCGCCGAGTCAGCATCAATCACGTGGCGATTGGCCAGTGGATTAGAAGGAAAAATGCAGATATGTCATTGTCAACTAAGTATTTTTTAGAAATTATATGGAGTCCAAAAATATCAAAGTATATTTATAGACTAAAAAATATAAGGTAAACAAAAAGAGTGTAATACTAAATTTTCTCTAGTGAAAAAGAATTTTAGTACTATAGTTCTCATTTATTATTGGCCACGTTAATCCCATTTTAGAAATTATATGAAGTCCATCAATATTCAAAGTATATTTATGAACCAAAAAATATAGTGTGAATTAAGGGAATATAAGAAACTTTGTTTGGTATGCAATCCAGGATCTATTTTATGTTTTGGATTCACCAATTCAGATGAATATGTGTTTGCAGATGTGTTTTAAAAAATTGTTTTGAATTCAGGATCCAAATAATAGAAATTTAAAACAACATTTTTATGTTTTCATTGTATCCAGATTCTGAATTTAAAATTTTAAAATGCAGAATTATATTAAACAAATATAAAAATAATAAATACAATATTTCATGTTATGAATTCAATTTACTTTTGTTAAATTAAAATATGTAAAATATAATATATTAAAAATTATAGAATATTATATTATAAAAAGATAATTCTATAAAATTTGTAAAATCATTTCCTAAATTAATTAATAATGACTTATATTCAATATAATAATTAGTTTTGCATCTACAACTAATTTCATGATCTATAAATATGTTATATAGAGCACAGTTTAAACAAGCTATTTAGAATGAAATCAAATTTCTAAATCTGCTACTAAACACATATTTGAAAACATGAAATACAACTCTGTTTTCACTGAATCTCTTGTTTTCAAATTTCTGTTTTCAGATTGCGTACCAAACAGGCCCTAATACTCTCATAGTATTTTAAATTTTATCTAGTCGAAATTAAAGACTTCTAGCGTTGCATAGTACGAAAAAATTTCAATTTATTGTTTGTCACGTCAACAAAATTAGAAGTTATATGGAGTCTACAACAACATTAAAAGTTTGTTTATAAATTAAAAAATATAGTGAGAAACAAGAGAGTATGATGGTCTATTACTAAAAATTTTCTCATCTTAAGTTGTACTTATCTTTTTGTACATCATCCCTAGATTGTTATGTGGTAAATTCTTTTTTCTTATTTTTCTAGGATATTTTTAAATTTTTTATACTGTGGGGTTGAAGTGGACTAAAAAATACAGGTGTATTTTTTGTAAAAAAAATCAACAATATTTGGGAAGGAAATATTTGAACCTATGACCTATTGGTCACGAGTCTATACTTAATGTCAGAGTATTGCTCAACAAATAACAACTATATATATATATATAAAAAAAACCCATTCCCATGTCTCTCCAATTAACTCCATTAATTCATCGATTCATTGCCCAAATGTAAAATTATTTATATGATCCAAATTGAATAATGTTTCTAGTATATTATCATTTTTAATTATACCAATATTTTATTGTGAAGTCTAATAATTTATTCCTTGCGTTTTATTTCTGCTTTTCTTTTCGCTGTTTTTTAATGTGCTCATACATATATGGCCCCGTTTGTTGTTTATTGGTCTCATATATAATTTATGATCAGTTTTGAAATATTCTATGATTACCAGGACAATACCGAAGCAACTTTCATGACTTATAAATGGACTCTAATTAAATTTTAATTAAGGCTCGTTTGGATTTTTTTTTTTTAAATATATAATCTGTATTTACTTGTGATTTTTTTTGCTTTTAATCAAAATTTCAACAACGTCTTTAAGCACTATATATATTTCAAAAACTAAAAAGGCGACTCTCAAAAGTCTATTTTTAATTTTGACCTTCCCCACCTTTTTATAGGAAAATTTAATGTGCCATTTTATAGTTGAAATTATTTTAATGCTCTTCCTATCAATTGTCTCTTTCACCATATCTTTCCCTTAAATTTTGGGAAAATTACATGATGGCTAGTACACTCTACAAATATTACATAATGGCTAGTAGACTATAAAAATATTTATTAACTTATACTAAATTAGACTCTAATAATTTTACAGTTAAAGCATTTTAGTTATTGAGCTCCATCAAAGTAACAATTTAATTTCTAAACTTTAATTTTTAGCGATTTAGTTATTGTATTTTTAAAATTGTAACAATTTAGTCATTGAACTTTACTATGTAATAATTTAGCCCATGCACTTTAAATTATGTAACGATTTAGTCTTTATCATAAAAAATTGTTGTTAAAAATTAATGATTACTATTAGAATTGACACTTCATTTTGATGAGATTTTTTATGGATTAAATTATTATAAATTTGAAAGTACATGAACTAAATCATAATTACCTATACTAGAGTTTTTAGAACTAAATTGGTGCAAATTTGACCATACAAAGATTTAAATGGTTACTTTTATAAAAGGCCAAAAGTGCTTTTTAACTGAGTTTTAAATAAATCATATATATATTACACAGTTGAAAGATAAAAAATGAAAGTATCTAAAGTAGTATTAGATATATTTATTTATTAAACAAAATTCATAAATATATTATTTATTATTCAAGTCATATTGTTCATTTAGTTGGCTTGAAGGAAGTTGATTAAATTACATTAGCTTTGCTAAGTATGTCACACCATTATTAGATCAACCAACGATATATTATCCACACTGAAAAAACAACTTTCAAGTATAAGAATGCATCAAAATAAGTAAACAAAATACTGAATAAAATAATTAATTTAATTAATGAAATTACTTTGAAGGAATACATGTGTAAAGTTGACTCAAATACTCGTAGTTATACAAAAATAAAAACCAGAATATAAAAATATATTTAAAAAAAAAAACTTTTGTTTATAAAACAAAACACCCAAGCCGTCCCCACCACAAATTCGGGAATCTAGAACATGTTTGGCAACCCATCGATTAAAAAGATAAAATAATGTTTATTATCCACTAAGAAAAAGCATTGTCTAAAATACTAATCAGTCCTTTCCTTGAAAGACGAGTATATATGTTTCCATCAAATAGCCATTATTGGCCACCTAATCAAAGATTGTTTTAAGTCTCATAGTTATATATCTGTTAATTTTTATTTGAGAAACATTAATTATATATTAATTATTGGATTAAAGGCTTTGACAACGATAGCTAGCTTTGCGTTTCTCGTTGAATAATGATTGTTCATACTTTACAAAGATCACTTTCAAATCGGATCCATCCATATTATTTGAAATAAATAATTAAAATCAAACCCTAAAACAAGGAGTTGAGTATAGTTTAAATGGTTAGTCATTATCATTTTTTTTAATAGATTATCTAATAGTCATCGGGACAAGTAAAAAAACGTAAACAAACTTTTAGATAATAAGTCCAAGTTGTAATAGTCATCTACTAAAGATATATTTTTAACATATGAATTGCTCAGATCTCGCTTGATAAACCTTTTAGCTTTTTTAAATTATGCTGGTTTACATACATTTTTTTAATAATAGTTTACCTATTTCACAACAAAAACATTTGAAGTTTTATCCAAATTTCAAATACAAAAAATAAGTTTTCAATTTTTTTTTAATTTTTAAAATTTGGTTTGGTTTTTGAAGATATTAATAAAATGTAACACAACAAAGAAACTCATATGTTGAAAGTAGTATTTATAGACTTAATTTTAAAAAATAAAAAATCAAATAATTATCTAATCGGATTTTAACAATCAAATCTTGGAAGGTCAAATCATTGTCTACTGAGAAATTTACTTTTAAAGACATCCATGTTATTTGATATAAATAATTTAAATAATTATTAAGTCAAGTAGTTGAGTGTAATTTAAGTGGTTATACATGAATTACTTGTTGGGTCATAAACTGCATTAAATGATCAGGGTCTGTGGTGGCCCACTGGTTATTATAACTCGTGTCATAATAATCTGTGAAATACTCTACACCACAAACACAGACTATTATAACTTCAAACTATACTACTCTGCATTTTAAATAATATTATATGTTTCACAGACTATAATAACCACAGACTATTATAACCCCTGTTATTATAACTCATTTAGCGCTCCAAACAACTCCTAAAAAAATGAAATTTTAGAAATAAATTATTTAAACTATGTGTCAATCATTTATATAAGATATTCAAAACTTTGAATTTCTCGATAACTAAATATTACAACACAAAACAGTTGTCTTATATAATTACTTATGTATAAAGTAGTTACACTCACAAATCATAAGAAAATAAATTACTATCAATATTCTAGTAAAATCCTTTATTATTTTATTGATACACTCCTCGCAATAATACTCTAAAAGTAAAATTACATTATTTCTCTAAATTACTTGAGTATGAATAAATTTATAGAAAATCAATTCAGATAAGCCAATACGAAAAAGAGTAGTTCACAATCATCATGTTTTCACCAATGCATCTGTCTATATAATTAATTGTGTAATTAGCTACTCGATATATGTAATTCAAATATTTATTTATAATAAACTTCCCAGCATTTTTCAATTCATTTTAACGAAAAAAAAAACTCGTGCAAAAACACCTTTTAAAAAAAAAGAGTAAATGACATTTTTACCCTCAGCAATTTATTTATTGCCTAAAACATTGGGATCTAAATCAAAAGCAATAGTATAGATTAATAGTGGGTCAAGAGGCAAATGATAGGAAAATTAAGTGAAGCCAGTGGACCACTGAAATTAATTAATTAAATTGGAAATGGTTTTGTTGTATGGTTATCCCACATGGGATTTGCAATTTAATTACAGAGTCGTTGACCATTCGAGACTCTCTCTTCGATCTGGCGATGTTTTTGCTTTCTGATACCATGTGGACGCTCAGACAGATTCTGCCCAATAGTTCCACGTGGAATAATTTCATTCGAAGTTACTGTATTAAAATCCATTTTTGTGATTTCCATGTTCGTCATGGTTAAAAAAAATAAACCCACTCCATAATCGAACATAAGCAACATAACCAATGATGGCCAAGTTAATTGAACCACTTTCGTGAAGGATCATCCCCACGTAATGCCTTTTTCTTTTATATTATAAACAATAACTAGTAAAATATATTAATTAATTATTTTTTGAGAAGTAAAATATATTAATTAATTTGAAATAATTTAGCCAGTAAATTTGTATCATTTAATTTGTAGACTTTGGTTTTGCTTAAGCCACTCGGGTTTGTGTCATCTTGAACAAGTTTTAATTGTTTAAGGGGTATACCATCAATTAAAAAGTTAGAAGTTCAAATATATTTACCCACGTGTTTTTTAAGAAAAAATGGTTAAATATATTTGTCTCTAAATTATATAAATGGTAGGTTTGAATCTCTCTCCCCTTACTTATAGTTGTAGTTGGTAGATTTGAATTTATGAACTCATTTGCAAGTATTATTAATGAAAAAAATCTATACAAACGAATTTTTGTATGTATATTATTTGAAAATGTAAAATTGTATATATCATATCACACGTACATATTATTTAACAATTAATTTTATTGTAGTTTCTGTCTTAAAACAATAAAGTTTAAAGAAATGGATAAATATTTGAACTTGTGACATGTATAAGAGGGTAGTAAAGCATTTAACTAGTTAAACTAGTGTCAATTTATTCTACTTAATCTCTTATGTAGGATTTATTTCATACTTATATCTTATAAAACTTAAATGTGCATTAAAAAAATTAGAAATTTTCATGCATGGTTTTTAGTAATAAATATTTGTGAATTTGTTGTAATTCAAAATAAAAGTTACGAGTTTAGCCCATTTTCAAACTAAATTTAGATTTTACTATCAAACTAAATTTAGTCGTAGTTTTTCTAATACAAGACATTCACCTTTTTTTCCCATTCATAATGATAAAATTACACGTGCGAGATTAATTTTGCAATTATTTTGTATTTTTATGATTTTAAAAAAATGTGGCAGTGATATTTACATGCAGACAAAATTGTTAGGTTATAGTTTATAATTTACCATTATCACTTAAGTCACTATTAAAAACTGACATGAGACATCTTGATCAAAATAAATAAATTTTATACGCCAACTTACTTGATCATATAAATAATAGACAAATTCAATTTTAATACAAGAGCACAAAACTTTTATTATATGGGATAGTGGATTTTGATTCAATTATTTTAATAGAGGTTCATTATCTTATATCAGTAAACAAATAATATATATAAGAACTCAACCAAAATCCATTGGTTGAATATGTGATTAAATACATCAACCTAAGTAACATCTTTGAAAAATTAAGGTTTCTCCCGTCTTCTAGGAATGGAAATTTTCTCTCCATCTAGTCATCTTTTAAAATTATAAATTCTATCGTCAATATATTAGAAATTTTGGTTAGGTAATTTCCAAAAAGAATTGACAAATTTGTCAACATTGATAAACAAATAACAATACATGGAAATAACATTTTTAAGTTCAACCTATCAGAGTCAGAGAGTGAAAATTCAAACATTTGATTTTTTGATCTATGATACGAACACGTTCGACACTTAAACTATGTTCAAGTTGATAAATGCCATTTAATTATGTTATATATAGGAAAAGAAGTCAATTATTGGAAAATTTGAGCACATCGAGACTAGTTAAAAGTTAAAATATAAATATTAATTAAAAGGTTAGAGTTTTGAACCTTAATCTCTACCGGTTGAAATAAAAAAAAAGAAATAGTGTGTCGAAAAATATTGGATAGATTAGACTCCATTTGATTACACTTTGGTTTTTGAAAATTATGTTTGTTTTATCATAACTTATCAACAATGATTTTCATCTTTTCTACCATAATTTTTTTTTTAACATTTGAGTTTCTAATTAAATTTCAAAAAAGAAAATGAAAACTATATATTTTTTTAATTTTTAAAATTTAGCTTAATTTTAAAAAATACAAATAAAAAATAGATAAAAAAACATGAAAACTCATAAATGAGAGTAGAATTTATAGACTTAGTTTTAAAAAATAAAAAAATAAAAAATTAATTAATTATCAAATGAAGGACGGTCTATCCAAAACAATAATTTAGTTTGAATAAAAAACAATAATTTAGTTAAAACTTAAAAAGACCATATTGTATTTATATATTAAGCTTAAAAATTAAAACACTTTGAATTCGAAGGGAGCAATCTCAAAGCTCAAGTTTGTGTAGGCGCTCGCTCAAAAACTGCGCAAAATCCATTGAACGCAAAATGAGAGAGAGAGAAAAAGAAAAGATTGGCTGGCACCTGCCAGGTTCAATATCGTGAATCAACAGGCCACGGTTAAACTACGTCGTTCGGCGCGTGCGGTGCACGTGTCAGTTAAACACGTCACCGCTGAAATGGCGGGGAGCAACAAAAACGTTCAGCATTTTAAATTTTTATTTTTCCAGCTCTCGAAGTAATAGTACAATTCCAATTCTCTCTCTCTTCCACTTCCCTTTAAATCTGCCACTTCGTCATTCTTGTTTGAGTTTTTGTTCATTCATTTTCATTTTCCCGGAAAATCGAGAGAGAATCAATCGGAAAATACAAGAGAAGGTAGAGAGAGAAAAGGCTGTGGAATTTGTTTTTGCTGTTCTTGATGATTTTGCATTAGGAAGAGCTTCAAATTTCAGTCGCAAGAGGAATCAGAGACGATTTTATATAAAATTGGAGGACAAAAAAGGTAATCGAAAAGGCCAAGAATTCTCTAATATTTTTGACCTCCGAATGCACATGGCTTCCTAAGCTTGTCTTCTCTCTCTCTTGATTTTTTTTTCTTCCTTCTCTTTCTCTCTCTCTCGTTTTTCTTTTTTCGCTCACATGCTTTCTTTCTCTTGCATTCAATCGCTTTCTCTTCTCTCTCGCGCGCGCAGTGGCTGGCTCTGATTTTTCTATTGCCACCAGAAGCTTTTGATAAATATTGGTAAAGATTCCTCAGATCTACAGTTGAAGGCAGTCGCTGTTCTTGAGTTTTCATTTCCAGTGATTTGGAGGAAGGCTTTGGTGCGAATACGAGGTTAGCTTATTGAACTGTAATCCGGTATTCTCTTTTTCTGATTGTGAAGTTTGATCCGATTAGTCGTGCGTTCGTAAATGTGGTTCCATCTACGTTTTGACTTGCTTTTTGCGAATTACTTTGGCTTCATTGTTCTAAATCTGATCATGAATCGGAATTCGAGTTCGGAGTCTTCTTTTCGCCTCTCTTCTCGGTCGTTTTCACTTTCGGAGATTTTGTTATGAATTTGGAAGAGTTCCTTCACTATCTTCGAATTTCATTTCCAACTTGCAGTTCTGAGCATCATCAGCTTTCGCTGAGTAAAAAACTTTCCCAGACTTGCATTTTTTAATTTTTTGATTTTTTTTATGGTAGATGCGCATCTTCCGCTTTGGAACTGAAAATTCTTCGAAATTCAATTGGTTACGCTTACGATTGTGTCTATTTCTGGTTAAATTCATTTTTAGAAAAATAGTTACACACGGTGTTTCAGTATGAAACAATTATATGTATAAATACTTGGATTGATGTTAAGTTTGGTCAATAGATGCGAAATCGTACAATGAATCAATTTATTCAACTTTTCTGCATATGTAGGACCCGCTCTGTAACTTCGCCCATCTACGACGGTCTTAAGGTTCTCTCCTATTCGTCTTATAACACCGTTTTGTGCGCGTTGGATGGAGCATGGTAGCGCTAAGATGTACGACGTGTTACGGCCTCAAGGAATTTATTAGCATTAGCATCGACTCATTTACTTTCTGGTGCAAGTTGGAAGAAATTGTTGAGTAATTGCCATGGTCTGCGAGATGGAGACTGATGTTATTGAAGATATGGACATCGAAGCTCTTCCTTCCATGTGGCCTGAGGATGTTGGACCAGATGTCAGAAAACAGTTCAACGTAGAAAGGCCAGGAGCAGATCAAGATATGTTGGAAGAAGTTAACATAATAGAGGAACCTACAATTGTTGATTTCAAGAGACTAATAGAGTTAACTAACTATACTGAGAAAGGATCTTCACAATTACAATATCTTGCAAAACAGTGGGAGTATAAGCAAGCAAATGCTGTGCGTCTCCTTAAAGAAGAACTTGACATCCTAAGCAAGCAGAGGAAAGAAGTTGAGCTCAAGAAATTGAAGATATTAGAGGAACATCTTTTTGAGGAAGAAAGATATGCTGGTGATAAACGTCCGATTTCCATTTTGGAAGAATCTTGTGATCTATGGCAAGATATTCCAAGGAGGAAAACTGATTTTATTGTTCAAAATAAGAGAGTTGAAATTGATGCAGAGTATGACACAGTGACATACTGGAAGCAGCGAACCATGGATCTGGAAAAATTACTGGAAGCAAGTCTACAACGAGAGCAGATGCTTGCAGAGAAGCTTCAGGAAAACATAAAAAATATTGAGAAGCAGTCCTCACCAGTTGAGGAGTTATCACAGATTCTGAAAAGAGCCGACAATTTTTTGCATTTTGTTCTGCAGAATGCACCAGTTGTTTTTGGGCATCAGGTAATATTTGAACTGTATAATGTAAACCTTATAATGTCGGGATTTCTGATACACCTGAGTTTATCAGTGTGGACTTGAGTATTTAGTGAGTTAAATCTTTTCAAGGGCTTTTGCTATAGTCTCTTGAATAAACATATCCTTAGCTTAAAAAATAAAATAACAAACAAGACAGCTCAACTGCTAAGTGTATTGTGGATCCCTAATTATATAATGAACATTACTTTTGTAGGTCTTTCTGATTTTATTTAAATATAAAATCTCACTCCGATCACCATTAGATCATATGATACAAGAAATAGAAAAATAATGGCAAATGTAACGCAACTACTTGACAGTGTAGATTCTTCTCATTTCTGCTCTGCATAGAGAAGTAATCTTTTGTTTCATGGTCGTGTGAATTGCATGCTGCCATCATTCTTGTCTAAGTCTGCCATAAAGAACTGATTTTGTGAACACTTGTATTTCAGGACAAAGAGTTGCGGTACCGATTTATCTACAATCATTTTCCTAGTTTGGAAGAAGAGGTAACCTTTTCTTTCACACACAAGGTCTGAGAGAATTGTGTATCACTTTCTACAACATGCTGTTGTATGACTTAATTAAAATGAGATAATAACTCATTGAAGCAGGGAAAACTATACCTCTTGTTTTCTTTTTTGCTCCTTATGTAATGCAAAGGGTATTCTTTTTCCCAGGATATTATAGGAAGAACAGACGTTGAAATTTTTAGTGGTGCTGGTGTTAAAGAATCTCAAGATTTCAAGAAAGAAGTTCTGGAGAAAGGGTTGCCTGCAAAGAGGGAAATACAGTTTGATACAGAATTATTTGGGCTGAAGACCTTTTTGATTTACGTTGAACCTGTCTTTAGCAAGACTGGGGAGACAATTGGAATAAATTATATGGGAATGGACATAACTGATCAGGTAGTATAATCGCTTCAATATATTTACATCAAGTTCCTTTCCCCCTTTACACACGGTCATTCATGTAAAGGTTGTATATTTCAACTTTTACTAATCAAAATCACATATCTCTTTTCTGTCATCTTGAGTGATTCGTTTTTTTTTTCTCTCTTTTGCAATAGGTTAAAAAACGAGAAAAGATGGCAAAGCTTCGTGAGGAGATAGCAGTACAAAAAGCCAAGGAATCAGAATTGAACAAAACAATTCATATTACGGGTTAGTTTCTTCTTATGATCTCTCTGGTTTAATTTTCCTCAACTTAGTTGCTGGAGTTTACAAGTTTTCTGTCTCACACTCTTTCAGAGGAGACAATGCGAGCAAAGCAAATGCTAGCAACCATGTCCCATGAAATTAGATCTCCACTGTCTGGAGTGGTTAGTATGGCTGAGATCCTGTCCACCACAAAACTTGACCGGGAACAGCGACATCTGTTGGATGTCATGCTGTCTTCAGGAGACTTGGTGCTTCAACTTATAAACGATATCTTGGACCTGTCTAAAGTTGAATCAGGTCTGAATTTCTTTACTTTGAACATGGTCTAAATTCTATCATTTAAGCTACATTCATGGCTCACTTAGAAAATCTTTACCTCGTGGCATATTAATGAAACACAATTTATCTTTTACTTTAAATGTAACCTGTTGAGCTATCTGATGGTTTTGCTTCCTTTTATTAGGAGTGATGAAGTTGGAAGCTACAAAATTCCGTCCAAGAGAGGTCGTAAAACATGTTCTGCAAACTGCTGCTGCATCATTGCGAAAATTCTTAGTTCTGGAGGGACGCATAGCAGATGATGTTCCTATAGAGGTGAGGGTTGTAGGTAAATATTATAGGTTTTTAATCGATTAATTGGATTTTGTATGCTGAATAGGCATCTGAATCACAATTAAAAACAGAGTAATTGGTAATGTATGGCATTTTATTTAATATGCAAGAGCAACCTAGGCTGGTGGCATCGGAAGGATAGTTTTATGCCTTGGAACATTGTGGCGGAAAGGGTCATGCCTTGAGATGTGCATTATTCTAAAAAAAGTCTGCACCCTATTCACTGGTCCTTTCAGAAATCATATTCGTGTGGCTTCGTAGCTTATCCATATCATCCCTTGATCCCATATGGTTTTCTGAAATTTCTGCCTATCTCTACCTTCCTGTTACATGATCGCTTGTTTTAGATGTGTAAATTGCCAACTAAACTATGCAACAATTTCAGGTCATCGGAGACGTTCTTAGGATTCGGCAAATCCTCACCAACTTGATCAGGTACTGCATCTCAAATAGGTTTGAACAAAATTATATATGAACTGTATAAACTATGCACGAATGTTGCACGAAGAAATTCCATTTAAATTCTAAGTTATAGTGCAGAATTTCAACTTTTAGGTAATATGCTGGGGAAGTTCATTGTGCACTTATAGGTCTAATCCTCTCCCTTCTCTAATAACCTTTCTCCCCTAGCATCTTTTGACTTGATGAAGGTTGTCCCATTTTACCAACTTACCAACTGTTTTCTCACATTTCCGAAAAGCAGAAAGGCATCTTAGAAGTTAGAATTGCCTAATTTGGGATAGAAGTAAAATACCCAGTTATCTTGAGGGAGTAAGTATATTCATTTAGGCAATGAGGAAATATGGTTGACCAATATGACATGAAAACCTTGATAAACACATGCATAAATGACAGGCAATGCTATGCTGAAAATATTTACATAGAGTGGCTCATATAGTTGATAGGAAGAGCTTGAAAGGGTTACATGGATCAACACGTGGACATTCGTTTCATAAAAGCAATACATTTTGTGGATTGCATGAATAAGATTAATACTGGCTTTAAGAACTTAGTATGGTTAAAGATGCAGAAAAAAATTAATGCTTCCATTTCCAAACCATCATATTATTTTCCTCTAAATAGATAATTAAATGATGCAGCAATGCAATCAAGTTCACTCATCAAGGGAAGGTTGGAATTAACCTGTACGTGTTACCATATCCACTCGTTGGGAAAGGAGATGAATGCCATAAGAAATCAACGGCTGATAACTCAACAGTTCCAGTAAATGGTTTGCAAGAAGGAACATGTCTTCCAGCCCCTCAGAATGGCTTTTGTGGCCAAAAACACGGTGACAGAAATCATTTGCATTGTGATGCTCCAGGAACCCCAAGCAAGAGTGAAACCACAATGAACGGAAATAGAGAGAACAAATCTTGTTCACCTGAAACGACGGTATGGATACGCTGCGATGTATACGACACAGGAATTGGAATACCAGGTATAGCTAGCCTATTTCTCTGATTATTGAAATTCACTTGTTGCTCAATAATATTTAGTAATATTTATTTGATTTCTTTTGAAATGAAACAGAGAATGCATTACCAAGCCTTTTTAAGAGGTACATGCAAGCTAGTGCCGACCACGCTCGAAAGTATGGAGGGACTGGACTTGGACTAGCAATATGCAAACAACTGGTAAACTGTTACTTCATTGTTAAATTTTGCTTAATTTTTGAGGTGGTATTAGTTGTTGAGGGAAGGTAGTAGTGATTACTGCTTATGGTACATTAAACTGGCATTCATACAGTCCAATAACTTGGTTAAATGAGCAAATTTTTAAGATGACGATTGTAAACTGTAGCAAACTGCAATCAAGTTAAATGGTGCTTCAATTTTGAGGTGACATTAATTGTTGAGGTAAGTAATAGTGCATATGATCCATAGCATGTTTTTGAGATGATAATTATATTTGGTTAGTAACGCATCATGTAATACCTAATCTTGACTCTTCACTATGTTTTCACCATTTTGCTTAGATTCTCGCTAGAGGAACAGTGAGATTGGGATGATTTTTGAAAAATGTGTTTAAAACATTTTAGGAAGAAACAGTAATCAAGTGCTTACTCTAGAAACACTTTATGTCAAACAACTTGCTTTTAATCGACTGAAAGCACCTTTTCCTGCTCCAAGAGTCCCCAACTTAATCTAACTTTTTTTCCTTGCTTGCTTAGCCCAACTTCCAAAAACTTCAAACTTTTTGCACTTGCTTCTGGAGCAGGTTGAATTGATGGGTGGTCATCTCACCGTTACCAGCCGAGAGAACCATGGATCTACATTTACATTTGTATTGCCCTACAAGGTTTCAACCACCTGCAGTCCTTCCGACGATTCCGATGAGCTCTCAGACGACGACTCCACAAATGACGAAATGACTGAGGGCTTTTTCCAATTCCAACCCCACAGTTTCAGTTCGCTGTCATCTTCTAATGGATCCACAAGGATCCCTAACTCATTGTTACATACAACTGGCTATCCCAGCTCAACCAAACTCAATGGATTTGCTGAAGATTCTTATCCTATTCCCTCAAACAACATCACACCACAAGAGACTGCTTCTTTTAGAGATGCCCGTTCCACCAATGCCATAGTAACCTCAAGCGAATCGCAATGTTCATCAAGTCAGATCAACTCAAATCTCGATAACGAGAAATCCGCTCATGGAGAGAACCGAAATCAACCCGACACAACCGCTCAGACTCAAAATGCTAGTGTGAATTCCCTTCACAAGCAAGAAGATGGATTGGAAAAGCCAGGTAATAAACTTCAAAAAACAGACCAGGGGAAAGAGAGATCCGATGCAAGTGCCCACTGCAAAACTAGCAGCAGTGGTTCTGAAGTAACAATGGCATTGGAACCCAGAATTCTTCTTGTTGAGGATAATAAGACCAATATTATGGTGGCTCAGTCCATGATGAAGAAGTTCGGCCAAAAAATCGACGTGGTAACTAACGGAGTTGAAGCTGTTCGTGCAGTTCAACGGCGTTCTTACGATCTCATTCTCATGGTATGTTTGTTTGCAAATTAACAATTGGATGCATTTTGACTTCAAAAAAAAATTCTCGAGTTCTCTTAGAATCATATTTTTAGGCCTCTTCAACATAATTTTCACCAAAGGACATAACAAAATCATATATTTTAAATACATCACCAATCTTATATTTTTAAAAAAAACAACATATTTGAGTTTTTTTTAAAATTTATTGCTATAAATATTATATCACGTTCATATTTTATTTTCTATTTTTGCAATTAACTATATTTTCAAGGTTTTCCATTTTGCATTTTGTTTTCAGAAGATTCTTGACACCATATAAGCACTTTCACTTTCAGCCAAATTTACCGAATGGCCATACTTGTTAGGCATATTCTTAAACATGAAATCACTCTTGTATTATTTTAAACATGACATAGGCAATACATTAGGTTAAGCTTTTACTTCTAAGTTTTGTTATTTTTTAAAATTTGCTGCTCGAAATACGTCATGCTTTTATTTTGTTATTTGAGGAACTGAAATTTAAAGAGCCAGTCTGAAATTGTGTGATAAGTTTGATATATATTGAATTAATTTTGGTTTGATTACTGCAGGATGTATTTATGCCAGTTATGGATGGCCTTCAAGCTACAAGGTTAATTCGTTCTTTTGAGGAAACGGGGACCTGGGAGGCGGCTGTAAATGCTGGTATAGAGCCAACTACACCTCGTTGGACTCCTTCCTCCTCCTGCAACAAAATGCCCATCATTGCTGTGAGTAATTTCTCACTTCCCTATCTTCCTCACTTCGTTAATAGATTTACTTTCAATGGACAATTAAAACATTAGCATGTTCGTCTTAATTATGTGAATCAATACATATAGTATGCTTAAAGAAATTAGCAAAGACTAAACCACTTTATCTTTAATTTTTCAAAATATAATGATATAGGACCTCTCTTTTTTACTTAGAAACAAATTCATCTTTTTGTCAAAAGAATAATGATTAAAAAAAATAACAATTATAAAAATAATTTATTTTCACACAATTTTGGATATTGATAAACCAAAACAATACATTTGGGAACCAAAGTAAAATTTTAAATCTATAATATTACTATTCATATGCATCTTACTAAATAACTAATATTAGGTAAAATATATTTAGGCTAAATTCTAAAAAATACTCTTTAATTTTGGCCATTTATTTAAAAATTACTCATAATATTACTTTTAACCTTTCATAAACATTTCAAAACTACTCATGGAGTGAAGATCTATTAGAATGTTTGACGAAAAATCAATTTAACAATGACTTGATATGGTGTGGTGATGATTAGGATGCTTATATGCATTAAGTTAGAAAGAACAACATTTAGATACGTCGACTTGTTGTCCAAGAGTAGTTTTGGGGTTATGTTGTAAAAAGAGATATTTTTTAAACAATGGGCAAAGTTTAGCCTTCAAGGGTATTTTTCATAATTTAGAGATCCATAAATGCTTATGAATATAGAATCCTAAAATATTATATAAATCATCCAAAACCAATGCCCTATTTACTAACAATTCAGTTATAGCCAGTTTCTCTACCTTTTAATGAACTTTTCAAAAACTACATATATTTACATTTTCTATAGTTTACCACTTTTTATAAACACTTTAAAATCTTAACCAAACTTTAAAAACAAAGAAACGAGTTTTCAAAAATTACTTTACCTGATTTCTCTGAAAGCTAACTATTATTTAGAAAAACAATCATTAAAAAAAATACTAACAAATAAGCATGGTCTTCATAAACATAAACAAAAACAAAAATATAAGACTCCTAACATTTGAAACTATCATTCTTTTAGGATTATAATCTTACTGCAAGAACATAATTAGGTAGCAAATTGGGTATTAAAGAATTGAATGGTGGTTGTATTGTACCTGCAGATGACAGCGAATACGTTGTCAGAAAGCGCAGATGAGTGCTATGAAAATGGTATGGACTCGTTCGTATCAAAGCCAATCACCTTTCAAAAGTTGAAAGAATGTCTTGAACAATATTTACCACAACGCCCATTGTAAATGTAGCTTTGTTTGAGAAAGTTATGATAAATTTAGTTCATTAGGAAAGTTTTGTAATCTTCCTTTTCCCTCTTGTTTTCTTTTTTGGGGTGAAGTAATGTAATCAGTGTAACATATCCTCTTACCCTAGCACCTGCTCAATTTGTAAATTGTACAGAAGAAAGCTGTTGTTCTTTCTTTCTCAGAGCAAATTTGTAATAAAGTTTTCACATTTTGCTTTCGTGAGAATTACCTAATCTTCTTCACCTTAGTTTTACAACACCCCCTAACTCAATGTCTTCATCAAGGATATTGATCCATTTGACCGCTAGACTTGTCTATACTTCTTCAATAACAAGTAATAAATTCTATTAAGTTCTAAACCCCAATATTATGATTACAAGCAAGTAATAAATTCTATCAAGTTGTTAAACTTCACTTCATCAAGGATATCAATCTATTTGACCATTAGACTTGTCTATACTACTTTGATGATAAGTGTTAAATTTATATAACATTTTAGGCATTGTTTAATAACCATTTCAATTTTTTGTTTTTGAAAATTAAGCTTGTTTTTTTCATAATTTTTCTACCATATATTTTTTTTAATCTTTTTTAAAGTAAACATTTGAATTCTGAGTCATATCTGAAAAGTAAAAAACAAGTTTTTAAAAATTACAACCCCACTTTATTATCATTTGGTTACTTATAAATACTACTTTCATCTATGAATTTCCATGTTTTTTATCTACTTTTTAACTGTTTTCAAAAACTAAGTCAATATTTAAAAACTAAAAAAAGTAAACACCGTTTGATAACCATTTGGTTTGTTGTTTTTAGTTTTTGAAAAATTAAGCTTATAAATTCTACTTCCACCTATGGATTTCCAAATTTTCTTATCTATAAGTAAGTTTTCAAAAACCAAGCCAAGTATTCAGAAAAATTTATTTTTGTTTATAGAATTTGACTAGAAACTCAAATGTTTCCTTGAGAAAGATAGAAACCATTGAAAGAAAATGAAACTCATGCTAGAGAAATTGTGAGAAAACAAATAACAATCTTAAAAAACCAAGTGGCTATTAAAAGAAGTCGTGGTTTTCAAAAACATGTGTTCATTTTTGAAATTTTGCTTAAGAATTCAAATAGTTTCTTAAGAAAAGTGAAATTCATTCTAGAGAAATGATAAATAATAATAATAATATTAATAAACCATAATTTTCAAAGATAAAAAACCAAATGGTTATCAAATGTGACCTTTTTAGTTTTCAAAACTTAACTTAGTTTTTGAAAACACTGGTAGAAAGTAGATAACAAAACAAAAAAAAATTATAGGTAAAAGCAGTGTTTATAAGCTTAATTTTACCAAACAAAAAAAATCAAATAATTATCAAACGGAGCTTGAGTTATGCATTGAAAAACAGCTAAAGTTTTTTTTTAAAAGGGAAAAAAAAATACTAGCAACAGAAATTGTGGGGAGGAAGAAAAGAGTTCGATGTTCTTTTGATATCATAAAAATCAAGGTCCGTGAAGTAGAACGATATTTTTAAAAACTGATACATAATGATATTTAAACAGGAACATATAAAATATTGAAAGCATGTCCATACAAATCATTTAGTTCGACCTCCAATAATTGACCCAACATTTGATATGATTTGGTCGCCCAAGCTCAGCCAAGAGACTATGTTTGATATCTTATCTTAAATTTTAAAAAACAATTCAATAAAATATGTACAGCTCATAAATTATAAAATGGCCTAATTAAATGGCGTTAAATTCAAATAATCTTGTCTTTATTTTCTTATTCTTCAAAAAGGAAAAACAAAAATGAAGTTTGACTATTATTTTATATTCTATATTTCTTTTTAATGAAAAATGGTAGTTCTTATATTTTATTCTTTAAAATTTAAAATACAAATATATGTTTCAAAGTTTTACCTAAGAAGCAATTTAAGGGAAAAAAATGTAATCTAAAAGGATTTGTAATAAGTCGAAAATAATATTTGCAGTTTTAAATTTTTTAGGAAAAAAAATTGATAACGACAAAGAAGAAAAAGAAAAAAGAAAATGCTTTTAACTTTTTTGCTCTTTTATTTTTAGTTTTTAAAATTTATGCTTGTTTTTTCTACCATTCATGTATCATAATTTTCACCTTTCTTATCAAAAGGTTAAATTCTTAGTCCAACTCCAAATACAAAAACAAAACTTAAACATTATGGCCCAGTTTGATAACCATTTTGATTTTTGAAAATTAAGCATATAAATACTTCTACTTATAGTTTTCTATGTCTTCTTATCCACCTCTAAGATTTGTTTTAAAAAATCAAGCCAAGTTTTGAAAACTAAAAAAAGTAACTTTTAAACCTTTGTTTTTATTTTTAGAATTTAGTTCAGAATTTAAGTGTTTTCTTAAGAAACATGGAATCATTTATAGAGAATATTGTAGAAAAATGGTGAGAAAACAAGTAGAACATTAAAAAAAAACAAAAACCAAAAGCCAAAAACAAAAATACAAGTGGTTATCAAATGGAGAATTTTTTTAGTTTTTAAAACTTAGCTTGATTTTTTAAGACATTAGTAGAAAATGGACAATAAAACAAAATGGTTGTCAAATGGAGTAAAAAAAAAAATCATCAATGCTTATGTCTCGAATCCATTCCAAGCACTAAAATCATTAGCTTTACCCCCTAGAGTGAGACGATATCTGCATCGTAAAGACTAGATATGCCAATGATCTTTCTACATAATAATGGCCCATCATCAGACCTTGGACCTAATCAACTAGCATATTTATCTTCCTATAAAAGATGTCCAAACATAGAAAAGAAATTGAAATAGAGAGATCAATAAAGATAATAAAACATATAAGGAGAGTAAGAAAACCTGTAGGCCAAAGCTTCAACATCCATTTGGACGAGTGGACTTGGAGTATTAGTTAGACTCCCAACAGAGATTAACCACATTGGCTAAAAGTATAGCTTCCTTGCATTGTTAATTTACAACCAGGTATCGATAGAATTAGATACATAATGGATGTAATATTAACTACAGACATGATTAATTACAAGGAGTCACAGAGCAAGTAATTAAAACCAAACAACTTGTAAAAGAAGAAATTCAATTGAGGGTAATAATTTTGCCCCAAGTGTGGGAATGACAACTCAATGAACAAACATCAGGTATTGGATTTGGAGTAACCAGATGTTAGAAAAACGTCCTTCCACATTTCAAACATGCTTCGTTATCTTTTTGAAACAGAAGATATCTGATAAACATAGGATTATATTGAGATAGCACATAGCAGAGCATTTTTAAACCATGAAAATGGAAAGGCAGCAAATCAGAAATATCTTGCAAAAAGTGAGCAGCCAAACTACAGTATTTTCATGACAGTAGAACAGTAAGACCGAAAACAAGCACAAAAACTACACCTCAACCTTTTTTTAAAAATAAAAAACCATACCTCAAATTCAATAGTCTGTGGAAGATGGACACATTCAGCCCAAGGTGTGCTAGTTGATGACCTTTATTTTCCTTGGACACACTATTTCTTATACAAAGTTAGAAATAAAAAACAATCAGTTTTTGGTAGGAAGATTACAATGTAAACCAAACTAGGAACGGAACTGCACAGTTAGGAATCATGGTCTTGAACATTGAAATTCAATTAAAGCGACATAACTTGCTGAAGATATATCTTATATGCACTCAAGTAAAACAAGCCAAGGGCTAAGGCAATGATAAAGAATTTTGGTTTAGCTTGAAAACTCATGACATGAACGAAATTTCTCTTGAGAACGAAATGATGAAGCGGGAAAAATTACAAAGAATTTCTTATGATAAGGGAAGTAGTATATTTTATTATCTTTTGGTTGAGTTTTATGTCATCATATCAATGAAAATAGATAAGTTCTTCAAATTGTACCGACAAATCACCTCCGCATGTAATGTATCGCTTAACTGGAAACTGAACGCTAAGCA
This sequence comes from Trichosanthes cucumerina, assembly GCA_036507285.1. Classification (NCBI taxonomy): domain Eukaryota; kingdom Viridiplantae; phylum Streptophyta; class Magnoliopsida; order Cucurbitales; family Cucurbitaceae; genus Trichosanthes; species Trichosanthes cucumerina. The sequence goes on from CM071835.1 coordinate 100,343,824, forward strand.
TAACTCGTTTATCAGCGAAAAACAGCGCCAATGATGAAATAGACATCATCTGCAATTAGCTATCAGCGTCAGTCCATGCGAACAATCGTTTAATCGAGATCCTGCAAAATTAGATTAGATGATTACTGTCTTCTTCCAGCCGATTTCAATATAAAAGCTGACTTACCATTACAACGCACGATACGTAAAATATTAGCAGATTACAGGCACCAGATCGCATTTCATTGTATCGCCATTGAAATTTCTGTCGAGAAAACTCTCGCGCAACAACAGCTACGACTCATCCTGAAACATCCAAACGCGGACGCGAAACGCCAAAATTAGACAATAAATTATATGTACGTTCAACATTTTACGATCGCCTTTCGGAAATTATATGTACGTTCAACATGCTACAATTCTATATATAAAATGTAGAAAACTACTGGAAAAACTGAAAAGAATATGAACTGCGATTAATCTGTCGCCGAGTAACAGATATATTCTACGATTTTGTATATGAAATGCAGAAAACTACAGGAAAACTGAAAGGAATATAAACTGCGATTAATCTGGCGCCGAACGAAAAATGGAAGAAGATTAACGATTCTGAATGAAGAAAAATACCTATAATCGAAGCTCCGCGAGCTGTATCTGCGATCCGTTAATCGCCAAAATAATCTTCCAGATCCACCAATTCATCAGGAAGAAAAATCGCAAATGAGATCGAAGATTAGGGCAATTGATTTCCATATTGGAATTCTCAGGAAGAGAAAAAGGCGCGAAAAAAGAAAGTCCGAGGCGGATCATCTCTTTTCTCTCCGTCTTTCTCCGTTTGGATCTAAATAAACTGATGTAACGATTTAAGAGGCTTGCGTTTTTATGGTCGCACTACCAGGGTAGATAAAGACGAAATACCAAGGGCGTACGATTTTATGATTTATAATTTTGGTTATTGATAACCCATTTTCTAATGCATTAATGACATTTGACCTGACATTTTAAAATAATGAAATATGACCTATTCTGACGTGACAATGTGCGCAAAATGACTTATAAGGGTAATATGGAGCGGTGTCTTTCTTTGTTTCACGCTCAAGACGCTATTCACGCCTCGCCTCGTTGTCCATTTCTCGTTGTCTCGCTCTCGCTCTCGCTCAAATGAATGGAAAAAAATATAAAGAAAAAATGACAAAAAAAGACAGAGAGAGCGAGTCAGCGAGAGCGAGAGCGAGCCAACGAGAGCGAGTCAGCGAGAGCGTGAGCGAGTCAACTATAGTATGATTTTTTTTTTTCTTTTCTCCAGAATTTTGACAACTTAATTGCTATCATAAGCGAGAGCGAGAGCGAGAACGAGACTTGAACGGGAGCGAGAACGTGACTTGAGCGAGAGCTGAGAGAGCTAGAAGTCGAGATGATGCCGCTTATGGTAATTTGGATGGAATGCATGATGCAAAAAGGATCAAATGTCATTAATTTCAGAACATGGGTCAAATCACATCAATGCATGTGAAAAGAAGTTTTCCATGTAAATTTATAATTTTGCAAAAGGAAGAATTATAATTTATAATTTAAGTTTAAATACTATTTTACTCTTGAAACGTTTGTTGATCTGCACTTTTAAGTTTTATTCATTTTAATATTTGTACTTTTTATGTTTTCATCCTTTTATGTTTTCATCGTTCTACTTTTAAAAAGTGAATAATTTAATCTTTGTTGGCAAATTTTAAACATAATATATGAAATTATTTATGACTACATTTTGATAAATTTAGTAAGTAAAATGTCATGATAAAATTATGGTTGAAAAAATGAGATAAGATAAAAAATGAATGGGACATAAGTATCACTTATTTTCATGCATCATTTTTTCTCGAAATGTGTTTTCTATACCCTTAAAAAAATGATGGTTTTCTTTATATCTATCATTCATAATTAATTATGAAATTAAAATATTTATAATTAATTTATTTATTTTTGTTAGTTGATATTAATTTTGATTAGTTAATAAAATAATGTATCAAAATAATGTTTGTAGGATTAATTTCATAAAACAAACCTAAGCATTCATTATGAAAATATTAAATCACTAATTAATATTATATTTAATCAGTAATTACAAATCTTATTAATTTATGATAAGAATAATTATTATAATTTAATTATTCTCGAGTTATTTGTGGTAAATTAACAATTAATTTTTCTCATTAAAAAACATTAATTATTATTTTTTAAAATTCATTTTTATTGTTTTAACGATAATAGATAAGATTTATAAGATCAATCTCATAAAATAAATTTGCACATTATTTATAGATTGTAATAATATATTACATCAGATTTATATATTAATTTCATCAAACAAATATAAATATCATTTGTTTACATAAAAATATGATAACATTCTCATGTAGAACCAAACACAATTATCTTATTCTCAAACATTTATTATTCTCATACATCTATTAATCATGAACATCTAATAAAATATTAAACCAAACTACCCCTAAATGAATCAAAGTTATTATGAATTAAATAAACTAAAGTAAAAGTACAAATTAAATAAATATTTAAATCTATAATTTATAACATTAGAAAGATTAAGTAAAAAAATTTCGATGAAAAGGTTAGAAGTAATTAGCATAGATGAGTGTCAATAAGAGCGTAGCTCAACTGGCATTAAGTAAGACTCGTGATCAAGAGGTCATGAGTTCGAATCCCCCTATCCTTTTGAGTGATAATTGATATATACACTTTTTCCAACACTAGAAAAATGACTCTTTAAATTTTATGTTAAGCTAAATTATTAAAAAAAAAAACCCTACTAATATATAATTTGAAAGAATAATATATTACGAGCATATTTAGAATTGGAATGAAAATGATTAGTTTATAATTGACTTATTAGAATGATTTTCATATAATCATGTTAATACTGGGTAGTTTTACACTTTAAACACAATTTTCTTACCATCAAAATTATTTTAGAATCATTAAAAACATATTTGAGAGTAATTTTAAATATGAAAAAAATTATTTTAATCATTTCAAATTCACTACTAGATATGTATTCATATGTTAAAAAATACTTTGTAGGAAGTAACAACTCAACGTATTTATTTTAGTAACAATAAATTGATCCCTGTAATTTTAAATTTGTAATTATGTAGTATTTGTACTTTACTATGTAATAATTTAGTCTTATAGTTTAAAATTTTACAAAGATTTAGTCCCCGTGGAGAAAACATTCATCAAGTTGAAGTGACTTTTTATAAGCTTAAAATACTATTTTGATCTTTATAATTTGAGCTTTGTTTCATTTTAGTTCATCTATTTTTAAATGTCTAATTTTAGTCATTGTATTTTCAATAAAGCGTAAAATTAGTCCCTGTGATAAGTTTGAAGTTAATTTAAAATTGGTTAAACATTAATAATAATATTAATACAAGAAAAGACACCATGTAAACATATTTCTAAATTTTATTGAGAAAAATCTAATAGAGATTTTTTTTAAAAGAAAAAATAATAATAAATTAACAATAACGACCAATTTTAAGTTCTATCGAAGGTCAATGGACAAAAAATAAACTCCAATTCATTTTAAAAATATATATTACCATAGTCTGGTCAACTTATATTAACTACCATCACTATTCTTTTAGGTTAACTAATGGTAAACTCTATGAAAAATTATTCAATGAGACCGTCACATTATTAAATATTAATCGCGTTGGATGTAAATTTAAGAATCTGCATGTGTCATTAATAATTAATGAATGCAGGTTTGAAGTACTTATCTAGATGTAAAATTGTTAGCCACATGGTAGCAACCTCCTCAAATAAGTTATTCATGGATCATTTAGGGCCCGTTTGATAACGTTCATGTTTCCTGTTTTTTGTTTTTGTTTCTCATTTTTTAAGAAACAGACTTGTTTGATGATTCATCCCGTTTCTTGTTCCCAAAATTTGAGAAACGTTTCTAAAATTTGGACTAAATTTTAGAAACTACATAAAATAGTTTCTTTCTGTTCTATTGCTTTTTATATTTAAATGTTCCCTTGATTACTAAAGTGACTCTCCATCTTGTTGGTAAAATGTTTGCCTAGTTTTTTCTATTTTGTTCACTAAAACATGTGTTTAGCCTCATTTTAATATTTTACAACCACTACATTTAACAATATAATTGAGTTTGATCTGAGTCGACATCATTTAAGACGAATGACTCAAGTAAGAGATAAGATTACAATTCAAATTTGAACAACATTTAAAGGATAAAACAATTTTATTTATTTACTTTTATTATTAGTTAATTTTGTGTCGAGAGACTTGTTGGTATTTGATAATATAAATTTTTTATAATTAATTGTATATTTATATATAGAAGAAACAAGAAACAAGAAAGAGTTATCAAACAAGTTTATGTTTCTATTTCTTGTTTTCAAAGAAACAAGAAATAGAAATAGTTATCAAACATATTCTTGTTTCTTATTCTTAAAAAATGAGAAACAAGAAACAAGAAACATGAAACAAGAAACAAGAAACAAGAACGTTATCAAACGAGGCCTTAGAAATCAATTTTAAACTTTGATGGTCAAAACATGTCTCTTTTAAAATCTCATTAATTACATAGAAATTTAATTAAAATCCCAACCACTACAAATATTAGTTTTGAAAATTTAGAACTAAATAAAACTAAATTCAAATATATTTCATTGGGAAAAAATTGTATGAAAAATGGTTGGACACATGCTTTCCATTGTATGTATAATGTTTGCAATCAATCCATTAAATTATATATAGAAAATATCCCTAAATTTTGGAATAGATTTTAATCATGTTCGTATACTTTGCGGAATTTTATTTTTACTTTTGAACTCTAAAATTTGTTCTAAAAAAATATCCTTCAACTTTAAAATTGTTCTCAAAATTAATTATTTTTTCTGTTAAAATAGAGGATTAAAATTGGTGTAATGTTTATGTGTAAAAGTTAGAAAATGTCTGTGATATTATTTACAACTATATAGATGATTAAAATCGTTGGTACCTTTTATTTATTATCCAGAGATATCGTTACAATCATTTACATAATCAATTTTTACACATCAATTATCATGTCAATTTACGTGAATGATGTTATAACTTGTAAATGATGTCACATTTGCTTTCCAATGTTTACACATTAATCGGTGAGTAGTGGCGGATCCAAAACTTGAAGTTAGGGGGGGCTTGAATTCATATCAAAATTATTTTGAACGCATTAATATTGGTTGTATTGTATATAGTCTCATTCTATTTTTATGGTTTACTAAAATTAAGAAATTGAACTTTGAAAGTATAGAGACTAAAATAAAACAAACCACAAAGTACATGGATGAAAAATGAAATCTTAATATAATAGTTTATATATTTTGAAATAAGAAAAATGATTAAATTTGTTTACGTAAGTATACTGTATACGAGAAAAATTACAAATAATAAATTTTTTTTAATAAGAATTCATAAAATCACATTTTCTTTTATGCAATTAACTTTTAAAAATAATTTTATAAAAATTTAAAAATATTTGCATTCAGTTTTATTTATATTTGATAGCAAGAAAAAAAATCTTTAACAATAAATATTTTTAAGAATAGATTACAACAAAAGGTATGAGGGAAAGAGAGCATAACTCAACTGACATATTAAATCCTCTCAATTCCTATTGTACTTAAAAAAATAAAAAGTATAATATATTATTTTTTAATTAGATATATTTAAATTATTTACAAGAGGTGAAGAAATATGATCTATTGTACTAAAAAAAGAAATATGATTTATTAGATTTTTTAAAATACATATCGAAACCTCCTAGCCCCTATTTTACTTTAAAAAATAAAAAATATGATATTTTTTTAATTAGATATATTTAATCTATTTATGAGATGTGAAGAAATATGGTTTGTTGTACTAAAAAAGAAATATGATTGATTAGATTTTTTTAAAATAGAAATTAAAGTATTAAGAGTTTTTATTTTTATTGAGTGAAATATATATAATAAACTGTAAAATTACACACATATTCAAAAAGTTGTACAAGAATTGAACTGGACGTGTAGAAAAATGAGTAAAAAAACCAAGAAGAGCTTGCCATTGAGCCAAGATAAAATTTGTAAATTGAAATAACATTTTATATATACAAACTAAGATGTTTAAAAGTTGAGGGGGACTCGAGCCCCCTCTGGGCCTTGCTGGTGAGTCAATTTCCATTTTATTTTAACGAAAAATAAACTCTTCAAATGTATTTTTTAGAATAAATTAAAAGATGAAGAATGAAAATGAAACTTTTCAAGGTCTAGAGACATAATTGAAATTTGCCACAAACTTAAACTTTGAGATTTGGGTCTATTTAGTATTTGAACATTTATAAATATTCAATATATCTTTAAACTTTCAATTTTGTTATTTTTTTTAGTACAACAACATTTTGGGTGGAGGATTTGAATCCATGATCTATTGATCATAAGTTTTGCTTAATATCAGTTGAGTTGTACTCTTATTAATAAATGAATCAAATAATTTGTCCTATTTAAACTGCCCTAGAAATTATACGCAAAGGTATCTATTATTTAAAAAGAAAAAACGGTTGGTTTATGGCTTTTAAAGACCATAATGTGGCGTAACGTCATCCCTATATATTTTTTTTTGAAAATCAGAGTTAATATTAATTATAGAGAGGAAAGTAAACCCTCTAGACCATTACAATCAGAGCCGAACAAATTTTGAGTATCCATACAATGCTGAGCTCTCTTAGCTAAATTATGTGCAGCTACGTTGGATTTTCGGTGACCATAGACGAAGCTAATTCCAACCCATCTATTGGCCATAGACCGTATATCCCTAGCATAGTTTGTTGCCTCAGTTAGGTCCTCACGTTCCACATTGATTAAAGAAATTGAATTCAAAGAGTCTGATTCCACCTCCAGCGGAAACGTAACATCTTGAACCATCGACATGCCAACGCAGATAGCCTCTAATTCACAAATAATTATTGACCAGAAATGATCAAAATATTTGTGGCATGCTCCCAGAATGTCACCATGATGATCTCGCAGAATCCAACTGAGGCCTCCTTTAGCTGTTGCCTCGGTCCAAGCCGCATCTACATTTAATTTCATCCACCCCTGGCGTGGCGGCTTCCACATCATGACCTCCTGAGTAGGAATAGGAATAACAACCTGGCGTTTAGAAATTTCAGAGTGAGAAAGGTCTCCCCTCTGGAGTATTACTTGTAAATATACATCTGCAGATTGTATCATGTGTTCCCCTCCCTTAGATCGTCTGTCTTTAGAGTCATGAACCTCCTCATTACGATACATCCATATTCTCCAGACAAGAAACATCAACGTACATGTAGTTTCCATCTTATCCATACTAGTAATCCAGTCGAAATAGTCTGCCACTGTCCACCTGTTTCTGTTATCATGAAAAAAATCTGCAAAGTTAGGAAAAAAATAGTCCCAGAATTGTGAAGTTACCTTGCAGCCCCAAAGGATGTGTTCAATCGTCTCAGGTGACTTATCACACAGTGGACAACTGGCCGGGATCGAAAGTCCTCTTTGGATAAGCGCACATTTTGTCGGCAAAATATTATGGATTGCCCTCCAACAACAAATTTTCATCTTCGATGGGATCGGCGCTTGCCATAACCTTTTCCATAGTTTTCCACCATGAAGAGTACAAGAGGTCGAGGGGAGATGGTTCGTCTGACTGCTACAACCTAACTTGTATGCGCTTTTGACCGTAAAGTGTCCAGTCGGTGTGAGTTTCCAAATAATTTCATCTAAGGAGCTCAATAAGGCGAGTGGAATGTTTCAAATCTGCTCTACATCTATCCGCATTGATTAAACTACTCACATTTTTATCTGCAATAGCAGGCCCTACCCATAGTGGTTTATTGCTACCTGTGTGAGGGAGCCAAGGATCATTTTTAACTGAAATTTGGACTCCACACCCCACTTTCCACCTGTACCCCTTAGCAAAGAGATCCCGACCCCACAAAACACTGCGTCAGATGTATGATAGATTGTGACCCAACTGTGTTGTTAAGAAATTCCCATGCTTAAAATAGCGACCCTTGAGAATCCTTGATAACATACTATCTGGTTGCCTAAGTATCCTCCAGCTCTGTTTGGCCAGCATGGCCTGATTAAACAAAGCAATATCTCGAAAACCCAAACCACCATCCATCTTGCTCCTACACAAAAAGGACCAACTTTTCCAATGGATCTTTCGCTCTGAATGTGCAGCACCCCACCAGAATTTGGCATACATTGAATTTATTTCATTGCACAAAGTCAAAGGTAATTTAAGCGACTCATCGTAGAGATAGGATCGCCAGGCTACCGTTTTAATAAGGACCTCCCCGCCACCCGCGAAAAAAATCTTGATTGCCAGCTTTGGAGTGCCTTCCAAACTCTTTCTTTAATAACCCTGAAGACCGTGGACTTACTTTTTGCAATTGTGGAAGGCAATCCCAAGTAACAACCCAAAGAAAGTGTGTGGGACACTTGGAGTACTCTCCCCACTTCCTCTTTCAAACCTTGAGACGTATTAGCACTTACAATATACCTGGATTTATCGTAATTAACCGGTGACCGTAAGCTCCGTGATAATGGTCCAAAATCCTACTGATTGTCTCTTTGTCCTTCTCGTTCTAAAAAAAACAATGACTATCATCAAGATACGTAAGATGGCTTATACTTGGACAATACACAGTAATTTTTAAGCTTTGGAAGCTATGTTGTTGCTCCTCCGCGTATAAAAGACTGGAGAGTCCTTCAACACACATCAAGAATAAGTACGGGGAGAGTGGGTCCCCCCTGTCTCAACCCTCTAGTGTTGGGATTTTTGTCCTAATCTCGTGTTTGTAATATATTGTTTGAAATTAATAAGAGTTATTCATTTCATCACTTTGTGTCTCGCAATATTTATAAACTTCTCCAATAAACTAAGCTCCGTGGTCATTGAATTTATGAGAGAACTAGAACTTGAACGTGTGTGTAGTGGACACACGGGGAGGATCACGTTCGAGTTAATGACCCGAACGGTCTATAGTATATGGATAGGGTTGGAGACCTAATCTCGGATACACCGTGGATGCGCGACCCGCTTTGTATTAGATACAAACAAGGTGATCCGACTCGTTCATGTAGTTGACATGCGAGTGGGGGCATCTGTGCAAAGTGAGATTGTACAAGACCGGACCGTGATTTATTAGACCTCACCGATGTAACACCGTTGTGATGAAGGGACTAATAACTTCGTAGATGACCATTAGTGACTCGACACGAATCCCGAGCGTGTTACGGACTCTCGTCATGCAGGTGCGAGAGCATTCTTTGACTAGTACGGGTGAGGGTGGTCACGCTACTCGCCCAATATGCCTATCTTCTCAGTGACGAGAACCAAGTAGGAGCTGGGAACTTAACTACGCGAGATGGAATTCACTCGCTCTCGCCTTTGGGAAACTAGAGGGGTTGTTCCTTGAGTCTTTGCTCTCCGTGGCTTGGACAACGGCGCCCACCTTCTCACCGCCCGAGAAGGGTGTTGTGTATGGTTGGACCATCACAATATGTTGTTCATTAGAGAGCAGTGGGGACTTAAGGAACAAGAGGTAGACACAGGGGTAAAACGGTAATTTGACTCAACCGTGTCTTACGAACAACCTGTGAAGGGTCGACTCATGGGTATTGGTTATATATCGGTGGACACGTAATATTCTCGTGACCGACGGGAGTGCAGCTACGGGCTATAGTGGAGTGTTACCGTAGCTAATGAATGTTGGCTATAGTGGAGTGTTACCGTCACTGTAGGTCCATTAGGTCCCTCGGTTGGCTCCACCTGGGTTAAAAGAAGGGTTAATGTTTTGGTATGAAGTTGAAGTGTTCAATTTCACTTTAAGGGCTTTTATGTCATTTATATGAGATATGAATGATATAATATATAGTTTAATGTGAATGAGATTCATAATAAACTATAGGTTAGTCTAATTGTTGAATTAAGACTAATTGGAGAATTTGATTGAGAGAAATTAAATTGGATGTGATTCAATTTAATTAATCCACAATTATTGCAAATGAGATTTGCAATATGAGATATGAGATATCTTATATTATGTGGTTATGCAAATGAGATTTGCATAACCTATGGTTGTGGTAAAGTGGTAATAATGAGGAGATATTAACTCCCTCATTCCACTATTTAAACCTTTTGCAAGAAGGGTTTGGTGATGAGTTCTCTCATTTTTTAGATTTACGCAAAAGAGAAGAAGAAAGTTCTCTCTATTCTCCTCCCTCTCCAAAACACAACTAAGATCCCACCATCTTCCCTTCTCCAAAAGAGAACAACCGAGAAGGCCAATTGGTGGTGTTCAAGACCATTCGTGGGAAGAGTTCGTTGAGTTCGAGGAGCACGAAGAGTTCGTGATTTTGAGGAAGAAACTTTGAAGAAAGTCTTCAACAAGTAAGTGTCTTTATTCTTACTGTTTTTCTTCCTTTTTCCAGCATGTTTAGCCTATATCTATGGTAGATCATTTTAATAAAACCATGTTGCATAATGATACCACGACGATTCAATCGTCTTCCGCTGCGCGGGATTCTAATTCCCTTCAATTGGTATTAGAGCCATTTCGATGGTTCTTCATTTATGCACTGTTTTGTTAAAATTAGGTGGGTATTTTGCCATGATTTATGTGATAAATTGTTGGTTTGCATGATGGATGTTTCGATTTTTGACACTTTTAGATTTATTTTCTTTTTGATGAGATCAAATGTAAAGGGCCCGTGTTTTTGGGCATTTTAGAAAATAAATCGAGTCTGTAAGTCCGTGTCGTTCGTGGCAAGTGTTCTTTGTGAAGAAATCGAAGCGTAAAAAGCAGCGGTAATCGATGAAGAACGGCAAAGGTGCTGCTTGCATTGCTCGGCCGATGGCGTTGAGACGATGTTTTTGGCGTCTCAACGCTATCCTCATGCGGACGAGAGCCTTCTTGTCAGAGAAGCGTTTGTAACGCCACGGCGTGGAGCACGCCGCCCCGACGGATTTGGATGCGGCGGCGTTGCTGCGCCGCCGCGCGCGTAGTGGGAGCGATTCAGAGGAGGTAGTTTCGCGAGTTCGTGGGCACAAGGCTTAGTGGGCAGTTGATTTACGAAATTATTTTATTTTTTATTTGTAAAATGTTATTTAATTATTTTATTTAATTATTTTATTAAATAATATTAATATAAATGTTATTTAATTAAATAATTGCCCCTAGGTGCCAAAAATCGGTCCATTTTTTTTGTTTAATTATTTTATGCATGAGATGTATATTTTAATTAATTTCTATGTGCATAATGTATGTCATATAGATTTAAAATCCCACCTTAGGTTAAACATTTCATGCATCATTTTTATATTATAAGAGTTATAATATATAGTATGCATGGTAGGATTATATTATAAGAGTTATAATATAATGTATGCATGTTTTAATTTATTTAAATATAAGTGTTATATTTTTTAAATTAAAAGCATGTCCATGCATTTAATTCATGTGATGAATTATATTATGTTATAGTATATAGTATTATTCATGTGATGGATGATCAAGCACTATAACATAGAAATGCATGCAACCTAAGTTAATTATTAGTTTTAAAGTGTTTAGAACTTGAATAATTAGACTTAGGTTTTCTAATTTTCTAATGAGATTAGAAATTTAGGAAATTAAATATAACCTTTGAATGGAGACCGATAAGTAACTCGCTCTGTCTAAGGAAGGTTTTGTCTAAAAGGTGGGGTATTTAAGTTGACGCCATGCATGCAACACCTGCTCGAAACCGACACAGGAGTGAATTCGATCCGGAGATTCTTAGGTTATATTCTCGTGAGTGTCGTTAATTAAGTGTTAATTAATTTACTCACATAGACCTAAGTTAATAATGTGATTATAAACTTAGGTTAATACCATATAAGAGTTATATTGGTAGACTTAGGTAAATTTTAAATTTAGGTTTATCTAGGTCAATCCCTAATAAAATTAAAGTCTTTGAGTGGGAGGAAATAAAGTGTATGAGATACATTTGAATTTCCAACCACAAATCTCCTATAAACCCACACCGTGAGATCTATACTCGGCCTCGTGGCGCAAATAGAGCGCCCCCGCCGGATGGCATTTGTATAGATCAATATCATCGTGGATGGAGAGAGTACTTATAGTGAGTGGGGCGGGACTTGTGGAAAACGAGACCCACGGTTTCTTCTTTCGATTCACACCGTGAGACGCCTATGATCCGCTCGCTAGTTTGGCTCTGGACTGCATAATCCGCCGGAGGGCTTGATCATGGGAGTTGGAACACCGTGAATTTCCGAAAGGATACTGATTTCCTAGTTGGTTTTCCTTCTTGGTTCACACGCCGGTGGCTATTGTTTGGGACTGATTCTTGGAAACTTTAAGATTGAGGTGACACTCGCTGAGAATTCGTTAAGTGTTAATGAATTCGACCGAACAATGGTAATTGGACGCCTAATGGAATAAGAGTTATTCGGTATTAGTGGTCCGATCGAGAAAGTCTCGTCCCCAGAGAGAGAGTGTTCTGCTCACCCCCGGTGGCGGTCATTCTAAACCTTTAGGGTATGATTGCAAAATTTTGAATGACCTAGGGATCATGAAACAATTTTGCTAAAACTTGATTGGATTTCAAAAGTTTTTTGCAAGACTAATACAAAGGTTTTTCTTATTTTTTCAGCTAAAAATGTCTAGCGCAATAATAGGTTTACTCGCTTCGGATAAGTTAGTGGGAGATAATTACCAAAGTTGGAAAAACAACATTAATACAATTTTGGTACAAGACGACATAAAGTTCGTCTTTATCCGAGGAGTGTCCTCGGATGTCGGGCTCGACCGCGCGTCGCGAAGTGTTCGCGACACGTCGATCATTCTGGATCAGGGCCAATGAAAAGGCCAAGGTCTACATAATTGCCAGCATGTCTGATGTCTTGGCAAAGAAGCATGAGCTGATGGTTTTCGCTAAGGAGATCATGGAGTCCTTGCAGGAAATGTTTGGACAAGAAATCCTTCTGGTCCGGCGATGACTCGCTCAAATACGTTTTCAACGCACGGATGAAAGAGAGGGTAAATCGTCCGTGAACATGTTCTAGACATGATGACCCACTTCCATCCGCCGAGATGAACGGGGCTTCGATCGACGAGTCGAGCAGTCAATTTTATTTTGGAGACTCTTAGAAGAGTTTCCTTGGGCCAGAGTAGCAATCTTTTATGAACAAAATTAGCTACACTCGACTACCCTCCTCAATGAGTTACTGAATTTCCAATCCTTGAGCAGGTCAAGGAATGAGGCAAATATTGTCTCATGTGTCTTATCACGGGGTTCGACCTCCGGGACCGAAACTCGTTGCTCCTTCACGCCCGAAAGGGAAGAAGAGGATGAAAAGGGTAAAATCGACCGTGTGTTGCCGCCTGAGGGCAAGAAGGTCAAGGAGGTTGCGAGAGAAAAGAAAGTGTTTCCACCGCAGTGGGGCGATCCATTGGAAGAGAAATCGTCCCAAATTCTCGCCGAGAGGAAGAATCAAGGTAAATGTGATTTACTTGTGGATGAAACATGTTTAGTGGAGAGTAGTGACTCTGCTGGATATTGGATTCGAGCGCCACTAACCACGTTTGTTCTTCTTTTCGTGGATTGATTCGACGGTACCGCTGCGAGAGGGTGAGGTGACTCTACGGGTTGGATCCGGAGAGCTTGTATCTGCTGCAGCGATCGGCACGGTGAAGTTGCATTTTGGCGGGAAGTACTTATTGTTGGACAATCTGTACATAGTTCCAGAGTTTACTAGAAACCTTGTTTCAATTTCCTGCTTAATTGAACATTGTATTTCTGTTTCTTTTGAAATGAATAAAGCGTTTATTTCTTTCAAATGTAATGTTATCTGTTCAGCTTCACTTGAAAATAATCTGTATGTTTTGAAACCTAATTCCGTCAAAAGTGTTTTGAATACTGAATTGTTTAAAACTGCAGAAACATGAACTAAGAAAGCAAAAGTTTCTCCAAAAGAAAATGCCCAACTTTGGCATCTTCGGTTAGGCCATATTAATCTCAATAGGATTGAGAAACTAGTGAAGAGTGAACTTCTAAACGAATTGGAAGAAAACTCTTTCTTTGGTGTGTGAGTCATGCTTGAGAGGCAAAATGACCAAACGTCCTTTTAGTGGAAAAGGATATAGAGCCAAAGAGCCTTTTGAGTTAGTACATTCTGACCTCTAAGGTCCGATGAATGTTAAAGCTTGGGGCGGTTATGAGTATTTCGTGTCTTTCATAGACGATTACTCCAGATATGGGTATATTTACCTAATGCACAAGAAGTCTGAAACTCTTGAAAAGTTCAAGGAGTACAAGACTGAGGTTGAGAACCTCTTAGGTAAATCGCTTAAAACACTTCGATCGGATCGAGGGAGAGTACATGGACACCGAATTCCGAGGACTATATGATAGAACACGGAATCACGCCCCAACTCTCAAAGACTGGTATGCCACGCAGCAGAATGGTGTATCGGAGAGGAGAAAGCAGAACCTTGTTGGACATGGTTCGGTCGATGATGAGCTATGCTCATCTCCCTGATTCTTTTTGGGGGTACGCAATGGAGACTGCGGTTTATATTTTGAACAACGTTCCGTCGAAGAGTGTTTGTGAAACATCTTTCGAGCTCTGGAGTGGACGTAAAGGCAGTTTACATCACTTCAGGATTTGGGGATGCCCGACCCACGTGTTGGTGTCAAACCCGAAAAAGTTGGAACCCCGTTCGAAATTGTGCCTATTCGTAGGTTACCCTAAAAAGACTAGGGGTGGTCCGTTTTACGATCCTAGGGAAAATAGGGAGCTTGTGTCGACAAACGCCACTTTCCTAGAGGAAGACCACGTTATGGATCATTTACCAAGGAGTAAAATTGTATTAAATGAAATGGGATGATTACATCGCCAGAGTTCTTTGATGGGGCTATACGTCAACAAGTGTTGTTGATCCTAAGACGTCTAGTCAAATCCGTTCCCAAGAGTTGGGAATGCCTCGACGTAGTGGGAAAAGCGTGAGAGACACCGATCGCTACATGGGTTTAAATTGAAACCTCGGTTGTCGCTCCCGATGATGATTGATGAGGATCCATTGACCTATGATCGGGCAATGGTTGATGTTGACAAAGACGAGTGGATTAAAGCTATGGACCAGAAATGGAGTCTATGTACTTCATTCAGATGAGAGCTTGTGGATCAACCGGATGGGGTAAAACCTATTGGTTGCAAATGGATCTACAAGCGTAAGCGTGGCGTAGATGGGAAGGTGCGGACCTTCAAAGTCCGACTAGTGGCAAAGGGTTTTACCGAGTTGAAGGGTTAACTATGAGGAGACCTTTTCACTGTTGCCATGGTAAAGTCGATCAGATCCTTCCGGCCATTGCGCGTATTATGACTACGAGGTATGGCGGATGGACGTCAAGAAGACGACCTTTACGAATGGCAAACTTGATGAGACCATCTACATGGACCCGACCCTGAAAGGGTTCATCGCCCAAGGCCAAGAGCAAAAGGTTTGTCGGCTTCATAGGTCCATTTATGGGCTTAAACAAGCTTCGAGGTCTTGGAATATAAGGTTTGATGAGGCGATCAAATCTTATGGCTTTGATCAAAATGTCAACGAGCCTTGTGTCTACAAGAAAATCGTTGACAAAGCCGTCGCATTTTTGGTGTTGTGACGTGGGCGATATTCTTCTCATTGGGAATGAGGTAGAATTTCTTCTCGACGTTAAGAAGTGGCTAACCGCAATTCCAAATCAAAGATTTGGGAGAACCTCGTATGTTCTAGGTATCCAGTTGTCGGAACAGGAAGAACGTAACGCTAGCCTTGTCTAAGGCGCCTTATATTGACAAGATGTTGTCTAGATATAAGATGCAGAACTCTAAGAAGGGCTTGCTGCCTTTCAGGCATGGGGTTCACTTGTCTAAGAATCAGTGTCCTAAGACTCCTCAAGATGTTGAGGATATGAGACGGATTCCATATGCTTCATGGTATAAGAGCCCGATGTATGTCATGCCGTGTACTAGCCCGACATCCGTTATGCAGAGGAATTGTCGGTAGATATCACCCAATCCAGATTAGATCACTTTGGGCGGTAGTAAAGGCAATCCTCAAGTATCTTAGGAGAACGAGGAACTATAGCTTAGTGTATGGTAGTGGAGATTTGATCCTTACGGGATACACGGATTCTGATTTTCAGACCGATAAGGATTCTAGGAAATCTACTTCGGAGTCAGCCTTCATTCTGAATGGAGGAGCTATAGTATGGCGAAACATAAAGCAGGGATGCATCACTGATTCCACTATGGAAGCGGAGTATGGTGCGGCTTGTGAAGCTGCAAAGGAAGCTGTTTGGCTTAGGAAGTTCATGACAGATTTGGAAGTTGTTCCTAACATGAACTTTCGATCGATCAATCGATTCTATGATAACGAGTGGTGCAGTAGCCAACTCACGTGAGCCTCGGAGCCATAAGAGAGGCAAACACATTGAGCGCAAGTATCATTTGATACGGGAGATTGTGCACCGCGGAGACGTGACGGTCACGCAGATAACGTCGGAGCACAACGTGAAATGATCCATTTACAAAGCCCCTCACGGCTAAGGTGTTTGAGGTCACCTGAGAGTCTAGGTCTTGAGAGCTTCCCGACTAGTAGGCAAGTGGGAGATGTGTAAGCGGTATTCAATGCCCTAGTTTATTGTATTACTTCATTGTAATTTATGTACATTTTGAAATGTATTTTTCTCCACTAGCTTAGTCCAAGTGGGAGTTTGTTGGGATTTTTGTCCTAATCTCGTGTTTGTAATATATTGGTTGAAATTAATAAGAGTTATTCATTTCATCACTTTGTGTCTCATAATATTTTTAAAATTTTCCAATAAACTAAGCTCCGTGGTCATTGAATTTATGAGAGAACTAGAACTTGAAGCGGTGTGTAGTGGACACACACGAGGAGGATCACGTTCGAGTTA
Organism: Trichosanthes cucumerina; assembly: GCA_036507285.1. Classification (NCBI taxonomy): domain Eukaryota; kingdom Viridiplantae; phylum Streptophyta; class Magnoliopsida; order Cucurbitales; family Cucurbitaceae; genus Trichosanthes; species Trichosanthes cucumerina. Next base: position 100,360,875 of record CM071835.1, read on the forward strand.
ATGACCCGAACGATCTACGATGATATGGATAGAGTTGGAGACCTAATCCTGGATACAATGTGGATGTGGCCCGCTTTGTATTAGATACAAACGAGGTGATCTGACTCATTCATGTAGTTGACATGCGAGTGGGGGCATCCTGTGCAATGAGATTGTACAAGACCGGACCGTGATTTATTAGACTCACCGATATAACACCATTGACAAGAAGGACTAATAACTTCGTAGATGACCATTAGTGACTCGACACCGAATCCCGAGCGTGTTACGGACTCTCGCTCATGCGAGGTTTGTTCTTTGACTAAATACGGGTGAGGTGGTCACGATTACTCGCCCAATATGTCTATCTTCTCTCGTGACAGAACCAAGTAGGAGCCGAGAACTTAACTACGCGAGATGGAATTCACTCGTTCCCGCCTTTAGGGAAACTAGATGGGTTGTTCCTCTTGAGTCGTCTCCGTGGCTTGGACAACGGGCGCCCACCTTCTCACCGCCCGAGAAGGGTGTTGTGTATGGTTGGACCATCACAATATGTTGTTCATTCATTAGAGAAGCGTGGGGACTTAAGGAAAGGAAGAGAGGTAGACACTGGGGTAAAGCGGTAATTTGACCCGGTAGTGTCTCACGAACAACCGTGAAGGGTCGACTCATGGGTATTGGTTATATCGGTGGACACGTAATATTCTCGCAGACCGACGGGAGTGCGGCATTCACGGGCTATAGTGGAGTGTTACCGTAGCTAATGAATGTTGGTTAACCGTGTCAAAGAGTTTGGCGATTAATCTCGGATCATTGGAGCCCGCCATCCTTTGTGAGTCCATTAGGTCCTCGTTGGCTCCACAGGTTAAAAAGAAGGGTTAATGTTTTGGTATGAAGTTGAAGTGTTCAATTTCACTTTAAGGCTTTTATGTCATTTATATGAGATATGAATGATATAATATATAGTTTAATGTGAATGAGATTCATAATAAACTATAGGTTAGTCTAATTGTTGAATTAGGACTAATTGGAGAATTTGCTTGAGAGAAATTAAATTGGATGTGATTCAATTTAATTAATCCACAATTATTGCAAATGAGATTTGCAATATGAGATATGAGATATCTTATATTATGTGGTTATGCAAATGAGATTTGCATAACCTATGGTTGTGGTAAAGTGGTAATAATGAGGAGATATTAACTCCCTCATTCCACTATTTAAACCTTTTGCAAGAAGGGTTTGGTGATGAGTTCTCTCATTTTTTAGATTTACGCAAAAGAGAAGAAGAAAGTTCTCTCTATTCTCCTCCCTCTCCAAAACACAACTAAGATCCCACCATCTTCCCTTCTCCAAAAGAGAACAACCGAGAAGGCTAATTGGTGGTGTTCAAGACCATTCGTGGGAAGAGTTCGTTGAGTTCGAGGAGCACGAAGAGATCTTGATTTTGAGGAAGAAACTTTGAAGAAAGTCTTCAACAAGTAAGTGCCTTTATTCTTACTGTTTTTCTTCCTTTTTCCAGCATGTTTAGCCTAGATCTATGGTAGATCATTTTAATAAAACCATGTTGCATAATGATACCACGACGATTCAATCGTCTTCCGCTGCGCGGGATTCTAATTCCCTTCATCTAGTTGGCTTGAAAGTTTGGCTTACCACGCCATTTAAAATGTCTGAGAAATCCACTGTCTCCACACAACCCATCACTAAGTCTATCCATCTCCCATCAAAACCCATCCGTTCAAGAACCTTGCGTAAATACATCCATTCTACCCGATCATAGGCTTTGCTCATGTCAAGCTTGAGAGCAGTCATCCCAAATTTGCCTGTTTTCTTAGATTTCAAAGCATGGAGACATTCAAAACCCAACATAATGTTATCAGAGATCAACCTACCAGGGATAAAAGCTGACTGTGCTGGGGAGATTAATTTTGGAAGGAAACCTTTTAATCTATTTGCAAGGGTTTTAGCTATCAGCTTGTACACCACATTGCATAAACTGATGGGTCTAAAGTCACACATTTTCCGTGGGCGGTCAACTTTTGGTATCAAAGCAATTAAAGTGTTATTAACACCCACCATACTCCCACTTTGATTGAGATATGTCAAACAAAAATTGACTGTATCGTCTCCCACTATTCCCAGTAAGCCTGGTAAAAAACTGCATACAAACCATCCGGTCCCGGTGCCTTATTAGGTTGCATACCTTTGAGCGCAGTCTCCACCTCCTCCCTCGTAAAAGGTCGAGTCAAAAAACGATTGTCATCTGCAGTCACTCTGGCCTCAATACAATTCGTGACTTTTTCTATACTTGCTAGAGAAGGGCAAGAAGAGGAGAAAAGTTTGTGGAAGTACCTTGTGGCTATGGATCCCAATTCCTTTTCATTTTCCGTCCAAATGCCCATCTCATCCTCTATATCTACACCCTATTCCGTCTTTTCCTTTGGGTGGCTCGACTATGAAACCATTTAGTATTATATATATATAATATATTTACGAGCATTATGGATTATTAGATATGATATTATTCTCTTCTGAAAATGCTGCAATTCTATGTTGATGCAGCTAGTGCTCTTGGGTTGAAAATTATTAGATGTTTGGGAAATTATAACATAGGCGTGTCTGGTTACAAATCTAACCTTCTATGTTCTTTATTTATATTCCAATTAGATTATTGGTTTAAATACCATTTTAGTATTGTAATTTCGACTATAGCTCATCTTGAGTTCGAAACGTCTATTTTAATTTCATGTATTTTTTATTTTTTTATTCATTTTAGCGTCTGTACTTTTAAAAAGTCCGTTTTGTCATTGCACTTTTTTTTAAAAAAAAATTATGGTCTTTACATTGCACTTCTAAAAAAATAACTATTTTGGTTTTTATATCTTTATTTATCCCATTTTTCCATCATAATTTGAGCATAACACTTAGCCACTAAATTTTTTTAAAGATAGATATAAACTTATATGAAAATTTTTCATTTAGTATAAAATTTATGTTTGAATTTGACAAAAAAGAATTAAATGGGTCACTTTTTTAGAATGCAAGACCAAAACAGATATTTTAAAAATGTAAGGATTAAAATGAATAAAACTTGAAACTGCAGGACTAAAATGAACATTTTGAGAATAAGAGATCAAAATATATAGTATTTAAACCTAGTATTTAAACCTAAATTATAACTTATATCCTTCTCATTTGTGTTAATTGGATGTTTATATTTTTAAATGTTCCCATAATTCTCTAGGAAGTTTTAATAATTTTGACAAAAAATGGACCCAAATGTTAACTTCTTGTAGTTAGATGCTTTGTAATATTCACCAAAATCAATATAAACTTACTATTTCTTGTCAATATAAACATACTAATTTCTTGTTATACTTAGGGCATGTTTGGGGCATATGTTATAATAATCTGTGGAATACTTTACACCCCAAACACAGACTATTATAACCTCAGATTATACTACTCTGCATTTTAAATAATATTATATGTTCTCATAGACTATTATAACCCATGTTATTATAACCTATCCAGCGCTCCAAACAACCTATTAAATTTTATATAAGAGATGAATGCATTACATAGAGAAGTTTAGAGACAAAAAGAAAATTATATATACATATACTACATATATTTTTGTTTATATGCCACCACTTAACATGTTATCATTAATTTCTAATATAAGGCATGATATTGTCCACTTTGGGCATTAGCCCTCATGACTTTGTTTTTTGTTCCCACCAAAATGTCTCATATCAATGGAGATAGCGTTTTCCTTTAAACTTATGATTTTTCCCTTATCTAACCAATGTGGGAGTTTGGTTGTACTCCAACTCGAGATTAGAAGTTCTTTTGCACTGAATTTGAAAGCTTTCCAATAAGAGCTATTGAAGTAGAAACAGATGCAGCAGAAATTGTGAAACTCATTCGAAGGACGAGGACCTGACCGAAATTAAAAAATGTTATTGATGAAATTCAGTTTTGTGCTGAAAATTTAGGCTGAGTCACCATTAGCAAATGTACTAAAAGTAGCAATTTTGTAGCCCATAGTTTGGCGAGAAAGGAGGCCATGGCTGCCTCCTCCTTTTTCCATACCTTTGGCCCTGTGGAGGAAGATTTTCGTGTTAATTAACTTCGAAAGGCAACTTTCTGTTGTGAGTCTTCTTGCTTTTTGCAGAGGATTTTTTTGTGTAACTATCCTGAGGGTGGCTTTTAATGGAAGTTATTTTCATTTAAAAAAAAAAAAAAAAACCTTCCCAAGAAGATTGAATTCAATAAAATTCCAAATATTGAGTGTTTATGCTAGATCTCCACTCCAATTCTATCTTTATTATCATTAATAGAAATAATACATAAGTAGTTGTTAGTTACAGATGACTAAGAACAACATGACATGCTATAATTACGTATAAAATTGCTTTAGTACTCTCATTTAACTATTGATAATATGGAACCTCTTAATAGTTTTGATTTTTGTATGAGATCCTATTACTATATATGACGGGTAGCTCAAGTCTTTCACGTCTATTTTATTAGACAATAGTTTCCCACACATTTGATAAATAGAGGTTTCGTACGCATAACCCGTTTTCCTGCGCATTAATGACATTTGACCTGACATTTCAAAATAATGAAATATAACCAATTCTGGCAATGCACGCAAAATTACTCATAAAAGTAATATGAAACGGTCTTTCTTGTTCACACTCTTGTACGCGAAAACATTCTCGCTCCTGTTGTCTCGCTCTTGCTCAAATGAGTGGCCGAAAATATAAAGAAAAAAGGACCAGGAAAAAAAGTTAGAGAAGAGCTAGAGTAGCAGAGGTAGAGTGAGAGCGAGTCAGCGAGAGCGAGAACTATAGTGCGATTTTTGTTATTTTTTCTTTTCTCCAAAATTTCGACAACTTCATTACTATCATGAACGAGAACAAGAGCGAGAACGAGACTTAAGCGAGAGCGAGAGAGCTAGAATCAGAGTACGATACCCTTACGATAATTTAGACGGAATGCACAATACAAAATGAGTCATATGTTATTAATTTTAGAACATGAATCAAATTACATCAACACGCGTGAAAATGAGTATTCCATACAATTTTCTATGATAAATATGAATTTATGTGATAAAAAAAAAGATATCACCTTCAATTAAGGTTTAGTTTTCCTATCTCTACTTGCTTCTACATCAATGTTAGCAAACGGGATAGTCAAGCTTGTTGGACCTTCATTTCTCGAGAGGGGGTTAGGTTATATTTTTCCAACAATCGCCCAACGGAAATGTAAAATGAATTTGGGTGGGCTCCACGAGTAATAATTCAAATTTTCTTGTGTTGAGAACTTTTCATTTCTTTTATAGAAGCTTTTATCTAGAACTATAAACTTTTTTCCTTATTAGATCATAGGAGTTACATCTACAATCACACATTATGATGTGTGTGACCACATCAACAACATAATACATAAATGAGTGTAACTTCTCTAACTATCAAGTATCATATCAAATATTATAAATATATAAATATCTATTTACTATGGTATAAATTGGAGTATGTTTATCAACAAAATTTAATGAAATGTAGTATATTTTTATTAAATGTCATCTTATGATAACAAATATGTACTCGTTTTTTTTTTTTTCGCGCGCGCAAAGTTAACAAATATTTACTTCAAAAAGTTAAATACTTTACATTATTTAATTAGGTATTCTTTGTACTAAAAAATATAGATATTCTTTGATACACTAGATTGTGCACAATATTAGCCATCGGTGGGGGAGCAAAGCCTTCTTAATATATTTTTCCATTGTTGCGAATAGATTGATAGTAAATTAAATAATATAAAATCACCACTTTGGCATTTACAATATATAAAATTACTCCAAAATATTTTATTTGCAGAAAAGTTCTAAAATGGATTTTGATTTGGGGCCCACACGAGGGCTGTTTGCCTCTTCACTGAACAATTGAGCCCTTTTAAAAATATTTTAGAAGGGCCAGATTTCCTTAGGCTCTTTATTTTAAAAAGTAAATAAATAATATTTATCTACTTTTTATTTCTTAGGCTACTTCACAGTGGAGGTGGGGAAGAAAAGCATAAACGGATATTTTTTCTTATGCATCCCTATATAATCTTTTATATTCCAATATCCTTTCATAAAATTAAGGTGTCGAAAATGTCCCCGATTATTTTTATTTTTAAAATTTTTTTGGGAGTACTTAGATCTTCTCTTTTTGTTCCTTTAGATTTGGTTCTATTTTAAATTAAATGGCAATTGTCATTTATACCCTTCTGATAACAATTGCCTGCCTCGCTACTACTCCATTACTATGAGGATGATTGTAAGTAATTTTAAAAATAATAATGGCTAACAACTCTATTTTTAGGAAAAGTAATTTTGAGGCTTTGTTGGATGATAATCATTTAATTTTTTATTTTTAAAAATTAAGTTTATAAATACTACTTCTCTCCTGAGTTTTTTTATTTTTTATATATACTTTTTAGATATGTTTAAAAAACCAAACCAAATTTAAAAAGTTTAAAAATATATATTTTATTTTTTGAATTTAGCTAAGAATTCAAACGTTTTCTTAAGAAAAACATAACTTATTATATGAGAAAACAAACACAATTTGTAAAAAAATAAATAAAAGGTTATTTGGTTCATAGTTTTTGGTTTAGATGATTCATGTTTGATACAATGTGTTCAAAATCATTAGTTTTGAACTGTTACAACAGTGCAACCTGATGGCTACCTCCAACGACCACGACGATGAAAACTTTATAGACCACTCTGACAACTATTCCAATAACTCGACACCTTGATGGCCCAACCACCTTGGTGACTCCACTTGCCCGAACAACCACTAACAACTATCTGAAACCAATCTGACAACCCTACCACTCAGCAACCATCGTTAACAACTACCCTAAACACTCGACCACACTCGACCACCTAGCAATCACCGCTTAATAACCACTTCGATGAGTAAACCATCCTAACAACTCGATCACCTTGATGACTACTTTCGTGATCAAACCACCCAAAACCATCGTCGACAACTACCTTTCTTCCCAACTTTTTTCTATAAAATCCAACAATATATAGTTAAACTAGTTTGGGTTTAATGAGCTCTGATAGCATATTAGATTATATGAGGTTTCATCTCAAAACTAATTGGCAATGAGAGCAGTAAGCCATATATCTTATATATATTGACTTTTCCAATAATTTTCAACATAGATGCCCCCTCCTAGAGTAACATCCACTATAAGGGTTAACTTACCCCTTTTTATAATTTTGTTCAAGGACTTTTTTACTTTTTTTTCTTTTACCTTTCAATTTTTTCAGATTTAAATGCAAACTTTATTTTAGTTTTAATAGTTTACTATGCTTATTTTGGGCGACCTAAAACTTTTTTTAAGCTTTTAAAACATTACATATCAAATTAAAAAAAAAAGAAAAAAAAAAGACCCATATTAGAGATGAAAGCAGAAAGCATATATTTAGATTTGTTATTTTGTATTTTTCATATTAAAATTTAATTGATTTTGAAGTTCTTTTTAGTATGACAAATGTGGGTATGAGTTTTGAATCTCCAAAAATGTCAATTTTCAGAAGAACTGCCCCGTGGGTAATTGATTTGATGTTAAAGTTTCTGATTTACGAAAATATCCTCTAAACTTTTATAATAAACTTACAGTTACAACCTAAGGTCACTGTGCTTATAAGAATAATTGAGTAAATTCACACACATGGAAATGCAAGGCTGCTCGCCGATTTGTTCATCCCACCAGCTGCCACCATATCACAGTCTTCATGTGAGTTTCAAGACGACCCGACCCGATGGATGCCTATGGCCCGCCACGAGTCGTTATATATATATATATTCTTCATCCGAATAGAAACAAAATTAAATTAAATATACGAAATTTGAAAAGTACAAAGTATGCCCAAATGCTTCGTAAAAAAAAAAAAGTATGCTCAAAGGCGATAAATATTATTTATTTGTATTTTCTACAATTAGATGCATAGTCCCTTGGTCTTAAAATGTCTGGTAACTAATGAAGAAACTTCTTCACTCTTTCACAATGAAAAATAAATCATTTTCCTTTTGTGAAGAGATTAATTTTTGCAGAGTTTATTAGTTAAATTACAAGTTTAGTCTCTCAACTTTGAAGTTTGTGCCTATTTGATCCATGAACTTTAAAAAGTGTCTAATAAATCCTTGAACTTTCAGATCTGTGTCTATTTAGACTCTGGACTTTGAAATGTGTCTAATAAGCCCTTAAACTTTCAATTTTGTGTCAAATAAGTCATTGAAATTTTAATCTTGTGTCTAATAGGTCATTGACCTAGTTGACGTTTTTTAAAATTCATGAACTTACTAGATATAAAATTGAAAGGTTAGACTTCTATTAGACATAAAATTTAATTTTATATCCAACAGATCAGTTAATTTTAAAATTTTTTGAATATGTCAGGGACCTATTCGATACAAAACTAAAAGTTCAAGATTAATTAGACAATTTTTAAGTTCAGAGACTTATTAGATACAAAATTGAAAGTTTAGGAACTTATTTAATACTTTTTAAACTTTAGAGACCAAACAGACGAATTAAACTTGTAATTTAACTGAGTTTATTTATTCGACTTATTACCAGGAAATATTTGAACCGTTTTTTAATTATCCTATAATGATAGCTGCCACGAAAATGTGAGGTGTTTATATTCTAATTTTCCAAACACTTTTTGCATGTCATTTTGTTTCTTTTCTTAAAGAAGAAGAAGAAGATAGTATACTTAGTATTTAGAGGTGTCACTGAGGTGGGGGCTCCATACATGGAAAAATTGATGCCCCTAGTTGTAATCACTTAATATAATTGTTCTATACAACAAGTTAACACAACTTGAGCACAAATTTCAAATATAATATTAACTACCGTTTAATAATCATTTAGGTCCCTTTTAATAACCATTTGGTTATTAATTTTGGATTTTTATAAATTGTACTTATTTTCTTACCATTTTTCTACAATGGTCTTTATCTTTACTAGAATGGTTCTTACATTTCTTAAGAAAACACTTGAATTTTTAACTAAATTTCAAAACACAAAACACAATAGTTTTCAAATTTTGGTTTTGTTTTTGAAAACACATCTATAAAGTAGACAGTAAAACATAAAAAACATAGGTGGAAGTAGTATGGTAGGCTTGATTTTCTGATAACAAAATAATTATCAAACGAGATCTTAATTTTTAGTTTTTTATTTTTGAAAATTGTGTTTGTTTTCTCACGATTTCTTTACCACAATATTCATTTTTTATGATATTCATCTTTAAAAAAAAACTTGAATTTTAGCTAAATTCCAAACACAACAACAAGTTTTTTTTAAAACTATATATTCTTTTAATTTTTGAAACTAAAATAAAACATCAAATGTTTATTAAAGGTGGTTTAAAAAATTTACTGTTATTTTATTATTTCTCGATAATTGGTATTCAGTTATGATCCAATCATTTCTAAAAATAACAGATTTTGTTAATGATTCGTAGACTTCGAAATATAAAATAATAAACTAACACAAAAAGACTTTTAGAAATGCTTCTAACCAACTAGGTCCATTTCATAGATCTTTTTATAATTAAGCATATTCTGACAGTTTCTATGTTTTATTTTTTCTTAACAATACCCTTTGAAACATAACTAAATTTCAATTAAAAAAATAAATATGAATACACTTTTTTTAATAACAATTGAAAAACTACTTGATTCCTGAAAATTTGTATTGCTAATGCCTTTCTAAAATGATTCAGAAAAAAAAAGTTAAAAATATTAAAACTTACCAAATGCAATTATTGTTCTCAAATTTAATTTAAATTCTTATACAAAATATATATATATATATATATATATTATAATATCACACTGTGGACTTGTAAATTTGTAATAACTCGCTGTTTTTTTAATGCAACTTGGAGGGAAATCATTGCTCCCCAAACTTGATGCAAAATATTCTCATATTAAATAATGATAATAATAATAATATAAGATTTCATTGTCAAAACTCAATGAAATGGAAATACATGAATATGAATATCAAAGACAATAGCGGGAAACAGGCGGAAATCACTGGTCTTCAATAAGTCAATAAAATGGGCCCACTGCGAAACCTCAAGGCTCATTCGGTGGGCCCAATCTGGGGCCCACCAACATAGCGTCTTGATGCGATCGGATTTCGGGCATCCGGATTGTACGTCAGGTGTAACAATTTTCAAACAAGAGGAGCTTCGACCTGCTCTGTTGGCTGCTGGTGCCGGTGGCAGGTTTTTTTTTCTTCCTAAATTATAAAAAATATCCCGTAACTTTATTCTTTATTTAAAAGGTATCTCTATTTTTTAAAAAAGTTATAATAGTAGAGTAGAAAATCATAAAATAGTGAACAAACCATCAACATATTTGAACGTCGTTCTTTCAAATTTAATACAGACAAGTATCTTAGTCACCATTCACATCGTTTCAAGTGGACTCCGTTGATTTTTCATTCAACATTATAGTAAGAATAAGAATATGACTATACCTATTCATTGAAAGAGTAAATAAAGATAGATATTGTGTATCATTAAGTGGAAGTACTCATTTCAAATTGTCGCAACCCAACGAAGAGCTTAGGTAAAGAGATCTAAGGAAACACTCTCGACTAAGCTAGGTATTTTTCTAGAGGGTTCGTGAAGTTCTAAATTAAGAAAAAGAAAAATCTCTCATGGTCAAATATATTTTATCGTTATTCTTGGTTTGTTTTTTTAGTTCAAGCATTGAAAGAGTGGGGATCAAATCATTCATCTTTCAAATAGTAATTGGTATCTTATCATACCCACTTAGCTATGCTCAAATTGACAGCAACACTGGTATGGAACTAAAATATTTAGCACACTGCATGAATACTCAATTTTTTACTACATGGATGGTATATTTTCTAGTTTTCTCCATGCCCCTTCTAACAATTTAATTTGTAGAAGGCATGCCATTATCAATCTACACCCAGCAAAATTCATCAATACGTTTTTACACATAGGATAATTTGTCCAAAAATAATTTTACAAACACATTTTTTGAAAACTATGTGCTATATCACCAGAAAACTTAAAATGGAAAGTATATATACTAGAACGAGCATAGTTGACCCCGAAATAAATACCTTAAAATGGAAGGAGCAGTCCTAAAATTTTTTTCCCAAAATCATAATTGAACCCCAAAAATTGATATTGCAAAAAATTATTATGACCTATAAAAGAATATTTCCATCGTAAACAGAGCGACAAACGTGACCCATAAGAAAAGCTAACGCAAGAAAAGAGAAAGAAATGAGGCGAAAAAAAGCGCCCCGTTCCTTCATCCCTATCCAACTCGCCTTTTTCCTCCTATAAATAACACTCTTCACGCTCTTTCCTCTCACGGACCTTCAATTTCCATTTCTCTTTTTTCCATTTCCATTATTTCTTCCAATCAAATCCCAAAGAGAGATTAAAAAAAAAAAAACAGTTAAAGAGCTAAAGGAAACTGAAATCAATGGAAAGCATCTCGCCGTCGGCACAACGCTCTTCGCCGTCGACCGGTGCCAACATTCCAGAGCGAGTGCCATGGCACTCACCGTTGCCGTATCTCTTCGGCGGCCTTGCGGCGATGCTGAGCCTGATCGCCTTCGCGCTCGTCATTTTGGCCTGTTCTTACTGGAACCTCTCCCGGCAGGACAGGGACGGCAGTGACTTGGAGACCGGCGGCGGAAACGAAGCGAAAATCGACTCGGAGACGCCGCCGGAGAAGGTTAACTACGACGAGAAAGTTCTGGTTATAATGGCCGGAAACCAGAATCCGACGTTCATAGCCACGCCGGTCTGCGTTAAAGTTTCGTCCTCCGCCGTAGAAACAGCTGTTAACGGCAAATCGGAAGGGAAAGAGGCGGCGGAGAATTCGGAGAAATCGAACAAAGAGTACGATCGAGAAGTTTCTACTGAAGCAAATACAGCCGTTCAGGAATCCGTCGAGGAACAGAACGAGTGAGTTCTAAATAAAATGTACTGAATTGATTTCACTTTCTCGATCGAGAAATTTTGCCGCCAATTTTCTAGGGTTCTGATCGAGCTCTGTTTTCCGGCTCCTTCGTTCGAGAAATTTGTAAATTCCAGTGAAAAAGAAATTATCTGACGTAGAATTGTAAAATTGCCTCTCAGTTTGTTTGAGACGGATGGAAATCGCATTTTTACTTTACCATTTTCCCCCTCAGATAAAACGATCGTTTCCTCCACTCATAATAAACAAATTAATCACTACAGTAAGAAGCGGAGCTTTAAGAACCGATGTTTTTTTAAAAAAAAAAATAAAATATCATCCATCTGATCAATATAAAACCAATTCTAGAAAAGTGCTTTTGGAAAATTGATGAAAAGAAACATAAACAAATGGCCATTAAGGCGAATAATCGTATTTTCTTTTCATTAAATTGTAAGTTAATCAAAGTCACTTCGAATAGTGATATTGTATTTTTTTAAAATAAATTGCTGGGTGTCGTTTGGGGGAAAATAAAGAGAGGAGAATAAAGCGTTAAGAAATGAAATGACACTAGTGAGAGAGAGAGATATATTCTGAGAGAACCGTGTCCATTTTCCCACCTCTAGTTGCTGGGAACAAGAAGAGTAGTTTCTTATTTTGGATGTTTATTTCTATTGTCGACTTGAACTTAACTCAATCGATAGGATATATATATCAAAGTGAGTATAACTCATCTGTAATTGACATGTATTATTGATCAAAAGGTAAAGGTTCAATCCTCCAACTCTCAAATATTGTTGAACTTAGTGAAAAATGGTTAAGATAAATATACCTTCGATTTAAATATATAAGTTTGAATCCCTCCACCTTCATATATTGTTGAACTAAAAAAAAACAAACAAATAAGTAGATGTTGCTAAACTTTTTAATTAATTATAATAGTCACAATAAAAAAATTGTAATTTACTAGAAGTTCTTGTAATTGATTAGACCATATCCATTTTTCCACCTCTATTCATTCACACACTATACTAAGCCAAATTTTGTGAGGTCCAACAACATTAAAGAATCACTTATAGAATATAGGGGTGAGCAAAAAAACACCGAAAATCGACACGACCGATCGAAACCGCCGAACCGAGGGCAGTCGGTCGGTTTTGTGAAGGTTTCGGTCGGGGTCGGTTTTGGCCTCACAAAACCGACCGAACCGACCGAAAATTAAGATAGATATATATATATATATAGATATATAGATATATATATATATTATAATAATAATAATTAAAAAAAAACTAAAAAATTTCTCAAAATAATTAAATAATAATTAATTAATTAATTAATTAAATATTTAAATATATATATATATAAACCGACTGAACCGACCGGTCGGTCGGTTTTGGTAAGGTTTTAAAAAAAAAAAAAAATTCCGACCGAACTGAATCTCACTTGGCTTGTTTCGGGTTAAACCCAACCCCAATCGACCGATACTCACCCCTAATAGAATATAATTTAAAGTGTGATTTGAGCTAGTATATATGTTACCAGAGTACTTGAAAAATTTTCAGAAAAAAGTTCTAAAATTTGTAATATGAATGAAAAAATATAGGGAAAAAAAATTCTAATACTGTAGTAGTATATACTTTATTCCTTTTACAATGTGACATGTCATTTAAGTGATAGACTATTTTATTTAATGGACCCACAATATTCTTAACTATCACTATTATAACAACACAACAAAGAAAGATATCATGAAAAATATTCTATACTACTACTTAATATAAAGGTTTGGAAAAGATGTATTATGGGAGTGAGAAATTTTCATAAATATATATACCAACAACTAACGATCAATAGGAGTAATATTTATACTTTCTTATTATAAAAGCGATTTCCATGAACAAATATTGTTCAGGAAAATCTCTAACTCTCATAGTACTTACTTTTTTAATTAACATTTAACAGTATAATTTTTTTATTATTATTTACTAATGTTTTGGTTAAATTACAATCATAGTCTTTAAATTTTTTAATTTGTGTTATTACTCCTAATTTATGTCCAATAAGTCTCTAAAATTTTAATTTTGTGTCTAATAGGTCATTGATTTACTCTATTTCTTTTTTAATTCACTGACCCACGAGAGAGAAAATTAAAAATTTATGGTCATATTAGACATCAAATTTAGTTTTATATCTAATAGACCAGATACCTTGATAAACATTTTAATATGTCAATACCTATTAGACACAAAAAAGTTGAGGTACGTACCTATCAGACATTCTTAAAGTTTAGAGACCTAATAGATACAAAATTGTAAGTTCGAAAACCTATTAGATACTTCTTAAAGGTTAAAAACTAAATAAACACAAACATACAATTTAACCTTAATGTTTTAATATTATTAAATCTCACATTATTTTTTTTTAGTACAATAATTATCAAGAGAGAATAATTTATGAACTTTATTCAATTTTATGCCTTAGATGATAGTGATGCATCAGACAACTTATTGGAGTAGTATGAATGATAGTATGTTTGAGAGTGATTTTGACATGATGAAAACCACTTTCATTTGAATTTTGTAGTGATTCTCCAATCAATAATTTGAGAGGTGATTAATGTTTAAGAGGTTTGCTAAAAATCGACCATTATTATTTATTTTTGAAATATACAGAACTAAAAAATATCTTTATATTAAAAAATTCATTGACATGGTTGGCTAATTATCAAAATTTTTGCCTAAATTTACTCTGAAGTGCATTGGCTCGAATAGCATATATTATTAATAGGGTAGTATAGAATTTTTTTCATATGGTTCGGTTGTCAGAAAAAGGGGATTAGGTACTGAGTGGAAAGAGATGGGGTGTTTGAAGAGAACGGCATTGAAAAATGGAAGATTGTGCGAGGCCAGCAAATGTCGAGATTCTTGGAACGCAAGGAAGGCTAAAATGGGTAAGTTTGATTAGGAAGTTGTATTGTTGTCATTGGGAAACGAGCTGTACTGCACTGCACTACACAGCACAGCAAAGGACTATAAATAAAAACTGCGTGCGCGGCGACGGGAAGCCGAGTTTCATTTTCCACAAAAGAAAATAACTGTCCTATCCTTTGCATTTATTACGAATTTAGGGGAAGAATATATTTTAAGTTAAATTATTAAAAATAAGAAGAAGAAGAAAAACCAATTTTGATCCTACACTTAAGATACGATATCAATTTTAATATTCCACTTTTAATTTCATCAATTTAAATCTTAATAAGTTGTATCAATTTTTTAATTTTAAATTTTCAATTTCATCGATTTACATCTCGAACTTGAATAACAGTATATATTTATACCATCGGTTAAGTTTTCGTTTGAATCACCGTTAGAAAGATTTCTCACACATACTCCAAGCCACGTATTGATTTATGATATGTGTTTATTTGTATTGTTTTTAAAAAAAATTACCAAAAAAATGATTAAATCATTCAAGATTGAGTCATCACCATTATAAAAACCATGAATTCGACTCTTAAAAGTATGACTCACATGAAAACAGACTCTTGTGTTTCCATCCCCTCTGATGTCGATACCAACAATGACGAGTGGGAAGATAGCGACGTCAGTGCTGCGATGACCATGGTGGTTTTGTTGACTTCGGTAATGAGGGATTTGAGTTGGATTAAAATGCGGGAGAGAACAAGAAATGCAATGGTGGTGGATAGAGTGACTCTCATGAAAAAAGTGAATTGATCATAGCCGACTTTATCGGTCTCATCGACAGTCTTATGAAGAATTGAAGTGACATTGATGGTGGAGAGGAACAGGGACAAAGATTCTGATGAGGACGACTTCAAAAGCTCTACTTCTGTTGCGGTTGATAGAGGACAAATCGAGCTAGAGGCCGACAAGAAATTAAAAAAAAAAATCAATATTTATGATTGATTCAAGAATGAGAGCACTCCATTGAGAAAAAATATAGTGTAAATAAGTTTTATTTCTACTAAAAGCTGATAGATCGAATAAAATCATGCCTTAATTTTTTTTAAAAAAAATTCCCAATTAATGAAATGAAAAGAAAAAACATAAGTGAAAAAAAAAAAAACTATGCTTTGAAATTGAAAAACATTATGGTGAGTCTACTCTAATTTTATTGGGAAATTTTATATATTTAATAACAACTACGTATTTGTTATAGAGCAACATGTGACTTTTGGACATGTGTGAGAAAATTTTCTAACAGGAATTGAAACGGAAACTTAATTTAGTGTGTAAATTTATACATTTATTCAAGTTTGATGTTTAAATTAAGGAAATTGAAATTTTAGTGTTAAAATTGATACAATCTGCTAAGTTTTAGGTTTAAATTAATGATATTGAATATGTATGGTTAAAATTGATACAATATGCTAAGTTCGAGGTTTAAATTGTTGAAATTATAAATTGAGTTAAAATTGATACAACCGACAAATTTAGGGTAAAAATGATTTTTTTTTCCTCTTAAATTTACTTATCAACTATTGGATTAGTTTCAATTGTACCTTGAACATTTTAGTTTACCTTTTGAAGTTTAGAATTTATTTCAAAACGATTATCGAAGTTTTTTTCCTTCAATTGATAGACGAAAAAATGACGTGTTTGCCTTTATTTTTTTTTATGTATATATGTTCAAATCTAGTCACATAAAAGACAATACAAATGCAAACACACCATGTTCTGTTTATGAATTTAACGGAAAGATAATTTAAAGGTCGTTTTGAAACAAATTTCAAACTTCAAGAGTTAAAATAAAAGTTTTTAAAATTTAAGGTATAATTGAAATTAACATCATAATTTAAAGGTATTTTTAATAATTTAACTTATATTTTATCGAGTTAGAGAACATGAATAGAACGATTGTTTTGGTAATAAACGTTGTTTGTTTTTTCTTTTTTTAAATTGGAAATGTGGGGTCAAGAGTTTCAATCTATTAGAGAACAAATCATAGAGTTTGAATTGGGAAATACTTTTGGTTGGCTAGGGAGCAAGAATATCTCAATTTCTACCATTAAATTTGTTAGGAAGAGAAAATAATTTTTTATCCATGATTTTAAATAGCAATTTCACCGAATTGTATTGTGGAGCATGTTTTACAATTTTTATCATATTTTAAATTTCTATTAAATTCACGCACTCATTTTAAAAATTAATATATCTATTTAGCTAAATGTAGATAGACCAAATATCGTTATCTATAATATACAACTCTTTCATATATATACATTTCATTTTACCCTAATTTTATTTGTGCATTAATTTTCTCGCAATACTTCCTTATATGCATGATCAACATTATTTTTTTTCATATAAACAATGAAATGTGTATCAAATCATTCATTTAATTCTTTTACTTATTTACAATTATTTCTTATATCTTTAAATTTATTTTTCTTTTTTTAAGACAAAATCAAGCATTCATGCAGCAATTGAAATGTGTAAGTAAAAGTATTTCAATTAAATAAGAAGTATCATATAAATTCTGCACTTTGTTTTTAATGTGACATTCAAAAAAAGAGAAGGAAAAGACAAAAAAAAAAAAAAATCATGATTAGCTTTGCCTACTTCACATTTGGGTTTAGATTGAAGGTGACATACAGCTGGATTCTTTGAGGCCCAGAATAGGAACTGCAATCAATAAAGGCACGACTTGAGGCGCGCAAATTCCATCATCGGAAAGGTCCAGTTTTTGTGGTCTTTTTATCGTTTTGATTTTAATTAGTAACAAGTAACAACTAATCGTCAGTCACAGCTTATCCAAATTCATGCGAAATAAAAATTTTACTTTTAGTAATCGAGTTTATTCTAAAAGCAAAGAATCATCCATCAACCCAAAAGTTTTGAAATTTACAAACAGTTTAAACTTAAGATCTTCAAAATATCATCTTAAATCACCAATTAATCTAAAAGCTTAAACTGATAAATACAGATAAATTAAATTATATCAATATTATCTAGCTTAGAAATTTGAAGAAAATATAAACAAGTAGAAATCAATATTAATTGGGGTGAAAACAAATTTACTGTTGAGGATTTTACATTGGAAATGTAGCGATAAACCTTGCAACTAATAAGATATATACATTACTTTTCTCATTGCCAATTAATTTTGAGATGAAACCCTATATAATCTAATATGGTATCTCAATATTCATTAAGATGGAGAGTTTGAGATCATTTTGTACACAATAGAAATTATAGATAAAAATATAAGAACATGTGTGGAAGTGATTTGAGTGAAAATGATTTATTAAAAATTATTTTATATAGTCATTTTAATTACAATTGTGATGATGATTAAAGACACGAAAGTGGATTTAAACATAAAAAAGCTGATTTTAACACTTTCAAAAATATTGTCGATTTTTATATAGAAAATATCTTGAAAGACACATCGTATGCGTGAAATTAAGAGAAAAAAAAAAAAGAAGAAAAAGAAGAGGAATTTCACTAGATAGCGTAAAGTTAACATATACTTTAGAAAATGTTACAACTTTTTAATTTTTTCAAATATGGCATGAATATGACTGTTTTTTACTATGATTTCTATTACAACTAAGTTCGAATTTAATTTGAATCATGTTAATTTTATAAACTTTTAAATCAGGTTAATTTTATAACCTTTTAAATCTATGTGATATTTGAAAATATATTTTTAATTTATCATCTTGTAAATGCCTCTTAAAAGAATCAAATTCATTACTATAAAAAATCGATAAGATTGATCGAAATTGACTTAATGAACGAAATTAAAATAATCCAAACATATCTTTTTTTAAAAAAATGTATATAAAATGACATAATGAACGAAATTAAAATAATCCAAACATATCTTTTTTTAAAAAAAATGTATATAAAATTACATAAAACTGAACAAACCTGCATAAATTAACCAAGCCAAGAATTTATTTATTTTTTAAGTAGAATAAGTGTGGGGAGATTCAAACCAAAGACTTCATGATCTTAACACATTCGATATACCATTTGAGCAACACATACTCTCTTTGTCAAAATTATTTTTTAATACAAACATAACCAAACTAAATCGATGGGATCGAGTTTCATAGTCTTGAATAAACTCTATGAATAGATTATTATTATTATTATACAAATAAAAAAAAAAGAGTAGATGTTGAGCAACTTGAGCTAATGTAGTAGTAGTAATAATGATAATAAATTAAAAAAGCTTTTCATATCTTTATTTTTCCATAAAAAATATGTTTTTTTAATTATTTTTTCTAGTCTTAAAAATTGACTATGAATTTTAGATCTTTATTAAAGAATAATTCTTTGTCTAGATATGAGCTTGCCCTTCAGTATATTTGATTTTTTTTAAAAGAAAACAGTACATTTAGTTAAATTATAATGATAATCCTCATACATAATCATCATTAATTTCAACATTTTAATTTATATACTTATTTTATTTTACGCCTTATAAATTTAATGACTTTTCGAAGTTGGTTATCTATTCAACTAATATTGAAAAAAAAAATGTAACAATATAATTAACTTTTCAATACTACCGCATGTAATTAAATATTTAATATAAAACAATTAAATGTGTATAAAAAATACAGAGAGTAAAATAAAACAAATAAAAATACATCATCCAAATACATATATTTCTATTTCTATGTATTATTTTGTCATCATTGAGCAACTTGATTTTTCTTTAAGGGCCAACAACCCAAATATGAACTCGATCTTTCAAGTTTTTTTCCACCCAAATGATTCTTTCTGTTCTTTTTTATTTTTAAAATTAAAATTAGTATTACTTTTTTATATTTATTTTGTTGAAAGATAACGACCAGCTCATCCGAAGCAGTTGTCAAACGACTTTTTATTTTACCCAATTAAATAATACGCCTTGGCGAGCACGTTGAAGAAAAAACAAATCCCTCATCTACCTAATTAATAAAGCAAAATATACATTTTTAAAAAATAAATAATTAAATAAATATCAGTTTTTTCAACTTTAAAAGCCAAAGAGCTTCTTCCATTGGCCTCAAGCCATTCATCCATCTTAGCTTTCCTTATTTGCTTAAGGAGACTTCCCATGAATACTTCTCTCTCTACCTCTTTTTTTTTTTTTTTTCTTGTCTGTCTCTCCATAAATTTTGAAGATTTTATTGGACAAGAAGTGGAGGACGATGATGAAAAATGCTTTTGGTTCGCTCGTCGTGCGTAAGGGCAAATCTGCCTTGCCGAGACATTGCATTTCTCTTTTTTTGAGTCCTCTCTTCTATCTAATTTCTTAGGCTCTTTTGGCCGGCAATCTAAATTATGTTTTATGTTTTCGGATTCACTGCATTCAGTGAATACGTGTTTGACAGACGTATTTTCGAAAATTGTTTTCGAATTCTATGATCTAAATAGTATAAATTCTAAAAACAATATTTTTATGTTTTCATTATATCCAGATTCTGAATTTGAAATTTTAAAATGTAGAATTATATCAAACAAAGATAAAAAATCTTAATGAATATAGTATTTCAGGTCTATAAACTTAATTTACTTTTGTTAAATTAAAATATGTATAATATAATATATTATAAATTATAAAAAATAATTATATAAAATTTATATAAAAAAATATGTTCATAAATTAATTAATAATGTCTTATAATCAGCCTAATATTTAATTTTGCAACTATCACTAATTTTATGATCTATAAATATGTTATAGAACACACTTTAAATTAATGTTTAAAATGAAATCAAATTTCTAAATCGGGTACTAAACACATATCTGAAAACATGAAATAAAACTTTGTTTTTATTGAATTTCTTGTTTTCAAATTTCTGTTTTCAGATTGCCTACCAAACAAAAACATGCCCTTAGATTTTCGTGATCGAATTGATTTTTTTTTCCTTTTTTACAAAAATTGAAAAGGTTTTATTTTAACAATTCTATTTTAATTTTATAGATTTTTCAAATAATTATTTTTTTAAAAAAAAATTAAGCCAATAACTAAAAGGAGCATTTTCATTTTTTTTTTCTTTTTAGGTTTTTAATTTTGACTAACATTTTAAAAAGAGAAAAAATATATTCTCTGATAAGCTTACTTTTTGCAAGTACAACAATTACTGTCTTTACGACTTTATTTGTACGAACTGGATTTCAATTGCATGAACTGGTTGAAAAAAAAAAGAAGAAAAAATATTTACAAAATTGACAAATTAGTAAGATTTGATACTGAGCATATATTTGAGAGTACTTCGATTTTGACAAAATTATTTTCTAAATAATCTAAAGTACATCCTATCTTGATGCTTTCATTTAACTATCACAAAGGTACTTTTTAAGTTGGAAGTTTAAATCCTCTTATCCCTATTTGTTATACTAAACAATAAAAAGTATTTTTCTAAAAAGTTAAAAGCTTCTTAAAAAACTTTCTAAAAAAATAGATTTATGATCCCTTCTGGCTTTCTTTTTTTCTTAAAAAAATACTCTCTTACTAATTTTCTTTCTACACAATATTTTTTCCCCCTCACTAATCTCTCCCTTTAGACAATTTTCTCTCCTACTAATATCTTTGAAATATAACCAAACTTAGACGTAAAAATAACTTTGACAAAAGTTCTTTTTTCTTTTAAATTACAAAAGTACATTTTGAAAAAGCACTCCTAAACAATTCTCCTCTTTTTTTCCCCCTTTAATAATACTTTTTCTTTGAATAAAATATTTTGTTGTTAATTTACTTGTCATCCATTCACTTTTTCAGATGATTTTATTACCAGTTAGTATTTAAGTTTTCTTCATCAATCGTTAAAATCAAATAAAACATTATTATTATTTCGCTGTATACTAATCTCTTTTTTTTTTTTTTTTGAAAGCTTCGCTGTATACTAATCTAGTATTATTCAAGTCCATTAATAAAATTCTAACATAAGCCCGAAAAATTTTAGATATTAGTAAGGCCAAATATATATTTTCTTCTTATTTATAAAAAAAAGTTCTAAACAGATTTTATTTAATCCTGATGTCTTTTTAACATTTTTTAACCACACCTTTCATCATTTTTTTAGCCATACCTTTCACCATTAATGAAGGTTAAAATTGACCTAAACTTACATTGCATAATACTAGTGAATCAGCTGAAAGTCTGAAGAGATATTGGATCATTCAAGAGAAAAAAACCAATTTCTTTCAACTTTTCAAATTTTTGGCAGTAGAAATTTTCTCTCAGATAAGTTCTTTATTAACCAATTTTAATCTTCACCAATTGTGAGAACATAATTTTAAAAAAACTTAAAGAAGAGTGGAAACGAAAATGAAAATGTCTCTAATCGTTTGGGACTAAAACGTAAACCTAACATATTAACAACGATAATTTTGTCACAGCATGTATGAAATTGTCTTTCTCGAGTATTCTTCCAAGACCTAACCAAAGTCAAAAAAGAAAAAGAAAAAAACTATTTAACTAACTCAACACAAGATATTAGTACCTTCTTTAAAATTCGTGGGATAAAATTCCCTCAACCAGAAAAGAGAGTTGATACAACTGTATTGCCATGTTATACATATACTATTAAAAAAAGGAAAAGAAAAAAAAATCACACCTAACCAAAAAGGAAAAAAAAAAATCTTAGAAAGAGCTGAAGACAACACAAACAATAACATTTCCCATTAAGACTCTTTACAATTTAACCAATGCACATTTCTACAACCTCCAGGCAGGAAGCTAAGACTATGTAGGCAGCAACTCAGACACCGTATTGCACAAAACCAACCTGATAACTTCTCGTTATGTCTATCCTTTTTATAAATACAATCAACAATGTTACTCAAATTTCCTACGAATATGAACCACAAAACATCACTGCAGTTCAGTCGAGACTTTCGGACGAGTCAGAACCAGAAGGTGAAGCTAGGGAAAACATTCTTACCCAGAAGTTCCACGAGAGGGACTTCCTTGATTTGCCAAGAAACGGACGACGACACAAGTAATGTTATCTGCACTGCCTCTTTGATATGCTTCTAGCATCAACCTCTTCGCCGCCTCTTCTGGGTCCTGAATTGGTTTAGTCATAGCAACAGCTTCCTGAACAAGGCATAGAACATTTGGTAAACTTTACCATTCAAGAGGTTGGGGATGTTTTCTAACACTTACAATTTGCCATTAAAATTGACAATAAATGAAACGAAAGGACTTGCAAACCTCATTAGTGACAACATCCCACAATCCATCACTTGCAAGTATAAGAAACTCGAGCGTGCTATCAATCTTTTCCTCCTGCAAGTTATGTCGTGGAGTTTAAACATAGGAATCCTAGTGACTATGTAAGTTAAATTTATGTCGTAGAGTTTAAACATAGGAATCCTAGTGAATATGTAAGTTAAATTTAGAGATACAGCGTCTCCCCATGAGGGAGACTTGTTAGTAAGAAAAACAAATGAAAGTGCATCCTTTGAAAGATTCAAAAGCACATGCATTTGCCAATACCAATCACAAGTCAGAAAAAAGATTCCACCAAAATCCTCCTTTTGAGCGTAAATTAGTCAAAGTCCGAACCAAGCAAGAGCAAGAACAACGATTGAACTCTTTTCAAATCAGAACTCGGTAATTGAGCAAGTTTTATCATTTAAAAATTTGAGCTTCTCATCAGTGCCATATTTGTACGAAAGATTTTGATTCTACTAGCGTATTTATTTTTCGCAAATTTACGAGATGGATATGAATGAAAATATTAAAGGGGGGGCGCGGGCATCATTTAAAACTAAAGCAAATTTTAAGTAAAACCCAAATGCTTTGTCTGGAATGTTACTAGTCCTCTGCTGTGTTTCTATATCTACATGAAGAAAAAAGTTCCCCCTTAATCACCAGAACAGAATTACACTTTCTTTCATTAAACATGACACGGTTGGGCGAGCCCTTGGTCTTAATCATACCGACATAGAGATCTCGGGTGAGCTTAATAAATAAAAACCTTTGATGTCTCTCGGGTCCGGGGCTTGGGGCGGGCACAGGTGCTCCAAGTATAAGGGAGTAAAGCTCTGACACCCGGTTATTAAAAAAAAAAACGCACAGTTCTCATACAAGATCTGGATGTACTCATGTCTACCTAACCAACTAATTCAAAATCGCAATGTATGTACAGTACAGTAATTGCCCTGATTTTTTCCTTTTCATCATGACGCAGTAAAGTAACAGTCACTCTATGAATAGTCATCGCCAATTTACTCAATGGATAACGTAAAATGTACCTGAATTTCAGGGTCAGCAACAACATATTGCTTTAACAACCTATCGCCAAATGCACGTGAAACAGCAAGAACACCTCCAACTCTCCAAGTTCCTGCTCATGTAACTTCCAGTGATTAAAATGCAACGACCATCTTTATTTAAATGTTATGCTAAAGGATATGATAACCTCACCAGCCCACATCACAAACCCTCCTGCATCCTCAATTCGTCGTCGCTCATCAGTTTGGTCAGGCTTATGATCTCGAGAGACAGCAATGGCTACACGAAATCAAAGACATTAAGGTAAAATAATAGAAAGTGAGGGGAAAAGAGTCCCGAGCATTCAATCATTCAACAAATCCTCAACCGGCAAGAGCAGAAGCTACGACTCATCTATGTACAATCTACCGTATTATAGGTTACACAACAAAGGGAGCAAGAAGGAGACAAATCTTTGATATATTAAAAGCAAGAATTTTTTTTATCAACTTTAAAAATATGCTCCCACAGAAGAGAAGATGGTCCACTTCCATTACCATAGAATGAGGAGGGATAATGATCAAGGGACTTTCCTTCATGTTTCACTTATTACCCAGAAAGAGTAAGGATAGCCTCTAAACCGCAAGTAGAGGTATCATTCAAATTTCAAGCAATCAGATCTAGTTTTGTATCTATTACAAATGTAGAACTGCAATGCCATAACTCTTTTCTCCAACTTCCAAATTCATTCCAACTTTTTATAAAATGAAAACTTGGATCACATTACTGAAAGAGGAAATTCCAAAAAGGGAGCAGGTCTACCAAAATATGAATTTAGAAACATTGAGTCATGAAAACTCTGCAGCAACAAGTTCATTCAAAATATGACCGACCAAACTTTAAAAAGAGGAGAAGGTGGGGGACTCTCAGCAAAACAACATGGAAAGGAATGGGAATCCTCACCAGTGCCACCCCGGCAAATAACAGCTCTAGAATCGCCCACATTTGCAACAAGTAAGCGGTCACCAACTAGGATGGCAGTGGAAGCAGTTGATCCAGCATCTCTGTTTTGATTATTTTCCGACTTCAGAAATTCTGTGTCGGTGTGGTTGTACGCATCAGCTGCACAAAAACAGTTATTTGATTGAGATAAAAGAACATTTAGTTAGACAAACAAATCAAAGAAGATTAGGATAATAACAAGGAAAGAGAAATAAGCACTATACCTATGGCAGATTTGGTATCTGATATGAACTTTGGATGCCTGATCAAATTACTAAAAAGATTGTGCTTCACATATTCAGCAGCTCGTGCTCCACCATGACCTGAGACAACAAAAAGGAGAAATTTAGAGTTCTTCTTCGAAATTACCAGATACAAGAGCAGCCACAATAGGAAGCAGGGAAAACTCTTGTACATGTGTTTTGAGCTATGAATAACCCTTGATTATAAAAAATCTAGGAGCACGGAACCCCAAGAAGAAATTCTGGAGGAAACAAAACAATTTCCAGAACCAGGAAAGCATTATAACAGTCTTTTGAATCTTATGAAAAATATAGTGATCGACTGATGTTCAACTGCAAGGTGGAAACCCCCCCAATTTTATAAAATCCTAAGACTCGGAATCACCTCGATGTAAGATGAGGAAGAATCAAACACAAAATCTAGAAATATTCTAGTCCACATATCGGTCTACTGAATAGTGAATACCATAGGACCAAAACTTCCACAGGAGAGAGATTAGTACATATCAAAATATAGCAGTATATCACCAGAAACACAACTCTTTCACAGTAACCACCGTAGCTGCAATACAAATTAGATATACACATTGACGAGAGAAAGGAAAATTGGCATACCATCGAAAACACCAAATAGACCAACTATTTCTCCTTCCACGCCATCTATTCGTGTTTCATAAAAATCTTCCATAGAAGCTCTCTTCCCTGGAGAGCTAGCATATCCGTAGCTGAACTTTCCGTTCTGACTGCCATTAAGTAAAAAGATATTTTCAGTATACCGAGTGATTTATTCTAATGGCTCATAATGAAAATTAATCAGATGGAAGAAACAATAAAATTCTTAAATAAGTAGAGAAATTAAAGCAACGATCCTGGAACACCCTACAATCAAAACTGTCTTATCAGCACAATCAACTTCCCTGTTAACAATAAAACCATAAGCAGAACTTCAACCTCCACAGCCCATGAAATTGAGATTTATTTCTTCTATCGCAAAATTCAATTGACGAAGGGACTGTGCATAAGTTTCAGAGCGGATAATCATCAAGAAATCTAAAATTAAAGGTACTTTACAAGGACAAACATCGATAAACTACAACCCAAATCGATCGAAGATAGCTCTAACAATCGCTTAAATAATAAGGAACAATATTCCTCAGAAAACACCTCCAAACTTTTAATAAGATTCTGTTCTTTCGACATCGAAATTAAAACGAAACCACAAATCCACAGAAGAAAATATTTCTCAATCTAAACAGCTTTGGATCCACCTGAAAGATTAACAAACAAAAAACTATGAATCTACCTTAGTCCCCCGCCGCTTACAGGAGCCTCCTCAGCAGCATGAATCTGGCTCGAGCAAGACAATACTGAATTCAGATAGCCCATATTGTCTAGGCTCTGGAAATGCCCAGCTCCAATCTCTTCGATCAAAATGGAACAAACAAAAATGAAAACAAACAAAAAATATCTAGTAGCTATGGTTACAGATGCGAAAGGAATAAGCCGTTCCTCGCATGACCGTGGAGCCGCCCAAGTTGAACTCAAACCTGCAATTATATCCACAACTCCCCGATTTCAAATTACACAATAAACAAGAAGAAGCCGCAAAAGTGATGCAACAACACGGATCTTATATCTCGAAGAACAAGCACGCCATGTTAAACAGAGAAAATTCGGTAAAAACTTCAGATAACGATGATAACTTGAGCAATAATTACAACCATAGAAGGAATGAATCAACAAGTTACACCAACAAACACGAAGGCAGAGAGAGATGAGATTCTAGAAAGATGAAGTACCTGGTGGAAGAAGAAGAAGAAAAGGAAGAAGAAGGAAGAAGAATAGAAGAGGAAAGGGAAATGAAAGAAAAAAGAAAAAGGAAAAGAAGGGACAGCTTAAGGAGAGTTTAAAGGAGAAAACGACGAGTCGACGGAGAATGGGGAGAACAGGGGAGGATTTTGTTGCATTTTTTGGGTTTTTGGGTTTGTTAGGGGAAAATAAAAATTAAAATGAAATAAAAGGATTTATTTATTTTTTGGAAAATAAATTTGTAGATCAGGATAAATAAGAGGAGATATTTTTAAAAAATATGAATAATAATTAAATTAATAAAAAGGAGTTTGTTATTTGGTGGTACTAAAAAAAGAGAGAAGAGGGTCATAGGATTACGGGTCGCCGTAGGAAGAGGTGCGCTTACGGTAGGACTGAGTCAATGCCACCGTGAGACTTTTTGAAGCGCGATTGGAGTGGCCGTCCTTTCTCGGGCCCACACCACACACGTGGCGCACATGCAGCAACGGTACACCATTCTTTTTGTGAGCCTCAACCACATTCCTAAATTTCCCTTCTCTTTTAATTTATTCTTTTTTTCCTTTTACTTCCGTGCGCTCGTAAATCTATATATCTTTTTCTTTTCCTTTTTTCTTTGGAATTTATATTATGTTTTTCTAACACCGAGGTCCCTCATTGTAATATATTCTAAAAATATGATATTAGCATTAAGGATGACTTATGACCCAGAGATGGTTTGAATCTTCTCATCTCTAACGGTTGATGTACTAAAAAAAATTAAAAGATAAACTAAGCATAATATAGGCATGACCTCAGTGGTGAATCCAAAACTTTAAATTAGGGGTTTGAATTCGTATAAAAATTCTTTTGAAGGCATTAATATTGGTACATAGCTTCATTCTATTTTTATGCTTTATTGAAATTAAAAAAATGAATTTTGAAAGTATAGAGACTAAAATAAAACAAACCACAAAATACATCAATGAAAATGAAATCTTAATTTAATAGTTTATATATTTTGATATAAGAAGTATGATTAAATTTTTTTACGTAAGTATATGAGAAAAAATTGCTAATAATAAGATTTTTTTGTTTCATAAGAATCATATGTTTTTTTTAATGTAATTAACTTTAAAAAATAATTTTCTTAAAATTAAAAAATATTTGCATTCAATTTTATTTATATAAGAAAAATATATTCTTAAAAAATAAAGAATTTTAAGAATAGATTACAACAAAAAAAATACGAACAAAAGAAAGCATAACTCAACTGACATATTGAATCCTCTCAATTCATATTGTACTTAAAAAAATTAAAAAAATATATAATATATCTTTTTAATTATATATATTAAAATTATTTACAGAAGTGAAGAAATATGATTTGTTGTACTAAAAAAGAAATATGACTTATTAGATTTTTTTAAATAAAATTTAGAAATATGATTTATTGTACTTGAAAAAAAATATATGATTTATTAGATTTTTTAAAATATAATTTAAAGTATTGAGAGCTTTTATTTTTATTGGGGGAAATATATATAATAACATGCAAAATTACACACATATTCTAAAAGTTGTACAATATGAGAGTGTAGAAGAAAAAAAAAAGAAAAATCAAGGAGGACTTGTCATTAAGTCAAGATAAATTTTGTAAAATTGGTATAGCATTTTATATATATAAACTAAGCTCCTCAAAAGTTGAGGGGATTCGAGCCCTTGGACCCTTCTTAAATCTACTCCTGCATGAACTTGTGTTATAATAATAATAATAATAATATAGACATTAGAAAAATAGAGACACGAGCAAATAATCGATATGGTTTAGATATTTTTCACTACATAACACAAATTTAATATATAGTTTAGAAATGTCACATTATTTAAATATAATAAGTATGGTGTTTTTTGGTGTTTTTTTTTTTTTTTTTTAATAATGCTCTTTATGTTATACTTAGAATTTAAGTTTGGGTTGGTTTGAATTGGGTGATTAGAATTTAAGTTTGAATTGAATTATGGTATATTGTTTTTTAAGTTGTAAAAATCCTGCTGTACTTAAAAATACATATTTACTTTATTTCACTCATATAATGTAAATGCCTCTTTTTCTTATCTTTAACCACATCTAAATCAAATTAGTAGTATTTGCACATTGAATTCTTTGAGATTTTGACTTATCTACCCATTTGACGACAGTAATTATTTTATGAAAAAACGTGATTGAATGGTCCTACATCACATTCTAAAAAATCAATGATTTGAATTTATGTTTTTTTATTACTTTGATAGTGTATATATCAAAATTTATACAACATATTGTTTGGGCAAAACTACAAAAATCTTTCTTTTTTTAAGTTCGATGACATATTTGAAAATGTGTTGTTTTATTATGTTATTTAGCAAAAACTCTCCTTTCCACTCAACGTGCTTTCTAATTTTGTAGAACATTAAACATTTAGGTGTTTGTTTGTGTGTCAGATTGGGTTCGTAAACCCCAGGATTTCTTGGTTTGGAATCAAACACGGGAGTTGCGTAAAATGATGTTTGGAGTGAGGGTCAGGTTGCGAGAAACAGTGTTTGGGATGCGTGATGTTTGTCTTTGGAATGGGTGGTCGCAGAAAAAGTGTTTGGGAGTGCAGTGTTGTGTTAGGTTAGTCATGCAATGATTTTTTTTTTTTTTAAATAAATATTTAATATTATTTTTAAATATAGTAATCTTCTCTTTCTGCTCTATTTTTTTTAACTTCATAACTACATAATGATGTCTGCCATATTTGACCCCGAGGACAGACCTCTCCTCCTAGTCGGTATGGATAATCTGACTTCTTGTGTTCGACTCGTAGGTGTGGCTGATGTGTCCTCGCCCATCGATACATCCACTGGCGGTGGATCACGGAGGAATGAATCGGGAAAATCAGGGTTTAGATCATCCTCTAAGTCAGTTGCAGCATCTGATGCCATGTCGGATGGAGTTTGTGCACCAGCACCTGTTGCTCTATCTTTTCCAAATATGACTGCTAGATCGTTGAACAAAGGGAATGGCCTATTTCGAAGACCTTTTGCATGTGGATGAGACTGCATCATAAATAATATGCATCAGATTCATTTTACAGTGACATGTTGAGATTTTAAAATAAAAAATTATATTTTGACTTCATTACCATCACCCATGTATCGAATATGTCACTACAAGAAAATGGTCTTTTGCCGACGCCAGTATTACTGACGCTTAACAAAGCGTCGGCACAGAGCATCATTCCCGACGCGGTCGTCAAGCGCGTCGGAACATATAAAGCCGGGAGATCTATGCGCCGACACGCGTCTATTGCGCGTCCAGATTGAGAGTAGATCCCCCATGCCGCCGATCGCAATAGACCCCGCGTCGACATAGATCCCTCATGCCGACGCCGCCTAAGATCGCTGGCGTCGGCGAAGAGCGTAATGCACGCCGTTTTACTATCATGCGCCGACGCGGCGGTACTTAACGGCGTCGACATAGGATATCGCGCGACACGCTGCGCGTCGGCATAGATGGTCTTTAAAATCTCTTCTCCTTCGCAGAACCCTCAAATTCCTCTTCTCCCTCGACAGATCTGCCGCCGCCGCCGAAACTCCTCCTCCCTCGACAGATCCGTCGCCGCCACTGAATCCTACCCTCGCCGACGACGCCCCCGACCCCTTCAAAGACTCTCTCCTCGAGCAGTTCACCACAAACCC
Organism: Trichosanthes cucumerina; assembly: GCA_036507285.1. NCBI lineage: Eukaryota > Viridiplantae > Streptophyta > Magnoliopsida > Cucurbitales > Cucurbitaceae > Trichosanthes > Trichosanthes cucumerina. The sequence continues at coordinate 100,391,846 of CM071835.1, forward strand.
TCCTCTCGACAGATTCGGCCGCGCCGGTTGTTGAATCCAACCTCGCCGCGCGCCGTCGTCAGAAATCTGATCGCCGCCGTCGCAGATCGGGCCGCCGCGCGCCGTGTCAATATCTCTCCGCGCCGGTAAGGTATGATTTTTTTAAAAAAAATATATTATATCATTTATAATTTATTTACATATAAATGGTTTTATTATTATTTTTTTTAGGAATATAAGTGTTTTGATTTCTATGGATATCTGACATTTGGCCTGGTTGAAATTTAATCTTAGTCCATAGATTTGTAATCTTAGTCATGGTATGGGTTTAAAGTGTGCGATGCATTATGTAAGTGTGCAATGCATTAGTTTTAACTTTTTAGGTGTTTATGCTCAAAGTGTGCAATGCATTATGTAAGTGTTTATGCTCAAAGTGTGCATAGATTAAAAATTTTGTTCTCATTTCTTTTTTAGGGTGGCCTAACAAATTCCTAAAACTCTTAAATTCCCAAAACCTAAATAATAATAGTTATAAAACATAAAGTTAAAACTAATTTCATGTTTACTAATGGATTTTTTGTCTAACTATACAGATTCTAACCTTCCAAGAACTAGTAGTTGGTTTGAGTGTGGTATACAATTAAGAATGAATAGAGAGTGTATTAAACTAAGAGATAGGTTCTCAACTGAGTACAAGGAAGGAGTAGCCCAATTCTTAGAAATAGCGAAGCTTCATGTAAATAATATAGGGGAAACCAGATGCCCATGTAAGAGGTGTATGAATTCGATGTGGCATTCATTAGATGGAGTGGAACGACATATAATCATCAATGGAATGTCTCCTACCTATAGTAGTTGGGTATATCATGGAGAACCAATTGACTTATCTAGAGGGTTTGAAGGTCACACAAGTCAATCAAGTACTATAGAGCGTAGTGTAGTTAATGAAGAAAATGATATATTGAATCTTCTATATGATCTACAAGCCCATATTGATGATCCAAACGTAAATCATGAGATAGATGAAGAGGAAGAGGACATTGGGTCTGAGTTGCCTACTAATGGTCACGATAGAGACACTTCAAACATATTTGAGGATTTAATAGTCGAAGCACGTAATGAATTGTACCCTGGTTGTACACAATTTTCTTCATTACAATTTTTGGTGAAGTTGATGCATATTAAGGTCCTTAACGCTTGGAGTAATAAATCATTTGATATGTTACTAGAATTATTAAAGGAAGTCTTTCCAACTGGCACATCCATGCCTAGTTCATTTTATGAAGCCAAGAGAAAGTTGCGTGACTTAGGGTTAGGTTATGACTCTATCCACGTTTGCAAGTTCGATTGCATATTATTTTGGAAAGAGTATGCCAATAGTCAACAATGTCCAATATGTGGTGAAACTCGATATAAGATTAACGATGAAAATGGTAAAAAGATTCCACACAGAGTTTTACGCCATTTTCCATTAATACCGAGGTTGAAGCGATTGTTTTCATCAAAACATATTGCTCCTGAAATGCGTTGGCACAAAGAGAAACGTGTTGAAATGAGAGAAGATGTGTTGCGACATCCGGTGATCTTTGAAGGTTGGAAACATTTTGATCGTGAGTTTCCCCTGTTTGCTTCGGACCCACGAAATGTTCGTTTAGGGTTAGCATCAAATGGCTTTAATCCGTTTGGAAATATGAGTACGCGTTACAGTATGTGGCCTGTGGTGTTAGTTCCTTACAATTTACCACCGTGAAAATGCATGAAAGAGACAAATTTTTTCATGTCTTTATTTATTCCGGGCCCGAAATCACCTGGAAAAGAAATGGACATTTACTTACAACCGTTGATAGAAGAGCTAAAAGAGTTATGAACTAATGGTGTGCGCACTTACGATTGTATAAGCGAAGAGTTCTTTCAGCTACACGCAAGTTTGTTGTGGACTATTAATGACTTTCCTGCATATGGAGATTTATCAGGGTGGAGTACAAAAGGATGTCAAACGTGTCCTATCTGTAAAGAATACACATCATCGTTCAGGATAAGAGGAAAATTTTCTTATATGGGGCATCGACGTTATCTTCCAGAGAATCATACTTGGCGGCGGAGTAAGCTACATGATGGGAAGGTGGAGCACAGACCTCCTCCTAAAATGATGGACGAAGAAGAGATTTTACAAGAATTAAGTATGTTAAACTTTCCCACTTTTAGTAAGCATGAATCGAAAAAGGATAAGAAAAGGAAGCGAAGTTTAAATTGGACAAAAAAAAGTATTTTTTTTTCCAGCTTCCATACTGGTCAAAACTTTTGCTAAGACACAAACTGGATGTAATGCACATTGAAAAAAACATTTGCGAGAATTTGATTGGGACATTGTTAAATATTGAAGGAAAATAGAAAGACACGATAAATGCTCGATTGGATCTAAAAGATCTAAAGATACGAAAGAATTTACACTTACAAGAGGTTGGGACCAGAGTTGTAAAACCGCATGCTGCATACACATTAACTACCAGCGAACGGATAGAGTTTTGCAAGTTCTTGAAATCGATGAAATTTCGGATGGATTTGTATCGAACATATCACGATGTGTGGCGAGAAGGATGAGAAACTATGGGGATGAAAACTCACAACTATCACATTTTTTTTCAAAGACTTCTTCCCATTGGTATTAGAGCATACTTACAAAAGGACATGTCCACCACCATTGTTGAGCTATGTTCATTATTTCGTGATTTATGCGTGAAAATGATACTTATAAGTGATTTGGATCATTTCGCAAACAGAGATATTGTAATCATTCTTTGTAAGTTGGAGAGAATATTCCCCAAAGATTCTTTGATGTAATGGTTCACTTAGCAGTTCACTTACCATATGAAACGAAAGTAGTAGGACCCGGTTACTTACGGTTGGATGTATCCTATTGAGAGAAGTTTGTGAACATTGAAACAATATGTACAAAAGCAGGCACGCGCCAGGTTCTATAATAGAGAGGCTTTTATAATAAATGAATCATCGAATTTTTGTTCATTATATCTAAGCGGGATTGAAACAAGGTTCAACAGAGACGAAGCGAAAAGATGATAGAATTCTCGAGAATGAGATAAGCGGTGAATTTGAATTATTTAGGCAGAGAGTGCACGACCATTAGGGAGATCAACTTGAGGACCCTATCGGTGGATGAGAGAAGAATTACACATTGGTATATGTTGAATAATTGTGTTGAGATACAATCTTATCGAAGGTATGTTTTGAACTAATTATTGCTCAATTAAGATCCAACATTTAAATTCAAAATCAATACATCCTTTGCTTCAATCTATGAATAGGCAACATTTGAGGATATGCCATCACTGAAGCACATAGCTCTGAAGACTTGTATAAGAGACATCAACAAACATTTCCTACTTGGTTTAAAGCATATGTGAGTGTTTGTTTAAAAGTTGACACAAACTTTCATTTTATGATGAATTTCATTAAAAACTTATAATGAGCACACAGGTTCTCTCATTACGTGAGCAAGGAAATACTTCTGATGATTTGTACTCACTAGCAATGGGGTCGGCTTCCGAGGCGCGTTCCTATAGTGGGTGCATCGTTAATGGGGTACGTTTTCATAACACAAAGCGCGATGATCGCAGGACTACTCAAAACAATGGAATCATGGTATCTGGAGAAAGTGAAAGTGGAGATGATGAGGGTAACTTCTATGGTATTGAAGACGACGTATTGGACTTCGAATTTGCCCATAGAAGACGTGTTGTTATGTTTAAGTGTAGGTGGTTCGATACAGGACTGAAAAAGAATAGATCACACATGGATTTACGGTTTAGGTCAATTAATACATGTCGATTCTGGTATGTTGATGACCCTTTCATTTTTGCTAATCAAGCACAACAAGTTTTTTATATCAACGATCCGAAATTTGATGTTAACTGGAAGGTAGTTCAAGTAGTTCAAAATAAACGTATATGGGATGTGTCAGAAGCAGACGATCTTCAGAATGACCAACTTGAGTTACTAGAAGTTGTTGGTAGAACTAGAGTTGAAGAAGCCATTGAGGATAACATATTGTATACAAATGGCGTTGATCCGATAATCGTAGATGAGCAACTTCTTCAGCACAATAATGTCGATGATTTCATCAATGACGAAGAAGACGATATAGATCTACATCTTGAAGATGATGAAGAAGAGGATATTGAACAGTTTCATGATAGTGAATAATCATGTAATTGACTTAAACATTTTTGCATCTTACAACTATATATATCACTTTTTTAGCTTCATCACTTTTGTGTCTATAGATAGACAGTGAGTACTCCTGCAGAGCAGATGAATGATGCTGATGATGAATTCTTCGATAGCGACCCAGTTGGTGGAGGATCATCCACGGGCTACACTTTAGGGTTATAATTCTATTTGTTTCCCGATTTAATATTATCTTATATATGTATTAATTCAGTTATATTTTTTCTTCAGATGGTCCTTCTACGAATAGAAATCGACGTGGGTATATGCGTAAGCTTGAACTTGATCGATATGTTAATGCACATGGACAGATTCGAATAAAGATCAATCTAGAGTTTAAGAAGCCGATCGGACCACATGCTACGACGTTGAGCTTGACTATTGGTTCGATGGTAAGAGACTCTTTTCCAGTTCGTTGTGCAACGATCGAGGACGTACCAAGAAATGTAATAGAACTCGGTAAAGCAACTTTATTGGTAAATTGATATTTTTGTTTATTGTGAGTACTATGATGATAAATAGACATTGTAATAATTGTCTCTTTTTTCTTTCTAGAATCATTTCGCTTTTGATTTCTCCAAACCAGAAGTCGTACAATTTATCGAACGACAAATGCAAACGACGTTTAAGGAGTATAGGGCTGAGTTACACAGACACTACAAGACTTTTGACACTCTTGAGCAGGCACGTGCTAATCCACCTAAGCGGTTGAAGAATGCCATTGAAGACTGGCATGCTTTATGCACTAGATTCGAGGATCCTGAATTTCAGGTATGTATGTGCTCACAACAGTATTATTTTCTATTGCCTACAATTGTGGGTCGAAGAGTCGGGCGACGCTAACGTTTAACCACACATGTGGGTCGAAGACTTTCATCGCTGTGCAACAAGCTGCGGTAGGTTGAATAACCTAAACTCTCGTTCTTTCATGTTAGTTACGTTATCTTTTTTAATATATTTCCTTTTGGCTTGAGTGGTAGAAAGAGAAAGAAGGTCGAGATATAGGATCTGTTGACCTATTCCAGTTGACACATTCAAGACATGGAAAGTGGATCAATCCGGCTGCGGAGGATGCACATGTAAGTCTGTTTTCGTTAAAGGTTATTTGTATTTATCGATTGAAGCATTTGACAATCACATGTCCACTTATTTGAATTATAATTGCAGAATAAAATGATTCAGTTGCAAGAATCCTCCACTCAAGAAGAGGTCGAACCACGTTCCGAAGCTGAAATATGTGCATCGGTATTAGGGACACGACCAGGCCACGTTAAAGGCCTTGGTTGGGGGCCGAAACCTGCTAAATCAAGTATGAGATCAACTGGTAGTTCATCAGGTGGGTCCTCAAGTCGAGAAGTTGACGAGTTAAAGGCGCAACTGGCAGAAGTAAATGAAAAATTGGTCAGGGTTGAAGAAAGGATGGAGGAACGGTTGGAGCAACGGTTGGAGCAGCGGATGGAGCAACATCGAGCAGAAATGCAAGAAATGATTAAGAAGATGATGGAGTCACGAGGAGCACCATGAACATAGGTATAATTTTCTTTCTTGTGTACGTGGATTGTTCTGTTAACTTTACTTAGTTTTTTTTAGAAATTTGTGATTATAACTTTTTTTACCTTAGCTTTTTTTAGAAATTTGTTATGTACGTGGTTTGTTTTGTTAACTTTGTGGATATGAAGCCCAACCCGTTTGTAATTGAAGTATGAAGGAGGTTGGACATCATTTTATTAACTTAAGAAGTGCATTCTCTTATTCAAGTTATATGAATTTTTGGTTTTTTCCTAGTTATGCCGTTATGCTGCCGAAATTTCGAGCATTTTGGTGGGTGCAATCTCAAATTGTTTTTGTTGGTGGAGCTTAAAGATTGTTTAAGTTTTGGTGGAGCTTAAAGATTGCTTAAGTTTAGTCTTTTCTTGGAGTTTGAAATTGTTTGACAAGTTAGATTTTAATTTCTTTGTTGAGGGTAGGTGTTAGAACTTAGAGTTATATATGTTGTTTGTTGAACGTCTAAATTTGAATTTAACTACTTAATAGGTTTGAGGTTAGTTGTTTGTTGGACTTTGTTATGATTGTTTGAATGTGTTATGTTTAGTTGTTATTAGATGTTAGGTTGAATTTATGTTGTTTATGAATTACTATATATAGCTAAAGTATTAATAAGATTTTCTTTTATTTTTAGGTACTCCGAAGACTGGGAATATTACGCACGCAAACTTTGCACGCAAATTTTGAACTCATAGATCTATGATTGTGTTTTTTGTTTAGTTTATGTAATTTTATGATACTTTGGTTTTTTTTTATTATGTAAACATAATTTTATTGTGGATATCAAATTTTATTATGTTTAGCTTTTTTATTCATATTATGTTTCAAATACCTTTTACATTCTATCTTATTTCATATTCGTTCAACAAGGTTGAAATTAGAGTTTTAGATTTGAGAAATAAAATATCCATAAAAAAAAAAAAAAGTTAAGGCTATGCCGACGCGAGATGCTTAGCGTCGGTAAAGACCATACAATGAGTCTATGCCGACGTCATCTTTGACCGCGTCGGCATACGATGGTTTACCCGACGTCGGTCTTCACGCGTCGGCAGACACTGCAGAAAATACTCTATGCCGACGCAAATAAGTTCGCGTCGACATAGAGGGTTTGAATCCCGACGCCAATTAAAACGCGCGTCGGCAAAGGATATGCCGACGAAGCTATGCCGACGACAAGGCCGACGTGCATTGAGACGTCGGGAAAGCCTATCCCGACGCGTTGTGGTCTCTATACCGACGTTTTACCGCGTCGGAAAAGCCCCAATTTCTTGCAGTGTGTCTTTCTCGGCCTCCACGCATTTACGCTCCTCGTTCCATCCGAATCCACTACATGCAGGACCTAACATCTCTGCAATCGCGTTGTATTGCTTCTTTAAAATTCTCACTCTTGACTCTAGATTAGGGCTGACATGTAGCTCGACATTTGACATCTTCTCTTTCATTATCTTCTTGACCTGTGATAAATATCCAGGTCTAAATGTCCCATTGTCGGCACGCCATCCACCGACATAGACGAGGTGCAATAATGCATCAACCAACATGGCATCTTCTTCTGGAATCCACATATGTTTGGGTTGCTTAGATCTTGACGACGAACCTACCATCTAAAACAAACGCTGGTGTTTGAATAATATGTTATGCATAAACGTACCAAGGTTGCAAGACGCTTAATCCAACACGATATTAATAATATCATATTTGTAATATTTACACACAAAAATATTATCAACCACAATACATGTGCATACATACAAAATCTAATCACAAAACGTTTATTTGAACAATCGTCAATTTCCATTCTAATTCATCCACATTTGGTTTGCGATATGTTCCCTCCATTCAGTCCAGGCATCTGTTGTCTTTACAAACTCAATGTTGTCTGTATTCATCCCATTTGAATCAGGGTCACTTGTATGTGTCTCCTCGAATGTGGGGTATGGGTCCATCTCTTGTATAATTAAGTTATGTAGCAAACAACATGCAGTTATAGTTTTACACTGTACTTCTACTGGGTAAAAAACTTTCCTCTTAATATCGCTCATCGACCCTTCAACATACTGAATGCCCTCTCAATTACATTTCGAGCAGATGAATGTCTCATGTTGAACAACTCTTTTGGACTGGTAAGTGGATTCCCTCCTCGCCATTCAGTTAAGTGGTAACGTTGTCCTCTGTACGGGGCTAGGAATCCCTCCGCGTTGGGATAGCGGTGTCGACAAGTAGTAATACCACGATTTCAAAAGCGAGTTATCACAACACATGTCGTATCGACATATGTATACTTTTAATTGAAATCGATTCATTACCTCTTGGGACCTTCAATCCAGTTTGGTGAAAGCGCATCACGTAAAATCACAAGTCGATGCACTCCCTTCCCATCCGGGAAGGACAAATATGAACTCACTGTTTTGGGAACACACGACAAGTACATTTGTGGCGATCTCACCCTTACGTGTCCGGTATCGTGGACGATCTTCCACACTTACGTTCACTTTAATATGTGTCCCATCCAAAGCACCTAAACAATTTCGCGATCAAACCGTAATATATGGGTGCATGGTAGAGGTAATGATATCACATCACCGGTTCAAAGGTATAATACCTCGAACCATCGTCATCGCCGCGTCGACACGTATTTGAAATGCAAAGTGCAGTGTCTTGGTGAACACCGAGTGAAGTCTTAATATCCCACCGGGGCGGCGTTGAAGTGTCTAGAAAGCGATCTCACCGGATCGCACAAATTGTCTTCTCACTACTCGTTTCTTCACATCATGCGCAATGATGTGCAGGAACATGGCGACCATTTCTTCCACATCTACGTATTGAGTAGACGTCAACCCCCTTAAGCCCTTAAGCAATTCACAGAGGATGGCAAACGTTCTCCTATCCATCCGTGTACTCTCGCGACAAGCTAGATCATTTTCGTGTATAGTACGAAAAAAGTTCAATTGTCTAATTTGGTGTCTTACATGAGGGGATTGGTTGTCAATTCTTCGTGGCCCTTGCATAATTGCAGTGAATGTTGATACAAATTGATATTGAGTTACACATATGACGGTAAGTATTGCAACCAACTCATTTGGGTCAATATCCAGCATGTCCATTTTTTACTAGTTATACGGTCCTAACAAAAATAACTTCATGAAAATAACATCGGTTGTTTTCAAAGCCAGCGTCGCACAAGATTGATGTACATCCCTAAACTACCTTTCCTTGATTAGTATAGTATGTCAAATAAGTAAGCTAAAATGAATAAAAAAAAAACTTTTTGTAATATGAATTTTTTTTTTAAAGATAATATGAATTACTTTAAAAGTTATAAGTATACATCTTGGAATTATATACCAATTCTATGATAGTGGTGATCATTTTGAACAATCTCTAATGAATTTCCCACTTCTCTCGCACGACACCGATGGCTGAAATGATAGATAGAGTTCTGACCATTTCGGTAATTAAGTACAAAAGAGGTAGCTAAACGGAACTATTAATTAAATTAATCGAACTCTTACCTTTCATTAATTGTGATTAGATTGCTTAATTGAATTGTAAGTGATTACTTGGAAGCAAGCCCGAAGCCATTGGGACAGCAGGGGCATTCTTACACTCCAAGCACACGTCTCCATAGTTGGAGTTTTTTTTTTTTTTTTTTTTTTTTTTTGTAATACGCCATTTGAGAGTTGCGAGATTTAAATTTTCGACTTTTTAGTCAAAAGTACAATAGAGATGAACACATAGTTGAAGAATAATTACTATTTATATAAATATTATCTGGTGGGAAAAATAATATTTGTTTACTAAATATTTGACCTTGTTAGTTGGTCATAATTTTAAACTTCTAAAATTTCATCTCACCAACCACCAGTTTGGATATTGGATTTTGTTTGACATAAATATTTAAGAGTTAAAACATGGGATTTAAATATATGGGAATAATAAATATATGTGTTTGGAACTTTGGATCGTGAAATTAATGTCTTTAAATTAAATATATGTGTTTGTTTTATAGGTTTTGTTTATGAGATTTAAAAAACGTGCTTATGAACTAATAAAAATTGTCAAAAATCTTATTCTAGTAGATTTTGTTTCCTTCTTATAATCAAATTAAATCAGAATTAAAATATTACATGTATTGTATACAAATAAAAGCATTAAAAAATTGGATCTTGTTTAAAAATAGAAGCTTCAACTATCCAATTTCTACCTTGAAGCATTTTTATCCATCATTTGTGCAATTTGAAGTTATTGGCTCTAGTTCATTTAGAAGAATGGTGTATAATCAAAATTCAAAAATAAGAACCATGAAAAAATTACATACGAGTTTGATTGACATATTCACTTTTTTTTTAAGATCTACTAGTGATGACTAGTTATGAGTATTGTTGTAGTTAGATACTTAGATGTAATTATTCTTGTGGGGGAGCGATTTTCTTTTTTCTCTTTGCTTTTTTAAACTGTGATAGATGTTATTTTCATTGAGTTTTACCATTTATACGTGTTTTTAATTGAGTTTGAACATTTTTATACGGGTCTATGTATTTTCATGGTTGAGTTTCAACGTTTGTGTAATTTTACTCAAGTTGTAATGTTGTATTAGATTAGTTGTGTGGATTTAGATCAACAACGTGTGAAGTAGAAGAATTTGAACCTCTTACATAATGATCAATAGTGTAAAATTAATACATTTTCCCAACTTAAATTAAAAAATTATTCACAAGTTAATCGACAAACACACAATTTAACAACTCATTCAAAATATGCATATATATGCATGTGAATCATAAAATAAAGTTATCCAAACTCAAACAACAACAAAAACACAAATCCATCTAAAAACATTTCGATGCAATAGTAAAAATAGGGAAGAAATTGACTTTGCAGAAATTTGAACAAACGACCTCCCTAGACTACCTACTTTGATATCATCTTAAATCACCAATCAAACCAAAAACTTAAGCTGATAGTTTGAGATAAATTTAATTATATCAACATAGTCTAACATTCATAGAAATAGTCTCGTTTGATCTATTCAACAGAATACTCATATCCAATTACAAATTATTAAAAAAACTTAATTACATTATTTTTACAATTTAGTAAATATTTAATGGAGTTTAAAATTTGAAAGGTAGATTGTTAATTTTTGTTTTTTCAATTTATATAATTTAATAATATGCAGAATAGTGATTCAAACTTTTGATATTTTGATTGAATATCTATAACTTAACCAATTCAACTAGAATTTAAAAATGACAATTTAGACTGTTAGTAAGTAATGTTTGTTATTTATGTGGGTTTTTTCTTTTACACATGGTTGGTATCAAAAGATGTACAATCTAGTGTTGGTTGACACGTGTGCTTTATCTAGTGGATAAACCATAGAAAAGTCTATGTCCTATCAAACATTTATTTCCCTTGATTTTTCTATGCCGTCAAAGGGAGGAGTCTTTCTTGGCCTCAATCGGTTTTCCTTATTTTCTCACTTGCAAATTGCATTTATCCAAATAAGACTCATGCGAAGGACTTTTTTTTTTTTTTTTTGGACAGATAAAGGAATTAGTTGACTTTGTACAAAATAATTTGTGTACAAATTCGATCACGTCGAGGTAAATTCCAATAGAAAATACCCTCTCCTCCTCCAACTTTCGAGGAAAATTTCTATTGTCGTATTCTATCTGTCAAAGTGTCAATTATTTTAATATTTTTGCAAATTCTATTGTGTTTATCAACTAAACAAAATGAGTAGACTAACTTGAATTTGTGTAGTTTAAAAAGTTATTAAAATGTTTGCTAGTATTACTTAAATGGAAAATTAGAGACAATGTTAAACTAATTTAAGAGTAGTTTAAGTCTTATTTGATAACCTGTTGATTTTTTATTTTTAGTTTTTAAAAATTAAATTTTTTTTCTTTAAATTTCTCTATCATGATTTTTATCTGTTTTAGAGAAACATATAGGCGTCTAACCAATTTTTTTTAAACAAGTTTTTAGAAATTATTATATTTTTTAATTTTAAAAAAATATTCTTATTTTTAGAGTTGGATTAAGCTTTCAAATACTTATTTAAAAGAGATGAGAACTATGGAAAATAAAACAAAACGAGCTTATTTTTTAAAAAAACAAATAAATAAATACTTATGAAACGGGCTTAGCTAGTTAGAATACCTGAAAAAGATCTCAATTGGTTTGGCGTTGCCGCGTTGGTCATGTCATGTCCGCTAGCTCCACTAGAAACCACTGATTCTCGGTCAAGTAAATTTTTTATATAAAATCAATATTTTCTTAATATGGATTGATTTTATTTAAATTAAAAATATTTTCAATTATCTCACCACGTTCTCTCCTCTCTCCTCCCTCCATCTTCCTTCTCGTTTTCTTTTCTTTTTTTTCTCTCCCACGAGGGCCACAACATCTTCTTCCCCACCCTCTCTCCTCTATACTTCACATATGAGACTTTGACATAAAAATCTTTCAAGCTTAATCTAGGGCTTCAAAATTAGAATGGGTCTGAAAGACAGTGATTATAAAATTTGATTATGGATCATGAGTGATTTGAGAATATTGAAGGAAAAACAAAACTAAATTGTAGAGAGAGAATTTTTGCATTTGTTGCAAATTTGTAAAGTGAAAGATGGGTAGTTGGAATCTACCTTTTTGAAGGTTAAAGAGAGTGGAAAAAAGTGAAGTACATCGGAGAGAGAGTGGGAAAGAATATACTGTGAGGGAAGAAAAAATAAAAAGAAGGAAGGAAGGTGGAGGGATGAGAGAGGAGAGGAGACAATGTGAGAAAGAATTGAGAGAAATATTTTTTTTAATTTAAAAAATTATTCCAATATTAAGAAATATATTGATTTTATATAAAAAAAATTAAAAAAATAGAAAAATATCATAAGAAACTTTTTAAACCTATTTCAACCTGAGATTAAAAGAGTTCATTTTAACAATTTGGAGACTAAATACACCTATTGTTCAAAACGTAGAGACAAAAAAACGTATTTTACCCTATATATTATTATTCCATGAATTTATCGATACCAACTTAGGCTCCTCATGCGATAGTACTCACTACAATTTGGTGCCAATTGTGACTATTAGAAAATTCTCCATTTTCCCACTATTTTTGTAATTTTCTTATATGGTCCCTTCGTTTTGATACATTCTTTTCAGTCCCGCTGTTTCTTGGGGGGCACGTTGGTAAATAGACTAAATATCATAACTCTTCGCCTACGGACATCCAAGTCAACGTGTCAACCAACCAGGAAAGGATCTCGTAATTTCGAAATACCCAAACCGACCCACGTGGCACGTGACCCCTTCTGCTGAACAAACCAACTACGGTGACGGATGGGAAGCTAAACCTAGGGTAGTCGTACACGTACGCTTAAATTCTCTTGAGGAAATAATTATTTAAAAAATGGGTTTAAATTATAGAGAGAAGTTAAATATTACTTTTAGTCGGTGAGAAAAAAAAAACCGAAAATAGATGCCACCAACCGAAGGTGGTCGATTGATTTTGTGCCTTTTTCGGTCGCAAAATATATATATATAATAATAATTAAAAAACTAAAAAATTAAAAAAAAAAATTCTCAAAATATATTAAATAATAATAAACTAATAATTATAAATATTAAATAAATATTTAAAAATATATATAAAAAGCGACTAAACCGTCTGACCGACGATCGGTTTTAGGAAGTTTTTTTTTTTAAAAAAAATAGTACGACTGAACCGACCGACTTTGGTCGGTTCGTCGGTTGGGATCAAAAATCGATCTCGACATATCCATGCTTGCTCCTACATAAACCTTTAACGATTTAAACTTTATTTTATTTAAAAAATTAAGTATGTTAATACTATATTCACCTATGAATATTATTCTTTTATCTATTTTTTATACATATTTTCAAAATTTTATTTTTATTTTTGAAATTTAATTAGAAACTCAAGTGCTTGTGTTAAAGAAATGTGAAAATTATTGTAGAGAAAATCATGAGAAAACAATCACAATTTTTAAATTTTAAAAACAAAAAATTAAACGGTTATCAAACATGAGCTTAGCTATTGAACTTTGGTCGATAATAATTTAGTTCATGCACTTCTAATTTTCTTAACAATCTAGTTTCTAAATTTTAGTATGTAACAAATTTAGTCACTATACTTTAAAATTTGTAACGATTTAGTCTTTATCATAAAATTATTCTTAACATTTAATGGAATTTCTTACATTAGTAGATAAATATAAACTAATTTTGTACCCAATATGTTAATAAGCTACAAGTATAAATTATTCAATCATAAAAATCGACATTTATTTTTTATACAAAAAAATTAAATAGGAATTAAATTAATTATTACAAGTTTGAAAGTATATTGACTAAATTGTTGTATACTAGTTCAAATACTAAATGAAAGTAGGGGGACTAAACTGTTATAAATGAAAGACCATAGACTAAATTTTTTCTTACATGAAAGTTGAGAGACTAAAAGTGATTTTTAACCATCTTTTCTACTTTCTTTTACTTTTAAATATATTTTTAAGTTTTAATTTGTGTACTTTTAAAGTGTTTTTATCTTTAAAAATATTGTTATTTTGGTGACTGAAGTTCAAAATAAATATTTTAGTAATATAGTAGATGAACATTATTATTATTCTATCGTCTAATATTTATTAACTACATGATACCTATTTGAGTCAATACGTGCAAAGTTAATAATTGTTCACATCAATACATTTATACACATATTCAAAGCCACATTATTTACTTGGTGGACAATTAACAACAAGAAATAAAACATGATAACGATGAGTCAATGACCAAAATAGTTATTTTTCTTAAAAACTCGTATGACAAAATAAATATTGTTAATTTTTAAGCATCATAATGGAATAGGAAATTTAAAACTACAACAGAGGTTAGAAGGGTAGATATCAAAATGAGAATTAAACTTATGAACTACTAGAAAAATATATATGTATATTTTTTAATTAGAATTGATTCAAAGTATGTTTCTTTTTTTTTTTTTTGTTAGTTCAACAATTAAGGGCGGAGTTTCAAAAGTATATATGCTAATGATGATTTTTTTTTTAATTTATAAATTTATCCACTCACTTCTTATGGAGAAATTTGTATGAAATACTCATTTTCACCCGCCTTAAAATTCTATTTGATCCTGTGATTTGAAATTAATGACATATGACCATTTTTGTACTTTGCATCCCGTTCAAATCACGGTGAGGACATTGTACTCTCACTCATTATTGTTGCTCTTAACTTTAGCTCTCTAGTTATTGTCTCAGCTATCTCGTTTATGATAGCAATGAATGATCGAAATTATAGAGAAAAAAAGGAGATTAGGAAAATTGCTCTCGCTCTCGCTCTATTGCTTTAGCTCTTGTCTAGCTATTCTCTAACTTAATTTTTTTATTATCTCTTTTTTGCTTCCCGATTTTCGACCACTCCTTTGAGTGGGAACGAGAGAACTAGAGCGATAGTGTTTATGCGTAAGAGAACGTGAACGAATAATACCGCTTTATACTATTCTAATTGCCACGAATAAAAACCCCTTCATTATTCTTTATGTTATCGAGTACTATAGGTTTTTAATTGCTCAAATTCTTTGTTCCTAGTAAAATTTTCAAGTATTGTTTTTCTTGGTCGACTGTAGATAAAAAGAAGAATTCAGTATATAATATATTTAGTACCATATTTAAATTGTACTAAAAAAAAATACCACATTTAAACTAAACGGTTATATTCCATGGTATTTTTATTCCTTAAAAAAAATTGTTTTTATGCTGAAAATGAGCTTTTTTATTTCTAACTTGGGAGAAGGTTTGAATCTCTCACATTTTATTTAAATTTATGATATTTGAGCTCCATATGATGACCATTTGATATTCAAATTTTTACTTTTAAAAATCAAGTATATAAATACTATTTCCACCTATGAATTTCTTGAATTAGTTATATACTTTTCACATATTTTCAAAAAACAAGTAAAGTTTTAAAAACTAAAAAAAAGATTCAAAAAATTGTTTGTTTCCTTTTTGTTTAAATTTGACTAATAATTCAAAAGGTTTATTAAGGAAGATGAAACTCTATCACAAAAAGTTTATTAAGGAAGACGAGACTTGTGACGGATAAATGATAAGAAAACAAATATAATTTCAAAAATAAAAAATTTAAATGTAAATGATTATTGTTATGGGTAAAATCGGACCAACAGAATGAGAAATCCGAATACTAGGTCAAAGCGGGTCGAACCAAAATGGAACGAGACCAGAGGGCTTGTCCGAGATCCGACTCGAGCGCGTGGTCGGCCTCGGAATGGGCCGAGGCCGACCAGGGTAGAGCCCTCCCATTTGGGCTCTACCCTAGCCCCACATCCCAGGAAAAGGGCCCGGGCTTGGGCCCAAGGCCAAACCCGTGGTTGGCCTCGGACGAGGCCGAGGCCGACCACATCCGAGGCCATACCTGGGCTTTGTTCCAATAAGACGAGACCCATAAGCTTGATTTCAATTTGGCCCGACTTTTCTTTTTCCCAATAGGCGAAGGAAACCCATCAAGTACAAAGGGAAGACTATTTAAACTCTCCAAGGGAGGAGGAAAAAGGTAAGTGATTTCCAGTAACCAATATACAAACTCTTCGATAGTTCTCTCTGAAACGCTCACTGACTTAAGTATCGGAGCTTGTGTGGCTTACACCACACCGGTGTCTAGGTTTTCCTTGTCTTGCAGGCTACGTTCTTCCCCTTAGAATTACAAATTTACTGTTGTTGTCACGTGGAGGTCAGGAGCATTCTCCTGTCTGAAATTTGGCAACAACAATTATCAAACAAGACTTTAATTGACATATTAATTATATGTATAATTTTGTGGTTAATATATCTTTAATTATCCTAAACAACGGTAGGTTGAATTCCTATTTGGTCACGTGTATTCATTAATAAAGCCTATACTACTAATTAAAAACACAATAGTACCATGTGAACCCACATGCTGAAATAATATTTATTTTAATTTTAACGTGTATGTCATGCATTCCTACTCTACTGGAGACCGGAGGGGAGAAAGTCAAAAAAGAACAATATTTCACATTGATTTTTGTTGAGTAAGAAAGGTAAGGTTTAAGAATTTAAAGGTATGTTTGGTAGACAATTTAGATTCTATTTTATGTTTTCAGATTGTGAATAAGTGAATGCGTGTTTAGGTGTTTTCGAAAACTGTTTTCGGATTATGTGATCTAAATAGTAGAAATTCTAAAAACAACATTTTTATGGTTTCATTATATCGAGATTCTGAATTTGAAATTTTAAAATGCATAATTATATTAAACAAAGGTAAAAAAAATCTTAATAAATATAGTATTTCAGGTTTATAAACTTAATTTACTTTTGTTAAATTAAAATATGCATAATATAATATATTATAAATTATAAAATAATAATTATATAAAAAACAAGTTCATAAATTAATTAATAATATTTTATAATCAACCTAATATATAGTTTTGAAACCATAACTAATTTTATGATCTATAAATATATTATAGAACACATTTTAAATTACTATTTAAAATGAAATCAAATTTCTAAATCTGCTACCAAACGCATATCTAAAAAATATGAAATACAACTCTATTTTCATTGAATTTTTTACTTTCAAATTTCTGTTTTCAGCTTGCCTACCAAACACACCCTAAACCTCCGCACTTATCATAATAAATACTTGTTCATTGTGGCTTAATTGTGCTCATTTTGACCATCTTCCACATTAATTTAAATTCATAACACGTTCATACGGTATAAATAAATGAATTTTAAAAGCCATACAAACACCTAATTAAAAGGAGTGAAGAGAGATATTATAGATTTTCTAGTAGCATTGAAGTTTATGAAAAAAAGAAGAGGTTAAATTATAAAACACTTTTCAACTCTGTCATTTATTTAAAAAATATTTTATATTTTTCAATATTACTTTTGTCCTTTCATAAACATTTCAAAACTATAATTAGAGTAGAAATTTCTTAGAATAATATTGGATGAAAAGTCGATGTGGCAAAATAATATTCTTTCAAACATAATCTAAGCAAGTGTTTTAGTCATCAGTCATCACCATGTCGACTTTTCGTCCACATACGAATGAGTGTAGCTACTCCAACTCCAAGGACAATTTTGAATTATTTATAAAAGGTCTGAGTTTTGAAAAAATATGAATATTTTAAAACAATGATATTTTTTAATAATTTAGTAAAAAAAATTAATTTAGAATGTCTACTTATTTTCAAAGTTTTACTAAATCATAGAAATTAAATATAAAAAAATTTAAAGTTATTAAAGATGAAATTAAAATTAAATTATTAACGTGAATATAGCTCATCGGTAATTGACACATACTCCTTCATTTGGAGTTAGAATTGAATTTTCATACTCCATATTCATGGTGCTGAAAAATAAAATAAAAAGACCAATCAATTTAAAATAAATTTATTAATAATTTACAATAAACGGGTCATGGGACTTTTTGAAACCAGGCCCATTTACTTTTTGGTTGGGCCACATGAGAGCGCCCAGAAAGATTTGATCTGAGAGGAAGGTCCAGAATATCAATGGAGCTTATTCGCCGGTGGATTCTCGTATAGACATGTGGCTCTTTCTCGGCCCGATCGGACTCCATTAACGACAATCCATTACCTTACAATTTCTTCACTACGGTTTGTTCATTATTGCTCCAAGCTTCATTTCTCACTCGCTTTACTTTCTCTTCTGAGCTGGCAAATCAAGTGAATATGAAATTTTCGTTTGCAAGCCAGGGGATATCGTAGTCGCGATCGATCTCTATCTGCAATGGCGAACCAGCAACAGGTTGATTCAAGGCCATGGATTCTCGATGTCGTGCCTTTCATCGTTGTTATTCTAATTGCTGCTCATGTTTTCGCTCTGGTACTTCAATCTCAACTCCAACCTTTTTTTTTCTCTCCTATTATACAGCGTTTCAAGTGCGAAATTCATCAATTGATCGCATAGTTTTGTTTTAGGTCTACTGGATTTACAGATTAGCGACGGATAACAGGCCTCAAAGGAGGAAAGCACATTGAAGAACAGT
This sequence comes from Trichosanthes cucumerina, assembly GCA_036507285.1. Taxonomy (NCBI): domain Eukaryota; kingdom Viridiplantae; phylum Streptophyta; class Magnoliopsida; order Cucurbitales; family Cucurbitaceae; genus Trichosanthes; species Trichosanthes cucumerina. Next base: position 100,410,722 of record CM071835.1, read on the forward strand.
TTGATTTACTTAGCGAAGATAACAAGGTTAGTGGAACCCCAATTTGTTAAATGTTTTCGATGCTCATAGCTGCAATGCTAACAGAAAAACGTGTTTGGTACCCTTTTATTACTGGTTACTGTACCTAACAGTTGAGAATGATATATAACAGATCCTTGCTTTAATGTCGATCGAATTGGGTTGGTTTAAGGGTTCTGCCTTTGATCTTGTTGATCAGTCTCCTTATAGCTGGTTCTCTAACTCTGCGCCATGTTTTCTAAGGATATTAAACTTCGTCTTCAATATTCAGTGAACATTGTGCACATCTGTAGGAGCAATATTAGAAACTAACAATCGTCAATAAATGTTGCAGTATTCAATGAACTGGCTGTACTGTCCCTTCACTCGTCAGTTCTTAACGATTCAATATCAATGTAATTATAAAATTGAGGCTGGATGGTTGCTGATAAAGTCTATTGACGCACATTTTACATTCCCACCTGCACACGAGCATTACCCGTTCCCTTCTTGTGGAAAATCATTCCAACTTAACAGAAGTTTATTGCACCTAAGAAGCATAGACACTTCTTAGATACTATCAAACACTCGTTAACATAATAGATATGTGGTAGTAGACACGAGTTGTACAAAGTCAATATAAATCAAACATTTGTTAGACATGTATTAAACACTTGTCAAGTATGGTAAATAAATACATAATAATGTAGCATACCAGAGATGGCTTCTTTGCATTTCTTTATGTTAGAAGTTGCTGCCTGTATTTTCAGCGTTGCTGCCTATAATGAATTACTGTATGATATGGAACTATGTAGTCGAGCAATGGTTTTAAAACCAGTTTGCAACATCCTGCTATGTGGATTCTTTAGCAATATACTTGACCAACCCCCCCCCCGGTTGATACTCTAGCTGATCAGTTGATTTTAAATAACAAGTGCTGTTTATGTGTGTCAAATAGGGAATTAATTTGACTAGATATTATATGATTTAATTATCTTGATTTTGATGTAGAATATCTTAAATGTTGAAAATAAACTGTGAAGATTCTAAAACTGCTGAACTTTTGGGAAGGGTTGGATGTGATTGAAGCTTGAATTCCAGGCATATGAGACCGTTCTCTTTTTTTGTATTGAAAGTTCACATTTTTTGAGATCTGTAGAAAGATTTTTTTTTTTTTTTTTTTTTGAGTCAGTTGACAGTATCATCTTGAAACAAGTGCGAGCAAGAGATACTTGATTAAGTGGCTGAATAGTTGCAGCTTATATAGGCTTAACAATGAAACTGCAAAAATCAAGGACAATGAGAATCAGCATTTTGAGTGAGTTTAGGTTTAGTATGTATGTGCAATTAAACATCATGTGAATGAAAAAGAAGAGTATTTTTAATTAGTTTATCAACAAATTACTGTTTAAATCTGAGTTTTTTTTTTTTTTTTTTTCTTTTTCAACCACGCATGGAGGGGGGATTCAAACATTGGTCCTTTTGATTGAAGGCATATGTCTTAACCAGTTAAGCTATACTCAGTCTATAAGTCGTAAATGGTATGTCTTTTTTCTTTTAATTTATTAGAAAATGAATAGTGAAATGTAGTTCCAAGCCTCCTGTTTCGATCTCTCTGTGGTGGCTTCAATTTTCATTTGCTGACTTGTTGATGGCCTCACAGCCTACCAATAGCCATTAGAGTCAGAGTGGCATCCGTCCAACACAATACAAAGAAATCCACACCATTGTATTATCAATATCCTACTTGAGGTTATATTCTGTTAGGCCCCCAATTAAGGCCCAATATTCCCGTAGGGGTAAAAAGGCATTTCTAGTGGAAGTTAGTTAAAATGATGCTTTCTAGAATGTTTTTGTTGTTGTGGGACCCGTTGTGTGGGTGGTACTTTTTGGGGTATAATTAGTGAATTCGGTTATTTTGGGAAGGGGAATTTCATTTTTGTGTGGGAAGGGGTAGTGGGATATCAGTCCAGTGTGGCTGTGTTGGTACTCTGTTTTAAGATTGTCTTTGTACTCTGTTTTTGCGATATCAATACATCAAAGGAGAGCAGAGCCTATCATATTCTTTTTCCAACAGCCAAAAGATCCCTTCTGGTACTTCCAATGAAGCAGAAAAATTCTTATCTAATGTTGATTCAAATGAGTTGTGTTTCGGATTACATTTTCAAGGATTTCTTAGGTTGGTTTGATCTAATATGAGTTCAACATCTGTTGAATCTCTAACCTTTTGGTCGTGATGTATGTCTTAACGAGTTAAGCTATGCTCAAATCGCCAGAGTTGATTTTATTTATTCAAACTTGTTGACTCTTTGAAATACCATATGAGTTTTACCTAGCTGATTGCTCCTATGAGGTAGGAAAGACAATGATGTTCTTTTAAAACGAGTAGGATGATGTTGATGAGTTCTATGTTCTTTTTTCTTTTTCTCCTTTTCTTATTCTTATGGTAGAACAAAGTCAAGATTAGAGGTGGAGAGAATTTTTTTCCTCTTTCTTTCTTTTTTAGGGGTAGGTCCCGAATTCAGTCTTCACCTAGCTTCAATTTTTTTTTTAATTATTATATATTTACTTTAAGTTTTACTCCATCAATTTAATATTAAAATATCAAATATTTTTTTTTATATATATTAAATATTAAATATTATTACATGAATGATTTAAACAATAAACGATATAAAAAAGTTGGTCTAGGAGTTAAATGATTTGAGTTCCTGTTAAATGTCATTGGATTCATTGTATTGTAACTTGCATGAAAATTGCCTTTGGATTGATTGTATATCAGTTATATATTTAACTGAAACCTGGTTTATTTTATATTTCATATTTTTAGCTTCAAATATGTTTTTTGTTTAAGAAAAATTGAAATATTATAGCTATGGTTTTTATATATGACTCCTTGACTTTTTGGATTTTGGTCATTGCTATTTAATGTTCGAATTTGTATTATTATTTTTTTTTTCTCACTAAGAATCTACGCAAATTTGAGCACTTTTGTTTGCGAAAATACATTAATAATGCATGTAGTTATTTACAGAATTCAGTAGAGAACAATTTCTATATTTGTGTGTGTGTTTTTTTTAAGATATTCGTGTTTTCGGGTGAACAGAGTTAGTGTTGAATGTTAACGGATTTATTGCAACTAACATAAGAATTACGTTTGGATTGATTGCATATCAATTAATCTATTATAGATGCCCACAAGAGCATAACTCCAAAATCTATTGTAGATGCCCAAGAGCATAACTCCAAATAATGTTGAACTAAAAAAGCAGTCATAATTTAGCTGATTTATGGCTTATTTTAGACTTCATTTTCTTATCTTTCAAATATGGTTGTTGTCTTTTTTTTTTTTAACACTATTTTGTTATTTTGGTCTTTGCTATCATACTTAAATTAGCGCAATAATTGACATTTAACTTTGACTAAGAGGTTGCATGTTCGAATCTCCCATTCTCAAATTTTTTGAACTAAAAAATAATTATTAATTCTCAATGTGATATTTCAATAAGACTAATAATAAAATGTCACACTTATATTAGTTTGGATTTCCTTTTTGAATATATGTGTATATATATTAGTTTGGAAATAAGATTTATGGCAGCATTAATTACTAAATTTAATGGGAGTTAATAAATAATAAATAAAGCTTTTCAAACTTAAAATGAGAACACAATTAGGAAGCTTAACACTAAACTCCATACTTTAGTAGGGGACCAATTCGTAAACGAGGCAGGAGATGTCCAAAGTCACATTTAATTTCCCATAAATACTGCATTACTCAGACTATTGTAAACTCTGAATTAAAGCTCCAAAAAAGTCTAATCTGCTTACTTTCCTTAAGTAAAGTTTCCATCATAAAAGAGAGAAAAAAACAAATACAGGAAAATCTGTGATAAAAGCCAAACGATCTTAGAAGAAAAGCAGAATCCCGCATTTTTTATGCCAAGGCTTCCTTTCCCTTTTTCTCCGTCACAACGAACTCCATTGGACCGATTTCTGATAAAATAAAATGCTTCCCATTCATCAGAAGAATCGGAGAAAATCCTCCGGCGTCGACGATTGGATCTCCGAGTCCATCAACGGCGGATCCTTACGCCACGTCGATCTACAATCCGGAACCAACGGCTGGGCTTCACCCCCCGGCGACCTCTTCTCCATCCGCTCCAAAAACTACTTCACGAAACGGCAAAAATCGCCCGCCGGCGATTACTTACTTTTCCCCGCCGGCATGGACTGGCTGAAATCCACTTCCAAGCTGGAAAACGTTCTGGCTCGTGAAGACAATCGCGTTTCTTCATCTCTCCGTCGAGCACAAGCAGAAGGAAAATCGCTGAGGAGCTTTATTTTCGCCGTCAATCTTCAAGTTCCCGGCAAGGACCAATACAGCGCCGTGTTTTATTTCGCCGCCGAAGATCCGATCCCGACCGATTCGCTTCTCCACCGGTTCATCCACGGCGATGATTCCTTCAGAAACCAGCGGTTCAAGATCGTGAACCGGATCGTTAAAGGACCGTGGATTGTGAAGAAAACCGTCGGAAATTACAGCGCCTGTTTGCTTGGAAAGGCCTTAACCTGCAAATATCACAGAGGATCAAATTACTTCGAGATTGACGTCGACATCGGCAGCTCGGCGTTGGCGAGCGCGATTTTGCGACTGGCATTGCATTACGTAAGCTCCGTTACGATCGACATGGGATTTCTGGTCGAGGCAGTGACGGAGGACGAGTTGCCGGAGAGATTAATCGGCGCCGTTAGGGTTTCTCAGATTGAGATGGCGGCGGCGACGACGCTTGAATTGGCCGCCGGACCACCGCGTCGATTAGGGAGTGGGAAGGCGGATCAACGGCGGAAGTCGAGTCCCGACGCCATTGAAGAAAAGAATTGTGACCTACCTAAATGAACCTCATTCTTGGATTGAAAATTCTTCAAACGTAATAAATGAAGGGAAAAAAACGGCAAGGTAACAAAAAAAACAACCAATCCTCGAAAGTTTCGAAGTTTTTTTTTCTTTATCTTAATTTATTTTTTTATTCAATATTGAAGAGTGACACAATCAATACTCACTACTAGATTTGGATGGATTCGGAAGTCGGATGGATATGGTTTTCGTTACTATTGTATATAGCTAAGTGGACTGCGAATTTAATCTATAAATTCCAACTTTTAGTTATTAATTATTATATAAAATATAGAAACTCGCTATGAATGAGGCCAAAAAAAAAAAAGGATTAGACATTGGAATTTTGGAATTTTTCAATGAAAGCATTGATTTTATTCAGACTAATATGTATTGGAAAAAACCAATGTTTTCAATTTTATTAATGTATAAAATAAATGGAAACAGAAAGAGATACAAATTAGTTACTTTTTGGAACTTTCTTCAAATGACATTGAGAGATAGAATGAAGATTAAAATTATCGATGATGAACATAGACATAGAGAATGTTACTGATAAAGTAGAGAGTATTTTATTTTTGTATTAAAATATTATTCATCATGGAAATGTATAATTTTAACCATTATATAAACAGTCGAGCTGCATTTATATCGTCAAATTACAACAAAGTTATTATATACATGAAATATTTCATTTTTTTCTTTTAATCCTTGAGGTACAAATGAAAGGATGACTTAGGATTAAAAAAAAATATGTATGTATGTATGGAGAGAGAATGCGTAGTTCCTACTGATATTTTTAATATTTCACTTAATGTAAGGTTTAATACATTAATACATAGTCTCTTTAAAAATTTAAATATTTAACATTTTAGTCGAGAACAAATGTCTTAACTAATTGAGTTATGTTTAAGTTACAAAGTTCACAATCTCTTAAATTTACCATTGAATTTCTCTAACTGTGTAATAATTTAGTGTAAATTAAAAGGGAATGAAAGTTTAAGAAATCAATTTTGTTTTGCACGGGTTTATGGCTAGCATCTTCCATTCGCAGCATATTTGTGTATATATATTAGAGATATAGTATTTATTTAAAGATGAATATTTAGTTAATTATTTACTAAGTTGATAATATTAATTAGTTGACATAGATATTAATGATTAACTTATATATTAATTAACTGAGATAAGTACGTCAATCCCCTGTTTTCTTTAGGCTGCCATCTTGGAGCATTGGGCCTCAATTTATAATTGGAAGCTTTTAAGGGTGTTTCTTTTCTGTTAGATTTTTTTTTAGTTATTTTCTGTTAGATCTATATATACAAATAAATGTGTGTGATTTAAATCGTGATTCATTTTAGTTGGTATCTTAGTCAGTGAATCAAAAAATAAAAAGAAAAAGAAAAAGATAAGGATAAGGACATGGCTATGAAGGAAACCAACTGGTCTTAGATTAAAAAAAACTATATAAAGAAGTTAAGAGTCCAATTAATCCCAAAACTTAAGTTGATAGGTATGGGTAAATTTAATTATATCAACATAGTCTAACTTTTCAATTCATTTCTCCTAATCCTAACTTTTTTAAAGTGAAAATTTATGGCTCCGTCTGAATATAGTTAAATTATGGTTAAACTACTAAAAATGTCCCTAAACTTTAGAGTAAGTTTTCAAGTATGACTTAAACTTTAAAAAATTGATTTTACCTTTGGACTATGAAACTAAAGTTTTTCCCGTTAATGACGCGATGGCTAATGCATAAACATGACTTCATTCACATCATCATCCACATAAATTAACATGACAATTGAGGTATAAAAATTGATTATTAAATAATTTTAATAATATATTTCAAGATGAAATAATTAATGGTAGCATCAACCTAATCTTTTATATAGTTGTAAATGATATAACTTTCTAATTTTTGCACATTACCTACCATATCAATTTTTATCATTTATTTTAATTAACATGATTTTTTTTTTTGACAAATTTCAAAATTAATACACCAAAGTTCAAGAGTATTTAGTACAATTTAACATCAAATGTGAATTGAATAGTTTATTTGAAAGTCCATTACATTTCATTTACTTATTTTTACTCGTATTATTCGACATCCATCAAATTCATAATTCAACAATTTCTTGATACATTTTCTAAAAAAAAAAAAACTTGACACTTATTGCCAGATCTAACCATTTATTTAAATTCATACTTTGTTTTTGCTTTTTTCCCACTTTAACACAATCATTTATGATTCACGTAATTAACATATATAGTTCAACTAATTAAGCACATATATCTTCAACTAAGGTATGAATCGCTATATAAAAAAAAATCATTTATGCTTCTAAGCCACTATAATTTTTGTCATTTTATACAATAAAAAAACAAAACATTACAATTGGGAAAGGTTGCAAATTACAATTACAACAATATGAAGCAACAAACAAAAGGCTTTTAGCCCTATACATTTGCAAACTTCTTTCAATCTTTTTTTTTTCTTTTAATTTATTTTCACACAATTCATCTAATTCAATTTCCATTGCATTTTTTAACTCCTTATTATAAATAATTTTCTTTTCTTTTTCCCCATCATTAGCCCCAAAACAAACCTACTCTTATAGTTATGGCCTTCTAACAACCATTATAACCAAACCCAATTCTTCCTCTGCCGACATCGTAAACTACCTGCAGAGTCTTCTGCTGCACGTTTCCGATAATGGCGATGGAGCTCGGATCCTGATTTCCGGCGAACGCCAAACAGACCTGCGTCGTCGATGCTCCGTACAAGATTCCGGTGCCGTCGAGATCGATCTCCGTTCCTCCACTGAAAAGAAAGACCACTTTCGGAACCTCCACGGCGGTGTACTTGCTCAGATCGTAACACGTGTCGAGAATCGAGAGCTCCGGCGCTTTCGGATACTTCGCCATGCCTTTCTGAAACGCCGATTTCAAGGCGCTATATGCGTCCGGCGGCAGCCGCGTGATCACCGTGCCGGAATCAATGATTGCGCCAGAGGTCGAGAAGACCGACGACGAAATCGGAATCTGCGTTCCGCCGACCTTCATGCCAACGATTTCGACGCCGTAGAAATTCGCGACGCCGTGTGCTTTTGTGATCGGCGTGTATTTCAGAGCGCCGCTGCCGCCGCCGCCGCCGCCGAAGGTTAAATAGCCGGTGGAACTGGAGGATTTAGGGAGGCAGTAGGAGAAGATCTGGCCGTACTTTTGGGCGGTCTGTTTGACGATGGAGATTTTGTCCTGGCCGAGGCCGATGAGACCGGCGGCGCTGCCGAAGAGTCCACGGTTGTTTTGGCCGCAACCGAATAGGAAATTTTCGATGACGTCGGTGGACGATAAGGTTAGGGTTTCTTTAGCGAAATATCCGACGGAGAAAGATTGATCGCCGTATTGTATGCCGTAAATGCACGATTTCGCAGTGGAGCAACCAGGCTGGTTCCCTATATTTTCACATCATCAAAATATATATATATATATTTATTATTATTATTTTTTACTTTTGTTTATTCTATTTAATCCCTAAATTTCAGTATAATATTTCAATTTTGTGAGTATTAGGTCTACTCTCAAAAAAAATATTTATGTACATTTCTGATTAATTCATATATTTTAAAATATTTCTAATTGGTCAGTAAAATTTCAAAGAATGTGTTATTTTAAGAACCACGTATTTCCTAAATAGTATAGAATGTTACTCGAGTTCTTAAAGTCCAAAAAAAAGAAAAAAAAAAAGTTCAAAACTTCACTTTTGCGTTTAATGATCCTTACAGTTTTAAAATGTATTTTCTGTGCTTTAAATTTTCTGTCTAGTAAGGCATCATTTTAAAATTCCCGCATCTATTAAATAGAAAAATAAATATGGTGTTAATTACTCTTTAATTTTGTGTCTAATTTAAAAATTCAAATGTCTCAACCATTCGTTTTTTAAAATTAAATTTATAAAATCCTAAGGCTTGATTCAATAACTGAGCTTGTTTTCTTATATAGTTTCCACAATGGATTTTTTTTTTTTTACAAAATATTTGAATTTTCCGTCAAGTTCCAAAAACCCAAAATAAAATTTAAAAAACTACTCTTTTTAATTTTTAAAATTAGACTTAATTTTTGAAAATATAGATAAAAAAATTAAATAACAAAATAAAGAAACTGAGAGATAAAACTAGTATTTATATATTTAGTTTAAAAAAATCAAAACCAAAAATCAAATGATTATTTTATTACTTAAAAATAGTTTTTTAAACTAGATTTTGTTTTTGAAATTCCACCTAGAATTCAAATATATTCTTAAGAAGGGTAAGAAACTTACTAAAAATTGAAAGGAAAATAATATAATTTAAAAAAATAGAAGACAAAAACAAAATACTTATCAACTAATTTAAAAAAAAAAACAAAAAAACTATAAGAATGGAACAGAAGCCCATTGGACATTTTAATTTTAATTGAGAGACTAAGCGAACAAGTAAACAAGAATTAAATTCAGAGTGATTTGATAAGAAATGTTGAAGCGAAATTACCAGTTCCAGATTCAAGCTGAGAGCACTGAGGCGAAGAACAAGAGATATTGGAATAAGTGGAGGATTGAGAAGGGGAGAAAACAGGGTCCTTTTGGCTGTAGCAATATCTGGCGCAAGGCTCGCACTGAGTCCACGTCAGATCACTGCCGGTGTCAAATATTAGCGACAGATACTTCTTCGGCGTTCCCAACCCCACGTTCACTATGTAATTGCCGGACCCGATGCTCGCGCCGGACTTCGCCGGAATTTTTGTCGCCTTCGAAGGCCGTAAACGGTCAATTCCCTTGAACTCCCCTGATAATTTCGATTGGATGAAATCCACTCGAGCCTGATCTTGAACGAATATTTCGGCGGCCGTCGGAGCTTCAAAAGCTCCGGCTGCAGCGCATGGCCCGTGCCTGTGAATCACCTCCAGCGATGACTGTCTTCTTAAACCTGAAATTTTGGCTGCCACAAAAGAATCATTAACAATTTTATAAATAGGTTAGAAAATAATTTTTTGTATATAAGTATATAACTATTTTGTTAGTCCTGGAAGGAAGGAGGTTGGGATTTGAACCCGAGAGGAATTGTTTTTTTTTTTTGTTTGTATCACCATTCTAATAATTGTTGAATGTAAATTTAAAAAGAGTTAGTATTTGTATGCCGCTCATTTTCAACCAAAAAATCTTTTTTATAGATTTTTTTTTAAAAAAATCAATTTTTTTATAGCTTTGCAATGGACTGCATATTAGAGATGTGTGCAGCGCGGACAGTATCTAAGTATTTTTATTTCAATTTAAAATATTCTTCATAGTTCTATCTCATATATGTAATACCAACATCGTGATAATTTTATTTAACAATTATTTTCATTAGAAAGGCAAGTCACGTTCACTAATTGAATAGTGTTTAGGTGGACTTAATTTAGTTTTCTTTTAATAGAAAATAAATAAAAAGAAAGGGTGTGAATTTGGAATAGAGGGACTGAAAGATTTCATTTTCCAACTATAATAAAATACTATTTTTTGAATAGTTATATTATAAATAAAAATATTTTGAATTCAGACCAATGGTTTATAAGAAAAGATGATGATGCTAGACTATCTTAATTATGTTTAATTTTGTTACCAATACAACATATGTAGAGGTTTGATTTGTTGATGATTTTAATCTTCAATTCCAAAAGAAATAGAATATGTCAATTATGCTAGTTTTAATCTAATTATGTTTAAGTTGGTTAATATAACACTATTATAAACATTTGCAAGTAACGTCTTACCAAGTAGTAATATCCTAACATATAAATTATTGTTTGTGAGTATATCTTAATGGATAAGTCACTAATGGTTGTTCTAAAAAATGATAAATTAATTATCTCTTCGTGTAATCGTGGTACTAAAAAAACATCTCACAATTTTTTAATCATATAATATAACGAAAAAACGATAAAGAAAAAGTTGCCGAATTTCAAAGAAAATGAAAATAATTTGTGTATTTAAAAAACAAGAAAAGAAATTGTAAGAAATTGTACAGTTTTGGGCCAACAATGGCCCATGGTTGTATTCATCATGGGCCTGTTGGAGCCCACGTGGAGGGGATGATGGTTTTCAAAAACACAATTATAGCGGCGGCTTCAGTCGGAGATTAATTACAATTTACATCACGGCCGTATGAAGTTGCGGAATATTTGCAACCACTGACGGTGAACTTGTTTGTCTTTTTGTACTTTTTTTGACTCTCTACGTAAGATTGAATCAATTTCTCAATTATAAATAATTCTAAATATAAGCAATTTTAATAATTATCCTTTCCCCATCACTCACTTCCTAATTATATTTAAAATTGACTTGTTTGAAAATGATTTCTTCTGACTAAAGCTCATCTAGTACGTAGTTAGTATCCATTTAATTTCAAGAAGGATATTTTTTAATAAAGAATATTTATAAATTTTGGTATAGATCTTAAAAATCTTTTTGAAGGTATTACGTGTAAAGAAATCATGATAGTTAGATATAAGATTTAAAACTAGAAAATGAAATTATTATTTTCTTTTTAATTCAACCACCTTTAATTGCGCATACAATTAATGATAATATTAAAATTATGAAATAATGTATTAATTTATACGATAAGTCACTTCCTTCTCTGTAATTTGGACCCATTTATTGACCTTTTTTTTCTTTTTGAAAATTTCATTTTCCCCTTTACTTTTTAGCCACAAACCAACAACCCACCGATAAAGATTTCTTAAAACTTGACGAAGAAAAAGCTGAGAGACAGACAGACAGAACCCAATAGGTCTTTTTTTTTTCCCCTTCAAATTACTCAAATTTGGAATCTTTTTTTCATTTTTTTTTCCACCATACCTATAATTAAAAACAAAAAAAAAAAAAAAAAAAAGTTTTGATGAAGTATGGAACTATACATTTAGTCATGGCTATGTTTAGGACACGTAAGCATAGTTTTGGCAGACAACTTAATGGTAGTCTGTGTTTATATAGCAACATCCAAATCCAAATCCCTTTTTTCGAAAAAAAAAAGGTCAATATTTTCCCTTGATTTCACGCATATTTCAAACTCCAAAAAATCAAAATCATCTTTTTCGGGAAACTAAACCATCTTCCTCGTTTAAAGACAAATTGATTTTACTATAATAAGAATATCATTTTTATTTCCAATCCCATCATCATCCAAAAAAAAATAAAAAAAAAGTGAGATTAATCTCAGCAATTCAAAAAGAAATTGAAAAAATAACACTGCAAAATTCTAGAGAGAGAAAATTAGAGAGATGACCTTGGGCCGAGCGGCGGTTGCAGGCGGCGGACGGCAGAAGGTCGGCGAGTTGGACGGTGAGGAGGTGGCCGTCCGGCGAGACTTTTCCGGCGAAAGAGTGAGAGAAAAGGAAGCAAAAAGCAAAGAAAAACATTGAAGAAAAAGAGGAGAGAGAAAGAGCCGCCATGGGAAAGAGAATAGAGAGAGCTCACAGAGCTCTATTGAGAATTGAGTGTGTTTCTTTTTTTTTTTTCGGTTTGTTGAAGGACGCTTAAGCCCTTTTTAAATAAGGACGATGAGCACTACTTCACAGTACAATTGTGGATTTTCAAATGGTTTTACGTCACACATTCCAAAACAACTGAATTTCATCACCCAAAACTGTGCTACACCGTATCTTATCGTGGACTCTCGTTTGGGGCTGACCAATTAGCAACGCACACGTGGAATTACGAGGGCATTTTAGTCATTTCGTAATTCAAAGCAATGAAAAGGAGTGATTAGCCCATGCAACTACCAAAATTATGTGCCCTCCATCAAGTTAATTACAATTTCATTAATTAATCTGCTTTTTTTTTTGGTGCTCTCTTTAATTTATTTAGAATTTGGCGCCACCTATATGATCTATAATCTATTATAAGACGACTATAGAGAGTTGAGGTGGTTATTTTTTATTCCGATACTTATTAAATGTTTTTAAAAATCTAGAGACTACATAGATATAAATTTAAAAGTTTATAGACTAAATTTTATATGAATATGTGTTTTTCTTTAACATAAAATTATGGATTTGCCATTGATTTGTAGTTAATATTGATATTTATGAAATAAATGAGGGCAAGAATAAATTAACTAAGGTTTAAATATATATTAATGTTAGCATGAACTATACTTTATTGCATATTAACTTTATCTCTACTCTATAGATAAAATAAACCTTTCATATTAGAAAACTAGTTAGTCGGCCTTCTAAATTTGATATGAAGTTGAGATTACATCGAAAGGAAAAAAAACTAAGATCGATAACCGTATGATTAATTCTAGTACAATAAGAGGTGAGAGAAAGATTCAAACTTCTAACTCAAGAAGGCTAATTTCTTGATTAATTGAGATGTACTTTATGGTGGCATTAATATTAAATATTTATGATTAAAATCTCCATGAAATATACTTAATAAATAAATAAACAGTTGCTTTCATAAAAATATTTTTTCTTACAAATTGACATATAAGTTTTTTTTTTAATTCAATTTAAAATTGACGTATAATTATTGAGAGGCAAGTAAGCCTTATAAATAAATAATAATAATAAATATGTTAGTGTTGGAAGGTGATGATATTAATTAGACAGTATTGAGATTTAAAATTTATTGGATCTAAAATCAAAGAAGATATTATTTTGTTTGCTCAATTGGGGGATGATTCACTCTTTCTAGATTATTTGCTTTCTCCTTTATGAAATCTTTGTAAAAGCTAAATTTAAGATATAATTAAATAATCATTCTAAAAAACAATATGTATATATAATTAAATAATGGGGTCTTAATAGGGGAGAAGAGTCAGAAGACTTGTTGTGGCCAGCTTGTTCCATAATTTGAACGGTGAAATGAAATATTGTTGAAGGGACTGTAGGACCCACCAGTCCCACTCGACCCAATTAAGCTCACGAAAGTAGTCATATTCATTGATCACACAATGATGGAGGCCGTAAGACTACTTTTTTATAAAATGATTAATCTTAAAATTTCATGCTTAATTTTAAATATTTTAATTGTATATAATGTTTTTTAATCTAGCAATTTTGAGTCGAGTGACAATTTAAATATTTATGTTTTACAATAACTTTAATCCTTAAAATTTATTTTAAAAATGATTTTAATTTATAACATTATTTTATCGATTAATCACTTGACGAAAAATTAAAATAGATATACCTATAGTCAAATTAATATGATATATCTGTTGAATAAATATGGGAATTGAGGTAGAGACTTAAACTTTAAATAAACATGACTTAGATATTTTAATTTTCAAACGAGTTACTATTTTTGTTAAACGATTAATAAGAATATAACAATTAGAGCTAAAATAATTTTTTTATACCAAGTTTGGAAATTAAATTATAATATTTAAAGATGTTAGGATAAGAATGAAACAATATAAAAGTTTAGAGAGAAATATTACTAAATTTTTTATATACTATTTATGCTAAACAATTTTTGTCCTTTGAACCTTGAGACATGTTTTTTAATTAATTGGATAAAACATCAATTAATATTTAATCAGTCAAATATGGTTGATGTATTAAACTTCAAAATTCAAATATCCTCTGTCCTTTCCTTGGGTGAATTATAAGTTTAGGGTGGTTTTCAAAACATTTTACAAAAGAAAGAGGAGTTTGAAAACTATTTATAAAAAACAGGCGATTTTTTTGTTGTTATTCAAATGCGTCACTTGCATTTACGTGAGGTGTTACCAACACGTCAGTCGCACTGACGCATTCGAACCCAGTCAACAAAACCGCTCAGAATGCGTCTCTTAAAGAGACGCATTCACATCGGAACCCACCACCAACAGAGCGATTTGACGGCTTTTGACGGCGATTTGACAGGTCACTCAGAATGCGTCTCTTTAAGAGACGCATTCACATCGAAAACCATAAAATTGATCGTTGACCCGACGTGACCCTACGTCTGACGTGACCCTACGTCTGATAAGTTTTATGCTTTTTGTCCCATTTAATGAATCGACGCACACTTTTTTCATTTAATGTGGAGGTTGAATGGGTTTTAAAACCCCCTTCCTCCCTCTCCCTTTTCTGTATTTGATTGCCTCCGAAGAATTAAAAAATATAGCGAAATTTTTCCTCAAATTCGATGTGAAAAAAATACTTGCTGGTTTTCCCTTCCCTGTTCTGTATCTGCTGGGTGTTGGGTTCCTCATCCCTCTGTATTTTCCTAAACCTCACCCCTATGTATTTTCTTAAAAAAAATAAAAATAAAAAAAATTCTACTGTCTCTTATTCATCTAGACTTTATAGAAGATTATTATACAATGTCAACATACCTGAAGTGTTACCTCCCAGAGTTTGAGTCCATACCCGATCAATGTTGCTGGCCTGATCCTAATTTTCCCAAAGTTCATCCAGATGTGACATTAGTGAGGGCTAAAGGTCGTCCATGTACGTCTCGCATACGAAATGAGATGGACTGGAGGGAGCCAACTGTCCCACAATGTTGTGGCATATGTGGACTCGAGGGACATAACAGACGAAAATGCCCCAGTCGCTCTAGACAATTTGATTAATTTTGTAGAAACTCGTGAATTTATTCTATGTAATATAGAAGTTATAAACTTATAATTTTATTTAATTGTGAACAATGTGAATTTGTTGTTATTTTTAACATCTTCAAAGTTTATTTATTTTCTTTCATTTAAATATTATTAGATGGCCAACGAAATTACTACTGGACCATATGACCCATCCGTACTACACCTCCAGGCTAGTCATCGATCTCAACTAGCTTGGGAAGACATATTTTCTGGTGCGTTATTACACTGTCGACGTCGGGAGGCCGTACTTAGGAGATTGGCGAGACAATCGGACCCCCGCATAGTACCTTATTTACGGTCATCCGGATTCTATGGAGTTTCATGCATTGGTTTTATCCAGTATGATTGACATTTACTGACTGCATTAGTGGAGCGTTGGCGACAGGAGACACACACTTTTCACCTACCACACGGTGAATGTACGATCACACTACAAGATGTCGCTGTCCAGTTCGGACTTCCTATCGAGGGGCGTGCATTGACTGGGTCGCTCAACCACACATGGGCAGATGTTTGTCAGCAACTTTTGGGTGTCACTACCAACAGGAATGTGTTAAAAGGTGGTCGACTTAGCTTACCGTGGTTGGCCGATCAGTTTAACAATTTTGAGCATCTACCTGAGGATGCCGATGAAGTTGACCTCCAACGATATGCCCGTGCATATATTTTGTCGTTAATAGGAGGTGTACTTTTTCCAGATAAATCTAATAGTATGGTCCACTCGATGTATCTTCTTTTGCTATGATTTGCATGGAGGGAGGCATATATTGTGAGAGCAGGTGTCTTTCATGGCTTTATAGACAGTTATGCAAAGCTGCAGTCATTGATGCGAAAGATTTGGGTGGACCCCTAATCCTTTTACAAGTCTGGGCATGGGATCGATTCCCTTTTCTCGCTCCTCGACGACGACATCGTTACGAGAATCAACTAGGAGATATACCACTTGCAATATGGTAAGAAAATGAATCAATTTATATATAGTCGTACATTTCACTGATGTCACACTAATATCCAACTTCTTATATATGTAGATGGAATGATGAATTTTCAGTTACTAGAGCACCAACTCATGTATTGGTTCAATATAGATACATGTTAGACACGATGAAGCCCGATCAGGTATTCTAGGATCAATTATGTATAGTTATTGATCAAATTAGTCTTGTTTGTACTTATGTATATGAACTGATGTTTTTAAAATCAAATATGCAGATTATCTGGGAGTCGTATAATCATTTATTTCCTGTCTTGCCCCCATATTGTCTTCTTGCTAATAACCTATGGGCAGCTAGAGTTCCACTCATCTGTTTTTATGTTGTTGAGTGGTTATTCCCAGAGCGTTTCATGCGACAATTTGGGTGTGTGCAACATGTACCTGTTCCTTGTAATACAGACATGCGATTGCACTCATATGACCTGAGAGGCCGACAAGAGCGAGATTGGGTCACTTTTTTACATGACATTATCGGGTTATGGGAGAACAGGGGACATCTTGTTATTCAGGGGCAACCCATCAATATGGGCATAGACATGGGGCCCGGATACAATGAATGGTATGTTGCAATAAGTAGAAAGTATATAACACAACCTGGGGCATCATATCATATTTTGGTAAGATTATCACAATTATATGATGTATATAGTTATAAATTTAATTTGCTTATATCTAACTTTTCTTAATTCTTTTTCAGCATAACTTCCCTAATATGAATGAATTTGGTAGAAGGTGTCTTGATAATTTGACTTTCATTTATCGACTTCTAGATATGAATGGAGGTAACGATTCAGACGAAGACGAAGACTAAAAATGTAATGCAATTTTTAGATTATGTTCTTTCAATTTTAATTTCGAAACTTCAATGTTATGTGTATAGGAATTGATTTTTCTATATTTAATTGAATAGTTAATTTTAAAAGAATATAAAATATTGGCTTAAAAAAATAGTTAATTGTTAAATGATTTATAAGAATAGTTTGGGTAGGAAAGATAATTATTGAATGATTTTTTTTTAAGAAAATTATTAAATGATTTATAAGAATAGTTTGGTAGGAAAGATAATTGTTAAATGATTTTAAAAATGTTATGAAATGATTGTTATATGATTTTGAAAGATTAGAAAATGATTGAATAAAATAAAATGATATTAATATGATTGAATAGTTAGTTAGGATTTAATAAGTATTAGTTAATTTTGAAAAATCGTTATGATTTGATGGATAGTAGATGGTTTTTATAAAGAAAAAGAATCGATGAATGCGTTAGTTGGGTTAAGGCCAAGTCGTAAGCCGTCGAAATGATGATGTGGGGGGAGTGAACAGAATACGTCTCTTTTGGAGACGCATTCACCACCAACACATTTTTGCTAAAGACGCATCCGAATAAAAACAAACAAACCACCCTATTTTTATAAATAGTTTTCAACCTACCTTGTTTCTTGTAAATAGTTTGAAAAAGACACCTATTCTTATATTTCACCCTCCTTTCCTTTTATCACATGGTTTTTCAGTCGGGGAAGGCACTTGATCTGTTCAAACTTTCTTTTCTTTTTCTTCCCGTGTTTCATTATTTATAAAATTTTTATACCAAACAAGAAAAAAGAAAAAGAAAACACAGCTGAAACAAGAACACCAATCAATTAGGATTTAACTATTTATGATTGATGTATTAAAATTCAAATATTATCTGTCCTTCCCTTTTATTTTAAGGCTTTTAATCTGTAATGTGAAAGGATGAGGTGATTTTCATTTCCTTTTTTTGAAATTTGAACTACAATTAGAATTTGACCATTCAAACCTTTAACAATTTAGTGGAAGGTATATGCTAATTATTATTGTGTGATAGTCACTTTGACTGGACATAAATTGTAATGAAACAATTAATGAAAATGGTAGGATCTACTTTTTTTCATTGATGGGGTTTTACTACCATCAAGAATAGAATCGATTGCGACTCACTACAAAATCTGCAATTTCATTAAGTTTTCTAACTACAATAAAGAAAAAGTTGAAGGGAATGATACTCCCCGCGCAGTGGAAGACGATCGAATCGTCGCGGTGATGTTGTGCAACTCAATTTCGTTAAAATTATCTAACACTTAGATTGAGGCTAAACATGCATACTTAGAAAAGAAAACAGTAAGATAAGTCTACTTACTTGTTGAAGACGGTCTTCAATTTCCTTCCTCCAATCACGAACTCTTCGTGCTTTCTCCATCTCAACGATCTCGATCTCTTCTCACAAACGTAAACCGAACACAACCACTTGATTTTCCGGTTGTTCTTCTTTTGGGAAAAAGAGAATTGTGGGATTCTCAATTTGGTGAAGGGAGGAGAATTTTGAGTGAGATTTGAGTTTGAGAGAGAATTCAATTTGCCTTTTGGTGAGAAATCCAAAAATGAGCAAAATGAGTCTTCCCACCCTTCTTGCAAGAAGGATTTATATAATGGTGATAGGTGGAGTTGAAATCTCCACCTATTTACCATTTTACCACAATCATAGTTTATGCAAATCATATTTGCATAACCACATACTATAAAAAATCTCATATCTCATTTTACAAATCATATTTGCAATATTGTGGATTTATTAAATTGAATCACATCTAATTTAATTTCTCTCAATCTAATTTCTCCAAATTAGCCCTAATTGAATAATTAGGCTAACCTATAGTTTATTATGAATCTCATTCACATTAAACTATATAGTATATCATTCATATCTCATATAAATGACATAAATGCCCTTTAGTGAACTTGAACACTTCAATTCACACCAAAACAGTAAACCTTCTTTTAATCCAGTTTGAGCCAATCGAGTGACCTTATGGACCTACAGTGACGAGCTCCAATGATCCGAATAAGCCTATCAAACTCTTTGACCGGTTAATCAACCTTCATTTTGCTACGGTAACACTCAGGAAAAAGTCCGTAGTCGCACTCCCGCCGTCGATGGTAAGATATTACGTATCCACCGATATAACCAATGCCCATAAGTCGACTCTTCGCGGGTTGTTCGTGAGACACCGCTTTGGGTCAAATTACCGCTTTATCCCCGTGTCTACTTCTTACTCCTTAAGTCCTCACCGCTTCCTCTAATGAAC
Source organism: Trichosanthes cucumerina (assembly GCA_036507285.1). NCBI lineage: Eukaryota > Viridiplantae > Streptophyta > Magnoliopsida > Cucurbitales > Cucurbitaceae > Trichosanthes > Trichosanthes cucumerina. The sequence goes on from CM071835.1 coordinate 100,430,338, forward strand.
AACAACGTTGTAATGGTCCAATCATACACAACAACCCTCTCGTGCGGTGAGAGGTGGGCGCCGTTGTCCAAGCCACGGAGACAACACTTAAGGGAACAACCCTCTAGTTTCCTAAAGCGGGAGCGAGTGAATTCCATCTCGCGTAGTTAAGTTCTCACTCACTACTTGGTTCTCGTCCCGAGAAGATAGACATATTGGGCATGAGTGGCGTGACCACCTCACCCGCATTTAGTCAAAGGGACGGACTTCGCAGGCGGAGTGCGCTCAACACGCTCGAGATTCGTGTCGAGTCACTAATGCTCATTCTGCGAAGTTATTAGTCCTTCATCACAGCGGTGTTGCATCGGTAGGTCTAATAATTCATGGTCCGGTCTTGTACAATCTCATTGTACAGGATGCCCCCACTTGCATGTCAACCACATGAACGAGTCAGATCACCTCGTTTGTATCTTAATACAAAGCGGATCACATCCACATTGTATCCAGGATTAGGTCTCCAACCCCATCCATATACTGTAGACCGTTCGGGTCATTTACTCGAACGTGATCTTCCCTGTGTGTCCACTACACACCGTTCAAGTTCTAGTTCTCTCAAATATTCAATGACCTTGGAGCTTAGTTTATTGGTTAAATTTTGTATAAAATGTGAGACACAAAATGATGAAATAAATAATTTTTTATTAATTTCAAATAGTAATTTACAAACTGAACGAGATTAGGACAAACATCCCAACAAAAGTGAATAATCTCATTTTCATTTCTTATCACGTGGGACCACTCCAAAATATGAGATCTCATTGAGGTTAAAAAATAGTGCTAGTACTGACTATTTATGAAAATTTTATCAAATCATAGAGATTATTTATGAGATTTCATCAAACTATAATGACAAAATTCTAACTTTTAAAATCATATATATAATTAAATTTTATTGACTTTCTCCAAATCATAAGGACCATATTTGTAACTTAACCATTTTTTTCTATCTTTCACTCATTTTCTCTATTCTTCCTACAAAATCCACCACCATTCCCCACTCTCTTTTCTTTAGTTTTCAAATATGTTCTTTTTCTTTTACTTTATTTTGTAATTCTTTCATTTCTATAAAATATGAGTCTTTTAAAATTTTGGATAGAAAACGTTTGTTTGTATAACTTCTAGAGATTGAATGATGCATATTCTGGTAAATGAAAGATGTTAAAAAAAGTATGGACATGAATAAAAACTCTTGAAAGAGAGAAATTCTAGTGGAAGGATATTATAGTGAGAGAGAATAAGAAATTATATAGAGTGATAAAGAGAAATCTATGGTGTGTTTGATTGTTGGTCTGAAAATGAAAATAGTATTTTATTTCATGTTTTGATGTCTACCTTTGATAGTAGATTTAGAAATTATATTTTAATTTAAATAATTATTCAAAATGTATTTGATAATATATTTATATTTATAAACCTTAAAACTAGTTGTAGTTACCAATTACTATAAATAAAATTTATTATTAGTTAATTTAGGAACATGTTTTATATTATAAATTTGTATAATTATATTTAGGGCAAAATGCACTTTTGGTTCCCCAGGTTTGGAGTTGATGTCTATTTGGCATCTGAGGTTTCAAAAGAAACATTTTAGTCCCTTAGGTTTGTAAAACCATTTTAAATGGTCCCTGACTTAACTTTAACCTAACAGAATGCTGACTAGACCGTTATTTGATGACGTGGATAGGATGACAAGTCTATATTTGTTTAGGTGGATGAAATGACATTTGATTACTTGGAAAATTAATTAAAAATTAATTAAAAATATAGACTTGTCATCCTATCCACGTCATCAGATATTAACGGTCTAGTCAGAATTCTGTTAGGTTAAAGTTAAGTCAGGGACCATTTAGAATGGTTTTACAAACCTGAGGGACTAAAATGTATCTTTTGAAACCTCAGTAACCAAATAGACATCAACTCCAAACCTGAGAGACCAAAAGTGCATTTTGCCCTTATATTTACAATATCATATATAATTTATAATACATATTCAACTTAACAAAAATGAATTGAGTTTATAAAAAAAAAACTACATTCATTAATTTTTATATTTTTTTTAAATAAAATTATGCATTTTAAAATTTGGATATACGAAAAAAATAAAAATATTGTTTTAAAGTCAAGGTGACTATAGTTAATGGTAATTGTCATGTACCCTCGACTAAGGAGTTTGAATCTCTCACTTTCACATGTTCGTTATGAACTAAAAAATAAAAATGTTGTTCTAGAAATTTCTACTATCACATAATTTGAAGTTAGTTTTCTAAAAGCATCTTTGCAAGAGATATAAAAGAATGGTAATGGAAAGGTATAAAATTGATAAAATCAGTTAGGTTATTAGTGAGAGAAGATTATAAATGAGAGTAAGAAAGAAGTTAGAAACACACTTGTTGAGGATTCCACATTGAAAAAGTGGAGAGAAACCTCACAATATATAAGATATGTGGGTTACTCCTCTCGTTGGTAATTGGTTTTGAGATGGAACCCCATATAATCTAATATGATATCAGAGCCCATTAAACCCAAACGGGTATTCGGTCCAAAAAAATTGAAATTGAGATCCGATCCAAGAATGGTGAACCCAAAGAGGCACCATCTTGAGGGAGCATGTTGAGGATCCCACATTGGAAAAGTGCCCCTCGCTCTAGTTCTTAAAATGCAAATAATATCACTTGATTTTTTTAAAAAAAAATATTTATATCCAAGATTACGTATTTCGAAAAAAAATAAATTATACGCCCATAAAATAATAACTCATCTGGTATCAAATAAAACTTAAGATCGAGAAGTCATAAATTTGAATTCTCCCACCCCAAATATTGTGGTACTAATTAATAAAGAAAAAAATAAATAAATTCTACAACTAAATTAAATTTATAATTAAATATGTGAAATTTAAGATAATTAATATTTTATTTTTTAAAATCATACGTTTTCTTAATTTAATTTTAAGTATTAAAATTTTTTCAAGTTTAAAAATTTAAATAAGTAAATAAAAAAATGGAACTTTGCAAATTATCCATATTTTAGTAAATAAAATTTATATTTTCTTAAAGTGTAAATTTTCACATCTCGTAAAACAAAGATTAAATTATATAAAATATTCTTAAACGGTGGGATAAATTTAAATCATGTATTACTCATTTCTTTTAAATCATTTATTTTCTCTTCAATTCTTATTTACGGGAACAACTTATGATGGTTAGATTAAAATAATTGTCACTTTCTTTTCAACTTAAAAGATTTTGTTAACAGGATTTACACTATCGTTCAAATAATCCATTTTCACACATTATTTATTACGTCAATTTAAGTGAATAGTGTTGTAAAATAAGGTCTTGCATGCCTTCTAATTCTTATTTCAGATTTTGCATTAATTTTCATTAATCATTTATTCATTTTAATGAAAAAAAAAAAACTCTCAAATAATATACCTTTTGAAACAATTTCAAATTAAAGTCTAATAGTTAAACGAAATATTTGAAAGTTCAAAATAAAGATGATGGTGATTTTTAAGTATGCATGTATATATTCAAGTTCAATAACATATAAGATGAGAATTCAAATATTTAACCATTTTTTTTAGATTGAAACCTCTGACTTCTTGGAGTTGAGATCTAACTCTCCATTTTCAACACATATATAATAAATAAATAAAGAGGGAGAGGGACGGATGAAGAACTGAAAAGTCCAATCTACGGTGTAAAATGGCCATTAGTCGTAGTGGATGTTACCCGTGAAAGGGAAGATCAATACAATTGCAAACTAGAAAATATGATTAAAAATTGACCAAATAACATCCACTTTAATCCACCATATATATCATTGCTTTCTCAAAAAAAGGAAAAAAAACATTATTTAATTTGCACCCTTATATGCCCATTGGCCCTCCACCTGTTTGACATGATTGGTTCACAAATTAAAAAATTTGAGTTCACAAAGTTTTTGGTTAAAAGTGCATCAGATCGTATAGTTGAATAGATAAAACACCAATTACTATTTTAAAAATTAATAGTTAATCGTGCATCCTTCTATTATTGAATTAAAAAAATTTATAGTTAAAATGTGTGTTTTTGTTGAGTAAAAGAAAAAAAAATAGAGAGACATGAGTTTGTGTAGGTAAGCTTGAGTTCGTATAGGTTAATTTAATCTTTAAAGTTTAAGGTTTTGTGTCTATTTAGTACCTAAACTTTCAAATGTGTCTAATAGATTCTAAACTTTCAATGTTTCAATTTTGTATCTAATAGGTCTCTAAACAAATTTGAAATTTTAAAAATTAATTGATCTAATATAAATTTGAATTTTATGTTTATGTTTATGTTTAATAAGCCTGAAATTTTAATTTTTTGTCTAGTAGATCCGTGAATTTTAAAAAATTCAAAAGTTGAGGGATTAAATTTGTAATTTTAAAAGTTTAAGGACCAAATAGACACAAACTTCAAAATTCAGAGACTGAATTTTAATTTAATCTTTATTTAAAAAAAACAGTAAATGTAAAGTATAAAAAATAGATTTCATAATCTTAGGATAAAAAAAAATATATGCATATCAAACAACCTCTTAATTTCGATTAATACAAAATTAAAGGACTGTCACCTAATTACTTTGTTTATGATTTATATAATTATATGTATATTGTACTTAAAAAGTTGTACTAAAAGAATTACACTTAAAAATTAGAAAACGTAGTTGGAAAATATTAATTTGTTTTCATTTAACAGTAGTTGTTCTATAAATGTTGTTATAAATTAGCTTTGTTTTTCAATTTCAATATCTTCAAAAAGGCAACTTTGTTAAATAATATAATAGGATACAACCCTATTTTGGAGCCCACCTGATGACCAATACCAAAAAAAAAAAAAGGTTTTTTAGAAAAATCTTGGGGTGGAAAAATAAGTTGCACAATATTTAAATGAGGCTCGAATTGCACCCAAATTGTGCTCTATGATAATATCTGTATCACGTGTTTGGAAGGTTGATGAAAGTTGCACTTGCATTTTTCTATTTTGATCAAATCATACTTTTTTTAGACGATCAAATCATACTTTTTTTTTAGACGATCAAATCATGCTTTTCTTCTATCTTATCTTAATTTTTCGATCTCATTTTTATACTTATGAAAATATTTAATTTTAATTTTATATTGCTATTTATCAATTCTAATAATCCTTATCATTAATAGTTGTTAAAAAAATTGACATAGTAATCATATATGCACTATATCAATCTCTCATTAGATTTCACACTATTACTCATTAACAATGAAAATCTTTAAAGATTATAGATTAAGAGATAAGAATGTAAAAGCACAAACGACGAAATTGATACCAATATTTAAAATAAGCGAGCCTCCATCTTTGAAATCAATTGACAACATTATACAAATTTTATTGGTCATGTAACACACAATCATGAGACAGTTAAACTATAAAATTGGAATAGCTTTTAATTTGGATAAATGCCCTAAAAAAACATACCTAATTTTTTGAGGATATTGAGGATACTCATGTACATAAATATCAAACATGTTGGTCCCAATTCATCTTTTTGGTCTTTTTTTTTTCTCTAATCCTTCTTTATAACAATAACTAGCTCTTAACTCTTATTCAAGACATGTCGATAATGATGAAAAGTTTTAACAAACATTTATTTTATTTTTCCTATTTCATTCTTATTGAAGAATGATTTAACAAACATTTAGGTATATATAATTCAAAGTTGTTAAACATATACACTTAGAAAATTGAACTATCAACTTTTAAAATGATAACAAATGTTATATTTACTCAGTTATATTTGAATTTGAATTGGCAAATTTTAAGTGGTTTGATTGAAAACTTTAATTTTATGCAAATAGAATCGTTATCAATCCAAATCAAAAGATAAGATCCACACATCATGAGATTACCAAAATCAAAGATTTTTAATGAAATAAATTAATCTTAATATGTTGATTTTGTTGCCAACCAAGTACCAATATATAGGAAGAACGATATAAAACGAAAAGTGGAATCGATCTTTCTCAATTCTCAAGTAAACATGTGTGCCCCACATATTGTAATTTGTAATCAAACAGAGTAGCTCATATATCCTCAACATGCCCCCTCAAGATAAGTTCTTTTTGGGTTCACCATTCTTGGATCGGATCTTAATTTCAATTTTTTGGACCGAATACCCGTTCTTTCTCTGATACCATATTAGATTATATTGGGTTTCATCTCAAAACTAATTAACAATGAGAGCAGTAGCTCACACATCTTATATATTGTGAGGTTTCTCCTCATTTTTCTAATGTGAGATCCTCAACAATCCCTAATTATGAACTCAATTGAAACCTTAAAATACTCGAATCTCTTGTTACAATTTTAAAATATCTAAAAAAAAAAAAAAAAGAACCAATCAATAAACTCACCGTAGCTCATCGAAAGTCTTAGAAAAAGAAAAATCTATTGTAAATATTACACATAATAGATGCCCATGCAATGTGCCCTTCAATACTCATGTCAAATGGCAAAGCCTCCATAGCCATAGTGTCCTCCATGTGTCCATGTCTTACCAATGCTTGGTGTCCAATTGTACCAACTCACCCTTGCCAAATTGCTTATAAATAGTTGTTGTAATGGTCTTTGTAAGATACATCCATTGGTGAATTCTCTTCAATTCTCTTCATTCTCTCCCACTTTCTCTTTTAGTCTTTATTTAATTTTCCATAAATTTCCACTATCTCTTTATTTATATTATATATATATTGCCCCCACTTTCCAAACACTTGCTTTATTATTATTATTATTATTATTATTATTATTATATTATATTATTATTATAAATATATTATTATATTAGTATTTAAATATTGGTAAAATTATACCCGGTTTCCATCCTATTTTTACAAAACGTTATCAGCACGAAGCTCTGCCAATTTTTCCACTGAAGGTAAGTCCTCCGGGTAAGCCATTTTTTTTAATAATAAAATGTTATTTTGCATGTCTAGTTGATTTCCTGATCTAAATGCAATTTCTTTGTATATAGTATTACTATGGCAAATCTTGCAAAATTAGAATTTGCGGCCCTGGATATTAATAGAAATAACTACTTGTCATGGGTCCTCGATCACTGAGATCCATTTAGACTCCATGAATCTTGGAGAAACAATTAAAGAAGAGAAATGATGCATCAAATCAAGAAAAAGCCAAAGCTATGATCTTCCTTCGCCATCATCTTCACGAGAGGATTGAAAATGGAGTATCTTACAATAAAAGATCCCTACATTCTATGACAAGCCTTGAAAGAAAGGTATGATCATCAAAAAAACGCTTATTCTTCCAAAAGCTCGTTATGATTGGATGCACTGAGGTTGCAAGATTTCAAATCGTAAGTGAATATAATTCCGCACTATTCGTAATTAGTTCAAAATTAAAATTATGCGGAGAAAAAATTTATCGATGTTGATATGTTAGAGAAGACATTCTCCACTTTTCATGTCTCGAATATGCTCGCAGCAAAGAAGCAATATCAAGAGAAAGGCTTTAAAAAATATTCGTAACTAATCTCATGTCTTCTCGTGGTCGAACAAAATAACGAGCTATTATGGGAAAATCATGAATCTCGACCAATCTGAGCAACACCATTCCCCGAAGTGAATCGTGTGAATTTCAATAATCGTGGTTGAGGTCGTGGTCGTGGTCGAGGTCGGGACCGCGGTAGAGGAAGAAATACCTATTTTCGTGGTGGGCATTATAATTTTAAGAAACCCATACGAATCGATGATCATAAAGGAAAATCTCCACAAGATAAAAGTTCAAAAGGTGATGAACATAAATGTTTTCGGCTTGGAATGACTGGCACCGTCACGCACACACTGTGACGCGTCAAAACACCTTATTGATCTCTATCAAGCTTCCATGAAGGAAAAGGGAAAAGGGAAGAATGTGGAGGTGAATCTTGCCATTCAAGAAGATGATGTGTTTGATCCTCCAATATGGTGCATCTTGATGTGGTGATTATTTTGAATCTCCGGAGAGAAAATTGATGCAATCAAACAAGTAGAGGATGCTTTGTATGAAGATATATAATTAAATCGCTTGTAATTATAGTATTTTTTCCTTTTCTTGTTTTTGTATATATATTTAGGACTTTTTGTAATCGTTTTTTCTTTTCTTATCAATGAAGAAATATGGACAATTTCAATATGTTGAGTAACTCGAAAATGAGCAATGAGAATTTATGTCTAGCAGACTGCGAAACTACGCACACGATACTCATAAACAGAAAATATTTTTCTAAATTGACAATGCTTTGGAAGCAAAAATCAATACTATATCAGTTCTCGCAGACTGATTGAAGTTTTGGAAAAGCAAGTTTTATCTTGCCTAGAGGAACAAAATTTTCAATTAATAATGCTTTGTTCTCTAGCAAATCAAAGAGGAATCTATTGAGTTTCAAAGATATACGTAATAATAGTTATCATGTTGAAACTGATCGTAAAAATAATATAGAGTATCTCTATATCACATCTATTGTTTCACATGAAAAACACATATTGGAAACATCGCCACTTTTTTCTTCTAGATTATATTATACTCATATACGAGTAATCGAAAGTTATGCAACAATGAACGTAAGTTCATGAATCCGTAAATATTCGATGTTTGACATGATCGATCGGGTCATCAGGATCGATAATGATGAGGAAAATTATTGAAAATTCACATGGACATCCTTTAAAGAACCGTAAGATTCTTCAATCAAATGAGTTGTCATCATGTGATGCTTGCTCTCGCGGAAATTAATTATTAGACCATCACCAAATTTAAAGTGGGCATTGAATCACCTACATTTTTAGAGAGAATTCAAGGTGATATTTGTGGACCCATTAATCCACCGAGTGGTCCATTTAGATATTTTATGGTATTAATTGACGATCCAAAGCAGATGGTCACATGTATGCTTATTATCAAGTCGAAATCTTGCATTTGCAAGATTACTTGCTCAAATAATTAAGTTAAGAGCACAATTTCGATTATACAATTAAAGACAATTCGACTTGATAATGTTGGTGAATTTACATCCCAAACTTTTAATAATTATTGTATGTCAATTGGGATAAATGTTGAACATCCCTGTAGCTCATGTTCATACACAAAATGGTCTAGCAGAATCATTTATAAAACGCGTCGCAATTAATTGCAAGACCATTACTTATGAGAGCTAAACTCCTACATCGATGCTGGGGGGTCATGCCGTTTTACACACTGCATCATTATTACGATTAGGCCGAGAGCCTATAATAAATATTCCCCATGCAATTAGCTTATGGCAAGTGACCAAATGTATCCCATCCGAGAATTTTTGGATGTGCAGATATGTTCCAATTGTTCCACCACAACGCATTTAAGATGGGTCCTCAAAGGAGGTTAGGAATATATGTTGGATATGATTCCCATCAATTATTAAATATCTTGAACCCCTCATGGTGATGTATTTATCGCACGATTTCTTGATTGTCATTTTAATGAAACAAATTTTCCAACATTGGGGAGGAATTAAGAAGTTGGAAAAAGAAATTACGTGGAATGCATCATTATTATCTCATTTAGATCCTCGAAGAGAACAATGTGAACTTGAAGTTCAAAAGATAATTCATTTGCAAAATATAGCAAATCAATTACGGATGCATTCATAGATGCTAAAAGGGTGACTAAATCATATATACCAAAGAAGAAATGCTCCATCAAAAATTAATATTCCACAGAACAAGTTATCAATAATGAGTGTCTGAGCACGCTGAAGCGTGGTAGACCAATAGGTTCCAAAGATAAAAATCCTCGAAAAAGAAAAGTAGTTGAGAATCAAAATGATTCGATAAAAGGTATGGATGTTCCGTAAGAAATCCAAGATACAACTACTCAAAAGAGTATTGATGAAAATCAAACGCTTGAGGATAATAATGAAATTTATATAAACTATGTTACAACAGAAAGAGATGGAACCGAAATGATATTATTGTTGACAACATTTTTGCTTATAATGTTGCTCACGATATTATTCATGAAAGTGACGATTTTGATCCAAAATCTATCGATGAATGTAAACGTAGAAAGGATTGGCTGAAATGGAAAGAAGAAATCCAAGCAGAGTTGAGCTCACTTTCAAAACGTGAGGTTTTGGACCGAGAGTCCTAACACCAGAAGGTGTTAAACCTGTGGGATACAAATGAGTATTTGTAAGGAAAAGAAATGAAAATAATGAAGTCACAAGATATAAAGCGAGACTTGTTGCACAAGGATTCTCGCAAAGGCCTGGTATAGATTATGAGGAGACATATTCTCCTGTGGATTAAGATGTTTGATTGGCCTGACTGTATATGAAAAACTTGATATGCATCTAATGGGTGTAGTCACGGCATATTTATATGGATCTCTGGATAATGACATTTATATGAAAATCCCGGAAGGATTTAAAATACCAAAAACATATGAATCAAGTTCTCGAGAATTGTATTCGATAAAGTTACAGAGATCATTATATGGATTAAAACAATCAGGACGAATGTGGTATAATCGCCTGAGTGAATATTTGTTGAAAGAAGGATATCAAAATAATCCAATATATGTCCGTGTTTTTATAAAGAAATCTCACGAGATTTGCTATTATAATCTGATATGTTGATGACTTAAATATAATTGGAACTCCTGGAGAGTTATCCAAGGCAATATAATATCTTAAGAAATAATTCGAGATGAAAGATCTTGGAAAAACAAAATTTTGCCTTGGTTTGCAAATTGAACATTTAGCAGATGAGATATTTGTTCATCAATCAACTTATACAGAGAAAATCTTAAAAAGATTTTATATGGATAAAGCACATCCATTGAACATTCCAATGGAAGTTCGTTTCACCGGATGTAAAGAAAGATATATTTCGACCTCTAGATGATAATGAAGAACTTCTTGGTCCGAAGTACCATATCTTAGTGCAATTGGTGCACTTATGTATCTAGCTAATAACACAAGACCAGATATTGCATTTTCAAAGAAATTTATTAGCTAGATATAGTTCATGTCCTACAAAAAGACATTGGAACTCATGTCCTACAAAAAGACATTGGAACGGAGTTAAACATGTACTCGATATCTTCGAGGGCGATTGATATGGGTTTATTTTATTCTAACAAATCTAGCTTTGATCTAGTTGGTTATGCAGATTCTCGTTATCTATCCGATCCACACAAAGCTAGATCTCGATAAAGTTATCTATTTACATGTGGAGGAACCGCTATATCATGGCGATCGATGAAAACAGACCATCACGCCACTTCTTCGAATCATCTTTGAAATTCTCGCAATTCACGAAGCAAGTCGAGAATGTGTATGGGTGAGATCAATGACACAACACATTCAGTAAGACATGTGGCTTGTCTTCGAGCAAACCCCTTCCAACAATATTATACGAAGACAACACGGCATGTATAGCTCAAGTCAAAGGAGGATATATCAAAGGAGATAGAATGAAGCATATCTCTCAGAAGCTTTTCTACACTCATGACCTTGAAGAAAATGGCGAGATCTCAAGACAAATGATTTGTTCGAGAAGGATAACTTGGCGGACATATTTACAAAACCATTACCAACTACAACATTTGAGAAATTGGTTCACGAGATTGGGATGCGAAGACTCGAGAGATCTCAAGTGATGTCATCATGAGGGAGTAAATGTATTATATAAAATAATACTTTTTTTCCTTCACTAGGGTTTTTATCCCATTGGGTTTTTCCTAATAAGGTTTTAACGAGGCATATTTTATATAAATGGGCATCTAAGGGGAGTATTGTAAATATTACACATAATAGATGCCCATGCAATGTGCCCTTCAATACTCATGCCAAATGGCAAAGCCTCCATAGCCATAGTGTCCTCCATGTGTCCATCTCTTACCAATGCTTGGTGTCCAATTGTACCAACTCACCCTTGCCAAATTGCCTATAAATAGTTGTTGTAATGGTCTTTGTAAGATACATTCATTGGTGAATTCTCTCCAATTCTCTTCATCCTCTCCCACTTTCTCTTTTAGTCTTTATTTAATTTTCCATAAATTTCCACTATCTCTTTATTTATATTATATATATATTGCCCCCACTTTTCAAACACTTGTTTTATTATTATTATTATTATTATTATTATTATTATTATATTATATTATTATTATATTAGTATTTAAATATTGGTAAAATTATAACCGGTTTCCATCATATTTTTACAACAAAATCCAATTAAAAAGATATTAATTTAAGTAAATCAATCAGACAAAGTATAGGTAAATTCGTGTGAAGAAATCAGAAGAATCAAGTAAATGAGTTCCATAATAATTGCTGTGAAGAAACCAAAGGATGTCCCAATCAAGAGTGCGTAGAAGAGAAGCTGAAAATGACCCAATTATCAAAAGCAAATGCTTGTTCCCGATAAGTATCAGCTCAGTGGTTCTGTAGGCCCTCCCCGCATTTCCTGATAGGAAAAACAAAAGCTTATTATTATTATTATTATTATTATTAATTTACTAATTTATTAGACACAAAATAAAAAATTTAAGAATGTATTAAACACTTCTAAAGTTTAGAGATTAGATAGATGTAAATTTAAAAATTTATAGACTAAATTTGATACTTAAAAAAAACAAATAATAGATTAAACTTGTAATTTTAACATTTTTTTTAGTTTGGGCAAAAGATTGAACCATCCACCTTTAGAACGGTAATTGAAACTTTATTTATTGAATTATGTTTCAATTGGCCAAAAAAAGTTAGAATCTGTTGTAAAAATAGGATGAAAATCGGGTATAATTTTACCAATATTTAAATACTAATATTATAATAATAATAATAATAATAATAATAATAATAATAATAAAAAAGAGATTGGAAATAAAAGTGGGATGGATAATATATAAGAAAATTGGAATTAAGAAATATAGAAAATGAGAAAGTGGAATAAGTTGGAGAGAATTGGCCTAGAATTTCACCAATAGTTGTTTATTTATGATCCACGAAATGCCACTATTTATAGGCAATTTGGCAAGAATGAGTTTGTACATTTGGACATTAAGCATTGGTAAAAATTGGACACATGGAGGACACTTTAGCTATGGGGTATTTGCCACTTGGCATGGGTATCAAATGGCATATGAAAGGGGCATTTAGATTACATATGTTTACAATAGAATCTTATTTGTTGATACTTTCAAACAAAGAAAAAAATATTTGTGATTTTATAGGACAACCACCTGATCCTCTGAACTCATTTACTTTAAACCATTTATTATTTATATGATTTTTATTGACCTATTCCTACGTGTCATTCCAAAGTTATTTCTTTTTTAGTTCAACACAAATATTATTTAACACATGAGATGCAATTTATTCATCGTCAAAATTTGACATACCTATCAATAAAGTTCATATTTTTCAAGTGGTATATGTAAGTTATATACCAACTACTTGTCCAAATGAGTTAATAAAATAATAATTTAATGAAATGTAAGTTTTTAGCCCAAATAAGATAGATTCAACCGACATCAAATAAAACACTTATAACCAAGTCGCCAGTTTGAATTAATCTTCTATCTTCTAATGTCTTAATAAAAAAAGAAAGGTAAGCTTTTGGTAAATAAATTCATCAAAAGATTCAAAAGTACCTAATTGAAAATTTTCATTACATTAATGGTAAACCCGAGATTTTCAAAACATTAAGGACCATTTTGTGAATTTCTTAAAAAAATTAGGGGTCATTTGGTGAGACAAATTACGGATTTCGGTAGGTCTATTCTGACCTTCGAAGTTGGTAGTGGAAGAAAACACACAAATGTGAGAGGTGGCTTATTTCCACCCATTCATTTCTCCACAATTGATGGGTTTCGTTTTCTTTAATCAAAATTGATTATTTTTCCATTTTTCTTTTCACGTTTCTGATGTGAAACGAAAATTTCGTCCTTTTGAAAAAAAACTTGCCCTCCTTATTTATTTATTTATTTTTATACCAAATAGCACTATAAAAATTATATGTCATTCCCACATCAAACTCAACTCCACATATGAATGCACCATGCTTTTTGTTTTTATATTCTATATTCTGGATCTTTATTTATTTATTGTTTCATCCTGATCATTATCCTATTTAACTATTTATGGCAATTTTCAGTAGTTGGAATCCTCTGTTCTAAATATTGTGAAATTAAAAAAAATGAATAAACTAAAATTTTAAAATTACATAATTATAAAAATTGAACTCTACAGTTAAATCAATTCAGAATTCTATAGATCGCATGTCAATGGAAAAAATTTAAGTCTATGAAAAGAAAATGCGTCGCTAGAACCCCTCTTCAAACGAAAGTAGTTTTTTCTTATTTTTCTTCCGCACAAAATATTGACTTTTTTTTTTCTTTTCCAACAACGTTACATAAGAAGTTAGATTGTAACCCGTAAGAATTAAAGAGAAGGTTTGATTTTTGAAATGATGTAAGTTTAAGAGTTTTTTTTTTTTTTTTTCTCTCCTTCCTTTTGCAATTAAAATTTCGTATGTGCAACCATAACAATTAACATAGTTAAGGGAAGATTTGTGTCATTCAGCCTTAACAATTTTAAGTTGTGAATTTTGAATTTGTGTGACTTATGATTTGAAAACTTAGATTTATAGTCTTTATGTGATTCACATGTCAATGATCTGTAAAATTATTATATAGCCTGAGAGGTGTTTATAATTTTTTTTTTAAGGTAAGAATTCCGAAGTCATATTGCCTCACTCAATGTAATTAATGGCTTGGACAAGCTTTACTTTTTTACCTAACAAAGTTTGAATTTATTTGAATCAAATTACAAAGTTAGGCCCTAAATTTTAAGGGACTAATTGGGTTGTTTAATAAATTATAATAACATACGTTATAGTAGTTTATTGAATCATATAATATTGTTTAAAATGCAGTGTTAGTTATGATAATTTGTATTTAAGGTGTAGAGTATTCACATATTATTATATCTTATGTCTCAAACAACTTCTAAGTTTGTGTCTAAAAGTTGTCAATAGAGCTTTGAACTTTCAATTTTACATCGAATAAATCTCTAAATATTTGTGGTAATTGGCATGTTCTTTCAACTAAGAGTCTCTAAATATCCAATAGGCCTACAAATTTTCAATTTAGTGTGTAATAAATAAGACCTTAAACTTTGTGTGGTGACATTTTTTTTATTGATGGATTTACTGTATATAAATCTTAAAGTTTGTTAGACTCAAAATTCAGTTGAATTTTGATATATCTATAAATTTTTTAAAATGTTAAATATGTTATAGATTTATTAGATACAAAATTCAAAGTTCAAAAATTTATTTAATTTAACTTATCCAAAAAATATATATATATTTGACACCTTTAAAGTTTAGATGTTGTTGTTGCCAAATTTCGGACAGGAGAATGCACCTGACCTCCACGTGACATCACGACGGTAAATTTGTAATTCTTAGGGGAAGAACGCAGCCTGCAAGACAAGGAAAACCTGGATACCGGTGTGGTGTAGGCCACACAAGCTCCGATGCCTAAGTCAGTGAGGATCTTAGAGAGAATTATAGAGAAGTCTTTGTAATATGATGACCAGAATTTTTCTTACCCCTCTCTCCCCCGGGAGAGATTAAATAGTTTCCCCCCTCGCGTTCTTCCGTGGCCTCTTGGGTAAAGGAGAGATCGTGGGGAAGTTGAATATGGGCTTTCGGGCCTTTTCCAGTCGCTGCGAGACCTGGAGATCAAACTTGTAGCTGGTCGGCCTCGGCCTTGGCCGAGGCTGACCATTGGTTTGGGCCAAAACCCAAACCCAAGCCCATGCTTTGTGTCATAGGGCTTGGATAAAGCTCAAACAGAAGAGCTTTACCCTGGTCGGCCTCGGCCCATGCCGAGGCCGACCACGCGCTTGGGCCAAAGCCCGAGCGCGTCTTCTCGCTCCGTCTCTTCTCGGTTCTAGGTCCTTTGTGGGGTTTCTTGGCCTATTGAGAAAAGGAAAAGGTCGGGAGAAGGCTGGAAACAAGCTTTATGGGGGAGTGTGAGATTGAAGCAAGGCCCGGGATATGACCTGGATCAGTCGGCCTCGGCCTCGTCAGAGGTCGACCACTGTTTGGGCTTAAGCCTAAGCCTTAACTTCTTTCTTGGAGTGTTGGGCGAGGTAGAGCCTAAATGGGAAGGTCTACCCTAGTCGGGCTCCGCTATGCCGAGGCCGACCACGCGCTTGGATCGAAGCCCAAGCACGCCCGCTCGTCTTGTTTCGCCTTGGTTCGGTCCCTCTCCGATTTCAACCTGCTGTTTGACCTCGATTGGGCGCTTTACTGTCTCGACTTCTACGCCTTGGTCATTTGACTGCCCATTCTCGTTAGTCCCATTTTAACCCATAACAGATGTTGATTAGGCACAAATTTAAAAATTTAGACACTTTTTAAAGTTTAACAATTTATCAATTACAAACTTCATGCTAAATCTATAATTTAAGTTTCATTTGATAACTATTTGGTTTTCAATTTTTAGTTTTTTAAAAATTAAGCTTAAAAATATTACTTCATTTTCTTATCTAGCTACTTTGTGCATGTGTTTTCAAAAACCAGATTAAGTTTTGAAATCTAAAAAAATAGTTTTCAAAAACATGTTTTTGTTTTTGAAATTTGGTTAGAAACTTAAATTTGAAAATCATAAGAGAAATTGTGGAAAAGAATTATAATTTTCAAAAATATCGGGACTTAACCATTTATTTTCTCATTTTTTATTCTACAAGTCAATTTGTGGGACAATGGCACGATCCATTACAAGGCGATGAAGATAAACAACAAAAAAGGATAAAGAAAAAGGAAAAAGAAAACCTCAAAACTTATTCTTCTCACAGCAGTTAGCTTTTACTCTTTAAGGACCAATGAGTCGTTATCATGGCAGCTTGCATCTTATATTTCTTTAATCTTTTTTAGTTGTTTTCTTTCTTTTGTGAAAGTTAACCACGTTGATTCCTTTTCTTCTTAGCCTTTTTAGTCTCATTTTCACACTCTTTTTGTCGATTGCTTAGAAGTTTCTTCTTTGATTTTTACTCACATATTACGTTCGTACTACTAGAAACTCCCTTTCTCTGTGATCTAGAATATTCTCTATACTTTTTTATCCAAGAAAAACAAATCACCTTATTAATTAAATTAAATTTTAATGGAAATATTAATAAAGTTTTGCTCATAACCTCCAAAATGTATACACTAAGAATCCCGATAAATTTTTCTTTGAAAATGATATCATTAATCAAAATAGAAAGAACTAGTAAAAGATAGAATTAGACGTTTGTATATTATGGTGATAAAAAAATTAAACTTTTATTTTATTTTTGGATTACTTTTTGTCGGTCATATTATACATATTCAAGGATAAATTTTGAATTTTTTTTCAAAAAATATATAGATGTACTTTGATTTTAAAAATGTTGTTGAGTTTATTTTGGAATAGAGAATTTAAAAAAAAAAAATCTTTACGTTTGCTTGAACAAACGTTCTTTCTTTTTTGTTGCTTCAACTACGAATTTTATTGGCTAAACGTGTGGAGTTCTTAATTTTTTTTTTCCTTCGTACTATCAATTTATTTAAACACATTTGAAGAAATAGGTCAGCAACTTGAAAATCAAGTTTTCTTTCTTAAAAGAAATTTACATATCGATATTTATAATATACAATAATACAAAATATTCTATTTTAGAATTTGTGAAAAATGGTCGATGGACTTTTAGCACGTACCCCATCAATAATTTTAGCCATATTTAAAGTTCACAACAGATACCAACATTTTTAAATTCCAGAGTTAATTTTTAACCTGAAATTTCTTTCTAAAAGGTTGTCACTTGTCATTATTGTGCTGATTGGACCTAGAAATGCAAGCCCATAAATAGGCCCATTTAATATTAAGTGGACCCTGGAAGTCTCTGCCCATGGCCCATCTTGAAGACTATTTCATAGTTCATTGGATCATTTATTGAAGCAAGCCTGTTTTTTCAGTTCACCCGGAGATGGGGTGTGCAATGACAGTAAGCTTGAATTTTCCAAAGATTTTAGATCCTACTTTTTATTCAACTCCTCCATACTCATTTTTCTCTAAAATCCCCCTTAAATATGAAAAAAAAAAATAGCAAAAATGTAGTTATACCCCATATTTGACATAGTAGGTCAGTCTTAACATTCCATTCTTGATTTTCTCATGTAATTGGTGAAATCAATATATCATTAAGCTTTTTAATTCATGATTTTTATCTCATTGAATGTTGTTTTGAGTTTAATATTTTTTGGGAGAAGATACTTTTTAGTTCATGAAATTTAGAGTTGGTAACATTTAGGTAGTTAACTTTTTAAACTCGACATTTTTTAGTCAATGTCGTCGATTTTTCGTCAGCTAATGAAAAGCTAACGTGACACTTGTTTTTTTATCGAAAATTGTTTTGTATTTAACAAAAAAACAAAATATTTTATCAACTTTTAAAATAAAAATAAAACTTTTAATTTTAGAAAGATTTGTTTCTCTCTCTTATTTTTCCTTTCTCCTCCCCTCCATGGTTGCTATTGGTGGCCGCTTCCTTCTTTCTTTTTCTTCTTCTTCCTTCTTTTATCTTCATGAGCTCCAAATGAAATTTCAAGGATTAAAATATTGAGTTTAAAAATTCAAGTGGTAAATATTACCAAGTTCAAACCTTAGAAATTAAATTTTTTTTTTTTTTTTGTCTACTTAATTATGGGTGCAACCCACTCCAACACGGTTTAAAAAAAAAATTATGAAGTCGGTTGCTCAAAATTTGGGTGCATGGGGTGGGAAAATTCATGCTGCTCAATGTGGTATACCTATTATGTTGACAATTGACATGCGTGTTTCAAAAAAGTTTCTATAATTATTTTAGAAGCTTGTGTTATCTACCTATCCATCACACTTTTTTTTTAAAATACACACAAGTGTGTCACGGCTAGGAGGTTGCATTATATTTAGGTGCTATTTCTATCAATAGCATCTATTCACTCAAACATAATTCAATAAAAAAAACATAAAGATTCGAATCTCCACTTCTCCCTCTGGTTGAACTAAACTAAAAATCAATAAGTTGAATTTAGCTGCACTCAGTTCAATCAAATGAAAGTTATTGCACACAAGAACAAGAATAAAACAATTTTCAAAGAGACAAATAAAAAGTATATTACATATATATATATGCAATTTTTCCAATTCTCAAACATTAATAGCAGAACAAGAGACTCTAATTTCTCCTTCATCCCCACTTTTAACTCCAACACTGCTAAGTTTCAAGAACGATTGAGCCCAGTTCTCAAAAAACCCAATCTGATCCCTGGCAAAGCTCTCCACCTGAGCCCTGGTCCGGCCGTCGCTAATCAGCACGGAATCCGACTGAAACAGTCCTTTGTGCGACAGAATGTTTTTGTAGTACTGATTGTCGAAGACAAACGCCGTTGTCGGATCGTTGTCGACGGTGACGGCAGGGGCGGCGCCGGCGGGGCACCGCCGCACAAGCTCGTCGGCGTAAGCGCCGTCGAGAGAGGAGTCGATGAGGGTTAGTTGGCCGTTTGGGCCTCTTCTGAAGCGGTCACTAAAGGCGCTGCAGTGGGCCGTTCCGATGGTGTGGGCCCCGGAGAGGATGACGAGATCGTCCGCCGACAGCCCTTTTGATGAGAAGAGATTCATCATTTGGTTGACTGAAAAGCTTGTGTCGACGATGTTTGGTCGGACGTTTGTCGCCGTCGAGATCTTTCCGTCTCGCCGGCCGGTCGGGACTTGGACGGAGGGCCCGCCGGCCTGTGCCAAGTATCAAATGAATAAATAACAAGGCGATTTGAAAATGGTTTTAAAATAAGTATTTTTGGGCTTTTAGCACAAGTGAGATTCATTTTCGAAAAATAATGTTTCGAAATGAAACTTGTTTTTAGGTTAAAAAAAAATGAAACTTGTTTTTAGCACTCCTCTTGAATAAAACTATTTCAATGTTTAGTTTAAAAGCATTTTGTGTGTTTTTTAATTGGAATTTTCAAGCTAAAAAAGTTTAAAAATATATACTTGAATTGGTTAAAACCAATTTTTGTCGTTTTCAAACAAGCAATGCCATTTTTTTTTTAAAGAATTGTTTTGCATAATTCATTTTCTTTGATTTTTTTATTGTACATTTTCAGAAGTGCTATTGCTACATGTACAACAAGCACTTAAATCAAACACGTATAATGGCTTTATGCGGAGCATTCAAGTTCTTTTGATTTTTCTTTAATGCAAATTTAAATCACTTCTAAGGCCATTTAAAAGGTGATTTTGAAATAATTAAAAATCAATTTTGTTAAGTTCAAAATTATTTTAAATCATTCAAATTTTAGATGGCATGAAAATCATGTTTAAAAGCATAAAATCAAAATATTTAATTGATTTTGAATTATTTAAGACATGTTTACCATTTAAAAATTAATTTCAACTATTCTCTGAGGGTGGGAGTCATCTTTTACTAGTTTAGTTCATGAAATTTTAGGTTTGTGTCTATATGATATATAAACTTTGAAAAGTGTAGGTCCACCTAGGTTATTTAGCTTTAACAAGTTTTTAACATGTCAAACTTTTAATTTTGTGTCAAATAAGTCCCTTAGGTCGTTGACATATTCAAAAAAAAATTAGATTCATGAATTTACTATATACAAAATTGAAAGTTATCAAATTAGACATAAAATTCAACTTTTATATCTAGTAGTTTAATTAATCTTTTAAAATTTTAAATATGTAAAAAATTTATTAGACATAAAAATGAAAGTCCATAGACTCACTTGGTAAAGTTCTGAATAAAATAAATATAAACTTGAAAGGTTAGATACTAAATTTGAAAGGTAAAATTATATACATATAATATTTTGAGAGTAAGATGAAATAATAATAACAATAATAAAAGAAAAAAGAAAAAAAATCACAAATATAGTTAAAGAAAGTTTTTAAGGGACGAAGAACTCACGAATTCAACGGCATCTCTGGCGGCCAAAACGACAATGTCGGCACAGGAAACAGTTCCAGGACAGAAAAACTCGAGGGCTCTTTTAGCTGAATCGATCACTTCAAATCCTCCAAGTGACCTGTTTGCCGGATCCGTTCTTTCTGTTCCGTTTCCTTGGACCAATACAGAAGCGTCACAGCCCTGGCAGGTTTCACATTTTACAACACTGTCAATCCGAAAAAAATATCTATATTATGGAAAAGAAAATCAGTACTCCATTGTCATAAAAAATACTAAGATGTAATTTTCAAGAAGAAATTAAGCTCTCCTTAAAACTAAATTAAGAAATCAGACGCAAATTAAATGATAAAATCATAAAATTCATTCAATTTAATACAGAAACTATTTTATTGATTTATTCACTATTAAAACCTGCCACCAAGATATGAAATCAATAACATGCAAAAAAGCAACTTAACTTTAATAATAATCCAGCTAAAAAGTAGCATCAAACATGGAAGGCCAGAAAATTAGTACCCTACCCACAACAATAATATAACGTTGTCAATTAATCAAAAAGTGAAAACTTAACAACTTGGTGTATTAATTTAAGTTCGGGATTGGATCGGGATAAGAGATGAAAATTTAAGTTTAGGTTTATGAGCAAAAATACTAAGTAATATATAAAAACTAGTACAAAATGCAAATTAACCTTTAATAATTAAAGATCAACGACCAACAACGAAAAGGTTTCAACTTCAACTTCAACAAACACTAGTCTAAAGTAAACAGAAATATCAGACAAAATGGAGAAGAAAATGCGTTGTCGTTTTGTCAAAACAACTGACCTCAACAAAACAGTCATGGAACAGCAACCGGAGGAGCTTGCCGGGGACGGAGGGGTCCTGGGAGGAAGCCGATCTGACGGTGTTCCTTACTATAAACTCTGCCGCGGGACACGTGGCAGCATAGAAACCGAACGATAAGGCCGCCGTGGACGCCGGAACAAATAAAACCAGAAGAAGGAAAAACTTGCATATCTTCCCATACGACGCCGTTTTCGCCATGAATAAAATGGTATGTCGTATTATCAGTGAAGCCAAGTGGGCATAAAATTAGTGTGCTGGGTGGAGTGGCGGTGGTTTGGTCTTCGCTTAGCATTATAAGGAAACAGAGTAAAAGAGAAAAAGAAATTAAAGAGAAAATTCATTAAAAAGAAAAGAAAAGAAAAAAAGGAATTAAAGAGAAAGGAGGCAAATGTATTGTAGTGTTATTTAAAGCAGCATTGAAGAAGTTGGGTGGTGGCAGAGTGTTAATAAAAGTCACACGTCTTTGAAGAGACATGTTTTGGCCTTAACGCAAAGCATTTACTCCTCAGCGAATCCTTCATATTTCGCCGCCCATGGGAAACTTAAGCCCTATTTATGGCTCTTTATTCTTTTTTTTTTTAAGTTATTGGTTTCATGTGCTTAGCTATAAGCCTATATGCCAGCCTAATCATGTATGACCAAATGTGGTTTGAACATCTGTTTTGGATTTGGATTGTTTTTTATTCCAAATCCATAATCATGTATGATCAAATGTGTTCAAAACCTTTGATTTTGAAGCACAACCTCATGATTTACAACAGTGCAACCTATGAGTTTGTTACATGTTTTCTTATTTTATTTGTTATCTTTCATTTTCGGTGATTACTTGAACAACAATTTCGGGTGGCAACTCCAACAACTACATCGGTGACCCCATTATAACTAATGGCTACCTCCAATAACAACACCGCGACCCGACCATTACTGACAATTACCTCCGGCGATAACTCCGACGACCACTACACGGTGACCCGCCATCACGACGACTAACTCGACGACTACACCGGCGACCCTGCGATGGCGACTACCTCGGCGACCACACACCGACGACACTTTGCCATCTGCGACGACTACCTCCAGCGACAACTCCGACGACCATACCGATGACCCCCGACCACCGCTGACGACTACCTCCGACGAAAATTTCGATGACCACGGCGCTGACGACTACCTCCGACAACAACTTCGACGCCCATACCGACGACCCCAATCACCGCTGACGACTACCTCCGATGGCAACTCCGACGACCATACCGATGACCCCGACCACCGCTGACGACTACCTCCGACAACCCCAACCACCGCTGACGACTACCTCCGATGGCAACTCCGACGACCCCTGCCACTGATGACGACTACCTCCAACGACCATACCGATGACCCCGACCACTGCTGACGACTACCTCCGACGACCACACCAGCGACCCCAACCACCGCTAATGACTACCTTCGACGACAACTCTAATGACTACATCGACGACCTAACCACTACTAACGACTACTTTCGATAACCACTCAAGAGACTTGTATACGCCTACCCCAACAACCCGATCACTCGAGCAATCAATTACACGTAACTTGTGCGCAATCACCATTTTTCTTATTATAGTTCCAAAAATAGGTTTTTGGATACTCCGTAGAATAAAATTTAAAATTTTCTAATCACATAAATAGACTTCCAAATTTTTAATTTCTAAAATAGAATTCCAAAAATAAATTTTGAATACTTTATAAAATATAGTTTCAAATTACCTAATTTATTAAATAGACTTCCAATTTTTTTAATTTTAAAGTATAATTTCAAAAAATAGTTTTCAGAATATTATGTGACGTGAAATAGAGTTTTTAATTCCCTAATTTCTTAAATAACCTTCTATTTTTTTAATTTCTAAAATAGAGTTCCAAAAATACTTTTCTAAATATTTCTTGAAATGTAACTTTAAATCCCTAATTTGTTAAATGGATTTTCAATTTTTTAATTTCTAAAATAGAGTTCCAAAAATACTTTTTCGAAATATTTTGTGAAATAGAGTTTTAAATTCCCTAATTTCTTATGTTATACAAGGGTTTGTACAGTTGACAAAACATCCACTAAAAAATAAGAGAACAAAACAGTCAAAGAAAAAAAGAAAAAAAATAGCATAAACCCAAGATTCATAACACTGCACCCAAAGACTGTTTTCTTATTCTCGAAACACTGCACCCCAAACACAACTTTCTAATTCGCAAGTTTGAGAATCCCAGAACAAACCCCATTGGGTTTTGATTCTCAGGGTTTTAATTCCAAGACAGTGGGCCAAACAACCCCATATGTTTTTTTTTTAAATGTCATTTTTAAATCATGTTTTTGAATGAAAAATACATGCCTACATGTATTTCTGTCCCTCGTGCTTACAAATTTAATAAATAATTTTTTAGATTTGTGTTTATTTAATCAAAGTATGGTTTTCTAAAATCCTCTTAGATAACTATTTTGTTTTTTGTTTTTTAAAACTAAGTCTAAAAATATTACTTCCACTTGTGAGTTTTTATGTTTTCTTATTTTTTTTTTATTAAGGTTTTCAAAAACCAAGTTAAGTTTTGAAAACTAAAAAAATAGTTTTTCAAAAACATGTTTTTGTTTTTGAAATGTAGCTAGAAAATCAAATGGTTGCTCAAGAAAAATGAAAATCATTATAGAAAAAATTAAAAGAAATTGTTAACAACAAAAAAACAAACATGATTTTTAAAAACCAACACCTAAAAACTAAATGATTGTCAAATGGGGTCGAAACTTTCAAATTGATGTGTTTCTGTGAAAATTTTGTGTTAATTTTATAAACAACTTAGAAGTCTAGGACTAAGCTCAGGGGTCGATTTAAGAAGGGTTTAGAGGGGGCTCGGACCCCTCTAAACTTTTGAAAAGCTTAGTTTGTATATATAAAATGTTATATTAATTTTTGAAAGTTTATCTTAGTTTAGTGTGGCAAGCAGGGACGGATTTATCATGGGTTCATGGGGGCTCGTGCCCCCTTTTTTCAATGTCATATTCAAGCTCTGCTCGATACAAATTCTGGATCCGCCACTGGTGGCAAGTCCTATTACCTATGAGTTCTTGATTATGAGTCATACTTGGTAGTTGTGCTATACTCTTATCCACAAAAGATTTTTATTTTTTCCTTTTTAAAATTATTTCAGACGAAAGATTTTTACTGGTATACTCATGATTTATTCATTTTATTGCTTATGTGGGAATTTGGTTTAACTCCTAACATTTATAGCAGGTTAACGGTAAGGAGAATGCTAGACACTTGTACCAATTGGTGTGTAGACAAAAGTACCCTAATTTTCATATATATGTATATATATAATTTGGTTATTTTTGCAAGAAGATTGGGTAAATTATCAAATTTTTTTGTTCGACTTCTTAAAATTTTTTGTTAATGGATTGTGTTTGGTTTTGACTTCTCATTTAATTAATTCTAATTGAATGACAATTTTCCTAGTGATGTATTTTGTTTATCTGTACAAAAAGGTGTCATTATTTTCCTTAAACTTTATAAAGACTAAAGAGAGACAATTAAGTGATATATATAAATAAAGTGTGAAACTCACAAAAATTATTTGGACACATTCGGTATTTTTGACTTTTTGAAATACTTAATTATACTTAAGTACCAAATTAAAACTAATCACATGACAAATTATAGCCATCAAAGTATTAATTTTAATGTAAAATACACACAGGCTAGTAACTAAAATTGAACATTTTGGACTCATAGAAATCAATGTGTAATAAAATATTAACTTCATGGACTAAATATATTTTAAAAAAAAAAAAAAAGTATTAAGGTATGATGCTAAATATAGACATAATTCATATATAAAGGTAGTTGTTTTTTTTATATACATAAATGATATACCAAATAGACTCAATGTTTTTTTTTTCCCATGAAACAAAATAGACTCCATGTTGAAAATATATGGAAGAAATATGTAATTTGCTATAAATTTTCAAACTTTGATCTATATATACTATGTGCAACTCAATAGTTAGGTACCTATTTTTATTTTATTAAAGGATTCTACCTTTTTTTCATAAATTCTCCATCGCATAGGCACAACTCGCTCGTGTCCCGAACATGCTTCTTCTTCATGCTCCTTCGTCTTAATTTCTATTGGTCGTTCAAATTAATCGCCGCCAAAAACAGCTTCGCATGTGCGGGGAGGTCGCCGACTCGCCTGTCTCAGATGCCTAAGGTATAAAGGAGAAAATGAAAAGCCTAAGGTATAAAGGAGAAAATGAAAAAAAAGTAAAATAAAGTGGCCCATGCAGGTTTCGAACCTGCGACCTTCGCGTTATTAGCACGACGCTCTAACCAACTGAGCTAATAGGCCAGTACAAACGAAAGCCTCAATAAATAATACAAATCTATCTTTATTAATTGATAAATAATTTTCCAATTTTTAACTCTCAGCCACGCTTATCATTTTCCAAACCCATCGATAATTGTACGTTTATTTCCTTTAAATATTTTTTAAGAAAAGGGTTCAAGAATTGTAAACTCTATGTTAAATTATACAAAGGGGGGCCTGTATTAATATATAATTAATTAGTCTATAATATTATTCATGTAAATTGATTTTTTATGTCAAATTTAGTACATGTTTGAGAATAATTTTAGAAATATTGATTTTAGTGCAATTGATTTGTCATATAATCATCTTCATGTTTGGTTCTACACTTTTAATAGTGATTTTCATACAGTGATTTTTAAAAGACATATATATTTGGAAAACGACTTTAACATAAAGTATTTTAAGCTAAGTGATTTAATTATAATTATCTTGTTTAAAAGTATTTAGTTATGTTGTTGTCAAATTTTGGACAGGAGAATGCACCTAACCTCCACGTGACAACGACGGTAAATTTGTAATTCTTGGGGGAAGAACGCAACCTGCAAGACAAGAAAAACCTGGACACCGGTGTGGTGTAGGCCACACCGACTCCGATGCTTAAGTAAGAGAAAGTTTCAAGAGAATTTTAGAGTTGTAGGTAATTTTTGATGGTCGGAATGAACTTACCTCTCTCTCCCTAGGAGAGATTAAATAATTTCCCCCTGGCGTTCTTCCGTGGCCTCTTGGGTAAAGGAGAGATCGTGGGGAAGTTGAATATGGGCTTTCAGACCTTTTTGAGTCGTTGCGAGACCTGGAGATCAAACTTGTAGCTGGTCGGCCTCGGCCTTGGCCGAGGCTAACCACTGGTTTGGGCCAAAACCCAAACCTAAGCTCATGCTTTGTGTCATAGGGCTTGGATAGAGCTCAAACGGAGGAGCTTTACCCTGGTCGGCCTCGGCCCATGCTGAGGCCGACGCTTGCTCGTTCCGTCTCTTCTCGGTTTTTGGGTCCTCTGCGGGGTTTCTTGGCCTATTGAGAAAAGGAAAGGTCGGGAGAGGGTTGGAAACAAGCCTATGGGTCGCGTGAGATTGAAGCAAGGCCCATGATATGACCTTGGATCTGGTCGGCCTCGGCCTCGTCCGAGGCTGACCACGGGCTTGGGCTTAAGCCCAAGCCTTGACTTCTTTCTTGGGGTGTTGGGTGAGGGTAGAGCCCAAATGGGAGGGTTCTATCCTGGTCGGCCTCGGCCTGCCGAGGCCAACCACGCGCTTGGGTTGAAACCCGAGCACGCCCGCTCATCTTGTTTCGCCTTGGTTCGGTCCCTCTTCGATTTCAGCCTGTTTTGACCTCGTATTGGGCTTCTTATTCTGTTTGACTCTATGCCTTGGTCATTTGACTGCCCATTCTCGTTGGTCCAATTTTAACCCATAACATTAGCCCCCACTCCCTAGTTAAGATTTGAGATTTGGAGCTTGCGAGTTAATAGCATGAAGCCTGACTTAGGAGTAGCCTACTGAACTTCATATTCAGTCTCATAAAATGTCAATTTCCCTGTTATTGAATTTGGAATTTTAGGTTCTCGTCACGCTTATTCTGCGTTTCGATTTGCCTAGTTCCTTAGTCAAATTTCCTCGGAGTCATTTCAAACATTTCGAGGGTTGCCTCGAATTCTCTCTAGTTATTGTTGTCCATCCTTACGAGGATATTCAGTCTCCTGGAGTGCCAATTTCTTCGGTACTCAATTTGGAATTTTAGGTTCTCGTCACGCTTATTCTGCGTTTCGATTTTCCTAGTTCCCTTAGTCAAATTTCCTTGGAGTCATTTCAAACATTTCGAGGGTTGCCTCGAATTCTCTCTAGTTATTGTTGTCCATCATAATGAGGATATTCAGTCTCCTAGAGTGCCAATTTCTCCGATATTTAATACAAATGTCAGGATCTCGTCACGCTTAATTTGCGTTTTCGATTCTCCTAGTAAGGTTTATTTAGAGTCATTTTAGACATTTCGAGAGTTGCCTCGAATTTTCCCCAGTTTCTTCTATCCATCCTTATGAGGATATTCAGTCTACTAGGGGGTCAATTTCTCCGTTATTCAATGGGATTCTAGGTCAGTCGTCATGCTTATTATGCATTCCGGATGTTCCCTTTTCCCTTAGATCATCCCAAGATTGCTTCTCTTGGGGGTTTATGCTCTCATCCGGATTCACGACTTGTGTCGTACTCCAGTGATTTTACATACTTGAGGTTGTTCTCAGATTTAAGCGGGATTGTTGCTAACCCCTACGAGGATTATTTTGGACTTCTTGTCCCCTCGTAGGAGAAAAATTTTGTCATCCAACAATCGTGTTGCTTCACATCGAGCTTACCTCAGACCATGAGAGAAGAAAAATAGAAATTGAAGAATTGAAGTGGGAGGTTGGGGTCTGCTCGGCCTCGACCAGGTTGGCCTCGGCTTCGGTCGGGTCGGCTCGGGTTCGACCAAGTTGCCTTCGGCCTCGGTCAGGTCGGCTCGGCCTCAGCTTATTCTAGTCGTCCTCGGCTTCGGTTAGGTCAGCTCGAGCTCGACTAGGTTGACCTTGACCTCGGTCAGGTCGGCTCGACCTCGGCTTATTCTGGTCGTCCTCGGCCGGTCTGGTCGGCCTCGGTCGGCCTGGTCGTCCTCGACTGGTTTGGTCAACTTCAACCGGTGTGGTCGTCTTTGGTCGGCTGCGGTTAGCCTCTCGGCCGACTCGGCGCCTAAAACCTTGCGACGCGTCGTTTTGTCAACTGTGAACAAGTTATCATCAGCCTCTGCATCTTATTTTTGTGATCTTGGAATTTTCTCGCCAATCACTGATCTCGCTTCTTAATTTTCTCGCTTTTCGGACTTAGCTCGGATTTTTAGGGTGCTCAGTTAATTAATCAAGTCCTTCTTACGGACCTAACTAATTTTCTGGGCGTGTTCAATGGGGACCCATCGTGAGATTTTTCTCAGATTTTTGGGTTGCCAAGATCAGTTAACCGAACCCTTTTATGGTCCAATCAACCTTCTGGGTCGCTTCCTCTACACCTAAGTGCTCAAGAGTTTTGCATGTTTCGTGCTTCGTTCGCACGACATAATCTGCCGTATCTGGAGTAGGCTCCATATTTTGACTTTAATTCTGATGATCGATCTTGTCTTCCTCGTTTTTTCTTGTGATTGAATGCTGGAAAAAGCTCAACTATAACCACGAGAGTATGTTCCAATGACAGTGGTTAGCCTCGACCAGGATGGTCAGCCTCGGCCAAGGTGGTCGGCCTCGGCTAAAGGGGTGGTAATCCTCGGCCGATGGTGGTTGACCTCAACCATATAAGGTCAGCCTCGGCCAAGGTGGTCGGCTTCGACTAACGAGGTGGTCGGCCTCGGCCATATGAGGTCGGCCTCGGCGACATGAGTTCAACCTTGACCATGTGATTAGTCTCATTTTTTCAGCCCCCTATCTCGTTTGTTTTTTCTAGCTCATGATTATGTTGCTTCTATTCTCCAGATATCTAGTATGGTCGACCTCGGCCTGTGGTGGTCGGCCTCGGCCTCTCCTTGTCGACCTCGACTCTGCTAGAATTGATCTTTTAGTCTTGTCATGTATGGGTCTGTGGTGGTCGGCCTTGGCCTCTCCTTGTCGACCTCGACTCTGCTAGAATTGATCTTTTAGGTTTGTAATGTATGCCTTCCATTTTTTGTTTGCTAGAGATGCATATCTCCTATATAACTTTTACTTTTTTGTTCAACAGAGAGACATATTTCCTATGTAGCTTCTGCCTTTTGTTTAAGAGAGAGGCATATCTCCTATGTAGCTTCTGCTTTTTGTTCAACAGAGAGGCATATCTCCTATGTAGCTTCTGCTTTTTGTTCAACAGAGAGGCATATCTCCAATGTAGCCCCCTACTCAAGTGAGAGTTTTTGTTGAACTCATGCTTGAGTGACACCACTTGTAGCTTGAAGAAGATAAGTCTATTGCTAATAGAACTTCAATCTAACATGAATTGATGGAATCAACCTTAAGGAAATATAAGCAAAAATAAGCCCCCTACCAAAGGAGAATATTGAGTGTAGGAAGGTCTATTTTGCTTGAGTACAAATTTATTATCATAACTTGTATCAATCAACTAAAATTAAGTAATGACTAACCTAGTCTATAACATGATACTTTTGAAATTGAATTTAAATAATCTAAACTCTAACGAATATAAATTGATCAAAAACAAAAAGATAAACTATTTTTATAAGAAGATTGAGGTTGGCCTCGACCTCGACCTTTGCCTTCAATGAGGTCTTGACCTTTTTTGGGCATGCAGATTAGTGTATTCCCTCAAGAAACCATTTCGAATTAAAGTCTCAATTTCGTCCTTTAGCTGGAAACAGTCTCGAGTCATATGACCATGATCTTCATGGTAAAGACAATATTTTTGTTTATCCCTCTTGTTTGATCCTGTTTTCATCTTTTCAGGTAGCTTCAATAAGTTTGAATGGCGTACCTCCATTAAAATATGTTCAAGGGGAATTGATGTTGGGGTGTAATTTTCGAACTTTTTGGACGGGTCACCAAATTGAAGTGGTCTCTGGTTGTCTATTTTCTATCTCTTGGCTTCTTGATGTAATGTTTCACTTGATCTTTTTTCAAGCAAATCAGTCTTCTTCTTCGTATGAAGTAATTCTTCTGCACGCACGTACTTTTGAGCTCGAGTGATGAGCTCTACATACGATGCAGGTTTTCTTTTTCCCAATGATCGTATGAGTCTTCGATCTCTTAGTCCATTAACTATGGCCATTGATGTTACTCCATCAGTGCAATCTTCAACGCCTAAGACTTCACTATTGAACCGAGCAATATATTCTCGCATAGTTTCTTTGGATCCTTGCTTGACGGAGAGTAGATGAGTTGTTGGTTTGCGTTGATTTCTTCCTCCTAAGAACTGTGTCACGAATGCTCGAGCCAATTCCTTGAACGAACCTATAGATCCTCTTTTTATGTTGCGAAACCAATCTCTTGCTGGTCCTTCTAGAGTGAATGAGAAGGCTCTGCATCTGATTGCGTCGTCCACTCCATGAAGCTCCATCCACGATCTTTACATATCTAGATGCACCATAGGGTCTTTGTTTCCATCATAGGGTTTGATTTTTGGAACTTTGAATGTGGGAGGTAGTTTTACATTCATGATTTCATCAGTAAAAGGTGGATATACCTGCCCTATTAAAGTTTCAATGACAAACCCTATGTCACTCACCTGGTGTAAATTACCTCGTACGTGGTCTAATTCTCTTTGAATCTTCAATAATTCTGCCTCCCATGGTGTATTGTTCGATTTACCTTTGACTCTAGAGTTGGCCTCGGCTTCAAGATCGACCTTGGTCTCAAGGTCGGCCTCGGCTTCAAGGTCAGCCTCGGCCTCGGCCACATGGTCGGCCTCGACCTCAATGTCGGCCTTGGCCTCGACCTTAGCCTCGGCCCTCTGTTGCTTTTTCCACACGATGACGCTTCTTAGATCTGTTGCTTCGATACTTGGAGAATTGCTCCCCTCGGCTTCGGCCAAGGTTCTTTGTCGCTTCTTATCCTCGATTACGCTTCTTAAATATTTTCTTTTTTCGTATTGATCAAAGGTTAGGATTTTATTTTTGCCTCGGCCTCGGCTCTGTCGCCTACCTTGACTTTTCGATCTCGTGCACATAACGAATTTTGACCCCATTTTTTCTTCAACAAGTAAGTCGACCTCAGCCACGTATTGCTCGCCCTCGGCCTCAACCTGGTCGGCCTCGCCTCGATATGAGGTCGAGGAGGCTTGTCTTCCTACAATCGTTGCAAACGACGGTCTTGATCAAAATTGCGTTTCTTCTCATTCCAGTTATTGTTTCCCAGAATTCTGCTCATATTTCGTAGGATAGACCTAAACACAAGGGTTTCCAAGCAAACGTTGTCGTTCCCCACAGACGGCGCCAACTGTTGTTGCCAAATTTTGGACAGGAGAATGCACCTGACCTCCACGTGACAACGACGGTAAATTTGTAATTCTTGGGGGAAGAACGCAGCCTTCAAGACAAGAAAAACCTGGACACCAGTGTGGTGTAGGCCACACCGACTCCGATGCTTAAGTCAGAGAAAGTTTCAAGAGAATTTTAGAGTTGTAGGGAGTTTTTGATGGTCGGAATGAACTTACCTCTCTCTCCCCTCCTGGGAGAGATTAAATCGTTTCCCCCTGGCGTTCTTTCGTGACCTCTTGAGTAAAGGAGAGATCGTGGGGAAGTTGAATATGGGCTTTCGGGCCTTTTTGAGTCGCTGCGAGGCCTGGAGATCAAACTTGTAGGTGGTCGGCCTCGGCCTGGCGAGGTCGACCAATCGTTTCAGGCAAAACCCAAACCTAAGCCCATGCTTTGTGTCATAGGGCTTGCATAGAGCTCAAACGGAGGAGCTTTACGCCGAGGCCGACCACGCGCTTGGGCGCACCCTGCCGCGTGTTCTCGCTCTCCTCTTCGGTTCGGGTCCTCGCGGGGTTTCTTGGCCTATTGAGAAAAGGAAAGGTCGGGAGAGGGTTGGAAACAAGTCTATGGGTCGCGTGAGATTGAAGCAAGACCCATGATATGACCTTGGATCTGGTCGGCCTTGGCCTCGTCCGAGGTTGACCACGGGCTTGGGCTTAAGCCCAAGCCTTGACTTCTTTCTTGGGGTGTTGGGTGAGGGTAGAGCCCAAATGGGAGGTTCTACCACAGTCGGCCTCGGCTTTATGCCGAGGCCGACCACGCCATTAGTCGAAGCAGAACACGTCCCGCTCGTCTTGTTTCGCCTTGGTTCGGTCCCTCTTCGATTTCATCTTGTTTTGACCTCGTATTGGGCTTCTTATTCTGTTTGACTCTATGCCTTGGTCATTTGACTGCCCATTCTCATTGGTCCAATTTTAACCCATAACAAGTTATAAATTATTTTAATATTTAGAGGAATAAAAATTAGAAATATGGAGGGATAAAAATTTTAAAGGAAGGAAAAAAATGAAATTTTAATAAAGAGAGTAAAATTCAAAGATAGAGATAAATAAAAAAAATTGGGCAAGATGATCAAAATTTTATGAAGAAAAACTAAAATGATGAGAAAAAAATTTTAGAGTTAGGAACAAGTAAAGCAAGAGATAAAAAAAACATTAGAGAAATTTTTTTTATAAGGATACGAAAATTATAGGGAGGAACAAAAAAAAAATTAAAAAAGAGTTAAAACCATCAGAGAGAAATGAAAGTGAAAATAAGAATAAAAAGACAAAAGGATAATAAAGTAAGATACATATTATAAAAACTTTAAAGAGAAAATTTGTCATTTTAAACAATAACAGATGAACTTAATGGTGACGGTTTTGAGAAAATTCACTTTTTTACGGAAATTTATGAATTAATATAGAAGATGATGGTTTTTACTCACCATTAAAAGTATATCATTTCCAAAAATAAAAATAATAGTTATTTTAAATTACAATCACTTGACAAAAATCACTTGGGAATCACCTCCCAAGTAATTGACCCGGAATCAATTCAAGTGATACTTATTCAATATAGCCAAACATCACATTTTTTGAAGGAAAGTGATTTTAGACATTTTAAAAGTGATTTTGGTAATTCCAAAATCACTCTTAAACATGCCTTTCATTTTGTTAGTGATATCTACCCTTAAAGTCAGAGCTATAGTAGGTCTAGAAAAGTCTCGAACATTTTTTTTTTTTTTTGGAAAAGTCGAACACCTTCTAAACTTTAGATAATATACTATTGTAGGTAATAATTTAGATATATAGTCAAAATTGGATTATGTTACACGGGTGGCCATACTCCCAAAGCCCTCTCTTACATTTGTGGGTGTCTAAGTTTGATTCTTGGGAAATTGTAAAAATTGGACCTTTCAAATTTAGTTTTTTTTTTTTTTTTTTTTTTTAGAAAAACCTCTTTTGTATAAAGTTGTTTTTTTTTGGACCCCTTGATGTGTGATGTAAGCAATGAAAACATTAAAGATAAAATTACTTTTATGCCCTCTTTTTTGTATTAGTTAACTTATGCATATTTTTTCTAACTCTTACTAAAATTTAATAAGATTGGTAAAATATAGATTTTCACCTAATATAAATTAATAATCAATCTAACTTTCCACGTGTTACTAAAAAAAACTTCACATGATTTTTAATTTTGTATATCAAAATTTAATGACAAGATTTTTCTTTATGTAAAAAGATTTGAAAACATTTTTATAAATTATCAAATTAATTGAAGTTTTGAAAATTTTAACAATAAATCAGTTACAATCCATTTAATTCAAATTTTGAGATTTAATTTTTTTTTTATTAAAATGATATTTAATTTTCTGTCGATTAAATTCCATATATGACAGATATATGACTCAGACTTTTTTTCGTCGCCGACCGTCTTCTCCGGCCAATATTCCGACAACCACTGTGACTCAACGACTTCCATTGTTTAGTCAGCAATGCGTGGCCTCTTCATCTTTAATTTTTAGCCCACTGGCAACTTCCTTCACTCGCTTTCTTCATTATCTCTTATTTGATAAGCTTTGCTGCAAAGAAGACTGGAGGGAGAAAAATAAGCAATAGAGAAATAATTTTGCCAGGGATTTTTTCCCGGCTAGGAAGTTCGACGGGATTTTTTTCTCTGCCAGAATTTTGCCGGAGGATTTTTTCGGCTAGGAAGTTCGGTCGGGATTTTTTCCCGGCCAGGAAGTTCGGCCAGGATTATGAAAATCCTACTTTTTTTTAATTAATAAATCTGCATAAAATATTTTTATTTTAATTATTAATCTTTTAATGCATCAGATTCACTATTTTAAAAATTCTTTTTCACAAATCTCACTTTAATAAAAAATTAAATCTCAATGATTGTAACAGATTTATGGTTAAAATTTTTAAAACCCTTATTTGAAAACTCAAATCATACCCTGATTTAATAAATTTGATAATTTATAAAAAGATTTTCAATTTTTTTAAAATAAAGAAAAATCTTATTATTAAATTTTGATATACAAAATTAAAAATCATGTGGAGTTTTTGTAGTAACACATGGAAAATTAGATTGATTATTAATTTATATTAGGAACGGGAAGAGAAGAAGTTGAACGAAAGTTAAGTCTTACTTCATTTTTTTGTATAAGGACAAAATGGTAATTTCATGTGTTAAGGGGTCCAAAAAATTCAGAATTTTAAAATGGGGTCAAAGATCCAAAACAAAAATTCAATGGGGCCAAAAATTACAATTTCCCCAAACTAGTTTAGTACAATTTTTGTCTCTCTTTTCAATATTTTCATCCTGTCCAAACGAAGCTCTTAGGTTTAAAGTGCATTTTTCTTCCCTTTTAAATACAAGAACTAAATTTAAACATTTGAAAGTACCATATTTAAAATGAAATGAAACTTAATGTATGAGACCCAAAATAATATTTTAACCTACAAAATTTTCTATTAAGCAAATTAATATCAATATATATCAAGCCTTCGACATAAAATTTTGGATCTATTAATATCCACCATATATCTTTCGAGTTGAAATAACTTTTACACACTAGCTACATATCATGTTCATTTTTGTCTAGTTGTCGTCTTAGTGGTAATCTTTCCAATGATTTTTTAAACAAATTTAACGTTCAAAATGTTAAATAAATAAATAATAAACAAAAATTAAAAAATTAAAAAAACCCTCTACAAATCTCCATATTGATATGATATTGTTAACTTTGGGCATAAACCTCGTGACTTTACTTTTGGTTTCACCCAAATTGCTTGTACTCACAACACTTTAATGGGTATAAATCTTACAATATAAATTTCTATCATATGACAATGAAAGACATTCCAATCTGTTATTAGTAACATCGTATTCATATGGTTTTCTAAGATCAAAGACGCTATAATTTAAATTTATCATTGGTCAATCAAAGCAAATATCAATATTTGTTTTCTTATATTCATAAAGGTTATAATCCCCATTCCCCAATTGCAATACTTCATTCTTAAATAAAAATCAAATCAAATCAAACAAATATATATATATATATATATATATATATAACAATTAAGCTCATATCCTAACAAATTAGGTAATGGTAAAATCTAGAATGTAATTATCTAATATCCATGGCTAAAACAACACATTTGGCATCTAAGTGATTTATTGATTTTTTATGCCTGTAAAACTTCCATTATATCTCAATGAATTTTTTCACAATGGAAACTAAAGTCATTATAAATTTTAAACTACAAATTTAAATTATTATATAATAAAAATCACAAACTTAATAGTTAAGGCATTGTTTGATAACTATTTGATTTGTGACTTTTAATTTTTCAAATTAAACTGATAAATACTACTTCCACATATGAGTTTCGATAATATTTTATCTACTTTTTACATATGTTCACAATAATTAAGCCAAATTTTAAAAACTAAAAAAATAGCTTTAAAAAATTTATATATTTTTTAGAATCTAGCTAGAAACTCAAATGCTTCATTAAGAAATATAAAAATCATTATAGAAAAGATGAAAACTATAGTCGAAATTTTGTGAAAAATAAACACAACTCAAAAAAAAAAAAAAACTGAATTATTATCATTTAAACTACATTGTCTAAATTGGTATATACTCAAATTTAAAGACTAATTTGGCAATCCAACTAACAATATAAAAAACTAATATTGAACTTAGAAACAAAGCTGGTTTGTTTTTAGAAAAAAAAAAAAAAAAAAGAAGTTGTTAAGTTAATCTTGTTGCATTATTTGAATTAGGGTTAAATTACAAAATTATTCTCAAAACGGTAAGAATGGTCCTAATAAATTTGTGAACTTTCACACTTGTTTTGTTTCTAATAAATTTATGAATTTTTTATAGGTCCATGAAACAAACACTTTTATAAATAAAAAACACACACTCACAATTCAATTATATATCTAATTTGAGTATCCCACTTCACATATTATTGAATTAAAAAAATTACAAAATAAAAAATTTAGGTTCGTATTAGATTTTTTTTAAAAAAAAATTAAACCACATATTAAAACAAAATAATTTTTTTTGAAGACCTTTTATACCCTTTTTAAAATTTAAGGATAAGAATTTATTACATGTAACATGTAAGGTAAGTGGCAACAATTTTTAAATTTCAATAATTTATTTTTTATACATCATTGAGGGAAGGGAAATAGAGAGGAAAAAAACCGACGCGTCGTTTCGTAAGCCGTGACCGTAGACGCAAAGCAATTAGAAGACGACAAGGATCAAAGTCGATCATGGCCCCGATTTTATTTCACTATCGTCCTTGTTGACAGAGTGTGTGGTTCACAAAACTGCCTCACTCTTCTAAGCATACAAATCTCCACGCTTCAACTTCAACTTAAACAATGTTCATCTTCATCCTTTTCGAAACCCTAATTCCTCAACTTTGCTCCAAATTCTACCTCCTCCATGGCTTCTCTCCGCCCATTTCTCTCCATTTCCCCTCCCTCTCATACGCCTAAGCCCACGCGCCTCTCGAATTTGCCTCTTCTTCACACTCCGTCGTGTTCCTCTTTCTCTTCGCGGTTCAAATTAGTCGCCGCCAGAAAAAGATTCGCCGTGCGCGGTGGCGCAGTTGCAGGCGCCGAAGCTACTGCTCCGATCGGCGATCAGAAGGACGATGATGATCGGACGGTCGTTTTGAGTCCGGCTACTGACGAGGAGCTCGCCGGTGGAGCTGCGGCGGAGTATGACTGGACGGAAGAGTGGTATCCGTTGTACTTGACGCGGAATGTGCCGGAGGATGCTCCTTTGGGACTCACTGTGTTCGATAAGCAGTTGGTTCTGTACCGCGATGGAACCGGCGAGCTCTGCTGCCATGAAAATAGGTGCCCTCACAGGTATTGTTAAAATTTTCCAAAAATTAGGAAAAATATAAAAAAAAAATGGCCCATGCAGGTATCGAACCTGCGACCTTCGCGTTATTAGCACGACGCTCTAACCAGCTGAGCTAATAGGCCAGTTGAAATTTTAGACACTATCATTTAATTTCATCGGATCTTTTCTTTTTCCAATTTTAGTTTCATCGATGTTTCTTTTTCCCCTCAAACATATTTTAATTAAATCTTTTTTTTTTTGTTGGGTAAAGCGATGAATCGGGGGATCATAAGCATTCAAATTAGAACTTAAAATGGATATTGTTTTGATCATTTATCGTAGTTACATTGTCTTGTTTTAGGCTAGCAAAACTCTCGGAAGGCCAATTAATCGATGGCAAACTGGAATGTCTTTACCATGGCTGGCAATTTGAAGGCGAGGGGAAATGTGTGAAAATTCCTCAGGTAATAAAGACTGACTTATTTATAGATTCCACATTCATATTGAATTCTGAGGGATATGTGGAAGAATGATCGGAGTTAGGGTGAATTTGATATGATTTTTTTGGAAGTTGGTTAAAATTAGTTTTCGAAGTTTTCATTGCCTTTAGCTAATTAATAGTTTGTTTACACTGTCAAAACATTTTTTTGAAAACTTCAAAGCGCTTAAGTACATTTTTGTTTGGTGGGTATTTTAAATTTCAGCCTATTGAGAAGCCTTTCGATGTCTTTGAACAAGGCTTAGGTTGGTATATTAAGTATACTATCTGGTAAACGCATAAGGATCACTTTCCAAAAGTCACTTAAAACCCTTTCTCCTGCACTAATTAAGTGAATCTCTTACGAGTATTTGTGTTTAGAAGTGCTTTTAAATTGACTTTAGCAAAACAATTGCTTTAGTAAAAATACTTAATAATAAACTACTTTGGTACTTGGTTCTATTATACTCTTAAAAGTTTTTTAAATTTTTTCCATAGCTCCAGCGTTTGGACCAAAAGCAATCTACTACTGCTTTTCTCGCAAAGTGCTTTTGGAAAAGTCCCAAACTTGACGATTTTGGTGAAAATTTCTTTTGGTCATGACAAATTTAACACTCACAATTTCCTTGGAATTTTTAAACTCACTTTTGATTATCTAATCGAACAATTTAAAAATTCTGAAAATTTCTTTTCATTGGCTAAAAGTACTTCTTAATCGAGTCACCCCAAACTTACCCTCTGTCAGCTAAATAAATAACATTGTATGATCTTCCATTATATGGATTGCATTAAACCCATCTAGAACTTTGCTGAGAACTTTACAATACAGCTTCCATCAGACGCCAAGATTCCTAGAGCGGCATGTCTAAGAACATACGAAGTGAGGGACTCACAGGGAGTTGTATGGGTGTGGATGTCTTTGGAAAAGCCACCAACCCTCAAAAAGATACCATGGTTCGAGAACTTCGATCGGCCCGGGTTCAGAGACATTTCGACTGTTCATGAGCTTCCTTATGATCACTCCATACTTCTTGAGAACCTTATGGATCCTGCACATATACCTATCTCCCATGACAGAACAGATTTTACTGCCAAAAGGGAAGATGCTCAGCCACTAGGATTTGAGGTTACCGAGCGTACGAATCGCGGTTTCGCTGGTCGGTGGGGTCGTGCCACAGATCAGCCATTGTCAAACTTCTTAAGGTTTGAAGCACCTTGTGTCCTTCAGAATAACAGAGAATTTCCCAACAAGAAAGGTGAGATGGATTACTTTACAGGACTTTTCCTCTGTAGACCTACAGGCCAGGGGAAGTCGATGCTTATAGTGAGATTTGGCAGTACAAGATCATCTTTCCTTTTAAAATTGCTGCCTTCATGGTTTATGCACCAAAATGCCTGCAAGGTTTTTGAGCAAGATATGGGATTTCTTTCATCCCAAAACGAGGTTCTAATGAGAGAAAAAGTGCCCACCAAGGAACTCTACCTCAACTTACGATCTTCCGATACTTGGGTTCTCGAGTATCGGCGCTGGATGGACAAGGTCGGGCACGGGATGCCATATTACTTTGGACACAGTACAATTTCGTTGCCCAAATTGCCTGCTGTTGTCGAACACGCCCCGGTGGGACTAGTTGCTGGTGTCTCAGCATCTGCTCCAGCTAAGGGGGGAATCGGAACAATGCACGCTCCAAACTTGTCGAATCGATACTTTCGACATATCATTCATTGCAGGAGTTGTAGTAATGCCATCAAATCTTTTCAAAGTTGGAAAAATGCTCTTTCTGCCATTGCCATCACATTGGTTGCATTGGCAATTTTGGTGACAGGAAGGCAATGGAAGGCCCTTATTCTATTGTCAGCAGCATTATGCTTTGGTGGAGCTTATGCTTGCTCAGCTATTGTGGCTTTAAATACAACAAATTTTATAAGAACTCACAGAAGACTGTAAGTTTTCAAAATAGGATAGTGAACGAGGAGATCAAATACTTTGTGAATTTCTGTTTGTAAATTTCCAAAGAACAGAGTGGTTGAATATATGGAGGTTCTTCAATTTCAAATATTTGTTTTTTATCATTATTTATGGCTGATTTTTAGTTCCTTCAATTGTGGCAATGAAAATGAATGCAACTGTTGAAACTACAAAATGATGATAAAATTGACACATTATCTCGATTTTGAATGTTATTCGAAGATTTTGCAAGGTCCCTAATTTTATTTTACTGGACAATAAATAATAATAAATACACTTTTGATTATAATGATTTTGTTTTTCATTTGGAGTTGAACAAATGTAAAAATTTGAATCTCTAACCTTTCAATTGATGTCATAATGTCTTAGTTGGGATAGATATATCATAAGAATATTAGGATGGGATAGATATATCATAAGAATATTAGTGTTTGTTTGGTATACAATCCGAATCCTGTTTTATATTTTCGGATTCACTGAATTCAGTGAATATGCGTTTGACATATGTGTTTTCGAAAATTGTTTTCGGATTTTGTGATCAAAATAATAGAAATTCTGAAAATAATATTTTTATGTCTTAATTATATCCAGATTCGGAATTAAAATTTTAAAATGCATAATTATATTAAATAAAAATTTTAATAAATACAACATTTCAGGTTATAAACTCAATTTACTTTTGTTAACTTAAAATATTTATAATATAATATATTATAAATTTATAA
Source organism: Trichosanthes cucumerina (assembly GCA_036507285.1). Classification (NCBI taxonomy): domain Eukaryota; kingdom Viridiplantae; phylum Streptophyta; class Magnoliopsida; order Cucurbitales; family Cucurbitaceae; genus Trichosanthes; species Trichosanthes cucumerina. The sequence continues at coordinate 100,471,658 of CM071835.1, forward strand.
TACTATATTATAAAATTATAATTCTATAAAATTTATAAAAATTATATTCATAAATTAATTAATAATGACATATATTCAATCTAATAATTAGTTTTGTAACTACAACTAATTTCATGACTATAAATATGTTGTAGTATACAATTTAAATAATTGTTTAAAATGAAATCAAATTTATAAATCTGTTACCAAACACATATTTGAAAACATAAAATACAATCATGTTTTTATTTAATCATTTATTTTCAGATTTATGTTTTCAGATTGATTACCAAACAGACTATTAATAAAACAAAAAACTTTGACACCCTCAAAATTTTCTTTTAACTCAAACTTTAAATAATGCTTAAAATATCATTTTGGTCCATGTATTATAAGTCTCATTTCATTTTAGTTTTTATGTTTTCAATAAATGTTAAAATTAATTCTTATTGTTAGTATGAAGTTAATTTTTTTTCAAAATTAATAATGATCATAATAATAAAAACTTCACTCAAGAGATATACCATATGAATACCTTTCAAAACTTTGTAGAAAAAAAATTAGTAGAGACTCAATTTGAATATCTTTAAAAACTTTAAACTAACCGTAAGATTGATTTTAAAATTTATTGAAAATCATGGTCTAAAATAGAATAAGTTACCAAAATGACATTTTAACACAGATATATTAACTAGGTGTTCAATTCAAATGTTTTTGCAATTTTGTAGCAGTGCCACTTATTTAATTTTTCAGTTTAAGAAGGCTATTTCTGCAAACCTCTGAAATATTTGAGATTAATTTAAAAAGTTAATGGGCTATTGGCCAAAATGGATAATATAACACGTGGCGCAAACTAAATGCATCCATCACATCACCCACTATTTCATTTCAAAGAAGGCAAATACATAATCCATTGGCGCGGAAGGAGCTTCAAATTAAGAGAGCGCGAAAACCCTAGCAGAGAGAGAATGGGGATCGATCATCTTCATCATCACCATCAGGCGGCCGACGGATTGACGAACTTGTTCACGAAGGCGAATCATGATCTCTCGGTGGTTCAGTACAGGCTCGAGAAGGAGTTCCAGCAAATCTATCCTGACAGCGTAAGAGCAACACGATCTTCTTCTTCTTCTTCTTCTTCTTCTCGTTTATTGAATAGAGGCACTAATTGGATTAACGAGGAAGTTCTACGGCTTGAAATGAGTGTAGAATTGTTTAAGTCTCTCTTCGTTGTTGGTATTTCGTAGTACTGGTGCCAGATCTCTGAGCTTGATGTAGAATTATTTCATTCTCCAGCGTAATAGCATCGTAGGCTCTCTATCTCTCTCTCTTTTGTCTTAATCGAGGCACTATTTGGTTTGAGGACGAAGTTCAAGATCTGGAGCTGAATTTGAACTGTTTCGTTCTCTCTTTCTTGTTACTACACTGTACTAATACAAGATCATGAGCGTAACGTAGAATTATTCAATTCTACGGCGTAGGAGCAAGTAATCAATCCTGACAGCGTAAGAGCAACATAGGTTTTCTTCTTCTTCTTCTTCTTCTTCTTTTTTTTCTTCTTCTTCTGAGTGGAGGCACTTTTTTGGTTTGAGGACATGCAAGATCTCGAGCTTAATGAAGAGTTATTTCATTATCTCTTGGCTATTAGCATTTCACAGTTGTATCACAAGATCTTGAGCTTAACGTACAATTATTTCATTCTGCTGCGTAAGAACAAGTAATCTGTCCCGACAGAGTTAAGTGCAACATGGTTCTTTTTTGAGTCAAGGTACTATTTGGTTTGAGGAGGAAGTACTAGATACTGCGCTTAATGGAGAGTTATTTCATTCTTATAGTTGAACCGCAGTACTGTTACAAGATTTTGAGCTTAGGGTAGAATTATTTCCTTCTCTCTTGCCTGTCAGTATTGTTATTCTGAGAATGGACTACGTAATTTTCTGGTTGAAGTTTTTGGAAAATTTAATCACCCGCATTGTCTCTTTGTTATCGAAATTTTGATTATAGCGAGCTTTTTGATTTTCGACAAAACATCTGATTAAAATTTGCCGTGTGTTCATTGACAATATATGAGACTGTGACAGTGAAAATGGAACAATCTTAATGACAGAGACAGAGATTTAAGTCTTTGTATGACGGTTGAGGTTAGAAATCCTCTTAGAACATGTAATGAGAACGGGACTGAAATTTATCTCGTGGTACGAAGTATACGACATCTTAGTACAAAGTTAACCACGGATTAATATAGAATTCAAACTCATTTTTTCTTCCATATTCTTTTTGGAGAAAAATGAATTTTAATCTTGTGTTGCTCAATTGGTGTTTTCCATTCAAGATTTTGTCAATTGTTTGCAGGCGAATCCAATGAAGTTAGTTTCCAGGATAAAGAAGATACGGGATGATATATCAACCTTGAAAGAACAGTGTCGTGAAGTTTTGATGGCCAAACAGGTACTTTTCCGCTTTTACTTTGTCCCGGTACTCTAGAGGAATCACACGCATTTAAACTGCTAGAGTTCATGTTTTATATTTACTGAAGTTCTTTTTCTTTCAAGAATCAGGTCTGAAACTCCATTTACTTGGATTGGATTCCATGTGATGCGTAAAAAAAAAATAAAAATGTGAAGTTTGGGAACATGATGTCTGATGACAATCCGATGAATGTATTTGGTGGATGGAAGTGTAATTTAGAATTTTTTTTATTTATAATTTAAAATCTAATGATATTTTTCATGATATAAAATTTTATTAAAAAAATCCTCTGTTTAATGTATTACACACTGAATTTAAAATTATTACTAATAAAAAAAATTATAATTTAAGTAATCAATTTTTATATTAATATCTTGATAGTTGATACTTCTTTTGTTGTTATATCCGAGGACAAATAGCGAAAAAGACATAGATAATTGGGGGAACGACTCTGACATTTGTAGTATTTATTCTTGTTCTGGGACTGAGATTGAGTGATCTCAATTCTCAATACCTATTGCTAATTCGTGCAACGATGATGTGCTGTTCAAATGCAGGATGTAATTGATAAGGCTCGGACGGTTCTGGTTGGGAACAGAAACATGCTGCAAAAAATGCAAGCATCCATGGGCATACCCTTTGTCAGCGATCTCGACGATCCTGCATTTGCGCAATTCAAGCAGGTATCCATTGTTAATGTCCCTTGGTTTGCATTTTGTGGTTAATACTAGTGCCACGCATTGAGTATTCCTTGGCCCTAAGCCTGAATTGCGTATTGCATTACTATGCTTATGCAAAGGATTGAAGCTTTTAGATTTTTGTTGGCTTATCCTCTTTTCCATACTTTTAAATCACCTTTGATAATTATTTGATTTTTAATTTTTAGTTTTTAAAAATTACGCCTATAGTTTTAAAACTTGGTAAAAAAAAGTTTTCAAAAACTTATTTTTATTTTTGGAATTTGGTTAATAATTCAAATGCTTTCTTAAAAAAGATAGTCACTGTAGAGAATTATAGAGAAATAAAAACCAAAAACCAAATGATTATCAAACATGGTTTAACTACCCTCATTTATTAACATTTAAAGGTAAGTAATTATTCAGTGTGTACCTCGTCTTTGCGTCATTTTCCACCTATCATCCAGCGTGCAATTGGAGTATTTAATACTAAACTAATACAGGAATTTTAGCAATTTTTTCCTCAAGTGCTCTATCATCTGCTTTATTGTGATCTAAAAAAAAAGGTTGAAATTTCCAAGTGGTGCGTATAGTTTTTGCACCATTTGCCAGCAAGCAACCAATATTAAATATGCAAAAGGCTTTTCTTACGAGTGAATATCCACATTGAATGGTATGTGGGTATTTCGATCTTTTGGATAAAGCTTACACAACCAAATGTCTTATCCTCTCCATGTAGAAGCGTCATGTTCTTTAATGTAGAATGCCTCTAAACCATATCCTGAATTTGTCTCCTGCAGATCATTGAAGAGTGGACAACACAAGTTCAATCGAAAATTGGTAAGGATTCTTTTCAAGCTTTCTTCAGAAATTTCTGATGCGAGTAAATTGACTGTGCTTGTTAGCAAAGGCATGTATTGTTCGTTAGTTGCTGCTTGTAAAAATTAGTATTTACAATCTAAATTTAGAACCGATTTGAATTCCAACTTTCAACCTTCCTAGTACACACAAGTCACGACCAGTTGAACCATTGCCTCTGAAAAGTTCATTAACGTTTGCGTTTGCTGCAGCGTAGAAACTAGGAAGTTTTTGTCTTCTTTCTTGTTTCACATCGATTGTGCTTTTCTTACAAAGGATGGGGACGATGAGGGGATTTTGATGGTTCGACATGTTTGGTCTAGATTTTTAGGCATCTTTGGAAGTTGTATTTAAGGATATTAATTTGATATGAATTTCGAGATTTCAATTTTATAAATATATCCATTGAATATAAGATGTCCGATATATTTAATTATCCTCAATATCAATTTTAGCCTTCAAAGAGAGGCTCTGTTGGTAAGGGCGGTCTCCTGGTCATACTGGCTTAGAGCACTTAGGGGCACAGATGCTCCATGTATAGGGGAGTAAAGTTCTAATTCTAACACCGGATTATTAAAAAAAAAAGAAATTCAAATATTAAACCTTCTAAATTTTGATTTATGGACGTTTAATGGATATTTTAATCCTTCCCTGTATAAAATATACATGCAAATTATTAGTTTGCGCTCATGCAGGGGAAGATGGCGAGGAAGATGCCGACTCTAATGACGTCAACAAGTTGCTATTCTCGGCTGTAGTGCAGGCATAATTGAGAGTTTTGAGGGCAAAATTTTCGCACGCCTCCACGTTCCAAGTATGCAGGTATCTCTCTAGCTAATCCCCTTTTCTCGCCCTGCCATCTATTGAATTCTCAATTATCGACATTTTTTTTATCAACATTGACAAATTTCTGAAGAAACCATGGAAAAAGAATCTGTAAAATTTATTTAAATTAATAAATAAACATTCATACAAAAGTTTAAATTGATACAACTATTAGTTAAGAGTTTTTATTGATATAACTCCCAAACAATGACGGATCCAGAATTTGTATCGAGGGGGGCTTGAATATGACATTGAAAAAAATATTTAAAATTGTACAAACCAAAACTTGAACCTAGGACTTGAGGGAGGTTGTTGGCATAATAACCACTATGCCCGGAGGTTTTTTTTTGCTATTTGATCTGACTTTTTCTATACATATTATTAAAGGTAAAAAATTTGAGAGAGCTCGGTAAATCTACCCCTGCTCCAAAGTTTGAAGGTATAAATTGATTTTTTTACCTAAAATATTAATATTGATCAATATTTTAATTTATAAATGTTTTAAAACAAGTACACGTATTTCGAAATTTCTTTTGCATGGTTGTATGCTTGATGTTTTCAGTAGTAACAGCTATTTTTTTTTTTCCTTTTGGAATTCTTGTATATTATCTTTAGCCATCTTTTTAACTCTTAGGCCTTATTTGATAATCATTTAATTTTTTAAAATTCATCCTATAAATTAGAGATGAGCGAAAAAAGACCGAAAATCGACTTGACCGACCGAAATCGACCGAACTGAGGCAGTCTGTTGGTTTTTGTGACTTTTTGATCGGGGTCGGTCGGTCGATTTGGGGAAAAAGGCTCAAACCCATCGAACTGACCAATTCTTTCTTTTTTAAAATAATAATAATAATAATAATTAAAAAATAAAACTATAAGCATCTTTTGAAAATATATTAAGTAATAATTATAAATTATTAATAATTAAATAAATAATATTTAAAATATATATATAAGAACCGACCAATTCGACTAGTCGTTCGATTGGTTTTGGTCAATTAAATAAAAAAAAAGGTCGGCCGAATCGACCAACTTTGTTCGGTTGGAGTTGAAACTGATCATCCGACTGATGATCACCCCTACTATAAATATTACTTCATTCTATAGGCTTTTGAAAATTATCTACTTTTTATTTATGTTTTAGAATTTAACTAAGAATTCAAATGTTTTGTTAAAAAGATGAAATTCATTGGAGAGAATGAATGAGAAAACAAGCATAATTTTTAAAAACAAAATATAGTTATCAACAGGAGCCTTAATTGTTTCATTCTTTAATAAGATATGAACTTATCCAAATGCTTTATGTGGCTGGATGATCATTTTATTTTTTTATTCTAAACTTTCATATTATATGATAACCTAAACAATTTTAATCTTTAATTTTTTAAGTACATTTTAATCATTTAGGTTCCATTTGATAATCATTTAGTCCTCATTTGGTTATTGAAAATTAAGCCTATAAATACTACTCTCATCTAAGGATTATTTGTTTTGTTATCTATTTTTTACCTATGTTTTAAAAAACCAAACCATGATTTGAAAACTAAAGCCCCGTCTGATAACTATTTATTTTTTAGCTTTTGAAAATTATTCTTGTTTTTCCACAATTCTTTTCATCATCTTTATAATGATTTTCGTCTTTCTTGAAGTACCATTTAAATTTCTAGCTAAATTTTAAAAACAAATATACGTTTTTAAAAACTACATTATTTTTAAGCTAAATTTTTAAAAACAAAAAACCTAATATTAAGAAACGACACTTCAAAAATATGATTTTGTTTTTTGAATTTGACTAAGAATTCAACTGGTTCCTTAAGGTTGGTGAAAACTATTGTAGGAAAATTGAGAGACCAGACTTAATTTTGAAAAACTTTTTTATTTTAAAAATTGCTCTCACAATTCTTTACCAATAATTTTTACCTTTCTTAATTTTTACCTTTCTTAAGAAAATGTCTGAATTCTTATTAAAAAAAAAAAAACAAAAATCAGTTTTAAATCTTGGCTTGAATTCTAAAACATTCATAAAAAGAAGATAAAAAATCAAGAAATCTAACTTTGATTTTCCAAAAAATGAAATCAAATAATCATCAAGCAATGAAATCAAATGATTATTGGAAAATATGAAATCAAATGATCATCAACCAGGTCGAATGATCTCTCATTTTTTCAAAATCTCAAATTTTATTTCTAATAACGATGAAGCTCATTAACTTTAATATTTAATTTAATGTTTCTGCCCTCTTTAAAATCTCATTTTTCTTTCATTGAATGTTTTTCCTCTTTAAATTTTTTCTGCCTTTCGTGTCTTGAAAATTCATTTCTGCCCCCTTTTTCCCTCAAATTTTCTCATTACCTATGTTCTCTATATAATTTTTTCCAACTCCAAAGCATATTTCCAAAAATTAAAAAAAAAAATCCCAACATTTTCAGCGTTTTATTTCTGAAAAATATTTTTGTAATAATAAATAAATTTTTAAAAAATCAAAAAATAAAACAAAACGATCTTCAACTAACTTTTCTTTCCCTCAACATCTCTCTGATTTTTTATTTTTCCAGAAGTTTCCTCACAGAGAAAAGAAGCAGACAGAAATCATTATTAAACATGATGTTTACTTGTAGGAAGAATAGTCAATTATAAGATTTAAATAAACAGAAAGACGTGAAGAAATATTAACAAACGTGGCATTACCAAATTGTGAGTTGACTTATGCAGGCATTTTCATGTCATTGATTTCGGAGACCAAATGAAGGTGAGCTGCGCATACTATTCGCTTGCCAAAGCTAAAGATGTCAACAAGTTGAATTAAAACCACGTATTTGTGCACTTCTTGGAAACCAAATGTAACGTCAATATAACTATTTATAGAACAGAAGAAATTTTACTAAATATTCTGAAACAATAATCATCTATATAATATACGTCAAAACCTTTGAAGCAGCAGAAAGCCTGCGACGATTACAGCTGACTGCTCAAATACAATAAAAGCTTTTAGGGAATGAACCTATTAAATTTCACTATGAATTAATATCTAAAACTGCACTAGACGCTGGTTATGAGCTAAAAAAATGTAATAAACATTTGGAATTTTGATGGAAAATAATAAGAGACAGACCTGGCAGCACCAGATCAGGCTCTGGAGTTTTTGCTCAAGTTTAGGGCAAAAGAGGGCTATTTAGAGATGGGGGGCTCTCCTAGCCACTTGGCCCGGTAACCCGTTCCCTTACAGTCGGAGCAATGCGTAGAGCCCTGGAAAATAATGCCATAATAAGCATGCTAACTTGGGGATATGTTTGCAAGTGACTTTAGCTTGCAAATTCTGGGGGAATAAAAGACAATGGATTCGAACTAAAACAGAAAGAAAAAAAAAATCCGTTGATTATCAATAAAAGATCATTTCAAACAAAAATGCTTTTGGTTTCTGAGTGTCTTTAAGGTACCGCAATTTAAAAATACCTAATAATAAATTTAAAGAAATCTTTTAATGAATTGTACTTATTCAGTTAATATCTCTAAAATTGACTAGTTGCTAAGTGTTAAAAGTAAGAGAAATTAAAAAAACAAAAAACAAAAGAACAAAAATTGGAGTGAGAGACTGCGTGGAGATCAGGGAAAGAAAGTAGGTATGAAATAGGGAAATTGGTGGGAAGAATAGAAAGTAGTGTGATTTTAAATGAATTTGCTTTCTCTATAAGCATCTTTAAAAAAATTAATGATTTAAAGTGTTTTTCATATAGCTTAGTGAGTGATTTTAAATTATCAAAAGTATCTCTCTAAAAAATATTAATAAATTAAAAAAATTTAAAAAAAAACTTGAATTAATTTATCAACTACTTTTGGGAAACGGGAGATAGATTATCCAAAAATAAAGCAAATAATCAAACATCTTCCGAACATCTAAGAAAAAATTGTAATTAATAGAATCATATTTAAATGAAGTGCAACCATACAAATTTGTTGTTTAAAGCATTTTTAAAAAATGTAAGATATAAAACCATTTTATTAAAATATTTTAAGAAATAGTGTGGTATTCCAAACACCCCTTTAGTTAAAAAAAGAAGTGAGTTTAGGAAATTAGGGATAGGAAGCGTATAGAGAGAACAGTGAGAGAAAGCAGGAAAATGAATTTGTAGAGTGATGAGTGAGAGAAGCGCAAAGAGTGTATATATATATAGCGAGAAGCAGAAGGAAAGTGTGCAATGAAAGATCAAGGATAAAACATTTGGGACAAAAATAGAAGCACAAATTTTGTTTTTCCCCCAGAAGGAGCACAAACTAATTCCTTCTTTAAAAATTTACTTATAAATGTTTTCAATATACTTTTGTATATCCGTAGTATATGGATCACTTTGCACACACTTCAACTAATCTCATGGATTGAACAACTAAAAAAATCTTAGGTGGGTGGCTACTACCATGAATTGAACGATCCCATTCATTCTAAACCCTTTATTTTTTTCATGACGCTTATTTGACCATTAGACTAATATATGACGGTTAAATGCTTTTAATCTTCTAAAAAGACATCTCTAAATTAAGAAGAGAAAATATATGCAAGTGCCCTCAAGTATTTAAGAGCGCTTTAGATCATAATTAGGTGAGAGTGTGCTTTTTAACCATTGAAGAAGTTAATTTTAATGGTTAAAAACACCTATGTTTATGTTTGAGTACAATCGAAAATTGAAAACCAAAAGCACTTAAAATTATTTTTCAAAGAAGCAAATTAAATAATTTTAACTTAAATGCCCTGTCTGTAATCTCATGTAGTTCAACACACAACTCTCTACACACACTTTCTCACGCTAGCTCATGCTTTTACATATTATCTCACTAATTTCTCCCTGCACTCAAACATAGTAACTTAGTTTAATTTACTTCATTCTAGTGATTAGTCCATTCTAAAAATTACATTTGTTAGGAAAACACTAATTATTAAAAAGAATACTTTTAATCAGATAAAACCACAACAAATTGTTTAATCATTAAACACGTTTCATTGAATATTTATCTGATATATTTATTATTTAGACAACCACCTAGCACTAGCTAAAAAACCGTGAAAGTAATTCAAAACAAATCCAACAAATACGAGTACTGCAATTCACTGTTGAGGGAGAAAAAGAAATTGAGTCCAATTCAGTTTCGAAACTACCTTGCCGGCACAGATGATACAGCTAGTGTTTCTGGACGGAACTTGACATAGCATATTGTCTCCAAGAATAAAGAAGCCTGTTCCCGCACACCATTTGCACTCAACGTGTCCATTCGAATTGCAAGAAGAGCAGCCAATAGGCGTTGGTTGCTGTCAACATATACAGAACAAACACGAAATTGAAATTAAGCCATCAAATAATTAGGATTGTTAGGCTCTTCATTATGTCGAACTCCATTCATCTTAAGTTAGAGCAGAAACGCACAGAATCATTTTCGTTTAAACATTGCGAATCATTTTGCAATCATATGATGAACATGAAACAAATATAAGCTGCTAATAGGCTTATGGAAATCGGGGTTCCAAAAAATTTGAATGTTCAACAACTATGTTTGTAGACGGATGTTAATTTTAAACTGAAGCATGATAGAAGAATAAAAGGATTAGGAAATTCGCCGGCTCCTCCGCCTGATCGCGTTACAGCAGAAAAAGAACGTAAGCGAACAAGCGCGTTATGTTATGAGGACTGGTTTCTTCGATTAGGTTAACAAATGTCGCCATAAATGTTTCCAGACTAAGCTAATTTCAGCGGATTAGGATACAGAAATTTGCGGTTCCTCTTCCTCCTCCTGAACACATAACGCAGGAAAGGAATGTAAGCAAACTGGCTCGTTGAATTATCAGAACTAATTTGCTAGATCAGGTTCATAAGTGTCGCCATGAATGCTTGCAGAGTGATACAGGAAATGAACATGGCCTAAGAAGAGGAAGAAATCATCTTCTCGTTCTACCGTCGCTCAAAGGATGGACAAAGATACATCTAAATGAAACAGCCGTGGAATGAAAAGAAATTACGACGGTGTAGAAGATCGCGAGTACCTGAGAGATCTCCCATGCCTGCTCCATCCTCTTGATGAAATCGGAGCTTTCATGAGAATCCACAATAGAAGCTCGCACGCCACAAATCCTAGAGCTCAATAGCCTTGAATCGGCGAACAAAACACGAGGCGCAACAAATCCTGAACCAGTTGGCAATATTCTCGTAGAAGAAAATCCTCTGCCGTCAATCGATTTCGCCATAATCACAGGCCTGCAACACACAGAACTCGCCATTTTTCTCCGTTTCTTCTCTCCTGAATCTCGTTCCACCAAGAAGAAACAATTGGATTCTTCTGATGCGATTTCGTTCGAAACACAAACCGCCAGAGAAATTCTCTGGTATTCAAAGAAAGACACGGAGCCGAGAAAAGGGAAGATATCTTGGAGGGTTTCTTTCGGGCCCGCCTCATGTTCGGTATTCGGAACGAAAGAAATTTCGTTTTTGAATCTCTCTACGCTTGAATTCTTCTTCTTATCGTGGCAAAGTTTGACCCTCCAAATCAAATCGACCTCTTGTTTCGGGCCTACTTTGGCCCATTCGGAGCCCATCTATTTTCTTCGGCCCATTAGAGCTCATATCTACAACTTTTTTTTTTGGGGAAAAATATGATAAATTTGAAGGATTTTTTTTTTAAAATAACAAATATAGGATTGATTTCAAACTAATTCCATATTTTGGACAGTTAACTCGTGTACATGGATTGCAATTAGCTAACTTGTGGCCCATGTACACGTTTTCATTAATGAAGCGCAGCCTCAAGTCCAAGTTTTTTCTCGTACATGATTTCCATGTGGAAATTGTATACGCCGTATATGAGTTTCACTTCAGTTTTGAGTTTTTTAGACTCATTTATATAGATTCTTTAGACAGATCTATTCATTTTTTTTGTTGTAGAGTTTATTTAAGAAGAAGATGACAACATGGTACATGAGTTTTTTACAAAGAGATATACATGATCGAAATATAAAATGCTATACATGATCGAAATATAAAATGCTTTGACTTTGTTTTTTTTAAAAAAAAAATGTTATAAAATTTATTATAATTAAATGATGGATAACACTGTAAAAACAATTTCTCGAAGTTTTTTTTTTTTTTTTTTGAGAAGAAATCACCAGGATGCTTTTAATATCTTAAATGAAATACAGTACTAACAAACAACAAAGAAATTGGTTAGGATTTATGATGGATGGAAAACTTTGTAAACTTTGAGGAATTTTGTTGGTGTGAGCTAAAATGTCATCGTGTAGTAAATGAGTTTTTTTAGCAATATTTTATCATTTGTATATGTTAAACATAAAATACTTGTCAATTATTAGAGACATGTACAATTTAATTTCAATATTTAAAAAAATTATTTCATTCAAATTTCAAGTGTTTGCTAAATATAGGATCAAACAAATAATCTCAATATGATAAAGTGATGAATCGCATAAATTCCAACGTCAACTCTTTAGTGCCCAACGTAAAATTTTAAACATTAATTCAATCTATTAGATCAAACCACAAGAAACGAAATAGATAGTTAAAAACACGAGTCTAAAAAATAAGTTTATTTTGAATAAATAAAGTGACAATAATATAAGGTCAAAATGAATGTGGAAAAAAAAAACAACTTTCTAAATAAAGAAAATTGGAAAAAAATCTTCAAAATAAAAATACAATGTACACGAATTCCACATTAACTCACGTCTACCCTATTTTAAATAAAACTTTTCTTGACCACGGTAGGTTTGTAATTTCTTTTTTTATTTACATTTTAAAAATTATTAATTAATTTCAAAACTACTTCAATGATGACATTTTATATTTAAACATCATCATGCATAAAATTATCCATGTTGACATAGAAATTTCGATCAATCTCCAATTGGCACGTCGTTATTCTAAATTAATGACGAAGTTGTAAATGATTAATTTTGAGACATATGATAAATTGACACGTGTCCTAAATTTAATTTGAAGACAAGAATTGACAAATTCTAAAAGTGAAGGGGCAACATGCAATTTTCCAAAATAATTAAATTTAATTTTGGTCAAGGATTATATGGAATTGGGTAAGATAAATAAAACCCAAATATTAGGCCCAAATCTAATAAAGCCTATGTTCAGGTTGTTGGGCCCAAAAGTCATTAAAGCCCAAACCCACATGTCTTGGAAAACTCTATAAATAGAGAGCTTCCCATTCATTCCAAAGGTTCAGAAATTTCACTCCCAAAAGGAACTCAGAGAATTCAAAGCAGAATCCTCAGGTGTTGAACACTCTCTGAAGTCCTTATGCGAAAGACGAGTCTCCAAGCGCGGAAGACAAGTCTCCAAGCGCGGAAGATGAGTCTCCAAGTGTGGAGCGCGGAAGACGAGTCTCCAAGTGCGGAAAGATGGGTCTTTAAGGGCGGAATGCTATAAGACAAGTCCTTAAATGTTTCGCGAAGGACTTCTACAAGTAACAAGCCGAAGTCCTTCAAACAAACAACACGCTGAAGGACCTCAACATGCTAAGGCGAAGGCCTTCAACAAGCAACAAGCAAGCCGAAGTCCTTCAACAAGCTGCAAACCGAAGACCTTCAACAAATTACAAGCGTCGAAGTCCTTCAACATGCTACAAGCTGAAGGCCTTCAACAAGCAACAAGTCGAAGACCTTCAACAAACAACACGCTGAAGGACCTCAACACGCTACAAGCTGAAGGCCTTCAACAAACAACAAGCAACAAGCAGCCGAAGATCTTCACCACGCTACAAGCAGCCGAAGACCTTCAACAGGCTACAAGCCGAAGTCCTTCAACAAGGTACAAGCCGAAGTCCTTCAACAAACAACAAACAACAAGCAACCGAAAACCTTCAACACGCTACAAGCCGAAGTCCTTCAACAAACAACAAGCTGAAGTCCTTCACCAAGCTACAAGCTGAAAACCAAACACTCTTCTAAGTCTACACTTGAGAACAAACTGCAAAGCCCTCCAGAGAAGTCTACGTTCGAGAACGAGCTGCAAAGTCCCTCGAATCAAATCTATGTCTGAGAACAAGCTGTAAAACACTCGGACAAATTATAGTTGAGAGAGAGAAAGAATCAGAGGAGAAATATTAGAGATTGTAACTCACAACATTCAAATTAATATAAACACAACATTCATTACACGTGTCTCATTTCTATTGCTTTATTGAAATCACGTGTAAACAAATTGGCACGCCTAGTGGGACGATCTCTATCTCTCATCTCTTTCTCTCACCTCAAAGCAAAAGTAAAGTGATGTCGTTCAAGACTTCTTCGATGATCGTCGTCATGAGCAACTTGTACATGGGTTCTACTGCTCATAGTTGCTCTAATAAACTAAGGTTGGAAGACGATGAAGTAACAACACTGCCGGGGGCATCAACTAACAACAAGTTCCTGGTCAAGTGTAACCCTTTGTTCGATTTTTTACTCTGACGTAGTGTCTATCATGATGACTGAAACAAACACTAAGGAAGAGAGATTGACAAAGATGCAGGAGCGAATCAACAACTTGATGAAAGAAATTGAAGAAAAAGATTCTCCAATCGCATACTTAAAGAATCAGAATGAGAATCAAAATGCCGCTAAACAAGTCATACTTTTGTCGTCAAAGATCGAAACAAAGAGAAGGTTGTTGTACAAAAAGATCAACCACAACCTCTACTTGATCACTTCACTATCACCCAACAAGCTGCAGGACATGATAACTAACTCGTCGAACTCAATATGATGGGGGTTCTCAAAGTTTTCTCTTGTATTCTAAATCATATACTAAGAGAATTGATAATTTGAGGATGCCAATTGGATATAAACCACCAAAGTTCTAAAAATTCGATGGAAAAGACAACCCTAAGCAACATGTTGCGCATTTCATCGACATATGTGAAAATGTTGGCACGCAAGGAGATCTACTGGTCAAACAGTTTGTTCGAACATTTAAGGGGAATGCTTTTGTGGTACATTGATCTAAACCCGAATCGATGACGGTTGGGAACAACTTGAAAAAGAGTTTCTCAACTAATTCTACAAAGACAAGATGTACCGTCAACATGTTTGAGCTCACCAACATTAGACAACGAAAAGTTGAACCCGTTGTCGACTACATAAATCGTTGGAGAGCCACGAGTCTCGATTGCAAAGATTGTCTCGTTGAACTGTCAGCTGTCGAAATGTGCATTCAAGGCATGCATTGGGGGCTGCTTTACATCTTCCAAGGTATAAAACCTTGCACCTTTGAAGAGCTAGTAACTCGCGCCCACGATATGAAGTTGAGTATTGCTAGTCGATGAGACAAAAACCTTCTAACTCCAAGCATAAAGAAGAAGGAAGTGACATTAAGGCGACTCTAGAAGAGTCTATGGTTGTCAGTACAACCCCTCTCAAGTTGTCATCAAAGCAAAAATACAAGAATATCGAAAAACAACAAGAAAATGAAAGACTTCGCTTAAGTTTAAAGGAAAGACGGAATAAGGACTATCCCTTTCCAGATTCTGACATTCCTAACATGTTTGAACAACTACCGGCCATAGGACTGATCGAACTTCCAAAGTGTAAAGGAACGGAAGAGATAGACAAAGTCGATGATCCCAACTATTGCAAGTATCATCGAGTCGTCAGTCACCCAGTGGAGAAATGTTTCGTCCTAAAGGAGTTAATCCTAAGGTCAGCTAAAGAAGGAAAAATTGAGCTAGACCTTAATGAAGTAGCTCAATCAAATCATGTTGCAGTAACATCAAGTACATGCAGTCAAAAACACTCTCGTTCGCTTCAAGATAAAGAAGTGTGCCTAGTCCAGTTTGGGACTATGGAACCTGTAGCTGTTTGGTTTCAACATGAGGTGCCAAGAAATGAACCTCAATATGCGATCAAACCTACCAATGATAAAGGCAAAGGTCGAGTTCTGGTGACTCATTTGAAGAAGCAAAGACAAAGTTTAGCTTCAAACAATTCTTGTCAATTTAGAAGCCTTAAATGCAAGGACAAACATCGAAGAAAGAAGAATCCAAGGAAACCTAAGTCTGAAAGGAAGAGAAAAAAATCATCATCGACCTCGCAAATTAGTGACCTTGAAAGAATTCTTCTTGAGAGATTTTCTTCCTAGCGAAAGAGAGGAAGAAAACTCTGTAAGTTCATACTACATTGAGATAAATGAAGCTGACGACACAAAAGAAGTCAAGCAAAGGACTTCCGTCTTCGATCGCATCAAACCTTCAACTACTCAACCTTCAGTCTTCCAAAGGATGAGTATAGTCGCGAGAGAAGAAGAAAACCAAGGTCCAACTCCTTCCTCACCTCGACCTTCAACCTTCCAAAGGTTAAGTATCTCCACACCAAAGAACGATCGACCTTCAACATCAATCTTGATCGCCTCAAACTAACAAGCGATCAACATGAAAGAAAGATGAAATCCTTGAAGGTAGAATTGTTCGGTGAAGTGAACAACGACCAAAAGATTCATAGTCTTGTTCCTTCGTGTATGAAAAGGAAGCTCTCTGTTCTCATAAACGCAGAGAGTTCCTTGAAAGTGAAGAAAAATCTCATCGTCTTAGCAAATTCTTCAAATGAAGGACATGATCAAGACCATGATGATGAAAACAACATCTAAGATGTAAAGAAACCTCCTCATCGCAAGAGCATAAACTGCATGATGCTCCTGGCCCACATGAGCTTAAAAGGTGAATGGCAAAAAAAAAAATTGAACTACATTAGGACTAGATCCCTTTTGTTCAAAGGGTACGTAGGCAACTTAAAAAAAAATTAAGTTCATTCTCTAAAAAAAAAATCATCCTCATGAAAATAAGACATTACAAGTTGGATGCATACATATCAGCTTCATTCCTCTCAAGTTCGATTTGTTGCTCATTTGCTCTCTGTTAAACTTTGAGCTTCTGTCCCCTCAAGTTTGGTTCGTTGCTCTTTCCCCTAAAGTTTGAGCTTCGTTCCCCTCAAGTTCGGTTCGTTGTTCATTCTCCTAAAGTTTGAGCTTTGTTCCCCTCAAGTTCGACTCATTGCTCATTCTCCTAAAGTTCGAGATTCGTTCTCCTCAAGTTTGGTTCGTCGCTCATTCGTCTAAAGTTCAATCTTCGTTCAACCTCTTCAAGTTTGGTTCGTTTCTCACCCCCAAAGTATCGGCTTTGATCCTCTCAAATTTGGTCCATAGCTCACTCCTCTAAACTTTGAGGTTCAACCTTTTCAAGTTTGGTTCAACGCTCACTCCCATATAATTTGAGCTTTGTTCCTCTCAAGTTTAGTTCGTCGCTCTCTCCTAAGTTCGAGCTTCGTTTCCCTTCAAGTTTGGTTCGTCGCTCACCCCCAAAGTATTGGCTTCGTTCCTCTCAAGTTTGGTTCGTCGCTCACTCTCTAAAACTTTGAGCTTCAACCTCTTCAAGTTTGATTGGTTGTTCACCTCCAAAGTACGGACTTCGTTCCTCTCAAGTGTGGTTCGTCGCTCACCCCCAAAGTATTGGCTTCATTCCTCTCAAGTTTGGTTCGTTGCTCACCTCCAAAATACTGACTTCGTTCCTCTCAAGTTTGGTTCGTCGTTCACCCTCTAAACTTTGATCTTCAACCTCTTCAAGTTTGGTTCGTCTCTCTCCCCTAAGTTCGAGCTTCGTTCCCCTTTATGTTTTGTTCGTCGCTCACCTAAAAAATGCGAGCTCGATCATCTCAAATTTGGTTCGTCGCTCACCCTCTAAACTTTGAGCTTCAACCCCTTCAAGCTCGGTTTGTCGCTCTCCCCTGTGATTTGAGCTTTGCTCCTCTCAAGTTTAGTTCGTTGCTCTCTCCTAAGTTCGAGCTTCGTTTCCCTCCAAGTTTGGTTCGTCGCTCACCCTCTGAAGTTTGAGCTTCAACCTCTTCAAGTTTGGTCTGTTACTCACCTACTAAGTTTGAGATTCGATCTTCTCAAATTTTGTTCTGCCGCTCACCCCGCTTAAACTTAAAGTTTCACCCCCCTTCGAGTTTGGTTTGTTGCTCTCTACTAAAGTTTGAGTTTTGTTACCCTCAAGATTGGTTCGTTGCTTGTTCTCCTAAAGTTGAGCTTTGTTCCCCCAAGTTCGGTTCATCGCTCGTCCTCCTAAAATTCGAGCTTCATTGTCATCAAGTTTGGTTTGTCGCACCCCTAAAGTCCAAGTTACGTACCCCTCAAGTATGGTCTGTCACGAGCTTTCCTAAAATTTAAGCTTGAACCCCTTTAAGTATGGTTCCTCGCTCACCTTAGTTCGAGTCTCATTCCCATCAAATTGGTTCGTTGCTCATCCACTTTGAAGTCAAGTTTGGCCCACCTCAAGCCTAGGCTAAAGCATTGCTCACTTGGAGTTCAAGTATGCACTTCACCCTCTTAAAGTTCAAGTTCGAGCGTTGATCGCTTACAAGTTTGGTGTTTCGCTCTCTGCAGGTTGGTGTTACGCCTCAAATACAGAAGTTCGACAACTAGCATGGTGTTTCAACTCCAAGTTCGACATTTTACCTTCAAGATTGGTGTTCCACTTGTTTTGAGCTTACTTTTCAAAGTTAAACGTTACTTCACGATAAGTGATTCGTTCATTTAAAGTTCGAAGTATCACTCCTTTATGAACTAGGATGTTTCATCCTTCGAGACTCGTTCCTCCGTCAAATCAGAAGGTTTCGTTTGTCGACATTGACTCATTTTCCATGCCAAATGATTTTACTCATTGGTGTTCACTCATTCGTTATATCAAGATTAAGGTTTCACCCATCGTTACCAACTTCTTCACTAAATTAGGAGGTTTCATACCAACAGTAACATCATAGAACAAATACTGATGAACCAAGTAAAAAAAAATACAAATACAAAAAAGAAAAAATAAAAAAAGAAGACAAAGTAGGTGTGAAATGCGACATACCTTATAAGTTGTCCCTAACATAACATCAAATTACAACAGAGCTCCAGGAACACCATAGGCCTTGTTAGGGTCGAGTGTTCTTGAACAAACCTCGAAAATGGTCCTGTAAAAAAAATGGGGGTTGCAGTCAACAAAAAAAGGAACATGTGGAGTTCCGTCGCTACAAGTACACCCGACACCGACAAAGGTCCCACAAGTGTATATGAACAAGAAAGTCCTGTAGCTGCAAGTATACCCGGCACCGACAAGGGTCCCACAAGTGTATATGAGCCAGGAACCAGAAAGTCCCATCGCTGCAAGTACGCCTGGAACCGATAAGGGTCCCACAAGCGTACATGAGCCAGAGAACTGAGAGTCCCATTCTTTGCAAGTATGCCCGAAACCAACAAGGGTCCCTGGCGTACATGAGCCAGGGAACTGAGAGAGTCCCATCACCGCAAAGACGCGCGGCAAACAAGTGGTCCTAAAAGCGTACATGAGCCGGGAACCAAAGAGTCTCATTATTGCAAGTACGCCGAATCGGGCAAGGTCCTGGCGTACATAAGCCGAGAACGAGAAAGTCCCATCGCTGCAAATACGCCGGAACCGGCAAGGGTCCCCACAAGTGTACATGAGCGAGGAACGAGAAAGTAAAGTCTCATCGCCGCAAGTACGCCCGAAACCGGACAAGGGTCCCACAAGCGTACATGAGCCAGAACGAGAAAGTCTCATTCTTTGCAAGTACGCCTCAAACCGACAAAGGGTCCCACAAGCGCATGAGCCAGGAACCGAGAAAAGTCCATGTATCGCCGCAAGACGCGCCAGGCCGTGCGGTCCCATAAGCGCATACATGAGCCAGAACCAGAGAATCCCACTCATCGAAAGTGCGCGCCAAACCGACGGGTCCTACAAGCGCATACAAGAGCCAAGAATCAAAGAGTCTCAGTAGCTACAAGTACACCCGGAACCGACGAGGTCCCACAAGTGTACTTGTGCTAAGCAAGAGAACACTATATATTGCAAAAAAAAAAAACTACTTAGCTTTTTACCTTCCAATGGATGAAGCTTTTTGTTTTAGAGAGGAGATACTTGCAAGACCGCAATTATTAAGTTGTAAAAAAAAAAAAGTAAAAGTAAGTATATAGATGATTAAAAAGAAAAAATATATAGTTAAGGTTTTAGACTGCCTCACACCTTATCATGAAGGTTTTGCACTCTGTTGGGGTGAATTGATGGAAGTCTCACCTCCTCTATTTATAATTGAGGAAAATATAGTCAGATTCCAAAATCAAAGTTGGAATTCAAATAGGAGTTGAAATCGAAATTGAGATAGGATTTTATCTCAAATCGAAATTTGACCTATCTTATCCCAATCGAAAATGGATCCTATCTCCAAATCTCCAAATCCAAATTTTATCCAAATCAAGATTGGATAAAGTTGATTCTATCAAGTTTAAATAATGGTAGAATTTTAATTTTATCTTGTCAAACAAAATTTGGGCATAATCCAAATTTTATCCCAAATCAAGATTGGATAAAGTTGATTCTATAAGTTTAAATCATGCTAGAATTTTAATCTTATCTTGTCAAACAAAATTTGGGCATAATCCAAATTTTATCCAAAATCAAGATTAGATAAAGTTGATTCTATCAAGTTTAAATCATGGTAGAATTTTAATTTTATCTCAAATCAAAATTTGAGTACTCCAAATTTTATCCCAAATCAAAGTTTGATAAATTAATTCTATCCAAATCAAAATCTTGATAGAGTTTCGATTTTATCTCACCAAGTTAAAATTTGGGCATACTCTGGATTTTATCACAAATGAATGTTGGAGTGAAATTCAAATGTTACTCCATGTTCAAAAGAGGAAATTGGGTAAAACTTCAAATCTACACCAATTTGTCCAAATTTTATGTCAAGAGAAATCAAAATATTGATCCAATTTTCATATTTTGATAAATTGACATGAATGTGTGTAAAAAAAAATAATTATGAATCAAGTTCATATTTCGACTAAATTGACACATCAAGTTGAGCCAAAATTATGAACTAATGTTTTACATTTTGACTCAATATTATCGAGATTCACACACACATACATGTGCCTAAATCTCGAAAAGGGGGCTTGACATAGAAATTTCGACCAATCTCCAATTGCCACGTCGTTATTCTAAATTAATGACGAAGTTGTAAATGATTAATTTTGGGACAGATGATAAATTGACACGTGTCCTAAATTTAATTTGAAGACAGGAATTGACAAATTCTAAAAATGACACGTGTCCTAAATTTAATTTGAAGACAAGAATTGACAAATTCTAAAAATGAAGGGGCAACATGCAATTTGCCAAAATAATTAAATTTAATTTTGGTCAAATTGGATTATATGGAATTGGCTAAGATAAATAAAACCCAAATCCAAATGATTAGGCTCAAATCCAATAAAACCCAAGTTCAGGTTGTTGGACCCAAAAGTCATTAAAGCTCAAACCCACATGCCTTGGAAAACTCTATAGAGAGTTTCCCATTCATTCAAAGGTTCAGAAATTTCACTCCCAAAAGGAACTCAGAAAATTCAGAGCAAAATCATCAGGTGTTGAGGACTTCAGAGCAAAATCATCAGGTGTTGAACACTCTCTGAAGTCCTTAGTGTTGAACGCGGAAGACGAGTCTCCAAGTGCGAAAGACGAGTCTCCGCGAAAGACGAGTCTCCAAGCGTGGAAGACAAGTCTCCAAGCGCGGAAGATGAGTCTCCAAGTGCGAAGCGCGGAAGACGAGTCTCCAAGTGCGAAGCGCGGAAGACGAGTCTCCAAGTGCGGAACACTATAAGACGGGTCTTTAAGGGCGGAATGCTATAAGACAAGTGCTTAAATGTTTCGCGAAGGACTTCTACAAGTAACAAGCCGAAGTCCTTCAAACAAACAACACGCTGAAGGACCTCAACATGCTATAAGGCGAAGGCCTTCAACAAGCAACAAGCAAGTCGAAGTCCTTCAACAAGCTGCAAACCGAAGACTTTCAACAAGTTACAAGCGTCGAAGTCCTTCAACATGCTACAAGCTGAAGACCTTCAACAAGCAACAAGTCGAAGACCTTCAACAAGCAACACGCTGAAGGACCTCAACACGCTACAAGCCGAAAGCCTTCAACAAACAACAAGCAACCGAAGACCTTCAACAGGCTACAAGCCGAAGTCCTTCAACAAGCTACAAGCCGAAGTCCTTCAACAAGCACAAGCGCCGAAGTCTTTCAACAAGCAACAAGCGTCGAAGTTCTTCAACAAACAACAAACAACAAGCAGCCGAAGACCTTCAACACGCTACAAGCCGAAGTCCTTCAACAAGCAACAAGCCGAAGTCCTTCACCAAGCTACAAGCTGAAGACCAAACACTCTTCTAAGTCTACACTTGAGAACAAACTGCAAAGCCCTCAAGAGAAGTCTACGTTCGAGAACAAGCTGCAAAGTCCCTCGAATCAAATCTATGTCTGAGAACAAGCTATAAAGCACTCGGACAAATTATAGTTGAGAGAGAGAAAGAATTAGAGGAGAAATATTAGAGATTGTAACTCACAACATTTAAATTAATATAAACACAACATTCATTGCTTTATTGAAATCACGTGTAAACAAACCCAAATTTGAATCCACGTTGAACATTTAGAACTATTTCAAACAATTACGGAGAGTTTTTCTTTTCTTTTTTTTTTTTCTTCTTCAAGGGTTTTTCAAATACTACATCTTCTTTTTATCACAACTAGTTTTAAAATGTGTCATATTCAGTGAACATCTAAATTCTAAACTTGTTATTTTCTATTTTAAGGATGAGTTTGAAATGATATTTAAAAGAGTATAAAATGTTTTTACTTAATTAGAACAACTCTTCAAAGTTCTCAAAGTGTTTGATTGCATAATCAAACGCGATTTTTAAAATTTATAAAATAGTCAAACATAATTAATAAGTTTTTAGCAAAAGTACTTAATCCTAAAATCTCTTTAATTAGTATTTCTTCTAAGAGCTCCTTTTCAAGAAGAGAGCTTTTTTTTGTTAAAAGCATCTGTTTTTCAAAAGTAATTAATACGTGCCTGTAGAAAAGTAGACTCTTTATTTATATTTTATCATTAATAGCTAATTAATTATTTTTTATTAGAATCATATTTTAGTTCTTATCATTTTAATTTTTATTTATTCATTTTAGTCCCTTTACTCTCGAAAGGTCTATTTTTCTTTTTTAAAATAATTATTTTGATACTTACCTTTATTTTACATTTAACCAATAGAAATCCTAGTTTCAACTTTCAAATAGGTATACTAACATGTTAATGTGATAATATATTCAAATCATCTAGGTTGGAGACAATTATAGTAGGTAAACAAATATGAGATGAAAATATGATATAATAAGGACCACAATTGTTAAAAAGTTAAAGTTGATTAATAAGCCAAAATAAATATTTTAAAACTCTATTAACCAAAATAAGACGATAAAAAAAAAGTTCACAATAACTTAAAATAAAACAACAAATTGAAAGTCTAGAAATTGAGGTGAGATTTAAATTTTTTGTTTTTTCAAAAAGAAAACAAGTCCGACTCATAAATATTTGATTTTTTATTTTTAAAAATTAAGTTTATAATAATTATTTTTATTTATGAGTTGCTTTGTTTTATTATCTATTTTTTATAAATATTTTTAAAATTCAAACTAAAATGTTGGGAACTTAGAAAATAGTAATAAAAAATTAGTAAAGATTAAAAAAATAAAAAAATAAAATCATTGTAAAGAAAAAAACATCAGAAATGACAAAACATAGTCTTTATTCACTGCATTTTTAGGTTAGATCAGAGACAGAATATTTACTAGAGAGATTAAAGCTCTTTCACCTCAAATTAGAGATGCATGTTTTCTCCATTGTAACTTGGAAGAGAGGAGGGAATCAAGTAGCTCACAAGGCAGCTAAGCTAGTAGTAGAGAGTGGAATTGAAGGCATTGAACTTGAGGAATTTTCTAAAGAACTTAGTTCAACGGCTAATGTGGATAGAAGACAATTGTTATCTTTGTACTACATTTTATAATTAGTTCTTAATTTTTATGTATTTGCCTTTTATTAATAAAGAGAAAAAGTTTAAAGAGGCCTCGTTGTAAAATGCTATATCAATGTTGTTGTTTTTAGAAGGTGGAAGGGGAAAAGGGAGAGAACACAAAGGGCGACTAGGGTTTACATTGTGAATTGATATTGTGTTATTTTATTGATATATAAGACTAAAGGTCCTCTTTATAGGACAATATAAAATCAAATCAAATCTAATCTAATCCAATAAAGACTAAGATCTAAGGCAATAAAGACTAAGATAATCTAACATCCTCCCCTCTCAAACTCACAATTCTATGTGAGTTTGCTAGGATGAGACAAGCATACCGAGGAGCACAACAAAGGCAACAGAGGCGGCAGGCAGGTGCCGAAGCACAACATAGGCGACGATGTAGAAGCATTACATGCAGATGACAAACTAATCTAAACCAAATAAAGCAAAATGAACAAAATAAAGTGACTCAACCAAAACAGTCTGAATAAGGCGAACCAAACCGAGCCGGGTTGAGAAAGCCATACTTGAGTCGGGCGACGAGATTTGCAGTGATCGATGCAATATGAAAGCATAAACGCGGCGGATCTACGGTGGTGCTTGAGGCGGTGAGGTGAGATCGACGACGAGATCTACATCGGGTCGGATCTGAGCGACAAATGATGCAAACAGAAAACTGAGTCAAACGACGAGATCTCCACCAGAACGGACGAATCCAGGCGCTTTCCATCTGGAGATGGATATCTAAGGATGAGATCGGAAACCTCGACGAGATCTGAGGATGTTTAAACCCTGGAGGAGACAGAGATCTGAAGCGGACTCGGATCTGATCGGATGATAGTGAACGGACGGTAGCGGCGACAATAATGATGGTGAAACCCTAACTTAGGGCTCTGATACCATGTTGTTTTTAGAAGATGGAAGGTGAGAAGGGAGAGAACACAAACGGCGGCTAGGGTTTACATTGTGAATTGATATTGTGTTATTTTATTAAGATAAGGCTAAAGGTCCTATTTATAGGACAATATAAAATCAAGTCAAATCAAATCTAATCTAATGCAATAAAAACTAAGATAATCTAACAAATGTTTAGAAATGAGTAAAAATTATGGAGAAGATAAGAGTTATCATAAGATCACAATTTTTAAAATTATAAGAACCAATTTAAAATTGAATCCAAAATTTTCTCCATTAATTATTATGTATTATTTATTTATTTTGTATGGATGTTGAGAGTTCGATCAAAGTTTCACATCCGCGATAAAAGGAAGATCGTGAGTATAGAACGAAAGGATAATATTCTCTATTGTTATAAAGTTTTTTAGGTAAAATCAAAAGTAAAGTCATGAGCGCTTATGTCAAAAGTAGACGATATCATATCATTTTAGAGATATGTTAAAGGTTGTAGTCCTTATCAATTAGTATCCGAGTCATGATCTAATTTAGTTGTG
This sequence comes from Trichosanthes cucumerina, assembly GCA_036507285.1. Taxonomy (NCBI): domain Eukaryota; kingdom Viridiplantae; phylum Streptophyta; class Magnoliopsida; order Cucurbitales; family Cucurbitaceae; genus Trichosanthes; species Trichosanthes cucumerina. The sequence continues at coordinate 100,496,869 of CM071835.1, forward strand.
TTCGAAAAATCCTCAAAGTGAAACAAAAATTAGTGAGACTTATAGCTAGTCATACGACATTGTTGACGAATCCTCATATCAAACAAAAAGTGCTTGAGTGACAAGTAAAGTGTGTCCTATCAGAGACCTAAGTCCAACGTGATAGGAAGATTAGATCTTTGTTTGAGGGGAGAAAACGAATTGAGCGATAGGTGGGGTGATAGGTGATTACTGTCATCAGGAAATATCTCACAATGTGATCTGTTGTGAGATAGTGGACAGATCATATAATCGATAGGAGGGGGTCTCAAGTGTAGTAGTTTGTTTGAGGGAAGGATTGTTGGAGTTCAACCAAAGTCTTAGATTGGTTAGATAAGAGGAAATCATAGATATCTAAGTGAGAGACAATGATAATTCTCATTTATGAGGATTATTTAGCTTTTAAACATAGGTATACTTGTGAATTTTATCAATATTATTAAATAAAAATTAGAAAAAAGGTTGAGTTTATTGATAATGATGGAAAAATCCTTAAATTAAGTTGAGAAAAGACAAAAAAATGAAGAAGAAAATCCTTACTCAACCTTTTGATGTAGGATTATGCAGAATGCAAAAGCAACGCAATTGTAATTGCAATTTCGGCAATTTTAGGAATTACGAAAAAAGCACAAATCAAGGGTTTTGGAAAGGAAATCACCCACAATTTCGAGCTGTGATTGCTCATCAACCAAGAAGAAAATGTTAGCATGAATTCTTTATATATTTTAGAGAAGAAAGCCGAGGAGAGAGCTCGGTTTTCTGGAGAAAACTTTCATTTTATTTTTGGGTGTCATTCACGATTACCGTACTTTTGTTTTTTATTTTCTAATCATTACTTGTTATATTTTTCCTCTATTTTTCATTTGGGTTCTTTTCTTTAATCCCATTCCAACCAAAGTTTGTGGTGGTTATGAACAACTCCTTATTCGATTCAACAAAGAGAAAGGAATTTCCATGTGGTTTTGTGTCTTTTTGAATTCTGCAAATGAGTGTTTGTTTCTGTTATTTAATTTAGTATTTAGATTTTGTTTTGTAATTCATATTCCAACATTCAATAAAGTTTGAGGTCCTTTTTTTAATTTGAATATAGAGTAGTCCTTTGGCAAAAATATTTATTTATCTAAGTTTGAATTTTAGTTGTTCATTTCTCTCACTTAAACCTTAATGTGTTTTGTTAATTTTATAATCAAAAGCTAAATTTTCTTAGGGATTTAAGTTTGTGAATGCCTTAGAGGAAAAATGTAAGGCTCGATAACAAAAACAATCTAGCTAATACTTGAACTTTGTTTGCTTTTGGTGAGTTCAATGCTCAGTAAACCCTAGTTGATCAAATAGTGTTGCTTGTTGAGCTTAAACTTAATATCGAAAGAGTTAAGGAAAGTGAATGTTGCAAATGCAATGGAGGAAAAGGCTTAGACATAAGTATTGGAACATCAACCTTAGCATAGGACGAAACTCCAAAACCACTATGGTTGTGCATAAAAATATCTAAATTAGATTAGTCATAGACATATAAATTTAATCATTTAGCCTCCTAAATACTTCATAGAAGGTCGAATAGGAGTTTAATTCAGTTTACTTAATTATTGTGTTAGTTAAAATTGCAATTGTCTTCGAGTTGCATTTTCTTTTTAAATGAGCATAAACATTCTTGATATTTGTTGAGAATCGTTGTTCTAATCCTTTCATAAAATTGAATTGAACAAAGTAGAAAAAAAAAACTGTAAAATCCAAATCACGAGGACTCAATTAATGTTTAAAACCATCCCAAAAGTTTTGTTAATTTTTAACAAATTGAAAAATGGGGAAAAAAACAATAATAAAAAGGGAATGAAATAGAAAATGTAGTGTGAAGAATACGCAGGGTGATTGGTACCGTTATAAAAATCATCCACAGAGCTCGAAGAATAACTTCCAAAAGCTCAAAAGCACTCACTCACTTTTCTCTCTTCGCACCCACTCTACTCTCTCTCTCCATAATGGAAAAACATCTAATCACCGTCTCATCGCCGCCGCCGCCAACTTCTCCGACCACCTTCGTCCAAGCCGACACCAATTCCTTCAGAGACCTCGTCCAGAAGCTCACCGGCTTTTCCGGTGACTCCGAAAAGCTTCCGGTCACCCACCTCTCTAAGCTTTCCTCCTCCAAGCCCTTCCCTTCCGTCGCCGACCACCTTACCGGACCCCGCCGGTCTCCGTTCAAGCTCCAAGAGCGCCGTCACACCATCCAAAAGCTGGAGATCAAACTCGGCCTCACCGGACCTTTCAAAAACTCGCCGCCGAGTCTTAATTCGCCGTGTCACACTTACCGGTTGGATTCGCCCGTTCAGAGTCCTGTTACGCCTCTCGCCACCGAGTCGCTGTTTTTTCTGAGGCCCGGCGTGGCCTCGCCGCTGTCACCGCCGGTCACGGCGGAGGATAAGGCTATAGCAGATGGAGGGTTTTATCTTCACCCGTCGCCGATTAATACTCCGAGGAATTCTCAGCCACCGGAGCTCTTGAATTTGTTCCCTTCCAATTCGCCAACGGATCAATCTCAAAATGCATAAAAGGACAAAAATGGAAATTAGTTTTGTTTTTTGGGGAGTAATGTCTCTCTCTCTATATTTTTTATTTTCGTGCTATTTTTTAATTTCAAGCATTCTGAAGCTGGTCCATTGGAGTTATTGAATTTTATTTAGTTCCATTACTATGGTCAATTTCTGCATTCATGTTTTTATTTCCCCTTTTCCCTTTTTTAAAAAAACAACTATATATCATTGGAAAAAAAATCAATTTTCTGGATTGAAATCAGAAGATCTAATTAAGATCTTAGTTGGTAAAAAATCTCAAAAGTTTTTACAGGTTATTTGCTGCTGTCTAAGAAAAATCTATGACTCTTTTTTTTTTTTTTAGAGATAAGAGAATAATTTAGGTGCAACAAACTTTAATACTACATAAAAAATTGATTTTTTAAAATTTATGTAGTAGAGTGGTGCACAGAACTTGGGTGTACCTACTATGAATTTCATTTTAATTTAGGAAAAGTATATAAAATAAGAAAAATAACATGCATTTTTAAAGTAGTAATCATGAGTTATATGTTTTTTTATTTTACCTAGTATTTTAAAAAAGTCCTAAATTTTAAATACTTATGCATTTGTTATATTTAATCCTAAAGTTTTATACTTATTTAATACAATTTTTAACTGTTATCAATTAGTTTTAAAATTTTAAATTATATAATACAAACACCTCTCATCCTTCGTTTCAATCTTATACCTAAACTTTGAAATTGTTAAAAAGAAAAAAAGAAAAACTTTGAAATATTTGTTAAAAAAAGAGAGAGAAAAAAAAGTCATAGATTTTTTATGATAAAGTATTAGTTGAAAATTGATGGATAATTAAAAATTGAAATATATATGTGATATAATCTATAGTTAAATTTTATACACATATATAGAATACTAAGATTGTCATCAAAGTGAGCTTAGCTCAACCATAGTTTAACATGTACCATATTGTCATTACCATTCATTTCAATTTAAAAGATATCGTTAACATCATTTATAAAATTAATTTATATACATCAATTGTCATATTAATTTGTACAAATGATATTATAAATCATGTCAATTTACATCTTCTAATTTGTATACATAAACTACTAAAATTCAATTTTCGTTACAATAGAAAAATTCTCTAATGATTTATTTGAAATAGTTTCATTAAAATTAAACTTCTCAAATTCTAAAAATATAATTGAAACATATTCCAAATCAGCATTTTTTACCATAAAATTTTTCAAAATCCGGAGTAATAATTTGAAACATTTGTGAGAGAGGATGAAATCTTTAACTTAAACAAATGTCATGTATGTTTTATCATTAAATTCATATCGCGTCTGGCATCAATTTATTTTATTTTTACTTGCGTTTTGTATCAACTTTGAAAAGGGGTGATTCGTATATGGTTTTTGTTATATTTAATTATACAAATGGGTGCTTATAATATTGAAATATTATATTTTAATAAATGAAGTTTAGATTACACCAAATATTATTTAAATTAAATACAAAAATTACGACCCTAAATTTCGTCAAATAAAGAATTTAATGTGATATCGACAATAGACAGAGAAAAAAAGAAGTCCGCGAGGACACAATAGTGGGCCCCACAGTTAGCTGTAATAAAGAACATCGACACGGTTTTGTAGTGGGTTGACGTTGTCGTTCTCGTAAGGGAAGAATTGTGATGATGAGCGTCAGCCGTTGGATGGATAAAGGATTCATTGGACGGTAGGGATAAAATTATTTCCACTCCTATTTATTGCTAGCATTATGTAAGTTGCACTAATATTAGAAAATTATTGTCAAATTAGTCTAGCTCCATTGGTATAAAAATGTGTTAATGATTACGAGGCTGGTAGCTCAAATCTTCCAATTTCTATTGTATTCAAAAATAAAAATTAGAAATTTCTTTACAAATCTAAAAATATAGTGTGAACAAAAGAAAATGACTTTCTATATATAGCATTTTAGTAGTACTAAAAAAAATTTAGTTAAATTATCAAAAATACTCATAAACTATGAGATTGATTTCAATTATACTCGTGAATTTAGAAATGTTTCATTTTAACTTTTAAACTTTAAAGTTTGTTTCAAAATAATCTTTGAATGTTTTTTTTCGTAAAATTCATGGACGAAAAACGTTGCATTTGCATTTGCATTGTCGTTCATGTGAATATGTTTGAATATATACATTAAAAAAAATCAAAATATATGCAAACACGTCATTTTTTATCCATAAATGTAATTAAAAAAAGTATTTAAGGATTATTTTAAAACAAATTTAAAAGTTTAAGAGCATAGTTGAACTGACATTAAATTAGACTTATGACCAATAGATTATGGTTTCAAATTCTCTCCGCCTCAATTCTTGATAACTTAAAAGTTCTAATGTTATAATTGACCATTCATAGTTTTAGGGTATTTTTTATAGTTTAACCAAAAATTTTCGTAGAAATGGGGAGTTTGATAGCGGCTGTTTTGTCCAAACACGGCACGTGTACAGAAGGAACCGTCTGAGTGTTCGTAGCTTATCCTCCAGTCTTGACAAATGCACCTTACGGTACACGAGTTGCTGTATACGTGGCGATTTCCGTATGGTCAAGAATTCCGCACGGAAATTTGACTTCATTTCTTTACGCCTTTTCAACTGACCGAGTCCCAAACCAAAATTTGTTCTCTCTCTCTCTACATTTTTTTAATTGAAAATGTCTTTTATTTTTTAAACATGTCTTTTTTTTCTTTTAATATTTCAAATGAGAAATTCCAACCTGTAAATTGTAATCTTTGAGGAATATCAATTAATACCAGAATATCTTAAGGTAAATAATAAAACAAATAAACTCATAGATATAAATAATATTTAGGGAAAAAAGCATTTTTGACCTTTGAACTTTGTTAGTTGTATCAATTTTAACTATGAACTTTCAATTTCATCAATTAAACCTCAAACTTTGTAGATTATGTTAATTTTAATCCTAAACTTTTAATTTGATTAATTTAAACCTCCAACTTGGTAGATTGTATCAATTTTAACCCTAAACTCTTAATTTTATCCATTCAAATTTGAATAAATGAATCAATTTACACCATCAATTAAGTTTTCGTTTCCATCACCGTTAGAAAGGTTCTTCACACATGCCCAAAGTCACGTCTTGCTTAATGATATGTATCTGTTTGTTTAAAACAAAAACATCACCTAAAAAAATATTAAATCGTTCCATATTAGGTTGCAATTATCATGAAAAACACGAACTCGACTCTTGAAAGTAGAACCCACACAAAAGCAAATGGACTCTTATGTTTCTCTCGTATTTGATATTGAAACTAGCGACGACAAGTGTGAAGAAAAATCTAGGTGGTGATGTTATTGAAGACAACATGACCATGGTGATTTCGTTGACTTCGATGGTGAGGGATTTCAGCTCGACTACAATGCGAAAGAGAATAAGAAAGGTAGTGGTGAACATAGTGACGCTCATGAACACAATGAACTGGTCATACCCGAACTTGTTAATCTCATAAATAGTCTTATGAAAAGATTAAAGTGACATTGATGTTGGAGAGGAAGGAAACAAAGATTCTAACAAGGGCAATCTCGAAAGCCTTAGTAGATGGAGGACAAATCAAGCTCGAGACTGGCGAGAAATTAAAAAAATCAATAATGGTAACCGATTCAAGAATAAAAGTACTCTATTGAGAAGAAATTTGGTGCAAAATAAGTTTTAACCGAGAGTGTAAATTGATACACTTATTTAAGATTGAGATTTAAATAATGAAATTGAAAGTTTATGGTTAAAATTGATACAATTTGTCAAGTTTTAGGTTTAAATTGATTAGATTGAAAGTTCAGGATTAAAATTCAAACAATCTGTTAAGTTTGAGGTTTAAATTGATGAAATTGAATGTTTAATTAAAATTGATACAACCTACAAAATTCAGTTTTTTAGGGGTAAAAAATGCATGTTTCCCCAATATTTATGAGTTAAGAATAAAACAAACAACTCAAGTTTCAATTGATAATTATTAGTTTTTGGTTTTTGAAAATTAAACCTATAAATACTACTTTTGTCTACGAGTTTCATTATTTAGTTTTCTACTTTTCACTTACGTTTTCAAAGACAAAATCATTTTTTTTTAAAAAAAAATAGAGATTTCAAAGACTTATTTTTATTTTTTAAAATTTAGCTAATAAATCAAATGTTTTCGTAATAAATCAAATGTTTTCGTAAGAATCATAAAACTTATTATAAAGAGTTGATTGAAAAACAAATACAATTTTTAAAATAAAAACTAAATAATTATGAAATGAGACCTAAATTATCATCAAATGAAACATCAGTGAAAATGATATATCTTCCATATTCATTAAAAGTTTGATCGTCTAAACTTAAAGGTCATATGTCGTTGCGAAAAGCTGAAAGGTGTAAATCGTCATTTCAAATTGAAAATAATAATGAAAATAATAATAATAATAATAATAATAAAAATAATAATAATAATAATAGAATCTTTCCATGCCATGCCCACCGTCCGAATGCCCCTTCAATGAAAAAAAAATTAATAATTTGTAAAAACATTTTTTTTATTACTTGTAAAACAAATAATTAGCTATTACATGAATAATATATTTGTCCATATTCTTCGTTTCCAGACATTGACCATGTATTAAGTTATCTTAAATAAATTATTCTGATAATACGTTGGCTGTTCTTATTCACTATTTCTGTTTGTTTCTTGAATAGATTAGTCAATATTTTTTCTCATATCTTTAATGTTTTTTTAGCTTGTGAACTATGTCGACCAATAACAAATAGTACAACATTCCAATAAAATATAATCAAGTCAAAATGAAAAGTAGATGTCAAAATAAATTTGAATAGGTACGTGGACAAGAAATAAATATTTAACTTTCATTTAATGAAAATAAGGTAAAACTATTGAGGAGTTGTTTGAGGCGGTAGATTATAATAACATGAGTTATAATAATTTGTGAGTTATTATAGTAGGTATGATTATATAATTTTATTTAAAATACAAAATTGTTTAATTTGGGGTATAATAGTCTAAGTTTGAAGTGTAGAATATTCAACCGGTTATTATAATATGTGCCCTAGATAGATTATTTGTTTATACTAATCATGATAAGCTAATAATTATATAGTTTTTATATTAAAAAAATAAACTCAAACAACTTTAAAAACTAAAATTGTACATCCGTGTGTATTCCTCTTAACAATTTAAATCCTTTAAGTTAAAGAGAGTCTAACTCGACTGGTATATTGAATGTATTAATGACCATGAAGTCTTTAGTTTGTATCCTCTAACTTCTATTGTACTAAAAAAATAAAATTAAACCCAATTGTATTTTGAATTTTGAAAATTTATAATAGAAAAAAATACATGGAAGATTTATGTACAACTATATTGTTAATTAATTAAAACTCGCTAAACTTCGAATCTTTCACGATACAAATGGAACAAAATGTCTGTTATTATTTTCTTAAACCATTTGCTTTCAAGTTTTACTCATCAAAATATAAGAGAAAAAAGGGGAAAGAACAAAACACAAATATTACCTTGCAATTTGTTTTTTTTTTTTTTATGTGTAACCTTGCAATATCAATTTGAAGGGTCGTGGAAAGATAAAATTTTTATTTTTTATTTTTTTTGTGTAACCTTGCAATATCAATATGAAGAGTCGTGGAAAGATAAATATTTGAAATGATAAGTTTGTCTGCCAATAATATACAAACTTTAATCACGCGTATCGCATTCACGCATCTTGTTCGCCCTCCAACCCGCCACTTTTTTTCCTTTTTGTTTCTTTCACCAAAATTCTTGCAAATATATCACTTTTTTTTTTAGTTTTATTATTTTAAATTTAAGAGTTTTTTTTTGTGAATTCTTTAATAACTATTTTAAGAGGTTACAAGCAGTATTAAGTCGTTCAAACTCAAGTGTTTGTCGGATCCAACCAGAAAAATTGCAATTCCAAAGACATGTCGTACCCCCTATACCTTTGCTAGCTAATACATGTGCTAAAAAATTGAAAGATCTACTAATATGGCTCAAATGACTCACACCAAAAGATTGCCAAAGAGAATGAATATCCGCAATATAATTTTTGTTATCCGTAGTTTGTTATACTATTTTCTTCTATGACTTAATATCGAAGTGACTTTGGCAAGCACTACACTTATGTGCATGTTTTATTTATAAATTCAATGTTAGTTTTGCATACAAATCAAGTACACACCCTTTCTATAAATTTGTGCATCAACATGTAATGATATATAATAAAGTTATATTTAATTTATATTGTATTGTCATCAAATATTTGTATGGATTACTCGTAAAAAAGGGAATAGTCAAAATTGTCATTGATCGTTGTTCACACGTGATTTCAACAAAAAAAAAAAACATAAATGAGACATGTGTAAATAAACGTTGTAATTTTATTAATTTGAATGTTATGAGTTACAATCTTTAATGTTTCTCCTATGATTTTTTCTCTCTCATATACAATTGTTTGAGGGGTTTGCAGCTTGTTTTCGAACGTGGTCTTGTCTTGAGGGCTTCGTAGCTTGTTCTCGAATGTAGATTTGTCTTGAGAGCTTTGCAACTTGTTCTCAAGTGTCGACTTGTCTTGAGGATTTTGCAGCTGTTGAAGGTCTTCAGTTCGTAGCTTGTTGAAAGTTTTCGGTTTGCAGCTTGTTGAAAGTCTTCGGCTTATAGCTTGTTGAAGGTTTTCGGTTTGCAGCTTGTTGAAGGTCTTCAGCTTATAGCTTGTTGAAGGTCTTCGACTTGTAGCCTGTAGCCTGTTGAAGATCTTCGGCTTGCAGCTTGTTGAAGATCTTCAAGTTGTTCGAGGGCTTTGTAGCTTGTTCTTGAGCGTAGATTTGATTCACGGTTTTGCAGTTTGGTGAAGGTCTTCGACTTGTATGCTTGTTGAAAATCTTCAACTTGTAAGCTTTTCTTGAGTGTTGAAACAACTTGTTCTCGATGTTGAAAACTTCAATGGATTCGTGGTGTGCTCTTGACGATCTCCGTGAATGTTCTACTTCACAACTTTTGTTTCTGAATTCTCTCTGAGCTTCTTCAGATCAGACCCCTAAAAATAAAGGAGGGAAGTCTCTATTTATAGAGTTCCTCTAGGTCTGGCTTGGACCTATTGGACCGGGCTAGGTTGATGTTGGATCAATGTTTTGGGTTGGACCCTGTTGAATTTGAACCAACTCTTTTGGATTGAGTCTGTTTGACTTTGGGTCAGTCTTCTAAAGTGGGCTTGAACTTTGGGCCAACCTTTTTGGACTAAGCTTGACTAATCTGGCTTTGGTCTTCCAAATTTTAAAAAATCCAAATATGTACCTGAATTTGCCATAATTTAATTTAGGAACCGTTATAAATTTAATTAATCTCTAATTAAATATAATTTTTCCATTATGTTGAGTGATGACGTGACAATTTTGGATTTGTCAAAATTTTTATTCCAACAATCGCTACATTATATTATAATTTCATTATATGTACGATCGATATCGATTGCATTGTTCTTCTACTCTCTTTACGATTGAATGTATAAATGTTTAGTTCCAATTTTTATTAGGTATATTAATTTTAAAATAATATTTTAAAAAATTGATTAAAAACTGAAATTCGGTTTTCTTTGACGACTTAGATTATTCTCTAGCAAACCTTATGGAATTTACCTTTTTACCACTCATTTGTAAGTATTTTTTGCTGCTATTTTAATCTTCATTTTATCTGTTGTATCCTCACAGTCTCACTACATTTGCCCTTTCTCCTAAAAGTACACGGTTTATTTTCAAATACAAATGATTTAAAATGGATGATAAACTAAGAGCCTGTTTGGTATGCAATTCGAAAACAAAAATTTGAAAATAAGAGATTCAATGTAAACAGAGTTGTATTTCATGTTTTCAGATATGTGTTTGATAACAGATTTAGAAATTTGATTCCATTTTAAACAGTAGTTTAAAGTGTGTTCTATAATATATTTATACATCATAAAACTAGTTGTAGTTGCAAAGCTAAATATTAGGTTGAATATAAGACATTATTAATTAATTTATGAACGTGTTTTTTTTTTAATAAATTTTATATAATTATTATTTTATAATATAATATTTTATATTTTATAATATATTATATTATACATATTTTAATTTATCAAAAGTAAATTAAGTTTATAAACATGAAATACTATATTTATTAAGATTTTATCTTTGTTTAATACAATTCTGCATTTTAAAATTTCAAATTCAGAATTTGGATACAATGAAAATATAAAAATGTTGTTTTCAAAATTTCTACTATTTGGATCACATAATCCGAAAACAGTTTTTAAAATCACGTCTGCCAAACATGTAACAGTGAAGCTGAAAACATAAAACAGAATCTGGATTGCCTACCGAACAGACCCTAAAGTTTTGTTGGACATCCATCCGAAAAAAAACTTGAAAAAAAAAGTAAAATCTATCCGTTATTAAAAGGAATCTAGAAATTGATAAAGGATATTTTCAACAAAATGCATATGTATAATTATCACATCACACTAATAATTGACCTTTTATGTTATTTAGTGATTTTTTTTTGGCTGAGAATATTATTCAGTGACAAAAAAAATTTTTGAAGAAATATTATGTGACAAATTGATTGGGTATAATCTCAAATTTTAATGTTATGATTGAAATAAACGCATTTTAATATGAATGTAACAAATATGGTTATACCTAATTAAAAAGGGTAAAAATGTTCCAAAATGACATATCTTATAAGACTATGAAATAAATTATAGTTTTATACGTTAATGAACATAGTTCAATAATAAATGACATTTACTACTTATCTTGAACTCAAAAGTTTAAATCTTTGTGCCCCATATTTATTGTACTAAAAAAGTTAAAATTGATATTCATTAAAAAAAAAGTAATAAATACATATGTTCTTAAAAGAATCTTAGAATCCATATTTTCAAACAACTTGTGTATATATAATTATCCTGTTACATTAACAATTGACAATAAATGTAATTTAGTGACAACTTGATCAATTTATTCAACGATGTGATTGAAATAAATAGAATTCGAATATAAATCTGACAATTAGGATTAGATCAAACCATAAGGGATAAAAGACGACCTTGAAATTTTCTTCTTACCATTTTTTTTCCAAGAAGACATATCCTCTAAAATCATGGGATGTTCCCCCAAATAAAGCTTGACATATGAAGGCAATGTTTTTTTTTTTATTTTTATTTTTTTTATTTTTAATGTTTTGAGACACATTAGGGTCAAAGGAGTTGTCAACATTTGTCACCACAAATGAGCAAAAGGGGAATGACATCATCATTGTGATTGTGAAACTCTCATTTTCATGGGGTGTTTGGAGGATTTGTTCATATTCTTTGAAATGATTGCTACCAAAAGACATTCTCTCTTTGTAATAATATGTTCTTTGAACCTTTTTCTTATATTGTGGAATTCAGCATATGGGGGTAGTGATTTTTTTTTGGCACTTTTGTTCAAAAATTCCGCAACTTTTTGCTTCACTTTTTTTTAAGTGTGAGTTTTTTTTTTTCAATTAGCCTTTTGGTTTGAATTAGTTTGATAAACTTTTCCTGTAGAAAAATAAGAAATATCATAATTTATTTCTGTAACCACATAAATAGAAACTATTGTATTTGGTTCTTAACACATGTCACTCACAAGTTACATCAGTGTTTAATAAAGTATTATCAGGTTGGCTATAGTTCAATTGACCCAAATATTTAAAATCTATTTGAAATGTAGTAGGTTTGAATCTCTACTTTACATTTTATTTAGACAAATAAAATAAAAACAACAGGTACGTAGTTTAAGGTTGTACATGTTTTAATTAGTCAAACACTCATGTCTAATGTCTCTCCTATAATTAAGTTATAGGTTTGAATTCATTTTTATTAACAATTAATTGATATGGAAATGTAAAATAATGCATTGATTAATAAATTTTATGTTTTATTTTTCACATGAGAAGAATATAGATTTATACCATATACATATATATTTATAGGGGTGAACATCGGTCGGTCGATTTGACCGACTTTTTTAAAAAAAAAAAAAACCAAAACCGACCGACCGACCAATCGGTGGTTTGGTCGGTTTTTATATATTTTTAAATATTCATTTAATAATTTAAAATTATTATTTAATATATTTTGAGAAAATCATTTTAGTTTTATTTTTTAAAATTATTATTATTATTATTATACTTTTTTTTAAATATCGGTCGGTTCGGTCGATTTTGTCAAGCCATCGGTTCAGTTGGTTTCCGTTAGTCAAAGTCGGTTTTCGATCTTTTTTTTTTTTTTTGCTTACTCATATATATTTATAGTTTTCGTTTTTTCTTTACATATAGGTTGGCCCAAGATAATGGGCTAAACGGCCAAAGCCCATATATTGATATCTTCGGCCCAAATTTGGCTACCACTCGAATGATCAATAAAGATGGACCATAGGTTGAAGTTGGAATTGAATCCGCCTATTGAAAGTGGGTCCCGTGTTCTGGAATACGTGGCCTGTTCAAATCCATCTCACTAATTTCAACGTTTTTTTTTTCTTCGAGGTTGGAATCTCCATTCTCTTACGCACAACTAAAAAGATCGACCGTTTTTCTCCTTTATTTATTTTTAAGAACAGTTCATTTATGCTTGAAATGAATATTTATAAAATCAAATTACTTAAGATTTTTTTGAAAGGTTGTTCTTAAAAAAGAACCAAAAGAGTATAATTTTTTAATCAATCCACCCTATATCTTGACTATTAAACTATGCTCATGTCTAAAATATTTTTTTTGTTGTTTAAATTTAATTATGGTATGTTAAAAAAATTATTATGGTATTTATACTTTTCAAAATGTTTGTGTTGAACCTTGTTTGCAAAATTCAAAACACAAATTTTATATATGACATGAGTCATTAAATTCAAATGTATGATAGTATCTGAAGAAAAATTCTATTGAGTGTAGTATTTGTATAAAATTTGTGATAAGAAAAATAAAAAAGGGAAAATAGAACACCAAAGGACCAAAACAATTATTTTTTAAAAGGTTTCCAAAATGAGAAATTTGCATGAAAAACTCATTTTCACATGCATTAATGTGATTTGACCCATGTTCTGAAATTAATGGCATTTGACCCTTTTTGTACTATACATTCCGTCCAAATTACCGCAAGGGCATCATACTGACTCTAGCTCTCTCGCTCTCGCTAAAGTCACGTTCTCGCTCTCGTTCAAGTCTCGTTCTCGCTCTCGCTCTCGTTGACTCGCTCTCGCTGGCTCGTTCTCTCTCTGCTACTTCAGCTCTTCTCTGTCTTTTTTTGTCATTTTTTCTTTATATTTTTTTCCATTAATTTGAGCGAGAGCGAGACAACGAGAGCGAGACAGCGGGAGCGAGAGCGTGAACAAGAAAGACCGCTTCATATTACCCTTATGAGTCATTTTGCGCGCATTGCCACGTCAGAATAGGTCATATTTCATTATTTTGAAACATCTGGTCAAATGCCATTAATGCATTGAAAAATGGGTTATCCGTACGAATACCCCATCCAAAATATGCCTAAAGAGCATCACTTGACCTTATCCTGATAACAACGGTGATTTTGTTTAATTTAGGAGAAAAAAACACAACCTGCAAGATTGATGGAATCTGGGTACCAATGTGATGCTTGTCGCACAACTCTGATGCTTAAAGTCGGAGAGGAATAGACTGTAGGAAGAGTCTTGAGAGAATTTCAGAGAGTCATTGAAGTTGAAGGAGGTTGAAGAAAAGTATGTATATGCTCCACTTAGAGTTTTACCAATTTATTGGTGGAAGGAACAGTCTAGGACGAGTTGGACTAAGGGAATACGAGTCGGGGGCACGTTCTGCATGTGCCCCACAGAGCCAGGGGCATGATTGATAATTTTCATTTGTATGTCATTTGGGTCATTTTTTCTTGTTTTTGGGTCCTTCACTCTCGATTTTTCTCATGTCTTAGGTCTTTTTCCTCTTGATCCAATTTTACCTGCAATATTAGCTCCCAAAATTGAAATTAAGACGTGACCATTCTTAGGAGTTTAAATCGTCATTTTAGGATCATAACCAGTCATGTTCATTTTCGAATGAAGATATCAATGAATTGATCCTTTATATTTGTTGATTAATATATGTGGGATTAATTCAGTATTCCATAAGTTTGACTGTTTGAGATTGTACTCAAAGGTCGATTTCATGAAGAAAAAAAATGTTAGGATTCTAAAGAATGTCTTGTACTTTGATAACTTCAAATGACGGTTAATCTATGTAGAATCAAATCAATATTCTATGGATCTAAAATTCTTCTTGAAAAGATAAAAATTAGTTTTCTAGAGAAGATGTCGAGACTTCAAGGTTTGCCTTAAGATAATCTTAGGATTTTATGGATTAATTCCTATCAACTCTGAGGCCATAGGATTGCGCTTGGCCTACAAGTTGGGTCTTTCAAAGGTTTATATTCATTCTGATTCCCTAACTGTAGAATCAATGATACGTGGGACTTGGGAGGTTTCTACGGATCTGCTGAATGCTATTCATGATATCCATTCTTACAGGAAAATGTTCCAGTGTTTGCAGTTTTCTCATATACGACGAGAACTAAACTTCCTGGCTGATGCTCTCGCTAAGTCGACATTATCAGGGTGCTCGACTCTGTGGACAACGAATTTACCGGATTGGTTTTCAGATTTGGTTGATTCCCAGGCTTGTAGCCCGAGGGGCATAGCTGTTTAGTTATTTTTCATCTTTCAAAAAAAAAAAAGAAAAAAAGAAAAAACTCTGTAAGCTGTAATTTAATTTAATTTGTTTAAAAGTATTGTCGTTTATTTTATCAAGAGAATAAAAAAGAAAACGGTATTCTTGTTTATTAATGGCGCGCACACGCGGGCCATATTTGTCGAACGCTCGCAGCGCTCTGTCACGAAACCCACTGAACGCTCAACAAACTGTCACCCTCACAAAGAATCTCCAAAAAAACCAGACTACATGCATTACACCGGCGCCAAAAGCCTTCTAAATTCCAATGCCTCTCTCGGAAAACAACTGCTCGTTTCCGAGCACCTCTCTCAAATTGACGAGCCAATTTCTCCGTCGATCCAATTAGCGCCAACAAAACTAAACAAAAAACAACCTCACTCAAATTAGTTCCTGTTTCCCGATGTCGAAGGAACTTGCTCCGATGATGTTTATCAATTCTTAGCCGAAATCGAGGTCTCCGGTTCGGATTTGAGCGGCGTGGTCGTCGGTCGGGAAATGGGCTGGAGGTATAAGATTGGATTGGGGTTGATTTGTACGGCGGTTCTTATATGGGTTGCTTCGGCCGAGATTACTCAGGTTTGATCTGGTTTCTATGGATTTTTTTTTGTTTTGGATTTATCGCTGTTTTTGTTTGGCTGATGTTGTTTGTTTGGGGAAATAAATGGAGATTAAAGATTTGATTATTTTGTTTGTTCGGTTTAAGAACGTTAATTACGTCGAATTAATTCTGTAATTTTTTAAAAATGATAGGCTAAAATATCATAGTTCAACTGACATAATGAATGTGATGAATGTGATGAGGTGTGTGGTTGGAATCCCATCCCCAATTGTACTAAAAAAATAATCATGCATGGACAGATTAGTGCTAGTGGAATGTATGTCTGGTACATGCTTATGAAAATTATGAGCCGACTTGATGATTTGGACGTGGATGCCATTGTTTTTCAATTATGTTTATTTGATTGTTCATTTTTTATTGGCGTCATGTGTTCATTTAGGGACATTTGTTATGTTTTTTTGCTTTTAATTTTACACTCAAATTCCTGTTAATGTTTTTTGTTACATTGTACGTAGTTGAGATTTATTTTGTCCTGTTGAATCGTGAATATACTTTTAAGGGTATTTTTAATCTTTTACGTGTGTTTATTATGTGTGGTCGCGAGTTGAAATTTGATTTTCGAAGTCATGTGAACTATTAAGATCGAGGAAACTCAACGTACAAAGTGAAATGAGAGGTTCAAATTGCTCTGATGTCATGTTAAATTGCTATTTTACTAAACTAAAGCTTAAGCTAATAGTTATGGTGTATTTAAATCTTCTACTTATATTCTTAACCTTTCTATTTTACTCTGGCTTAGGTATTAATTTGATTAGCCAACATGTTAACTCTTAATATCAATTGGACAGGTTTAAATTCTTCTAATAATATTAAACTACCACTAAACTTATATGCATAGTGTCTGTTTGGCACGTCTTTTGAAAAAAAAAATGTTTTTAAGTAAAACACTTATTATATAAGCACTTTTGGAAGAACGTGTGTTAAATGCTTCCTCTAAAAGCACTTGCTTTTTATTAGTTTTAGAACATGTTAGATAATTTAGTATAGTTTAGTTAATATAATTTTAGTTATTAATTTTAGAATAATTAGTGCTTAATTAGTGTTTAGATTTAATTAGTTGTTTGCTTATTTTATTATAAGGGTATAAATAGCCACTTTTAGAATTGTAATGAAGCTTTTGAAATATCATTTTGAAGCAGAATATTGTTCGAGAGAGTATTATCTCAACTTTAGGGGTGGATTTTCCTTGTTTGGACATGGATTTGGCCCAATCTCAAATCCGTTGCATCAATTACCAATTTTTCAAAAAGCACAAACACAAACTTAATCTTGTATATATATTTTTTTAGAATTTGGGAAAACTACAACTTACCCCATACTTGTTTGGTGCAGAGAATCTTCACTGAATATAAACATCCTTTTGCACTCTCTTATTTGGGAGTGTCTCTCATGGTGGTATATTTACCAGTGGCAGTTGTCAAAGATTTGGTTTGCAGCTTATTAAACCCAAATTTACTAAACAACCACCATGAAAATGATGGCTCTGTTTTGAGCTCTTCAATTGGACTTGATGTCCCTTTGAGACTTAATGAAATACATTACAATTTGGATGAAGGCATGGGAAGCTGCCCAATTAGTGATAAAGATTTGAGTGAGAGGGAAGAGGGACAACCTTTGGTTCATAATTTTGAATCACATCATAAAGTTAGTACATGGGAAATTGCTAAATGCAGCCTTTACCTTACTCCATTATGGTTCACTACAGAGGTACATAAAGTTTTAAACTATTTTTAGTTTGTTGACTTTGAAGATTTTGTTCTTTAACATTGTCTACTACATATGTTCTTTTAGCTGATAATGACGGGTCTCTGCGTCTCAAACAAATATTTTTAGCTTAACGCTCATCTATGATTAAAATAAAAAACACTTTTGGTTCATGAACTTTCATGAAAGTAACAATTTAGTCTCTGAACTTCAGTCTGTTACAATTTAGTCAAGTGAACTTTAGTACGTAACAATTTAGTCAATCTACTTTAAAATTTGAATTAATTTAGTCTATATTGTGAAAAATCCCATAAAAAATTAACATCAATTTTTATTATGCAATGACTTATTCTTTGTAGTTTAAACACATTTGGTCTTCAATCAGTTGATCAATACATGTGTAAGATATTCCATTAATTCTTAACAATGTTTTTTACATGAGGCTAAATCGTAACATGTTAAAGTTATGGGACTAAATCGTTACCATCTAAAATTCAAGAACTAAATTGTTACTTTTATATATGCTATCGTAATCTTCTCTCAAAAATATTTTTGAGATCATAGATAGAATTTGAAAAGTAAAGGAAGTAATAGTTTTCTGATTATGAAATTGGACCAAGATTTTAAAAATGTTTTCAAAAAAAAATTAAACCAATTAAAAAGAGGCAGTACATGAATAACTACTGAGATCATCATTTATCATTGATTGTTTATTTTAGGACCTCATTTAGCTGCAATGTCATTTTGATAAATTTGTTCGATACTTTTGCAGTACTTCTCGAACTCGGCCCTGGCAAATACAAGCGTTGCAACTGCAACCATCTTAAATTCCACATCAGGTCTTTTTGCCCTTCTGTTTGGAGCTCTTGTTGGACAAGAATCCATAACCATTTCCAAGGTGGTTGCTGTTTTCATTAGTATGGCTGGGGTTGTCATGACAACCCTGGGAAAAACTTGGGCAACTAATGAGTTCCTAACCATCTCTGAGTAAGTTTTGTTATTGATACCATAGTATTATTGATCTTCATTTCATATTTAAGGTTAAGTAATCACATATTACTTTTCTTTTGCATAGAGCTCAGCGCTTCTGAGTCATATATACATACACACATACATGCATACACACACGACATATTGGGCCCCACCCACTACCCACGTGGAGACTTCGTTCGCTCCAACACTAGCTCGATGAGATTTTCATTGAATAATGTTTGTCTACACACTGGTAGGTAGAAGTTCCTACTTTCTGATGTGGCGTATTTTTATTCGTTTATTTCTATTCTATCAATAGATAAGTCGATCTTACTAAAATTTTTTAGCCAATAAAAATATGTCACATCAAAAAGTAAGTAGGAGCTCCTACCGATCACTCGTATATACAGGAAAATATTGTTCATTTTCATTTCTTGAGTGTTAGCTTGCCTTGAGCTCGAGTATTTTACATTGTTTCTAGATGACCGGTTTGAGGTCGCAAAGTCCAACTTGAAATGAAGAGAAGTCCATGTGCAATAAATTCACTCTCTTTAACCATGCTGTAACATGGTTATAGCTGTAAATCAGCTTAAGCTAATAGGTTATTGTAAATTAACACTAACACTCCCCCTCACTTGTGGGCTTGGAAATTTGAACAAAGGCTCAACAAGTGCAAATCAATAATTGGGAGAAAACGACTTTACCAGGGTTCGAACACATAACCTCCTATTCTGATACCATGTAAATCACCAATTCACCCAAAAGCTTAAGCTGATAGGTTATGGTAAATTAACACTAACAGTAGCATTTGAGGAAGAGCTGGAGTTGGTTTATTGCCTTTGCCAAATAGTGGTCCTGGGACAAACGGACGTCATCCTTGTTTATTTGTTTATTTTTTATGGAGTATTTGCAACATTGGTCTGCTCGTTTTGTTTAAACATGTTTATTGCCTTTCCCTTGGTGCTCTCTTTCTAAGCCTTGTGATGAATTTTCTTCCTAGGATTTTTGCTCTCTTTGGCATATTTTTATTGTTCCTTTGTAATTATTTTAATTTTATTTTTCTTTGGGTTTGTTTGTTGTTTTCACTCCTTTCCGGGGTTTGTATCTTGAGCCATATAGTCTCTTTTCATCTTATCAATGAAAAGTTTCATATCTTGTCCCAAAAAAAAAAAATTGGACAACATGGTTGTACTTACTATCTTTTCTTCCTTTATTGGTGAGGTCTCGAGGGCGAACCATCACCGGGGACGTTTTCGGTCTTCTTTCGGCAGCAATCTATGGATTATTTACTGGTATGGCATTCTAACTAGCAACTGTTTTGTTGATGATTTAAAATGTTTTACTTCATGATAATTATTGAATTGTGTGATTGGTATAGTGCTGCTCAAGAAATCCGCTGGATCAGAAGGAGACAAGATTGATGTGCAAAAGTTCTTTGGATATGTTGGTCTCTTTACCATATTGGGTCTTTGGTGGCTTGGTAAGTGGATCAATAATGTTTAGTTAATGATAATTTTCCTGATTGAAAAAATTTAGAGGGTTGAACAGAAGTATTTGGCAATAATTGAAAAATTAAGGCTAGTTCGATAACGATAACAATTTCATTTTTGTTTTTGGTTTTCTGCTTTTGAAAATTGGGCTTGTTTCCTCCCAATCAATTTATTATGATTTTCACCTCGAAACATTGTAACTCTTAGCCAAATTCCAAAAAGAAAAACTAGTTTTAAGAACTACTTTTTCTAATTTTTCAAAACTTGGCTTGAATTTTGAAAACTTAGCGTAATTTTCAAAAACCAAAAATAAAATGGTTATCCAAAGGGGCCTAATCACTTCATTTACTAGACTTTAGGCGGCTTATTAAGGCAATTTGGTGATTGGACTCTGAAATTTTTTGGTTGCATTGTGGTCTTTCATCAAATGGTCATCTAAATGACAGAATTAGCCATGGCAATGTTTTTGATACCTTTAATTACACTGTTTTTACTAGTAAAGTCACTTTGCAGTGTGGCCTCTTACTGCTGTGGGCATTGAACCTCCTCTCAAGCTTCCTCCTTCAAAATCTGTCACCGAAATCGTGCTTCTGAATGGCTTTGTTGGGAGCGTTTTGTCGGATTACTTTTGGTATGTCGAGAATACTATATATGTTTCGACTGACCCAATTTGATAATGATTTTGTTTTTAGTTTTTCCCCTCAAAATTAAGCTTTACCCCTCGTTTGGTTCCAAACACAAATAGGAACTTAAAATCATTTCTATCTTTTAAAATTCTATAATTTAAAATTATTTCTTATCAAATTCATCCGCCAAACAGAGTAAAAAAAATTAGTTTTTTGCCTTTTCAAAATATCTTATTCATTTTTTTTAAAAAAAATATTGCACATGCCATTTCTTTTTGCATAGGATTAAGCCATTGATATCATTATTTCTCTGCATTGAGTGGTTGCCTTTTTGACAACTTATTGAAAATTTGCTCTCTTTCATCCCAAAAATTCCTTTTACATCTATTGATGCTGCATAATGTGATTGTGTTGAATAACATACATGGAGAAATTGTTTGATACTTGCAGGGCACTCTCTGTGATTTGGACTTCTCCATTAGTTGCTACTCTGGGCATGTCATTGACAATTCCCCTTGCTATGCTGGCCGACGTGGTATTGCATGGTCGTCGCTACTCCGCTCTCTACATCCTTGGTTGCGTTCAGGTAAACGCTCATTGACTCAATTGAATCAATTTTGAACGAGGTGTCTATTTAGTTCTTAAATTTTGTTTTCCTTTTTAACCTTGGGTTTGGTTTTTTTAGTCCATGTTATTACCAGTAATACTGAGAGAAATATAAGTATATAACTCAAATGACATGGAGTAGTGTGGCGTGATTTGGAAGCCAATATGGATTTTTTAGATTAATTATATAATTTGTTCTAAAAACATGTAACAAAATTGTCTAATATATCTAAAAGGTGTGTT
This sequence comes from Trichosanthes cucumerina, assembly GCA_036507285.1. NCBI lineage: Eukaryota > Viridiplantae > Streptophyta > Magnoliopsida > Cucurbitales > Cucurbitaceae > Trichosanthes > Trichosanthes cucumerina. The sequence continues at coordinate 100,518,530 of CM071835.1, forward strand.
TGGAATACCTCCTGGTTTAAACACTTTTTTTAAAACTGTTTTTATACCATTGATAATCATTTGTTTGTTTGTTTTTAAAATTAGGCTTTCCCATTTCAAAAACAAAAGTAAGATAAAATTAATTTTTTTAGTTTTCAAAACTTGCGCTTAGTTTTTGAAAACATGTGAAAAAAAAAGTAGACAATAAAATAAGAAAACTCGGAGATTGAGGTAATAGTTATAGGCTTAATTTTCAAAAATCAAAAACAAAAAATTAAGGCCCTGATTGATAATCATTTGATTTTTGGTTTTTGGTTTTTGAAAATTATGCATGACTTTCATCTCTCTTTAAGAAATTATTTGAATTTTTAGTCAAATTCTAAAAACAAAAATAAGGTTTTAAAAATTACTTTTTTTTTTTTTTGGTTTTTAAAACTTGGTTTGGTTATTGAAAACATATGTAAAAAGTAGATAAGAAAACATGAAAATTCATAGGGGAAGTAGTATTTACCGTCTTAATTTTTAAAAACCAAATGTAAAAATGATTATCAAACGAGGTTTAATGGTTATCATACGAGGCCTAAATGGCCATACATTTGTATTTGAGTATTTGAACCTGGAACAAAATATCTAATTTAAACCTCTCTTTTTGGAATGGAAGTTCTTAGCTCTATTCTCTGCTTTCGATTCAGGTGTTTGCTGGATTTTTCATTGTGAATTTTTCAGACAAATTCTCTACCTAGGACCAACCAGCTACATTGACTTCATAATCATTTGAAGAAGAGGAGGGTGTACATAGATTTGGTGCACTGGGACATGAAAATTGCTAGAGGCTACTTTGACGCATGAGATGTGTTATAATGTAACTACTTTTTTAATTGTAAAAGTACTTTAAAAAAATACTTTTTTTAATTGTAAAAAGTGAAAATGTAAATATTAAATAATTTGGAGTCTTTTTTACCCATAACATTTTTGCTGTCTCTTGCCTTAGATTTTCTGCAACTTTCAAATATGGCAAGTTTCCTTGGTTGCAATATGATACATCACTCTATTTTTTGGTATTTGCATGGTTTTTGTAAATAAATTTTAAATTTTGGAGGGAAATTTATAAAATATTTACCTTATATATCCGAGGGTGGGACTTTGATAAATACCTATAAAAATGTGTAATAGTTACCGCTTAAATGCAACTTAAATGCTAAAGTGAGGACGAGTTGGCATATACTCTAAAGTGAGGTTGAGTTGATGGTAAAGTGAGGTTGAGTTGATGGCAATTGATATATATCTTCAACCAATAAATTAGAGATTTAAATCTCCCAACCTCCCAATATCGTTGACATTTACTTTTTTTTTCTTGAAGGTGTACCAACAAAAAAAAATCACTATAATTGGATGTAGAAGCTTGTTTAGATTTAATTTAATTTAAATGCTTTATTTTGTTTGGTTTGTTGTAATGTAGCCAATTTATTAGATATCATGGGCTACTACTTAATTAAATATTTTTTTTTATTTGTAATATAACTGTTCTTTTTTTGTTATACAGATTAGAATGAATTTGTTTGTTCTAAATTTTATTTTTTTATTTTTTTTAATCTTTTTAATATTTTAATACTTTTTCTTTTTTAAAAAACTATATTATTTGTTTTTTTTCTTCTTCATCTTCTCGAGTACATTGATGATGGTTGGATTTTGATGAACATGAGAAAAAAAGGCATACAAAATGAAATCCTATTATTAGAAAAAAAAATTAACTAGAAAAATATAAAATCCAAACCCTTTATAGAAATTCTAAATTCATTCTATTATAAGAATTTCTTTTGTGCTGTACAAAATTAGAATAGAAACGATTTCCGTTTTTCAAACATCTTAGACATTTTAGAAAGCTGGACGAATTCTTTAAAAATATGTGCATTGTTAAATAAAGAAAAAGTGTAATATAGTCTATGGTAAATTATATTTTTGGTCCATTAGAATTGGATTAAGATTCTATTGGGCTTAGAGATTTTAAAATTTATATTCTATTTGCATGTGATTTTGGAAATAGTTCTAAATAGTTGCGATAACCATCTTTTAAAACTACAACAACAAAACTACGTTAAAGGTCCTAATTAGGGATGTCCATCTTACTCGTTAGGGCGGGTGGAGAATCCCTATTGGCTAAACGGGGATGGAAATGAAAAATACATTTCCCGTCCCTGACCTCGACCCCGTCTCTGCCCCACTCTTCGTTCCGCCCCGAATTATTTATTTATTTTTAAATTTATATATTTGTCTATATTTAATAAACCATAACTCTAATTTTTTTTATTAAATATTATTTTATTTTTAAAATAAAAATTGAAAAAAGATGTCTCTAATATAAATCTCGAATTAAGAATTAATCAATTAAATAAAAAAAATAAAAAAGAAATTATTTAATAAAATTTAGAAAAGTATAGATGATAAATGAGAAATTATTCCTCGCGGGGAACTCGATTCCCGCGAATTCCCTGTGGAGAATCCCGCCCCGTTTTCTGCGAAATTAAATGAGAAATTTTACGGGAACGGAGGATGAAATGGGGGGTGGGGACGGAGACGAAAAAACCATTCTTCGGCGCCGCTCCACCCCGTAGACATCTCTAGTCCTAATGGCAATTCAATTTTAAAGACATTTTATAACTATTTTTAATCTTTAAGAACCGAAACTGCAAACTTTGAACTTTATGTGAGGGGTGGGAAAATTTGTATCTCCAAGACTCCAACCTTTTAGTAGAGTATATGCTTTAAAATATAATTTGATTTATATTAAATAAGCATTATTCGTTAAAAGAAAGTTAAATAAGCAATATCAAAAGTAGACACTATAAGAAAATGAAAACCTTTTTATCAAAAAAAAAAAGATGAGGCTTTCTTAGGTCTTAGACGACCACCTCGTTTGCTTATATCTTAAAAGCTAGGTTGGTAGTCCATATAAAATATGTATTAAAAGATTAGACTCAATTTGATAACCATTTGGTTTTTAAAAATTAAGCATAAAAGTACTACTCATACAAATGAGTTACCATGTATTTCTTATCTACTTTGTACCTATGTTTTCAAAAAGCAAGCTAAATTTTGAAAACTAAAAAAAGTAGTTTTCAAAAACTTTTTTTTTTTAAATTTGGTTAGTAGAAACCTAAATGTTATCTTTCTAGATAGAAATAATTATAGAGAAGATTAAGAGAAATAATAGAAAGACAAGCATAATTTTTAAAAAACTAAATTGTTATGAAATGTAGCCTTAAAGATTCAATTTTATAGCCAACAATAACATAACTCAACTTGAAAAAATGATTTATGACCCGAGGTCATACGTTCGAAGTTACCCATTCTAAAATGTTGTTGAACTCAAATTAAAAAAAAAAAAAAACAATCATATGTAGAGATGAAAAATCTATATATTACTACTTTTGAAAAAGTTTTAAGGGATGGGGTTCCTCTAAGCACAAGGATATTAATTTCGTTGAAAATTCCGGACCGTAAAGCCTTCAAATAAATACAATTAGAGAAAAACACTGCATAAGGATCTGAATCTTAAACACCCGAAGCGACGGAGGAGTTAACTTCAACACCACCATCGAAAAATCAGAAATTAGTTATTCAAAATGGAGAAGGGCAAAGGGTTGATGGTGGACGGCCGGCGGTGGGCCGTCGATTTCACAGACAATTCTTCGTCGAATTCGACTCGTGATATTCCTGATCCTCCCGGTTTCACTCGTGCTTCTCAAGATCAGGACGATTCGACTCTCAGCCGCCAAAAGAAGGACGCCGAATCCAATTGGAAGGCACAGGTGTTACTCGAAACTCTATTATTTTTCGTCGATTAGGGTTTTTGTTTTCTTTTTTTTTTTTTCCTATTCGGTTGTTGTTTTGTGATTGTTGCTTAATTTTTCACATATCTCGCTGGGTTGTAGTTCTTAGATGGGAATAGCGAGTTTTGAATTTCGAAGTGCAGAAATTATCGATTACCTTTTTAGAGGATTTGGGTGGATGGGATTGCATATTATTGGAAACTTTGTTCTTCAAGTTTCTTAACGATGGAATTTGAACATTCGTTGCATTCTCTAATCTCTTTTAAGCATTTCCGATTGAAAAAACTTCTTTGTCAAATCTTTTAGCCGGTTAACTTCTGGAGCAAATTCAAAGCGCACTCAAAGGTGAAAATCACAATGGTGTTTTATAAAAGAAAAAAGTTTACGAGATAACGAGGTCTTGATTTGTCATTAAATGCAAAAAGCAGCAAGCCTGCAACAAGTTTAGGCTCTATTTTAATTAGTAATTGTTTTTTCTTTCCTTGTTTAGTGTTTTTATCCATGTTGGGAATGGGTCTAATATGATAAGGTGCAGTGAACTTTAGTTCTAAGTATTTATTAATAAAGATTCTGGTTCTGAATCTTTGTTCATGATGTTTAATCCTACGTCTTTGTGCTTGTGCTGGTTTTTTTACCATCAACAAGAATTCCATAGTCAGATGCAGTAATCTAACCTTACAATATGAACAGAAAGCTTGGGAAGTGGCACAGGCGCCTTTGAAGAATTTGTTCATGATGGGCTTCATGATGTGGATGGCTGGAAGCACTGTTCATTTATTTAGCATTGGTATCACATTTTCAGCTCTTTGGCAACCCATAAGCGCGCTGCAAGGCGTTGGAAAGGGTAGGATTAATATCCACTTTCTTTGCCAACTGTATTTTTTTGTTTGTTAAGCTTAGCATACTGTTGTCTTTGTTGTTCTCTCTATAAGCATACTTTACCTAAAGTACATCCAACATATTTCATTTTTCTTCTTCTTCTTTTATTTGGTTGCTTTTATTGTTGACTCTCGTACCTCTCCTATGCTGATTACACGCTAAGCTGGCTTTTAAAGCTCTTACTGAGTGTCTCAGCTTCCTCCTCCAGGCGTAGAGTTGTTTTTTTTTTGTTCCTTTCTAAACTATTCAAGGTTAAAGATTAAGAGATCTTCCAATGACACTAGTCTCCTCATTCATGTATTCTATATAAAGAGGCATTTTTCAGAGCATAATCATATTTCTTGTTTCATTTTTTGGTGTCTCTTGAGTTGGTTTGAGCCTTTTTTTTTGGGTGTGACCTTTTCTTTAAATATTTTCATTCTTCTTTTTTCTTGTTGTTGATGAAATTTCTTATATATATATATATATATAAAGAATACTGGGTCTTGTTCTTTTAGTTTGAATAACTTAAGAAAAACGTTAAGCTATGTCCTGATTGTTATGTTTGTAGAATCGCTATATAAGATACAAATTTGTGAAATATATTAGGAAAAATAATATCATTTGTGGGATTGTATTGATTTGATTCTAGTAGGTTTAGCGTATTGTTTCCTGTTGGTATTGATATTTCTTTTCACTGCAGTGTTTGAGCCTTACAAGGACAGTAAAGTAGATCTTCTTGGACCTAAGTTGCTGTTTATTGCCCTTAACCTCGGAGGATTAGCATTAGGCATTTGGAAGGTGAGTTTTCTAATTATTTTTATTTATTTTTTTAATAATTTTTTTTAATCGATCCCTAATAAGTTCTTAGCACCTCTCTAACATTTGGTGATCACTGCTTAATTTTCCCATATTTCAAATGTGGCTTTTGCAGCTTAACACTTTGGGGCTTCTGCCAACTCATGTATCGGACTGGGTTTCATCTCTGCCACCTGCTCAGGTCAGAATCTTACTCCTATCCTAATATGATTTGCCCCCCTTTCTCAGGCACGTGCTGTGCTTGTGCATGCCACCTGAACTACTCACAGCTTTCTGAAATGATATATGGATTTGTTATTCTGTTGTTCAATGATTGAAATGGCTTAATACCACAGCAGCTCATGGGTTCCATGTTTCAGTAATGTTTGGTCTTCCAAATATTGTGCTTAACCAGTAGTCACAGTAGTCAAATGAGAGAGTTCTCTGAATTCAGTAGTCTTGGAGACGATGAATTTTAAATCTTGGTGATCGCCTAGTTAATGGTTTTAATATTCTATTAGTTACTCAAATCTAAATGTTATAGAATTAGGCTTTGTCCAGTGAAAAATTAGGTAAGGCTGAAATGCTTGGACGCCCATGAGGGAGGGGGGAATCCCCATGCTTTTTCTCTTGGGATGCAAGTTCTGTTAATAATCAAGAAGCAATATTTTATCAGTTGGTTCGGTTGATAGAATTTCTTGGTTGTCTATTTGGTTTACTTTGTCAAGGAGAGTTAATGATTGGCAGCGGAAAGGTTAGCTGTAGTTAGTTAGATTGCAGACTGTTATTTAGTTAGGTATGGATGGGAGAAAATAAGAGAAGAGAGAAGCCAATCTGAGCATAGCTCGACTAGTCAAGGCATTAACCTTGACCAAAAGTTTAGAGGTTTGAATTCCTACCCTCACTCCTACCCTCACCTAAAATTTCATAGGATCTAATGAATCCATCTTGAGGGTTAGTTTTGTTTAAACATTGTTTCAATTGGATCAGAGATCTTAACTACCATGGGTTGACAAATGGTCAATAAGGGCCATGTAAATAATAAAGGGCTTAGAGGAAATGAGTTCTAGATATAGTTGTCACTTATCTAGGATTTAATATTCTAAGGAGTTATCTTGGCAATCAAATGTAGTAGGGACAGACAGTTCTATCATGAGAATAGTTAAGGTGCACACAAACTAGTTCGAACACTCAGAAATATATTTTTAAAAAATAGAGATCTTCTCCGTGCCATTTATCAGTTTTTCTGATTGTTTACTAAATTTTAACATGCAATGAATTTACTCCCCATTTGTACGGAAAAGACTTCACTGAGTCAATCTTGGTACTGAAACTCATAAGCTGATGAAACATGGAATTGGGTTGTTCCTCTGTATCAAAAGAATAGTAAATAGTCATGCCTTTTCATTCATTGAACTTTCGGACTCGAAAGATTACACAAATTTTTATCGGTTCCAGCACCTTGGAACTTTATCTCTATCATATTGGTTCTTCAATCTCCTGTACCTTTGCTAAACATTCATGGTTTCCCTTTTCAGGAGGTCGAATTTTCCGGCGGTGGTTTTCCTCTTCGTTAAGATGCACACTGCCTCTTCCGCTAACAACTGTGAAACCAACAGAGGAAATCATGGAGCTGCTTGTGGATGATCGAAGTTCAGGAGCGGATTGCTCGTGTTGCGCACGAACGCGATGATATCTCTTTATATTATGCCTTCATGGATTGTGCTTGATCAAGAACAATGTCACAGATATGCTGAGGGCACAGCTATTATTTTTATGGTACTCTGTTTTGTTTTTTAAAATCTAGTTTCTGCGAGTAGAATGAGACCGACTGTTAAAACCATCCCATAGTATGCTAATGACTTGCTCTGTATGCCCGGGAACAATTACAATTATGATCAATAGTTGACGGCACAATCAAAAAAATTATGATCAATAGTTGAATGCTTATTTAATCAGGGATGATTATGATTATTTTAATTAAAATCAAACATGTGTCATCGCATAGAGATTAAATAGCAGCTTGATATAAAGTTTAGAGATAGTTTGTTGAGTTAAAAAAAAAAGTATAGTTTAAATTTATAATGTAAGTTTTATATTTTTATAGTATAATTTGTGGTTTTTAAAAAAGACGAGAGATATTGTTTTTAACTCCCTCAAATAAAATTTAAAAATCTTAGATTAGAGTAAATTTGAGAAGAAAAAATAGTACTATTTTGAATTTTGTGGCCCAATATTCTCAAAAGAAAAATTCATCAATAAGAAGTAATTAATCCAAAAAGTCGAATATGAAATTTATGCTTCAATTATTGGCATTCATTATCCTTTGAGAATACTTCCTCTAAGATTTGATAGACAATCGTCCTCTACTCGGCCATTTATAAAGGAAAATATTTCTTCCAATATCAAAATCGTGCAAAATTTCGTCAAATTTTGTTCCTAAATTTAAAATTTTTGTATTTTTATTCTTAAAAAATTGTTTCAAAACAATTATTCCGTCAACTTTTCCATTAAAATAAATATATAAATGTGACAAGAACGGAATGTTTCACTTATAATTTTGATGTAGATATTGAGATTTCCTGACAAATATTTTCAATACATAGAAGAATTTATAAAAATTATTTCAATTCATAATTAATTTTTTTTCTCTTTTTAAATAAGCTATAAATCTTAGAATTTATAGTCATAATAGTAATGGTTGAGGGCACCACATTGAAAAAATGAGAAGAGATCTCACGAGTCACAATTTATAAGATACATGAATTACTTCTTGATTTTGAGATGAAACTTCATAGTATTGTATGGATATTCATAATGCTTGAATATATATAGGTTAAATTACAAGTTTAGTCCATAAACTTTCAAGTCTGTTTCAAATAGGTTCTTAAACTTTATAAAGTTTCCAATAAGTTCTTGAAATTTAAAAAGTGTCTAATAAGTTCATAAACTTTTGCTTTTGTATCTATTAAGTTTTTCACTTCGATTTTGTGTGTAATAGGTCTTTGACACCTATTCGACTTTTTTTAAAATTCATAAACTTGTTGGACACAAAATTGAAAGTTTAATATACTATTAGATACAAAATTCAATTTTATGTCTAATAGATTTGTTAAATTTTTTTTAAAAAAAGTTGAATATGTCAATGACCTATTAGATACAAAATTGGGAGTTCAAGAACCTTTTGATAACATTTAGTTTTATTTTTATTTTTAAAAATTAAGCTTATAAATACTTTTTTCACCTATAAAGTTTATTGTTTGTTATCTACTTTTTACTTATATTTTAAAAAACTTAGCAGGAATTTGAGAACTAAACAAAAGTCATTTTCAAAAACTTGTTTTTTCTATTGAAATTTTGCTAAGAATTCAAATATCTTCTTAAGAAAATAAAACTCAATTTAAAAAATAATATAAAAAAATCACAATTTTAAAAAACAAAAACTCAAACAGACCGACCTAAAATGAAGTATTTCATCTTTGGTGGCTTTAACTATCATCACAGGAAACTCCAATTTAGCTTGAGATAGATAATCTTTTTGTCATTGATTTATTTTCAGGACAAAGATGGATTTTATTTTATTTTTTTTACCTTCCTTCACCTGTCCCTAAATCTAATATACAGTGGTATTTTTCCTTTAAATTAGTAAAAATCTAATATATATTTCTAAAATTTGCTTTTAGTTAGAAATCAGATTCATCTTGTTTATGAAAATAAAAAGAGAACTTTCTCCTCGAGAGATGGCGATTTGCAAAATTGCAAATATTGGATAGGTAATTTGTGGCAAGCAAAAGGAAGGAATCTCTATAAAATCAATCACAAAAGAAAAGTACGTTTGATTGTTGTTTGTCTTGTTACAATCTTTATATGAAAAAATAGGTTTGTAAAGGGAAATCTAAAAAATGAGGATAAAAACGTGTGTTATTTTATCAATAATGTTTTTATTCTTCACTGGGAATAATATTTTATATTCATTTTCATTGTATGCCTTCTTTTGAAGAAAACAAACTTAATTACCTACATGGTTAAAAAAAATTAGAAATCAATGTAAAGAAAAAATTGAGTGAAAAAATTGTACACTCGAATGTATTAAAATCGGTGGAGAAAATTTATACATTTCATTAGTGGATGCCTTGCTTCCAATGCATTTTTCTTACCTTGCATAAAAATATCGAATTACTAAAAACAAAATTAGAAGCCTAAGAAATTGAAGTACCATAATCCATTCGATGATGTGATTATTTCCTTTTAGTTCAAATAAAGTGGGGGTAGAGTTTTTTTTTTTTTTTTTATCTAAGATAAAAAAACATGAAGATGGATGATTCGAACCTCTAACCTCTTAGTTAAAGAAAAATGTCTAAATCAATTGAACTATACTTAAGTTGATGTGTAGGTAAATATTCAAACTTTCAACTTTAAGAAAAATAACAATTTTTTTAATATAATAAAATTAACAATGAAGCAAAAAAAAAAAAAAACTAATTAATTTAACGGAAGCTAAAATAGGATGGATCAAAGCAATCGAGATTGCATCTCATTGCTCGAACCATCAATTGAACAAACGTGACTGAGAAAAGTCATAAGACTTGTTACTTGATTCACCAGGCCACCTGTTTTTATATACACATCATAACAGTCTAACATAATTAACTGTATATGAACAAATTAACAAATTGTAGTTATTCCTAATAAAATGTTAGACGGTCTTCTACTCAAATTCAAAAAAAAAATAATTATTTCATATAGGAATATTAATGCATGGCCAACACGATAGTAATTTCATGAGAAACAAGAGATATTTTATCTACTAAACTAGATTTGAAATTGTTGGTATTTGGATCTACAATGTAATTATGAAATTCCTCTTGGTTTCATTTTGGGTTTTGAGAGAGACCAAAGAAACTTTTGCCCCATTATTTGATGGGCCTCAAAGGGAAATGATGGAGTGGTAGTATTATGAGTTATACTTGTATCAGTCAAAAGCACCGCCTTTCCTTCTCCGCTAAGTCGTTCCATTTCCATTTCATCAAAACACACCATTAAGCCTTAACCTCTGTTTTTTCTTTCAGCCTCTCTCTTCGATTTTCCCTTCATAAAACGTGGGAGATTCGTCCAGCCAAATCCAAAATTTCCTCTCAGTTGCAAGGCATTTTTTTTTTCTCCTTTGAAAACGCACACACTTTTTTTTTTCTTCCCATTATCCCATTTTAACCGTTACTTATTGATTGATTCGACTGTCGATTTCTTCTTTCACAAAATATAAATCATCCGTTTGATTTTTTTTTCTAACAAACAAATCTGTGGTTCTGTACATCTCTTTTTTGAGCATGTCCCAAAGGATCCCATCTTACTCTAACCCAACACCATGCAATCATCTCGCTGATTACAAGCTCAGATATGGCTTAAACGGCTATAAATCCATTCAAAATCACCTTAAAACTACCCCAAATGGCAGAACTAGTATTCAAAACCCCGATTCGAAGATACCCAGATGCTGTTCTTGTGATGGGTTTCAAGGAAGACTCTACATATGCTTGATTTGTGCTTCAATCTCTTGCTCAAATCATACCCTTCTTCATAACCAGTCTGAAAATGGCCATGATTTGGCCGTCGATGTTGAGAGAGCTGAGCTTTATTGTTATGCTTGTTCCGATCAGGTTTACGACCCTGATTTTGATCGGACGGTGATGTCGAAGCACATCGTCGCCGCCGTACCGGAGAAATCGCGATCCGCGGAGGGTGTTGGGGAGAGATCGAGTAAGAGAAGGAGATTGGGATCGTTGGATTTGTTGGATTTGAAGAAATTGAAACCGTTGGTTTCTGTTAAAGATCAGCGGTCGAAATCGTGCTATCCTTTGGGATTGAGGGGATTGAATAACTTGGGGAATACTTGTTTTATGAACTCTGTTCTTCAAGTTTTTCTTCACACTCCTCCCTTGAGTAATTACTTCTTGAATGATCAGCACAACCGTGAAACTTGCAGCAAAAGGCCCATTGGGCAGCTGTGTTTGCCTTGTGACATTGATTGTATTTTTTCTGCTGTGTTTTCTGGTGATCATTTGCCTTATAGCCCAGCTCAATTTCTCTACAGGTCTGCCATTGTATGATTTGTCCCAATTTTGGATTTTCTCTGTTGGGTTTTTGTTTTGTTAAAGTTTGAAAAGCTCTTGACAGAGTTTACTGATCTGTGCCTCTTGGTCTGTCATGGCCATTCATTTTCTGTATTAGAAGAATTAGTAGATGGTTCTGAATTATGTATATATTAGAGGTTGTATAAATCGTAATCCATTAGCTTAAACTTTCGAGTTTACTACTAATTTAATATGTGTCAAAGTAGGAGATTATACATAGAACATCTGCAATGTCATTTCGTTCCTTGATAGATACTTATTGGATCTTGTGTTAATCATTAAAGCTTACATATGTCAACTTGACATAGCTTACCTAGGTAAGGTATATACTTTCGACCAAGAGGATAGAGGTTCGAATCCTCCATCCTTACATGTTGTTGAACTAAAAAATATTTATATATACCTAGCTTAAACTTTTGTGTTTAGTTTGTTTAAAAATGATCGTTCTTTCAGAAACCAGCTGATGAAAAGATGTGTTGTTTATTGGATCAACTTTTTTTAATCTTTGGAGTGATTTATCTGCTTTCAAATCAGATCAAATAGATCATTTGGGTATTTTCTAAACTTTTCAAATCTTGTTTTCATCTCTAAGTTGGTGGCAGCACTCCGCAAATTTAGCATGTTATGAGCAGCAGGATGCCCACGAGTTCTTCATCTCAGTTTTAGACCGAATCCATGAGCGAGAATGGAAATCTAGGAGCCAAGATAAAGGTGATATGTTACTTTTCTCTTTTCTTTTCCCTGTTTGATGTTTAAGGAGGCCACTTCTTTCTCTGGACCTTTGTTGGAGCCTTATCTTATGACTGACCGTGACATCTAATTTGGCTGTTTCTGAGTATTTTGTATGCTATAAAGTTTTGGGTGGTTAAAAATTTTCTGTGAATAACACATTCATGCATTTGAAATAAGTAAAGGCATGTGAATTTGTAATTATGCCAGCACCATTTTAAGTTGATCTTGTTACTTAATCATAATGAATAGAAGCAATCGCTCATCGTTTGTCAGGAACACAGTGTTTCGTTGACCCTTAGATTGGATAAAAAGGTATTAGAACAAACTCGAAATGAAAAACACGCTTCGTCAGGATAGGTGTTTACACTAACATAGATGGGGTTAAAAGGTGTTAGAACAAACTATAAAGATTACCCGATATTGGATTTCTTCAAGTCGTGGTGGCCACCTATTTAGGATTTAATATTGTAGTAGGGTTAGGCGGTTGTTTTGTGAAAATAGTTGAGGTGCGCGTAAGCTGGCTTGGACCCTCACGAATATTTTAAAAAATATATTCGAGGTTGGATTCTTGATAATTCTGTGTTGCTCACAAGGAAACTTCTTTTTTTGTTTTTTAACAGAGAATGGAGACTGCAAATGCATTGCTCACAAGGCCTTCTCTGGACAGCTGAGATCAGATGTCACCTGTATGACCTGTGGGTTCACTTCAACAACTTATGATCCATGTGTGGACATTTCACTTGACTTGGACACCCAGGATTTCTCTTCTAGAAATATTGCTGGCAAGTCGACAAAGCCAGCGGACTTCAGCAGTAAATCTACGCTATCTGGTTGTTTGGATCTGTTCACGAGACCAGAAAAGTTGGGATCGGACCAGAAACTTTTCTGCCAAAATTGTCAAGAAATGAGAAATTCAGTGAAACAAATGTCTATCAGAAGGCTGCCGTCGGTCTTGTGTTTGCATATCAAACGATTTGAGCACTCCTTTGTCAGGCGAACATCGAGAAAAATTGATCGGTGTTTGCAGTTTCCTTTTTCCCTGGACATGATCCCATACCTGTCATCTTCTATTATCAGAAACAGATATGGGAATAGGATTTTTGCTTCTGAGGGGGATGAATTAGATACTTCGTCGAAGTTTGAGATTTTCGCTATTGTTTCTCATTCGGGGACACTCGAGTCTGGCCATTATGTGACGTACTTACGTTTGAGAAATCAATGGTATAAATGTGACGATGCCTGGATTACAGAAGTCGATGAAGAAATGGTGAGAGATTCTCAGTGTTATATGATGTTTTATCTACAGAAAACAGCCAGCTACAAATCAAATGAGGATTTGAGCTGTCTTTCTATTTCCCCACGCAATGATGCATTCCAACAAATTGCTGGTTGCTGTTAATAGCGGGATTCGCCAAAGGTTTCCAGATTATGATCTCACATTCAACTCCGACTAAGCATCCAAATGAATGATCCGATGATCAGTACTTCACAAAATGACTTTGTTCGAGATCGACACACTCTTCAAAGAAATTGTAAGCCTGAATGTTTCTGCTATTTGTACCTCCAAGTCTGAAGCATGTACAGGGGAAATGAGTCGGAAAAATGTGACCTTAAGCGGGGCGCTAAGGCTCAAACAACAGGATGATGTGATATCGAAAACGTTGTCAGTATGCAGTATCTACAAAGATGAAGATGCCTACTACAAAATGTTCATGTGTAATGACAATTCAGTGATGGCATGTGAACAAGAAACAGATGCAAACGTGGTTTGCAAGAGCATTGATTAGCCAGACAAGGCTTTTTTTTCTTCTTCTTCTTTTAATAAGAAAGCCAAAGGTGTAAGGAATTCAAAAGTTAATCACTTGAAAACTGTAATAAGTTTAAAGGTCATGCTCAGAAGAGAAGTTCCAATTTCTGCATAGTTCAAGATTCTGTCTCTTGTTCTTTCGATTCATTAGAGCTCCTCTTGGATCAATGAAGAGAATTGCTCAATGCAGACATCCAAGGCTCAGTTGAAAGAAGTGCTTTTTGGGGTGTGTGTTTTGGTTTGGTGGAAATGTTATTATTATTATTATGATTAGGCTGGGTTCACGGTGGCCCTTGGTTTACGGGATTTTCGATAGTTAAAAATTGACCATTAATAAGGGAGATTACTGAAACTTTAGTTTAGATTGATAATTCACCAATTAAATGTAATTATAAGTATTAATTGATGTAGTTTTTATTTTTTACTACATTTATAATTATTTTTTATCTGTTATTTTGAAAATGATATATTTACCTGATTGCAGTGAATATACATACATTTCTAATTTCAGCAAAATATCAGTATCTTTTGCCCCTTTCTAATGTACGTTTGCATTTGTTTAACAAAAATAAGTATATAAGATAGTCATAATTCTATATTTGATCCTCAATCTTTTTGAGTTTTCAATTTTATTCTTAATAGATTAGAAATTTCCAATGATGTCATTTTATAAAAATAAAATAAAATAAAGTTCAAGTTGACAAAAAGTTTTATTAAATTATTATCTTTATATATATATGTGCGGACATGTCATGTCAACATACCCAAAACATTAAACTCAATTTGCTCACCAACTAAATTCGACTAGTTGATTAACAATAACAAAGTTCATTTCTTTTCGATAACATGGTTACGTGCCCATTCTCATTTGTTCAAATATATTAATAATAATAAACAAATCCAATGATAAATTAGCTTTCTCTTAAATTTTTTCTTTTTGCACAAAAACTTAGTTGAGAATTTTTAATACATTAACAAAAAATTAAAGTAGTAAAAAAAAGGAAAAAAAAATAATCATTAAAAGATTAACAACCAAATTGAAAAAAAAAAAAAAAAAAGAGGAGTTAAGGAGAATCCTATAAATTTAGCATATAAAAAATAAAGCGATGCATTTAATTTAAGGGGAAAAGTCAATTTTTACCATAAACTTGTGAGATTGTATCGATTTAAGACCCTAAGCTTTCAATTTAACCAAATTAGACCTTAAACTTAAATTTATGTTGCAATTTTTACTTTCAATTAAAATTTCGTGAGTCGACCCACTAATTTTTTTTAAAAAAAGTGAAAATCCTCACAAACTCATTAATTTCAATAAAATAAAGTTTTGCACAAAAATAAGTTTAACTAATGCACAAATTAACTATTAAATAAAATTTTGTCAACAAGAGCGTAACTTGCCATTAAGTATGACTCATGACCAATAAGTCATGGGTTCGAATACCCCACCTCCAATTTGTTGATGTACTAAAAAAACCATTAAATAAGGCCCCGTTTGATAACCATTTTGTTTTTGGTTTTTAGTTTTTGAAAGTTATGTTTATTTTCACCTAATTTCTCTACAATAGAGATCATCTCTTTTAAGTAAGCATTTAAACTCTTAGCCAAATTCTAAAAACAAAATCAAGTTTTTGAAAGTTACTTTTTTTAGTTTTCAAAAGTTGACTTGTTTTTTAAAAACATAGGTATAAAGTAGATAAGAAGACATATAAACTCATTGGTAGAAGTAG
Source organism: Trichosanthes cucumerina (assembly GCA_036507285.1). Taxonomy (NCBI): domain Eukaryota; kingdom Viridiplantae; phylum Streptophyta; class Magnoliopsida; order Cucurbitales; family Cucurbitaceae; genus Trichosanthes; species Trichosanthes cucumerina. The sequence continues at coordinate 100,534,392 of CM071835.1, forward strand.
TATTTTTAGGTTTAAATTTAAAAAACTAAAAACAAAAAATAAAATTGTTATCAAACGGGTCTAAAATTTTCAAATTCATAAATTTTCAACAACAAAAAAAAAGTAGTTCTAATATTGTTTTCTTTTTATCAATTTCATATCGTATTGATTGAATGTATAAGAAAAATATTTTTTTAAAGATATTTAAAGTGGAAGCTTATTAGAGGGTTAAAATGGTTGCACTTAAATTTTGTGGTTAAAGTTGCAGCAATTTTTTTTTTTTTTTTGTGAAGAAAGTTGCAGCATTTAGATAAGTTTATAGGATAATTTGATAAAATTGTAAAAATTGGTTTTTTTCCCTTTAATTTATTAAAAAAATCGGGAGTGTGGTGGAAATGGGCCTGGCCCACCTAATTTGAAGCCCTAGGAAGTATATGAATATAAAGAGGCCTGTATGGCAATAGGCACAGGTTGCCTCCGTGACCAAACAGCTCTGGAGTTTTTCGCCCTTATCCCGGATTAGGGTTAACTCTTCCGACTAACAGATTTTCTTAGGCGCCAACTGAAACTCCTTGCAATTCCCACTTCTCAGTAGAGATATAACAGACAGGTAAAAGCAACTCACCATTCACCCCTCGCTTAAATCTCCCCATTGAAATCTCCTCTTGCATTTTTTCTCTCTGTTTTCTCTGCTTGTTTTTCTCCCCGCCGTCGGACAATGCTGTTCTTGGACTGTAAGTTTTGAGTGTTTTTGTGATATGATAACGTTCAGACATTGTATTGCATATGATCGAAACTTTCAAAACTGTTTCTTGTAGCAATCTAGAAGTTGAATTTGTTCATGTTCAGATGAAGGTGTGTTCTGTTGGAGAGGGCTTGGATTTCTGGGATGAAAAGCATTCGTTTTTGTTCTTCATGGATTTAGATTTCTGAAATGGACTGAATTCTGAAGGTTTTTTGAAGTGAGTTTGAGCAGGCAGGGTTGCATGGAGATAATGTAGTTCCTTCTGGCAATGAGTACATTATTTTTACTTTTGATTTAACCTGTTTTTTATTATGACGTATACATTCTTTGACTCTTAACGCATGCAGCTGTTTTGTGATCCTCCATTGCATCGCCTTGCACGTTAATCTGCGTTAGTGATAAAATGGTGGCTGCTTTGGCAGCAGTGTAAGACTTTTAGCGGTTCATTGCATCTATAAGTATTATCAATTGCACAATAACGACCAATTTACCTCTAATTTGTGTGAAATTCTTTATAAATCTCCTAAGAGATTGATACGGATTCCTATTTAGAGTTACATTTTTCTGAGAATTCAATGATCTTTTTGAACTTTGAATGATTTAGTTCTCTCATGTCCTCACTCTAGTTAAAACTTAGAAGTGAAGTCATTCATTTGAAGTTTTCATCTTCCTCTGAAGTTAAGCATTTTAAGTCCCATTTAATGCCCGAAGTGAACGTCTCTGCAAAGGCTATCCCAAGTATCTCTAGCTTTGCACCTTGTATAGTATTTCTTCCCTCCCATGTGAGTAAAATTATAAATCATGTATTATGAGTTTTTGCAACTCCGTGGATGAGTAATCTAAGAATGTTAATGATTTCTAGAAGAAGGAATGGGAAGCCAAACTATTCCAAGCCATGAACGCTCCAGAACATATTGGACACCAGTAATGGAACGCTACTTTATCGATCTTATGTTGGAGCAGCTTCACAGAGGAAACAGGAGCGGGCACACTTTCAACAAGCAGGCATGGACGGAAATGCTTATCATGTTTAATACAAAATTTGGATCTCAGTATGATAAAGATATTTTGAAGAGTCGTTATACAAATTTGTGGAAGCAATTCAATGATGTAAAGAATCTATTAGGTCATAGTGGGTTTTCCTGGGATGAAACTCGACAAATGGTAATAGCTGATGACTATGTATGGGACATGTACATCAAGGTGAAACATTTTATTTATGAACAATCAATCTGAAGTGTGATAGTGACTTGCTGTGATTTTAAATGATGGCATAATTTGCAGGCCCATCCAGATGCACGATCCTATAAAACTAAAGCAGTGCTGAATTTTAATGATCTATGCCTGATATATGGATATACTAATGCTGATGGAAGATACAGTCGATCAAGTCATGATATAGACCTTGACGATGAAGTCCGAGCAGTAAATACAGGTAAAAATGTTTCCTGTTATGAACTTCAGACTTGTGTGAAACCCTTGTGAAATACATAACATGAGTAATGGTTCTCTCTTCCCTATCTCTTCAGTAGAATTTACTCCAGTAGTGGACAGAGTCAACTATCAAATAATATGGTACTTGCCCTCAATTTTCAGGTGATGGCATTTGTTGCCCTGCACCTCCTGATCGTCCGAGGACAGACTGGACGCCAGAAATGGACCAGTATTTCATTGAGCTTATGCTAGATCAAGTAGGAAGAGGCAATAAGACGTCTAATACATTCAATAAGCAAGCATGGACTGATATGCTTGCGATGTTTAATGCTAAATTTGGTCCTCAACATGGTAAAAGGGTGTTAAGACACCGATTTAAGAAATTATGGAAATATTACAGTGATATTATGAATCTGCTTCAACAAAAGGGATTTTGCTGGGATGAAGTACAACAAATGATTGTTGCTGATGATGATATTTGGGATGCTTATGTCAAGGTATCTTTTCATTAGTTGTTTACATAACATTAAAAAAGAAAAAAATATCCCATGCTTATTATTTTCTTCTAGTATTGTGATAGACTTTATTGAATGCAGACACACCCATTTGCTCGAAGTTATAGGATGAAAGCCTTGCCAAACTACTATGACTTGATTCTCATATATGGGAATGTAATTGATAATGAGAATCAGAATCATTTGCATCCAGATAAAAACCTTCAAGACGACATATCAGAGGTAAAGGGTGGTGAGTCACAAGTTCTTTATAAATATACTTGTCTCTTTATAAAGCTTTTGGGAACCAATTGAAACCTTGCCTGGAAAATACCGAAAGACAATGAACCTAACTCTAATGCTCATCCACACTTAGCAAACCAGACCATAAAAAAAAGCCTTTTGGCTTAGTTGTTAATATGTCATCAGCTTCCCTTCAAGTCCTTGGTTTCAAGCTCTAGTATATTTGGACTAGACCATATACAACTGGAAAGGAGTCATTGGTCTTTTTGTTTTGTTCATTGAACTAGGTAAATAAACATTTTAGTTTTGCTGGTAGTTTTAGAAATTCTTGGTGGCTGGAGTTGAAGTTTTGTTTTTTGGCTTGTAGTTAAAAAGATGCACGTGAATTTAGTCATATAATGAATAAATGATTTTCATCCATTCACTTTGTAGACATAATAAAAGTATTATGCACCTGCAGGAGAATCAAATGTTCAAATGCCAACTATCAGTGATCGTACAAGAACATATTGGACGCCACCGATGGATCGTTACCTCATAGACTTGTTACTTGAACAGGTGCATAGGGGCAATAAAGTAGGTCAGACATTTGTAAGTCATGCTTGGATTGACATGGTTACTGCTTTCAATGCCCAATTCAGAGCTCATCATGACAAGGATGTGCTGAAAAACCGATACAAACATTTGAGACGGTTGTATAATGAAATAAAGATTCTTCTTGAACAAAGAGGATTTTCATGGGATGAAAATCGTGAAATTGTTACTGCTGACGATCATATTTGGGATGCTTATACCAAGGTTTTCAATGCTCGCACTGAATAGTTTGAGTGTTTTTTTTCTCTTTACCCTTTCCCTTTCGTGCTTATGTATTAAATGCACAGGAACACCCTGATGCCCGATCATATAGAGTTAAAACTGTACCGAGCTATCATAAGTTGTGCATTATATTCGGTGAAGAAAGTTCTGAGAGAAGGTATAGCCGTTTGGCCCATGATGCCGATCCAAGTAATGAAGTACCTGTTCTGATGACTGGTATGTATAATTAGTGATATCATCTAAATTGTGAAGTCTGTTGCTTTAGTGCTTTATATTTTTGTATTTTGTAGATGAAAAGAAAAATGATCAACTCCTTGCTGGACCTTTGCCCATGATTGATTGGACATCACAAATGGATCGCTCCTTTATTGATCTTATGCTTGAGCAATTGCAAGAAGGAAATACTTTTGGCCAAGCATTTAGTGAGCAAGCGTGGACTCACATGATGATATCATTCAATGAGAGGTTCAAACTTCAATGTGACAGATATGTTCTAGAAGATCGATATTTCTGGTGGATGAAGCAATACAGCGATATCTACAATCTTCTCAATCATAGTGGGTTCGTGTGGAATGAATCTCAACAATTGATTACTGCTGAGGACGATATCTGGGAAGCTTATGGAAAGGTGACTTCATTTACCAATATTTCAATACAGAAGATATCTTCATTTTACTTTTACAGTAATTCCCTGATTATGCTTGTAGATCTGCAGATTAAGAGGCTTTACTCAGATAACAGAATTTGTGTTTTGATATCGTTTCTGAGTTATATGAAATGATAGTTTTGCTGGTGTTTTTTCTGCATAATTAGCTAATAAGAAGTTCGACATTGTTGCCTGTAGATAAGACATGATCTTATGAACAACATTTTGCAGGAACATCCAGATGCCCTCTTGTACAAGGACAAATTCCTAGGCCACTATACTGATTTGTGCAAGATTTTTGGAAACGTAGTAGATAGAGGAGTCAATGATCAGTGTACAGGCGAACCCAATATCGAGAATGTGGAGATAAAGATGGATGGAAATGAACATCTACTACTAATATCAAGAGAGATTCAAATTTCTCCACAGAGAAAGCGTCCTCCAGAGATGATATCATTGGACACAGGGCTTGCTAAGAGAGTGCATAGAACTGAGAACGACGTGCAGAGAGCTCTCTCCGAGATGGCAGGTGTTGTCACTAGATTGGTGAACATGAAGCAACACCATCATAACTGCAAAGCAGTGGAAGGTGCCATTGATGCGCTTCAGGCTATCCCAGACATTGATGATGAACTTATGTTAGATGCTTGTGACCTCCTAGAAGATGAAAGAAAGGCAAAAACATTTTTGGCTTTGGATGCAACCCTGCGAAAGAAGTGGTTATTAAGAAAGCTTCGTTCGCAATAGAAGCATTGACAGGTATCAAGCAGTCCCCTTACAGTAACTAGCAAGCATTTTGCAAACTTCCTGGTAAGTTTACCGAGTTGAAAAGAGGAATAATATTTTTAATTTCACATTTTATGGTCTTGTTTCATCCATTTTGCCATTTTTCTATGACAGATTGATAAAATGTAGTTATTAAGTTATGAAAGTTATCTAGTTATAAGTTATGAAAGTTATCTAACTTTTTACATGATGGAGTATAAAAATGCTTTTTTGCGCTAACACAATAGATGGAGGATCAAGTAATCTAGCTACTTTTGAGATGATACTTTAGCCCATGAGTTATGCTTGAGTTGGTCCATCTTCAATATTTTTTCATTGTGTTGTATATATTCTTTTTTTTTATTATTATTATTAGCCAAGAAAGGAAGGAACAAGAGAAAAAGGGAGGAGAAAAAAAAAAGTTTAGCAAGGGTTTTTGGGCCCAAATATTTAGATTATTCCCTCAAAAAACCCCTAAAATTCTCATGAGACATCTATTTTACTTGAGCTGTGCTCTCATCCATAACTCTTTAAACCTGCAGATATCGCCAGGGCAAAATCCCACAATAACACACGTAATTCTCAAAATACATCACTATAATAACAAATACGATTTTCTTAAAACTACAGGAAAAGAGATGAAGTAAATGCATACAAGTCTGACTCATACACAGAGCCGAGACAATTCGATGAGCCTCTATGACGGTAAACATATGTACATTTGTTCACTTCTTTTCTTCCAATGATGATTTAACTGCGGCAAACTTATTCATCAGCTCTGGATTTTAAGCGGCAACAAGCTTTTGGATATCCTTCTGAAAAACAGAAAACGTAATCAGAGTAGCAAAAGTTGAAGGGGAGTGTTAACAACTGAAAAGAGCTTCCTTTCCAAGAATGGTTAGCTTGGTTGGCTCTGAATGCATAGCTCATGACTAACAAGAAACAAGAACATAGTTGACTTTTCACATTTTCCCACCAGCAAAAACCCTCAATAACATGAAAAGTTCCAGACTACCTTAGAGTATGATACAAGATTCCATGATCATTACATACCTTCTTTCATTGTTCATCAAGTTTTTGTAACAACTTTAGGTATTCGGCTTAGAATTAGAGGAAATTTTACATGCATTCAATTAAGTACTTGAATATTAGATTATCTTGACGATGAGATTAATCGAGGCGCGCACAAGCTGGCCCGAACACTTACGAATTAAAAAACATATATATTAGATTGTAAGTAACAATGTGAAAGCCAGATATTAGGGTAGTGTTAAGACTGGTACTTTATGATTTATCGGTGACTTAAAAAATATGCACCAAAAAAATTAAATTGGAGGGAGATGAAGAATACAATTTAATAGCTAAAACTTTTCTCTAAAAATGAAAAAACTAATAGCTAAAATAGCCGAAGCTTGCAAAAATTAGATAATGCAACGAAATTCAGAATTGTCCACCTAAAATGAAGAAAACTCAGACATACCTCAATTTGAAAAGGTGATGTCGTTGGTGGGTATCTCTCAATAACTTTACCATTTTTGTCCACCAAAAATTTCTCAAAGTTCCACTTGATAAGATCGCCTAAAAACCCTCCAGCACTTGATTTGAGAAACTGATATACTGGGGCAGTATTTGGACCATTGACATCAACCTGATGTGCACCGATTCTATTACTATTTGGCTAAGTCACATTAAATAACGCTCCGTAATGATATATGCAGTTGGTGTACCTTGTCAAAAATTGGGAACTCTGCTTTAAACCTTGAGCAGGCAAACTGCTTGATTTCTGGATTGGACCCAGGTTCTTGGCCTCCAAATTGGTTGCAAGGAAAAGCCAAAATCTCCAATCCTGCCCTCCCAAACAAACACACATACATAAGATTGTGATAATAAGTAATTTCCACAATATCAACAATTCTTTCCCGAACCAAACACAATCTCTCAATTCAATTGGCTGAACCTGATATATTCTTCTGGGGTTCAACTGATGCAGTTCTAATATAAACGAAAGTTAACCAAATAACATATGTGAAAATCAAGCCAATGTGGTGCCTGAACCTATATCAGCTCTCCAGAAATTCACCAAGTTAAATCATGCACAGCCCAAAATTGTTCTACCAGCCAAATGACTTTTTGGCTATGCATGTACGAGTATATGAAGTAGGTATGCACCAAGTAGTAGAAAGAATCATAAGGAACTGAGGTTCTCATCATCCAATTCTCTGAACTGGATGTCAACAGTCAACAAGCGGAACTGTATATCTATGGAGATGCCTTCTAAATGCACTGCAAACTAGTCAGGACTAGACTTCGACCTCCGAATTATATAATCTACATGGGTGCTATTTTATGTGTTTCTGCAAGTTCTTAGAACAATACATGTGGTAACAAGAAACGCTCATTCAATTCTCTAGGGACATGTCTAGCCTAGTAGGGTTGATGTCATTTTTCATTTAAGAAATGCATGAATAGAAATGAACTCGAAATGGATATCTAGTGTCGAGGTAGGATAGTGTAACAACTTATTCAGGCATATTAACCCAAAATTAGGAGAAGCAGTCTTGTTGGGGAAAGATTGATTGCAATATCGATCTTATAAACAAAAGAAAGCTACACAATCGTTCATGGAAAAAAAATGTCAGATTAGCTGGTATAAATAAATTGTCAGGTGTTCTTGGAGTGCCAATAAATAATGCAACCCCTACCACAATATTTCCATACCTTGAGCTTTGTACTTCTCATACAAGTGAGACAGTTCTGAGTAATTTGCAGTCGTCAAGCCACTGCCATCAGCAAAAGAAATCTTCGATTAAATTATCAACATATAAATTCATAATAAGTTTTTCAGGAAATTCAATTGTATAATTTAAAGCTATGTGTTTAGGCTAACCAAAGATAGCTAGGGTTGAATACCATCTAGAAGCAACATTTACTATCAGGAGAACCTTCCCTTTAAACTTGTTCAGAGAAACATCTTTGCCATCAATATCCTGCACCAGAAAACACTCCTTACATGTCCCAAGAATTCTAAATAAATCATTTCAGTTCATAACACATTCGACGTCAAAACTTATTTAAATCACCCATAAACCCAAAAGTTTAACCCTTAAAATGGATAGGTTTCTCTCTCATATATGTATTTGGAATATTAATTTGATTTAAGAAGCCATGAACTAAGAAAATATCATCTGAGAATGATTGCAAGAATTCAAAATTTATAATACCATGTTAAATCAACACTCACCTTAAAAGCTTGAGCAAGATATATATAATATTGTATTTACATATATATTCCTTAACATTATTCCACACAGCAAAGCTTCTTCATCCTTTTGATATGAAACTAAATGGACAGAAACTACATACAAGTTTCCAAATTAACTACAATCCAACATGAACTCTTGCTGAAGTGAATATCAGCACAGTGAAATTGTACTCTTCAAACAAAATTCACAGCAATTCTAAAATATGCAGAGACAAAAAAAAACAGTAGATAAGCTATAATCCACCACTTTAGATGAACAATATTGAAGAATTACCAGTCAGACAAGAAAGAATAGAAGTAAACAGAAAAGCACCTTAACAGTGAAATCATAAATACTCTTCTCCGTCGCCGCTCTAGCAGATACACCAGAAAATTGAGCTTTCGAGAAAACTCCGCGAGAAATTGACGACTGGAGAGGCAAATCACGGCGCAGAAAAGCTGACTTCGAAGCGCCGAGCGAGGTTTTGACGGATGGAATCAAGGTAGCCGCCATGGAAGGCCACGAAGCAAGAGAATAGCAGAAACTTGTTCTGGTTTGCGAACAGACATTGAAAGGAGCTGAGAAAGTGGCGGAGAAAGACATGGAAGCTCTGTGAATGCGGTGGATTGGGAATTGGATGATGGGAATTTTGGTGAGAGAGAGAGAGTAACAGAGCGTTTTGAAGAAGCAGATTGAGACTAACTGTGAGAATTTGTGAATGGCACATTTTCCCGAGGAACGGAGGATTTGGATGTGGAAGATGTGGTTACACGTGTTATTGTCTAATTAATTTTTATTATTATTAAACGAGAAAGTTCACTCATTTCTTTTCTTATTAAAAAAATGCAAAAGATTTTATTTTTGGGGTTTGTGGTGAGCCATTTATCTTGTGAGGAATAATTATGAAGAGAAGTTTGTTTTGGTAATTGGTTACCAAAATCCCCATTGCATAAAATGTGCAATTAGAGAGGGAAAAAAAATCATATTTTATCCCTAAACTCAAATCGATGTATTGTAATTTTTACTTCTAGTTCAATTCTTGCTTATTAGCACACTAATTTTAAGAGGAAGCAATATATATATATATATAAAAAATCAAGCTTTGTATAAGATAAAATTTGATGCACAAATTAATTATTAAATAATTTACAACAATTTATAAATCGCAACATTAATGTTGTTATTCTCTCAAATTTTTATAATTTTTTTTAAGCTGGAATAAATTCATAAACCAAATCAAGTTACACTTTATTCCTCTTCGGGATGAGCGAGAGAATGTTCTTTGAAAAACTATCTTTTCATATTAAAGAAAGTCTCGAAGAAGATGCCAAAATTGCTAAGTCATGGATTGCTTTGTATGATAAATATGTTTTATAATTAATTACATGCATAAGATAATACTTCTTGTAACAATATTTAGAACATAAATTTATTTGATGGTTAAAATTGCAACACCCTTTTAAAAGTTTAAGATCACGATTGCAACACTTGTTTTAGTTTGACATGTAATTTACGCATATGAAAGTTTAGGATGAAATTTAAAGATGGTTTGTTTCATCTCCAATTTTAATTATGGTTCTTTTTAGAAATATTTTTTTATACAAGCTAAATTTGATTCACTTGAAGAAAATTATTAATGGCATTAATATCATCAATTTCAGCAACCAAACTTTGAAATTTGAGGATTTCAAACGTTTGAATATAGACTTTAATATATATGTTAATGAAACGTTTAAACATATATACACGCGTACATATTTAACTAAATTAGGCAGAGCATAGCTCAGCCCGATAACTTTTGCCATCCCTAACAAGGACAATGGACTGGAACAAAACAAATGGATCACCAAAACACAAAATACCATATGGGCTAGCAAAATCAAGCCCACAAAATTATGTACATGCCCATTTTCTGAAAATATATTGGGCCACAGGCCCATATAATGGTTTCTAGATTATTTCCTTTCTAAGTACTTAATTGCATGATAAGGTTAGGAGGATTCGAACCATATATCTTATATTGTACTTGCTCTTTTTGGCTACTTAATTGGATTTTAGAATCCGCTTTTCATATCGATGATAAAAAGAGAGGAAATTCTAAAATGCAATGGAATTTAATTCTTTTGACTAAAAAATGAAATTTAATTATTATAAAATTAATTACCCGAAATAAAAAGGAAAAAGAAAAAAAATCAAAGAGGTTAAAATATTGTTTTGGTTCATGTAATTAAAATTTAATTATATTGTAGTCTTTATATTTTCAAGTGTTCAAGTAGCATTAATTAGCTCTGGTTGATACCATAATTTGGTGATGATGATCAATGGTAAATTTGTATTCATAGAAATGGAATGTGTCTCCAAAATATAATTGAAGAACTAAGGGTGGTTTAAAGCCACCTCTATTACAGAGTTCAAGTTAGTATCGGGTTTGAGTTTAGATAGTGCTTATAGAGTACATGATGGTGTCGTGACATATTTTTTTTTTTAACCATTGAGTCGTAGTATTTTTATAAAATAGTCGTGAGACTGCTATTATAAATGATGCAATTTCACTGTGATTATCACATCGCATTGAATATGAGTAATTGATCAATGACCTAACCATTACGTATGCTTGGTAGTCATGTCGTTCGAGATGAATATAGACGATCTCGTGGGGCCTTAGGCAACTAGAAGGTCGGTCGTGGGGCATTGCTGACTCAAGGGTCAACCATTGTGGAGGCATGGGGTCAACCTTTAAGGGCTCTGGCCAATATGAGGGTCTTAGCCGACCTATAGATCAAACTTCTGAGTCGTGTCGGGGTCATTCTCTTCGGTGAATTTTTAGATCTATCAATTTCGCTCCCATCAATTTTCATTTTATAAATGTTAAAAATATGTTCACATCATGTCTTTTATCGTATTATATTTAACTAATCTCAATAAAAGTTAATTTTTAACTACAATCAATTTTAAATTTTAATAAAAAGTAGAGAAATTAAAAGTTATTATTTTATAATATATAGACTAAAATAAAATAAAAAAATGATATTTTTTGTTTGGTAAAAAATTGAAAATAATATTTTTTGGGGTAAAAGAATAAGAATGATACTTTGATAGAAGAAAATGATATTTTGACCTAAAAAGAAATTGATTAATTAGAAAAGGGAATAACGGCAACAATAAGGGTTTCTTCGGAGCTCGCGTTTCTCCTCACTCACCCCATTTTCTCTTTGCAGCTGCGAAGAGATACAGAGAGAGACGCAGGTAGAGATAGAATCCCACTCTGTCTCTATCTGTCGAAAACAATCGAACATCCTCCATCTAAATCCTCTCTTTTTTCTCCGCCTCCAACGTTTCTTCTTTTTCTCTCTCTTAATCTCCCTATCTATCTCTTTCTCTCTCCCAATCCCTCTCCGTGACGTTCAACAACGAATTGCATCGGTGGAGTTATGCAGGCAGATCAGTCGGCAATAAGTTTGAGACCAGGCGGTGGCGGTGGCGTTCGTGGAAGCAGATTTGCTAATCCTCGCTTCGATTCATCCTCCGCCGATTCTTCGTCGCTTCGTCCTCATGGCGGCGCTGCGTCAGTTCTCAAGGTCGAATTTCATATCTGTTTATTGTAGAAATAGCGTTAGGAATAGGGTTTGCGCGATGTGTGTATATGCGTATGGATGGTTTTTAGGGCTTTCGTGTTGTGTTTATGTTCTTTTTATTGAGATGGATGTGTGGATTTGTTTTTATAGATCTGGAATGTATCAAAGCGTTATCTTTTTTTCCTCTTTTGATGTTGTTTTCACTGCGGGGTTTGCCTTCCTGTTGTTCACGTCGCGTGTTTTTCAATTATCCTGCTTGGAGTGTCAATTGAATCAATGTGATATTGTTAAATTTGAGGAATGTTTGGTTGGCCTTAGGTATTGGTTGACGTCGTTTTGTATTTTCAATGGATTTTTAGTTATTAACAGATTATAGCTTATAGAATTCATGTTAATCGTGATTTCTTTGATTTATCATATAAAGTGATTTGTCCTAATTCTTGTCAGGGCACTCAAGTACGTGTACCTGATGTAAATATGGACATAGATTATTATGTAGGATTTTAGGTGGGCATAGCTTGAGTTAACGATGCCCATAAAGAACCTACATTACATATAATGATATAGAATTACAAAATTTCTGGAGATTGGTAAATGCAACGGGATAATTGGATATGACACATTGATTTCAAGTGGGAAAAGTTTCTTATGTTAATCAAGTCCCAATTTTTTAGTCCCTATGGAGTGTAATTGTGTGCATGTATATATATTATTATCTGTATTTGTTGAAATGCTTAGAATAATTGAATGAATAATTTATGAGTAAAAAAATTGATGTTTAATTAGCACTGCATCATCTCATTTCGAAAAGGAGTAAAAACTATGTTCCAAATCTAGACACGGGAACCACCTTGGATTGGCTTGGTAATCAAAGAGGCAAGTTGTATATCTAGATGCCTTTGAGGTCATGCATTCAAGACATGATGACAACCATTTTATGATTCATGGATGAATGTTATATATATACATACACACACACACACATAGATAGCATATGTATATGTATATATATAGTCAGGCTGTTGTTCAGATTAGTTGAGAGGTGGATAAGTAGTTGTAGACACTTGTGGTTATAAATGAAAGTCCGGCATGAGAAATTCTCTATCTTCCTTTAGAAATGGCTTGTAGTCTGTTTTGCGTATTGGTTAAAGCAATCTCTTATTCCAGATCAGTGGTTACAATTTTTATGGTGTGTGCTATTATATCTCTTGTCTAATGATTATATGCTGTAATTTGTTTTAGACTGGAGATCTACGGTTTGAAGGTCGTGAGCGAATCCAGTACACTCGAGACCAGCTTCTGCAGCTTAGAGAGGTACTTGTTCATTTATCTGTCCCGAACCCTCATTTAGTTTGATTGGCTAATGCTTTTTGTTGGTGGAGATGGAAATACTCTTTTTCTTTTTAATGTCATATTTAGTTCAAACAGTGGCATTGCTGGGGTCATAATTATCATCGAATGCACTGATTACATGTACAGATTGTCAATTAACATATTTTTCTTCTCAGATTGCCACAGTTCCCGAGGATATCTTGAAGGTCAAAATAGAAGTCGACACTGAGATTGTTGGGGAGGATCAAACATGGGCTCGTGCTGAAAGCATTGTATGTTTAATATTTTTGTAATTCATAACATTCATTTTGGAACAGAAAGAAAAATTTCCTTTTATGTGCCATTGGTATCGATCAGTTCATGACTCAGAACGTGAAGTTACCATGCTGAAATCATAATCATTCCTTTACATTCTACCGCACACACTCTCTTACAACCTTGTTGAACTTTAATTACTCATATGTTCCTATTTTCTTCAGCAGCAATCACAATCTCAAAGCCGTTACTTTGAGCCAGATAATCGAGATTGGCGTGGTCGATCCGGACAGTTACCTGCCTCAGCAGAGGAAGGATCTTGGGAGGCAATTCGTGAGGATAAGGATTTATCTGGACTATCCGAGTCGAGGTTGCATGACTCAAATAATAGGACCCATGTTTCTGGTAACCAAGGGGTAATAATTTCCCATCCGTCTATCTAATCTATTCAAGGTTACATCATTCAATTCATATGATTATTGATTTTGTTATTATATACTCATTATTCTTATGGTTTATCTCTTTTTGAATATTACACATGAAGGGTTATTATGGGGTCCTCCATCCATTCACGCTAGCTTTACATTTGACATCAGTTTTTAAATGAGCCCCTTTCTCCATCTGCCGGTTCTGGCATTGTTCTTATTTTTTCTGTGAAAACAGGTCGGTACTACACCTGCCCTCATCAAGGCTGAAGTTCCTTGGTCAGTAAGAAGAGGTAATATCTCAGAAAAGGAACGTGTTTTGAAGACAGTAAAAGGGTAACTATTATTCCCCAGATTTACTATTTCACAACATGTCATGGAACATTGGAAATAAAGATAGTATTTCCTTTTCCTTTTTTGCAGTATACTTAATAAATTGACTCCAGAAAAGTTTGACGTACTCAAGGGTCAACTGATTGACTCTGGAATTGTATCCGCTGATATTTTGAAGGTTCCTACTATTGCATCTAGTGTGTTTATTTCTGTGTTTTGAGACATTTTGTTAGGTAATGGACTAACATGATTGAGGTTATGGAATATAGGATGTTATATCACTTATATTTGAGAAGGCCGTGTTTGAGCCCACATTTTGCCCTATGTATGCACTTCTGTGCTCTGACCTTAATGAGAAGCTTCCTCCATTTCCATCTGATGTTCCTGGAGAGAAAGATATCACTTTTAAACGAGTTCTCTTAAATATTTGCCAAGAGGCATTTGAAGGTGCTGAGCACATCAGGTCAGAAATCGGGCAGTTGACTAATCCTGAGCATGAAATGGAAAGACGAGATAAAGAAAGAATGGTTAAGCTTCGAACTTTAGGAAACATTCGCCTGATAGGTGAGCTTCTTAAACAGAAGATGGTGACTGAAAGGATTATTCACCATATTGTTCTGGTAATTATCAGTACCCGCCCATTTACATTTTTTTAATGTAATTTGTTCAAAACGGCCTGTTTTTTTAATTTGATTTTTTTTAAATTCAGGAGCTGTTGGGGTCTGACGTTAAAGCATGCCCTGCTGAGGAGAATGTTGAGGCTATTTGTCAATTTTTTAACACAATTGGTAAGCAGCTGGATGAGAGCCCAAAATCTCGGCGGGTCAATGACGTGTATTTCAGCCGGTTGAAGGAGCTCACTGCAAACACCCAACTAGCACCTAGGTTGAGATTTATGGTCCGTGATGTTCTTGATTTACGGGCTAATAAATGGATTCCTAGGCGTGAAGAGGTGAATTCTTTTTATTAGTTAATAATTATTGTTCAACAATTTCTTTGTTCGAGTTTCTTTGTATGGTCCTCTTATGTTATGTCTTTATGCTGTTCCTTATTCTTGTTGGCCATGATATAATGTTTGTGCCGGTGGCTGCATTTCTGGGTAATAATTTATGTAATAAATAAATTCAATGTTTTTTTGGACCAAAATCCCCTGTGGACCAAGTTGCTTACACTTATATTTTTCTTTTTGCTCCTTTTTCCTTGTTTTTGATAGCTTTTAGTGGTGAAAGATTCCATTGTATTCATTCTTGGATATCTTGTGTAGGAAGGAATAAAATTGTTGTGTGGTTATTGTGGTATGGCGAGAAAACTGCCATAGTCTGTTTCTTTATTTGGTTGATAATTGAGTCTGCTATTTTACTTTTTCTGGGGCTTCTCTATAGATTTTCTTTTTCTCTGATGCCTTTTGTTTTGGGGCACAGGTGAAAGCCAAAACCATCACTGAAATTCATTCAGAGGCTGAGAAGAATCTTGGGCTTCGTCCAGGTTCAATGGCAATGATGAGAAATGGCCGTAACGCCGAGGCACTTGGGGGATTAAGTCCTGGTGGTTTTCCTGTTGCTCGACCTGGCTTTGGGGGTATGATGCCTGGAATGCCTCTTGGAACCAGGAAAATGCCTGGTATGCCTGGACTCGATTCGGACAATTGGGAGGTTCCTAGATCCCGATCAATGCCAAGGGGCGATAGCGGAGGCCATACTCAGGCATCTGTGCGTGCCCAGACACCATTAATCGGCAAAACAGCTTCCATTAATTCAAAATATCTACCTCAGGGAAGTGGTGGTGTAATAACTGGGAAAACAAGTGCCTTGCTACAGGGTAGTGCTGCATCTCCTGCCCGACCAAGTTCCATGCCTGGAACCCAGCCTGTCGCTCATAACCCTAGACCAGTTGCTCCTGTTGCATCCGCCATATCTTCTCCTCAGAAGCCACCAGCTCCTGCTGTAGTATCTAATTCTGCTGATCTTCACAAGAAAACCGTTTCGCTGCTCGAGGAATACTTCAGTGTAAGAATTCTCGATGAAGCTCTACAGTGTGTGGAGGAGCTGAAATCCCCAGCTTATCACCCTGAGGTTGTTAAAGAATCTCTTATCATAGCACTTGAAAAAATTCCACCATGTGTAGACCCAGTTGTTAAGCTTCTTGAGCACCTGCTTCACAAGAATGTCTTGACTGCAAAGGATATAGGTACTGGGTGCCTTCTATACGGGTCAATGATGGATGATATCGGCATCGATCTACCAAAAGCGCCTAACAATTTTGGTGAGATTCTTGGGAAGTTAATATTGATCGGGGGTCTAGATTTCGCAGTTGTGAAGGAGATCCTTAAGAAGCTCGAAGACGACTATTTCCAGAAGTCCATTTTTGGTGGTGCTATGAAGATCATCAACTCTAGCCCTTCTGGAAAAGGAATTCTGGCAACTCAAAGTGTTGAGATCCAGGCATGTGAGACTTTACTTGCGTGAATTCGGTTATGTGGGAATCTTGTCCCATTACGTTTTTGATCAAAAAATTTTCGTTCCAAGTTTACGTTACGTTCCCATCGCGAAAGACAAATAACTGATCATTTATATTGAGTTGTATATTTTTTTTTTGGGTTCTATCAACTTTGTTGAGTAATTAGGAGCAAAAGTTTCTTGCATTTCTCTCGCTTGCCCATCGAAGTCATCTTGGGTGGCTTGAGAATAACAGGAATTCATGATGGTCCAGTTGTTACATTAGATTTTGAATTTATATGATGTATCAAAAATACATTGCTTGTTGTACTTTAGCCCTTATGTGGCCCCTGAGTTTTCCCCCTCAATAATGTCTGCTTTTGCCTTCCCCAACTCATTTATTTTTGCTTGAGATTTCTTCATCTCTATTAGCAACTTCCTTTTCATCTTTTGTCAAATGGAAAGTCTTTGCCCTATTGAATGTTACAATTAAAGCTTGATCATTTTGTCTGCTTTTCACCTCCCATGACAGGATGGCATCTAAGGGCTTTCTTTGTATATTGGTTCTTTTGTCTCTATAATTTGTGTTAAATTTTGATTTTGTTCCTAAAAATTATAATTTAGACTATTTTGTTTTGTCTTTTTAATTCATGTGTGGTGGAGATTAGAACTTCCGACCCACGGATCGAAGATATATACTTCAACTTATTGTGCTTATGTTAATAGGTTTATATTTTGTTGAATTGGTTAGACGTACTCGACTTGTTTCCTTTTGTCTTTATATAGAGAGAAAAGAGAATACTATGCTTCTCTACTATTAGGCATTAGGAATTTAGTACTATGAAAGAGCGGACAAGGGAAAGGGAAGATGGATTATATTTCTTTGTCTAGTCAACATGAAAATATGGTCTTTTAAATGTTGCTTAATTATTATTATCGTCCGTTTGTTTTCTAGTTAAACTTATTATTTACGAAAAAAAGATATAAAATAAATAATTGTTTTTCAAATAGTTCCTAGTACATGGTTTTGTTTTGTTATTATGTGGCATAGGATGAGTCGATTTAGTTCAGCAATCAGCCCACTGAATTGGTAGAGCATTTTCTTAGGCTTTTGGATATGTATGCTTTCTCAAAAAGACAACATAATTATTGATAAGATGTCACCCATTGATTCATTCGTTGAATTGGTCAATTCTATTTCTATACCACTTACCTTCCTTTTACGCCTTTAACCATTATATACTTTATAGCGATCTTTATAAAACTTTTTGAGATATTTTGATACTTTTTTACCCTTAAAAAAAAGTACAAATTCAGTTCTATGATTTGGACATAATTTCAATTCTTATAGTTCAGAAGTTCCCATCTAACTTGGACAATTTACTTAAATTTCATAAATAGTTCCTCATTAAGATTTGTCATATTAGATATGTGATTTTTTTTTTTTATTATGAGATGTATTATCTAATTGTATGTAAAATTAGTATAGAGGAAAAAAATAGGTGAAATTAATGAATTTTTTAGTGAGAAAGATGGTTTTAGGACCATTTGGGTTTTTTATTTTTTCTTTTGGGGACCATTTGTGACGTTGTAACAATATTATAAGAACTAAATTGAAACTTTTAAAACCACTAAAATTTAGAATTTAACCCTATTCTTTTGTTTAAAGGTATATAATTTAAAAAAATGTGTTTTTTATAAGATTAAAATAAATTAATTAAATGTTTTTGTAACTTTAAAGTAAAAGAAGAAAAATTAGATGAGGAAAATTAGTTCATTTACCAAAAATGTGAGTTTTTTAATAATACATGATAAATATGGAGAATAAATTTGAACCTATAGTCCACGAGAATGACGATATAGTTTGTCAACACCAAAAAGTGAGATATTGTCAATTTTATTAAAGATGTATTGAAGATAACTTTTGTGATAATATTTATTAGTGAAATTTTTTTTTTCAATAAGTGAAGTTCAATAATTGTGGGGTGAAAAATTAAATCATGAACCTTTTGGATGATAATTTTAAGAGATCTATTGTACTTTAAAAAATCCCAACGAGTCGCGCTCAAATTGATAGATAAAATTTTTAAAAAATAAATATTTTTATAACTTTAATGTGAAAGAAGTAAAATTGAGTGAGCATTTAATACAGTTGTGGTGGTCTGCCAAAAGAAGCAAGATTTTTTTAGTAATACATTACAAATTTAATGAGGAAGTTTGAACCTATAGTACACAAGAATAAGCACTAGCTGTGAACGCCAAAAGGGGAGATATTTTCAACCTTATTAAAGATGAAGTTAAATTACAAGTTTAGTCAATAAACTTTGAGATTTGTGTTTATTTAGTTCATGAACGTTTAAGAGTTTGTAATAGATTTCTAAAGTTTCAATTTTGTGTCTGATCGAACTCTGACAGTTCAAAATGTTTAAAATTGAACGGATATGTTAAATATAAAATTGATTTATATGTTCAATGGATCTCTAAGGCTTCAATTTTGTGTCTAGTTGATCTGTTAATTTTAAAAAATTCGGAAGTTGAGAGACTAAATTTATAATTTTGAAAGTTTATGGACGAAATAAACACAAAACTCAAATTTCATAGACTAAACTTGTAATCTAACCTTAATATAAATTTGGCTAAAATACTATTTTGGTCTTTGTATTTTGATTTCATTTCATTTTAATTCATACATTTTCAAATGTCTAATTTTAGTCCATGTACTTCCAATAAAGCTTAAAATTGATCTTATTGTTATTTTATCATTAACTTTTCTAACAAAAATTAGTCCTCATTGTATCTTTTTTACTTGAAACTTATTATTATTTAGGGGCAGTTGCAAAAAAGACATAAAATTAATTGTCAACTACCAGCGTGTCTTTGATTTTTTTTCTTTTGCAAACGTAGCAAAAATTTCGGTCCAACCCAGTATGAATTCACATAAAGTCCAAAATACTCATTTGTGTAATCCCGCGTGTCTTTGCAGTATCAAGTACAACAACAATCTATCATTGATATATTACAAATACACTTTATAAACCTAATATCAAGTATATTGATGATATACTACTAATATACTTTATTTAAATATATCAATAAAATAGAAATGCTCATATTCATATATCAACCGTATATTAAAAATAGTTAATACGAAGTATATCAATAATATAATAATGATTAATTCATGCTCTATATATCAGATATAATTAATACCAAATATATTTGTGATATACTACCGATATACTTTACTTAGGTATATCAATAAAATAGAAATATGAATATTCAGTGTATTAACAATATATCAAAAATAGCGAATACAAAGTATATCAATAGTATAATGGTAATTTATGTTTGATATATCAGATATTACTAGTACCAAGTATATCGGTGATACACTACTAATATATTTTATTTAGGTATATCAATAAAATGAAAATATTAATATTCAGTATATAAAAAATATATCAAGAATAACTAATACGAAGTATATTAATAGTATAATAGTGATTCATGCTCAGTCTATTAGATATACCCAATGTTAAGTGTATTAGTGATACACTATTCATATACTTTGTTTAGCATTATCAATGAAATGAAAATCCTAATATTCAATATAATAGTGATTCATGTTATATTAAGCATTTAAGTAATATATTATTGATGAAATAGAAATACTAATATTCAATATATCAACAATATATAAAAATCAGTTAATACAAAGTATATCAAGAGTATAATAGTGATTTATAGTCGATATATTAGATATACCTAATATCAAGTATACCATTGATATATCTAACAAGTGGGATACAAACTAATATATAAAGTATAATAATAAAAAAAAAAACATTGTGAAACAAAAACCATAAAGTATATTAGACATATTAGTGATGTACCAAATATAAAGTATATTAAATATATTACTGACCTGGTAATACACTAATAATGATAAAATTAGAATAATAAGAAAAACGAAAAATCAGATTTAAATTTTTTTACTATATTTGCAAATTTGAAGAACCACGACTAGATTTGCAAATGCCTTAATAGTTTTTGCTACCAATTAAAATTCTTTTATTATTTATTCAATTTAGATAAAAATTAACTTCAAACTAAGAATATGGACCGATTTTAAGTTTTATTAAAAGTAGAATAACTAAAATTGAATATTTGAAAATACATGGACTAAAATGTAATGAAACCTAGTTTGTTTGGTTAGCAATCTGAAAACAGAAATTTGAAAACAATGAATTCAATAAAAACTGAGTTGTATTTCATATTTGCATATATGTATTTGATAGCAGATTTAGAAATTTGGTTCCATTCTAAACAGTTGTTTAAAGTATATCATATAACATATTTATAAATCATGAAATTAGTTGTAGTTGCAAAACTAATTATTAGATTGAATTTATGAACATGATTTTTATACATTTTTATAGAATTATCATTTTATAATATAGTATTATATAATTTATAATATATTATATTATACATATTTTAATTTAACAAAAATAAATTGAATTTATAACATTAAATATTGTATTTATTAAAATTTTATTTTTGTTTAATATATTATGCATTTTAAAATTTTATGATTTTAAAATCATAATATGGATACAATGAAATATAAAAATGTTGTCTTTAAAATTTTTATTATTTGGATCACAAAATTCGAAAACAATTTTCGAAAATACATATGTCAGATACATATTTTTAAGAAATTTGAAAACATAAAATAAGAAATTTGAAAACATAAAATAGAATCTGAATTGTTTATCAAACAAAGTGTATTTTAACCCATAAATTTTCAGTGATATTTATTTGCCAAAACATTTTTTTCGCTCCAATTGTCGCTAAAAATCATAGGTTTGATGTTTCCAATAATACTTTTTAGGGCATAGTCAAACTTTACGAAAAAAAAAAAAAGTGGTTTTAATTAGTCCAAATATGTACCCATACTTTTAAAAATTCTTGTGAAACTCAATAAAAATAAAGTATGATTTTTTAAGATATAATTAATATGATACACCAGATTTGCTAGTCAATTACACAAGAGCAGATCTGCTAATCTCTTGATACAACAATCTTCTTAAATATTTTTCTTCCAATCATTTTGTAGATTTATCACAAATTAGTTGCCCAGACGTTCTAAACTCAAATTAAAAAAACAAATGGATGCACACACGTTTCATAATTTTTTAATAAAAGCACTCATGAATTATTTGACTTGTTGCCCCTTAATTCATGGGAAAATATTTTTGAAGCGATAGAGTTAGACATCAGAATAGTCAAATATTAAAACAAAATAATATAAATATAGAGTTATGAGGTAAAATTTTCAATTTGATCTACATAATTTAATTAAATCTCACATCCATAATATATTTTTACATATAGGAAAATTCATAAATTTTATTACAATCAAATTAACATAATCAACCAAAAAAGGAACATCCACTCATTGCGTTGCATTTAACAAATAACAGTAAAGATAATTTGTAATATTTGACAAACCAATAAAAATTAGGGTCTGTTTGGCCCACGGATTATTATAACCGGTGTTATAATAACCTCTGAAATACTATGCACCCCAAACATAGACTATTTTATAACCCCAAACTATGTTATTCTGCATTTTAAATAATATTATATGTTTCACGGACTATAATGGAAAGTTTTTGAATATCGAATTGATATTAAATTAAATTATACCCATAATCTTAAACTCTGGTTAGGTATAGTTTAACCTTAAAATTAAGCTCAAATCAAGTATTATAATTTGACAAAAAAAAAACAATAATAACAATTAAGTTTGAGTTCAAACTTAGTATTTTATTATCTAGGAGTAGAATATATGTCAAGTTATCTTTACTTTAACAAATATTTGGTATAATTTAACACAAAAATTAAGCTCAAATCAAATATTCTGAATTAAAATATTTGCAATTACAAGATTTAAATTAGGACTGAGATCTTTTGAAAAAAAAACTGAGACATTGTAAAAAAAAAAAAAATAAATAAAAGGAATCGAACCAGCTCATTTGAGCATAACTCTTCGAATTAGACACCTGTTTCCTAAGATCAAATTGATAAAATAAAAAAATAAAAAAATAAAAAATACTAAACTTGAATTTGAACTTAGTATTTTATTATCCACAAATCAATGGCGAGGTGAATCATCAAATGCCCGCGCTTACGGGCTCAGTTCGGCGCGCATCAGCCTTCGCTGAACATCGGCCGACCGACAAAAGCCATGGCTCGCCACCATAGCCAAGCTGGAACCGCGTGCTACAGTTAATGGAGTGCTTTTTCATGGTGGTTTTGTAGTTGTGGGCTGGCCATGACCATGACAAGAAATGAGAAAAAGAAAAGGCTGGAAAAAGGAGAGCGAAAACGACTGATTGAGATTGACCATAGCCTCCAGGTCGAACAAGAAAGTGAAAATTTGCGAAAACGATTTTACCAAGAATCGTAAAAGACTGAGGCGAAGACCAAAGAAAGATTGTATTTATACGATTGCTGCAGTGGAGCTTACTCTTTTCGGTTTCGGTTTCGATTTCGATTTCAGAAGATTATAATCACTTTCTACTTTCTACCATCGCTGTGTATTTCTAGCAATATCTTGTGCGATTGATTGCTCTCGTGGTTTGTTCCATTTCCTCATTCTATTGCTGCTCTCGTGGTTTGTTCCATTTCCTCATTCTATTGCTGACTTTTTTTCGAGATTTCACGTGGATTTCATTGATTTCTGAGAAAAGTTTGCTTTCAAATCACTTCTCTCTTGCCTGGAATTTGGAATATTTTCTACTTTGAATAGTACGTACTGCGGTATTGGGATTGCTGACAGATTTTTGCACTTTTCCCGTGTTGAGAATCTTATTTCTATTTAATCGTTACTTTTCTGGACTACTTTGCTTTTTAGTCTTAATTCAAGTCATTGAGCTGTCAGGATTACTGGGTATGTAGTCATCTCGGAATTTCCCTTTCCCTTGTTGATTGAAGTTTCTATTGAAATTTGGATCTCATTTGCCTGCAATATATCCAACTGAATTGTGTGATCCTTGAAAGTATAGATGTTCTTGTTCTTCTGTTCCATTTCACACCTTTTCAAATACTGTTGCTAGTTCTTGTATTTAACTTGGAAGATGTTTCGCTCCCTGATTGTATGTTTGATGCTGATATGTATATTAATGGATTGACCGTAGGCTCTTAGTGTATGACTCTGCAAGTGGATGAACAGAAGTTGATAGGAGGTCTTCTCTATCCATTTTTTTTCTTGAATAGATATCTATTTTTAGTCTTATATCTATTTTTAGTCTTGCATAACAAATAATATTTTTTTTTTGTTGTATGCTGGCAAGTGCGTCTGTCAGATTGATCAGGAAATGGGCACATAGAATTGTACTATATTTTTTTTTATTGGTTTCAGAAATTTGTTTACACGCCCTTTTTCTACATTCTCTGAAACCTGATAGTACACTGGAGCCTTGTTCTTTTTTTAGTTCGAGAGTTAATGTATTAGTTAAAAGTTTTGTGTCTCATGTTCCTTCCTTCCTGAGTAGATTCTAAGCGTGATAATCATTATTAGCCTCTTTTCTTCTTATAGAGGAGAGGGTAAAAGGTTTATATACGTTATTTTGACGTCAGATTGAAATGGGTATATACCTCAGCAATCCCAAAACTGAGAAGTCCTCTGAAGATGGTGAGAATAGACGGCTTAGATATGGACTATCATCCATGCAAGGATGGCGTGCCACAATGGAAGATGCTGTAAGTAATCAATCAAATGGCCGTACTATCTATCTGATTGATAAGAGCTCAATTAAATTTCTTCTTTTCGAAATTTTGCAATTTCTGTTGCAATGATATGTTTCTATTCATTGCTTTGTAGCATGCTGCAATTCCTGATCTGGATGCTTGCACTTCCTTCTTCGGTGTTTATGATGGCCATGGAGGTAAAAGTGCTGTTTCTGTCATGTGCTTCTGTGTGATGGTTACTTTTAAATATGTGGGGTATAAATTTCTTCTGTTTTGGATGTGGCTAGTTCGATTCTTATGCTACAATTATGGGTAATATGACTGGAGAAAATAGGCTACGTCGTGGTTATTATTATTATTTTTTAAGAACTCCATGGAGTATGTGACATAAAAAATGAAAATACTGCTTGAAATATACGTAAACAACAACTTAATAACATTGAGGAAATCTAACTTCTATTTTTATTTGTAGCATTTTGGGATTGAGATGGATATCAACATCTACCGGAATTAAATTACTATATGGAAGGGACTACTCAAAATAAATCCAATTTAGAAAAACAACAAATGTGATTTTATTACACACATTAAAACTCATGACATTCAGAATTAAGAAAGTATGAGGTCCAGTTTGGAACACAAGTATGAATTCTTTTCACTAATGAATCGAGAAAGCTTTAAATATCTACAACTATTTGGTAATTTCTTTTTGTGCAAAAACTTCCCCCCTTCTCTCTAAAACGGGTCTGAATAATTTCTTGCTCATACAAGATGTTCAACTATTCAGGTAAGGTGGTTGCAAAGTTCTGTGCCAAGTTCTTACATCAGCAAGTGAAGAAAAATGAAGCTTATGCCGCTGGAGATATAGGAACTTCTGTGCAGAAAGCATACTTAAGGTTATTTCTCACTATTGGACTATGAGTCAAAGTCGGTGTTTATTTCTATTACTCAAATTGTTAGGTGTTTGAGCTGTCAAGTGGATGTTGTACCCTATTTCTGCCAGATCCTCTGTTGAAAGAAATAGGTGGTGTGCTCTTGGTAAGAATCCACCTTTTTTTTCTTTTTATTCTTCTTCTTCTTCTAATCGTCCCTATTTCTCATTTCTTTTTTTCCTTCTTGATTCCAACTAGAGGATTTTTTTTCTCATGTTCCTCTGTGAGTTTGAATCCCTAGGTTAGTTATGTCTCCTAATTTTATTTTATAGAAAACCAAGCTTTCATTGGGACCTTTTATGAGTTTTTGTTGCATGGATAGAAAACCAAGTTTTCTTGGTGGAGTTTATGGAATTAGATTACACAGAAGCTTCCAGTAATCCATGACTTTGTATGAGACGGCACGTACTATGAGACACATTGGTTGCGGAAAATATACTAATTTAAGAAAGGGATATTTAGTTATCCAGAAACACTGATCTATGATTCACCATTGACGGGCTCATTGTCTCACTCTTTTGAGTTTCCAACTTATTACTAACTTTGGTCCTCCAGAATGGATGAAATGATGCGTGGACAAAGAGGTTGGAGAGAATTAGCCGTTCTAGGTGACAGATTGAACAAGTTCACTGGCATGATAGAAGGGTTAATCTGGTCACCAAGAAGCAGTGATGCAAATGACCAGGCTGATGATTGGACTTTTGAGGAGGTAAGAACTGTTATTTAAGTTACTCTTTAATTTTAGCTTACATTATCAATGAAACTGTGAATAAGGAAAGGAAGAGTAATATTGCTTTGCCAAAGTACTGATGCCCGAGAGCTGCATGATACATTAATCATATTCATAACAATCATAACTAGTCTTATGTGTAAGGTGCTTTGTTATTCTCATAAACCAAATACTTCTTTTATATTAATAAACGATTCTAATTGTCTCATAAATATGGACTTTGAAGTTATTAATTGGTCACTCAATCATAGGTAAATCAGCATTCAAAATTATTTAGAAGAGGAATCATATGAGTTGCAATGAAGGTCATTTGGATTGATATCGTGGTGGCTACTTTTTAGGTTCTTTTGGTTAAAGACATTGCAGGACTGTTTACTGATTATATGTTTACAGTCTCCCCTAATTTAGGGTGGGAATGGATGCCTTATAATTCCCTTACTTGTGATTGTCATGCTCCTGCCTAGTAAAATATCATCTTTTGACTCAGAACATACCTTCTGGAGAATCCCTTGAACTTATGGGCAGTTCCAACCTTATTCCCATGCTCTTTGACCCACAAAGAAGCAAACACGAACATGGAACAAGGATAGGAACATGACACAAACGTAATGCCACTGTCGGTTTTTGAAAAATACAGGCATGATGTTTTTTCATTTTAAGCTCAGTTTCTCATTAAAAAAAATTAAGGTGTGACGTGGTAAGAAAATTTTGATTAAAATATAATATTTGTGTTAGCACATTTCAATAATTACCTATTGATGGATGTATAAGAGTTCATAAATTGAAAACTATATATCAAATGAAATTTATAGAACATGATGTTAAAAAAATATAGAATAATTGATGCACATGCAAACAACCATTATATAAAATGCTTTATCCCCCTTAAAGAAAGATCTTCTTTTCCTCAATTTCTGTTTGTCCTGGTCTCTGTCATAAGTGAAGGTGTCATGGCCTTCAATTCCCTTTAAACTGTAAAACATTGCCAAATTATTTATTCGTAAAATACAGTTCGTAGTTTTCGGATGCAGTTTGATTTCACCCGATATGGAATATGAATAAATCATTTCAGCTTAAACATTTTTCTCCGTATTGCTTCCTAAAGTCAATTTACTTCTATCAGTTTTAAGTTCTAAAGTAATTTAAGCATTCTAAATTCAAACTTAATAATCTTGGCAGGGTCCGCACTCTGATTTTTCTGGCCCAACTTCGGGATGTACAGCTTGTGTTGCAATTATTAGAAATAACAAGCTTCTTGTTGCAAATGCTGGTGATTCTCGTTGTGTGTTATCAAGAAAGGGCCAGGTATTTATTTAGCTTGAAAGTGTTGAGCATGGATCTTTTTAGCACTATTCTCAAAGTAAAACTATATGTGCTAATTTTGGGTGCCAATAAAGAAGAGCAATGACTTGGGGGCTGCTGGAAGCCATTAAAAACAGCTAAATTAAAAATGGTTTTTCAATGTAGAAAACTCTTCTCTGTATTCATCTTAGAAACAGTTTTCAGAACAGAATCAGCAAAAAAAAAAAAAAAAAAAACAGAAATAAGATTTCACATTTCAGTTTGCTTGTATTTTCTAAATGAAGTGTTCGTAGAGTCGTATGTAACTATTAGTTAATATTTATGATATTTAAATGTTTAGATCTTTTTAAATTAATATACAAAGTAAATGAAAATATAAGAACATAAAACTTCTTTCCTAACCGATCTTGTACTAAACAGAAATTGTAAACAATTTTAATAAATCAGTATACAAAGCTATTTTTCACTGTGATACCTTCACTCTTTGGCATAAGGTCATTGTGATTAAGTATGGGGTGTCCTCTTTTGAATGGAATGCTACCAAAGGGAGAGGCACCTTTAGAAGTCCTTGGAAAGGTATTGCTGAGGGTTTTCCTTTTTTCCCTGGCCTTGTTCATTGTTGTGTGGGGAATGAGAAAGATACTTTGTTCTGGAAAGATAGGTGACTGGGGGATAGACCTCTTTGTTCTAATTTTTCTCTGTCTTTCTCATTTATCTTTGGCAAAAAATAGGGTTCTGGCTGAGATTCTCTACCATTTTGGTCACATTGTGTCTCCCTCTTTAGGTTTTCAACGCCCTCTTTCTATTAGGGAAACATAGGACATTACGGCTCTCCTTTCCTTGTTGGAGGACCTTCGTTGTATCCCAGATAGGAATGATGTCCGTTATTGTAGTACTAGTCCGGCTGTGGGATTTTCTTGTCGTTCCTTTTTTCTATCCCTAGTTACTCCCTCTATCTTTTGCTTCAAGGGGAGAGTTTGTCTTTGCTGCTTTGTGGAAGGTGAAAATTCCAAAGAAGGTTTAAGTTTTTTGCCTGACAGGTTTTTCACGGAAGAGTTAATTGACAAAGTCTTGAGAAGGGTGCCGTCTTTGGTTGGGTCGTGATGTTGCATTCTCTGCAAGAGAGCGGCGGAGGATCTCGATCATTTGTTGTGGAGTTGTGACTTGGCTGTTAATGTTTGGAATTTCTTTGTTGAGGAGTTGAGGCTCTTGGGCTCTAGCCAAAGGGTTAGTAGGGAGAGGTTAGAAGAGTTTATTTTGCATCCCCCTTTGAAGGGGGAGGGTTGTTTTTGTGGCATGTCGGGGTTTGCACTATTCTTTGGGGGCTTTGGGGTGAGAGAAATAATAGAATCTTTCGAGGGCTAGAACGTTCATCTTTTGATGTTTGGTCACTTATAAGATTCTACGTTTATCTTTGGACCTCGGTAGCGAAGGCTTTTTGTAATTATCCTTTACATTTTATTTTGCTGGGGTGGAGTCCTTTGTTGTAAGCTCCCCCTCTTTTGTGGGCTTGTTTTTTGTATGCGTTTGTATTCTTTCATTCTTTCTCCATGAAAACTTGGTTTCTTATCTTAAAAAAAAAAAGATTGATATTTAGATAAAGCAACCAAGAGCATCGTAGTATTTGGAATTTGATTACATTATGCTTAACTACAGATGTTCAGAAGTTTAAAGTAAACAAGTACCTCATGGACAAGACATGTTGCACATGGACATAGATATATACATACAGTTGAGGAATTTAGTGAAATGGCTTGCATGCTTTATAATCATAGACATAGTATTTACGGGTTCCAACGTGGTTACTCTTGTTCAGGCTCACAGTCTCTCTAGGGATCACAAGCCTGATCTTGAGGCTGAGAGGGACAGAATTCTGAAAGCTGGTGGTTTTATTCATGCTGGACGAGTCAATGGTAGCTTGAACCTTGCCAGAGCTATTGGTATGTAAAAATCTACTTGGCAAATTTCTTTCTGACCTGGCCCTAGAAAAGTCTTGTTTTTTAATTGGAGTCTGCAAGTTCCTTCAATATTATTTGTTTTATGTCCAATAGCATGGTTGTTCAACTATTATACCATTTACTCCCTCGGCAACTTTGCTGTACCTCCTGGAATCTGTATGGATTAATACAACTCACTTTTTTCTCTGGTGTTTGATAAACTACCATCTAGTAATTTGGACTTAGAAGCTAATAATTTTGTGGGGCCTTTGTTGAGACGGAGAGAAACAATAGAATTTTTAGAATGATTGAGAGCTCTTTGGAGGAGGTTTGACCCTGGTAAGGTTTCATGTTTCTTTTGGGACGCTGTAGTTAAGGATTTATGTAATTATCCTAGGTCTTCTTTTGGTACTCGATAGTCAAGGATTCTCTTTTTGCTCTAGTTTGGCTTCTTTTATTGGGCTTTCTTTTTATATGCTCTTGGATTATGTCATTTTTACTCGATGAAAATATGGTTTCTCATGAAAAAGAAAATTATAACTTAAAAACTCTTTTCTGGTCCACAAATGCAAGCTGAAGATGGAAGCTTTTTACATTTTAACTGGATCCACTCCAATAAGAACTGTTAGATGTGAAAAAAGGGTGAAAATCAATGCTCTTCACTCGTTGTCTCTCTGACTGCGAAGCATTTAATTGAAAGGGAAAACATAAACAATAAAATTTAGCAACTTACAAAATTGTGGAAGTGAATTTTCATTCAGCCGATATCTTTACCATAGTCCAGTGTTTTAAAAAGCCCTCCGAGGCGCGCGCCTGGGCGCGCCTAGGTGCGGGGCGCAACTTCAACGCGAGGCGCATCTAAGAAGGCGCGCGCCTCAGGGGCTTCTTCAACTTTTTTTTTTTTTTTTTTCCGTTTTAGAGCCTTGAGACGTTTAAAACATAATGGAGCCTGAATGATTTGGTGTTCATAAAATATAATAGAGCCTTGAGACGTCGATATAGCATTCGAGATGTCATTGACCCCATTTCTTTAAAAGATATTGATGATAGTAATGAGTGGTTGATTGGAAGAATGGATGATAATTCTGAAGAGGATAATGATCTTGTCTTCGATGATGATTCTTTAACATGGGGTGATGTTTCCAGAGTTGCTGGAGCAAAAGAACCTACACCTGGCTACTATTCT
Source organism: Trichosanthes cucumerina (assembly GCA_036507285.1). NCBI lineage: Eukaryota > Viridiplantae > Streptophyta > Magnoliopsida > Cucurbitales > Cucurbitaceae > Trichosanthes > Trichosanthes cucumerina. Next base: position 100,564,956 of record CM071835.1, read on the forward strand.
AGAGCTAAATCAAGAACCAAGAATAATGCTTCATGTTCATCCTCCACGTCCACACAACCATTGCCACGAGATCCACAACCCATGCCCCCACCGTTTAACTTGATGACTTTGGAGAAGGAAATGATGAAGAAGATACAAGATGGCTATATGTCCAATGATGAAGAGAATGGGGTTGAAGAAGAAGATCTATTTAGTGAAGAAGATATTGATATTTAAGGCTTTTGATCTTCTAGTGTTTATAATTTATTAGTGTTGTATTGTAATTGTTTTATGTTTTTTAATAGAGTATTTATTGTCTCTATGTTCAAACATTAATACTTGAAAGTTGAACCTTATTTCTTTTACTTATTTTCCTTGGTTAAAACTTAATTTCATCCCATGAAGGATTTTTTCTTATTGTGTATGTATACATATATATTTTATATTTTTTTTATATATAGTGCGCCTTAGATAAAAAAGCCCGCGCCTTTTGGTGTGCCTTGCGCCTAGGCTCCAGAGGGTTATTGCGCCTTAGTGCGCCTTGAGCCTTTAAAAACACTGCCATAGTCTAATCTCTCCTTTCAATTACTGCAGGCGACATGGAATTTAAGCAGAATAAATTTTTACCTGCTGAAAGGCAAATTATCACGGCAAATCCTGATGTAACCACTGTACGTATACTGCCTGCTGTCTTTACAATTCAAATTTCTATGACCATGTAAACATTGGCATAAAAAAATTATGGGTATTTTTATTTGTAAATTAATGTGTTTTAATTTGGATTATCCTGCATCATTTTTTTCCACTCTTGGTAAATAAGAGTTATTTGTATCGGGTGGGAGGGAGTTCAAAAGACACAAGGGAGTCATTTAACCACTAGTCAAGGAGATTACAAAATTTCTTTCCAATTGACCATTGATATGTGTCTTACAAAATGCTTTGGTAAGGGAAATGAAAGACAACGTCGGTCCAGATCTTACGCACATCCTCTCTTTCATCATGCTTGCATTATCAATTGATTCGATCGCTTAAAATAGGTTTAAAAATTTTAATGACATTCTTTTTTCCTTTTTTGGGCAATCTTTTAATTAGGTTGAGCTTTGCGATGATGACGAGTTTATTGTGATAGCCTGTGATGGGATATGGTATGTATTTACGGTTCTTCCTTGGCTTGGTTTTTGTTTCTTATTTTTTATTACACATCCATTTAATTTGTTGTTGCCATGTTCATTAATCAAGGATAAAAGATGGAGTGAGTATTGGTATTTCAATTGGTTTAGCTTAATATGATAACATAACTCACTCTCTTTTAGCATGATGATAGTACTAACGTGCTTATCAGATTGAACACTATACTTAAAATGTGTTCTTAGAGAGTGTAAAAGTGCAGGTTTTTCCAATATGCATCAAGAATTTGTCATATTAACATTTGAATTTGGTTTTATTGAAGTAATTTGGATATTTTGTTCTAATATCTGTTCTGATGAATTTCTGTCAGGGATTGCATGTCTAACCAGCATCTGGTAGATTTTATACATGAACAGCTAAAGTCAGTAAGTAAAATATTTTAATGTTCAACAATAAAGAGCAGGTTTTATTTATTTTCCTTTATTGATATTTTTTATCGGCCATTGGAACCCTTCCTTACATTATGAGCATAACCCATCTCCCTAAAGTTGTCACTCGTTTTGGCATTGCATTATTTCATTTTTTTTCTTCGTTTAATGAATAACCGAACTTTCATTAGAACAAATATTGGGCAACCTTTTCGTGGATATAGAAGTGAAAAAATGATGAATATTTTCTCCTCCCTGTTCTCTCTGCCTTCTGAAGATTGATTAATGCAATAAATTATGCAGGAAAGTAAACTCTCTGTGGTTGTTGAGAGAGTACTTGATAAGTGTTTGGCACCCACGGCTGGTGGTGAGGGATGTGATAACATGACCATGATTTTGGTGCAGCTTAAGAAAGATATCCAATCAAACTCCTCTGTCGACGAGCAAACTTCACCCGCTACTATCGCAACCGAACCAGATAGTACCGAATCAAAGGAAAGAGATGAATCGAACTAGTGACTTCTCGACCTCACATATGGTTTCTTCTCTTATGACTTCTTTCTTCTTTTTGAGGGAGTACACAAACCTTTGCCTTTGCTGGAAAGATGTCTTAGTTGAGATTCAACAGATCGGATTACCAACACATCTCTTTTTTCCCCTTCTAGTGCTTTTCTTTTTAGCTGAGTGTACAATGACTTCAACTATAAATCTGTACAGTTTTCTGTAAAACCAGCTAGCTCTCTAAGAATCTTGAACATAAAGCCTCAATTAGAATGAATTCTCACACTTGCTGTTTGACCATTCTTTCATTGTGTTCAATATTCGTGCATTTATTATTTGATTGGCATTAAAATATAAATGTTAAAATATTGTTTTAAGATTAAATTTGTCATGATTTGGCAATTTAACACAATAAAAACAGAAGGTTTAACGTTCGAATTTCTATAATGTCTTTTCCAATGAATATTGTATTTACTTGTTGTGCTTTTTTACAAATTTTTAAGCTCACAAGTAAGAGAAGAGTGCTAAAATATTGATATAGGATTAAATTTATCATAATTCCTCCAAAATTTAATGGTGATGAGTACTCAGATGCACTTTTCAGCGACTATTAAACCAAATATTTCATGAATCTTATTAATTAGTTATGTCCATCAAACTTATTTTATTTTCCCCCAATTATCAAACTAAATCCACTTAATTTCCTCCGGTTACACATTTTCCTCTTCCCTTCTTTTAGCTTCTGTTGAGGAAAATACAATCATTAAGAATCCTACAGTTTGTACAAATGATGTTACTATATATATGCTATAGCCTATGTCAGATCTGATGTCCTCAATGGTAACTGATCAAGGTCTGCTCTAAAAAGCCAGACTTTGCAGCAACCAAAATGGGCAAGAAAACATATCAGTGCAATCACTTGTATTCTTGAATCTAAAAGATACTCTTCAAATATGTACAACTTGTGATCCCAATAGTATGCTTGATATTTCAAGATTGATTAGGGAGTTGTGCGTACGTACTGACGTTGGGGTTGCAGCCACCGACCATCATGTTCTTGTAGACTGTATAAGCATGTTCGGGATTCCCCGACATGCTGTACCCTCGAATGAGAGCATTATAAGTGAAGACATCAGGTTCTAGACCTGCAAGTTGAAGCTCTTCATACATTCTCTTGGCTTCTTCCACCATTCCAGCAAGCCCAAGATTAAGCATCAATGAATTATAAGTGTACAGGTCAGGAACAATGCCTCTGTTTCGCATTTCGCTGTATAGGGCGAGAGCTTCCTCCATCCTCTGCGATTTTCCAAGACCATTTATCATACAATTATAAGCGATAAAGTCAGGATCAAGACCGGTCGATTTCAGTTCCTCGAAATAGTATAAAGCTTCATCAACTCTTCCAGCAAGACAGAGGCAATCAACCAGAATGGTGTATGACTTCAAGTCTGGCCTTATACCTTCCTTCACCATCCTTTTAAACAACTGACAAGCAATTTCTGCATCACCTGTTTTCCCATATCCATTAATCAGAATATTGAATATTGCACAGTTTGGCTTGCATCCATAGTCTGGCATCTCTTCAAAGAGCTGCATTGCTTCCTCTATGCGCCCCACTTTTGCTAGTCCATCCATCAGAGGACCATATGTACAAGGAGTGGGGCGGAAATCGCTACTAACAAGATCATAGTAAAAATCTAAAGCTTTATCCAAGTTATTAGATTTTGCAAGGCTGGAGATGACAATGTTGTGAGTTATGGCGTTTGGCTTGCATCTCCTTGAAATCATCTCTTTGTACAGTTCAAAAAGTTCGTTGATTTTCCCAGACTTTCCATGAACATCAAGTAACATGTTGTAAGTAAAAGCATCAGGAGCACAGGCGGTATTCTTCATATCCTGAAAAAGATCCCAGGCCTTTTCGGTGTAATGAACTTCAAGAAGCTCACCTATCAAACAATTATACGATGCGAGCGTTGGATTGATCCCAAGGCTCTTCCTGAATTTCTCAAATATTTGATAAGCATAAAGTGTTTGTTTATGCTTACACAAAACTCTAACTAGAGGAATCAAGAACGAGTCCTCCTTGCAAATCCCATTCGAAACCAATTGTTCTGCGAATAAAATGGCTTTATCCATCTCAGCTTCAACTAAAGTACCTCCCATTAAATCTTCCCAAAAAGATCTATTTACATGAAATCTGACCTGGTACATAAAATCTTTTGCAATCTTTACAGCATCCCCTATTTGCCCATGCTTGACGATGCCAGGAAGGAGGGTACATATTGTGACATGATCAGGGTACATTGATTTCTTCAGCTGGTTGAAGAACCAGAATGCATAATTTACCCTGTTTTCTTTGATCAAACCATAAATGACAGTGTTGTAGGTCAAAACATCAGGTTTACAGTCCATTACTGTCATTTTACAAAACACTTTCAAAGCCAATTCGACCTCGTCATTTTTGCAAAAGCAATCCAGGAGTGTGTTAAAAGATATCGTGTTTGGAGAACACCTGTGCTTAATCATACTTTCAAATAATTCAATGGCTTTCTGGACTCGACCCTCTTTCCCTAATCCAGAGAGTAACGTATTATAGGTCACAACTGTTGGAGAAATCTTCATGTCCTTCATTCTGTTAAACATTTGCCACGCTTCATCAACTCGTCCAGCCTTGTAAAGTGAATCAATCAAAGAGTTAACCACAATCACATCAGGTTCACATCCATTTTTTATCATCTCAGAAAGTAACTTCACGGCCTCGTCTACTTGTCCTACTTTGCTATAGCACTTCATCATCATGTTATAGGTCACTGAATCTGGAGCAAGACCATTCTCTCTGAGACCATTGAACATGTTTTTTGCTTCTCTCAACCTGCCCACTTCAGCAAGGCTGTACAAAGAAGCATTGCACGCTACAATATTTGGAACAATTCCTCTAGCTTTCATCTTCTCAAAGGTCTCAACAGCTTTGCCGGTGTCTCCAGACTTGCCAAAATAGTCGATAAAAATAATGTATGTATAAGCAGTAGGTTGAACACCTAGGGATTCCATGGTACCTAAGAGCTTTAGTGCATCCTCCACTCTACCTGCCCTCAAAAGTCCACAAATAAGTGTGTTATAAGTATGAAGATTTGGCAAGATCCCTTGCTTTCTCATGACATCAAAAGTAGCAAATGCCTCATCGAAGTCTCCGGTTTTGCATAATGCATCAACAAGAATAGTGAAAGTAACTACATCAGGCATATACCCATCAGCTTCCATCTGACTCCAAAAGTCTTTGACAGTGTCCAAGTCTCCAAAATCATTGAACTTGTCCAATAAAGTAATGTAGATTACTTGATCAGGTTTGTGACCATTAGTTTTCATCTTCACAAATAACTCCTTGGCATTTTCCAACTGTCCTGCATTACAAAGAGCATCAATGAGGACTGTATAAGTAACAAGGTCAGGTCCACAACCTTCATCATCCATTCTCCTAAATATCTCATATGCCTCATCTATTTTCCCTGCCCTCCCCAGCACTCTAATGCATATTGTAAATGTGTAAACATTTGGCCTCAATCCCAAACTTTCCATCTCTTTCAACAGAACCATTACGGTCTCCGAGTCCCTCTTCTTTCCCAAAGCAACCATTAGTGCCGAATACGTCTTCAGGCTAGGCTTAAGCCCTTCTGAAACCATTCTTCTATAAACTTCCAAGGCCTCGCTACGGAATCCTGATTGAATCAGCAAATGGATCAATCCATTGTATGAATATGCATTCAAGACAAATCCAGCTCTTCTCATCTTCTTTAGCGCAATTGTCACCTGTCGAAGCCCGCCTCTGATAGAAAGAGCTTTAAAAATAGTCAAATAAGTGCTCAAATCTCTCCTTATAATTTTCTTCTGCATCAATTCAAAGACAGCTGCCATATCCTCCACCTTCTCATGCAGTCTTAACAATTCAAGCATGAAATTGCACGTCTCAGTGGTATGCAGAACACTAGGAAACTCAGATATAGAGTAAAAGTAAGAAAGAGCATGCGCCGAATCCGTCATCGATTTCAAAACCCGAAGAACTTCATCTTCCGACACTGGAATCTTCGCCTTGCCGTTTACCGCCATCACTTGCTCCGAATTTCGCAACGCAAGCCGGCAGAATCCATTCCGCTTCTTCCTGTGCTTCTTCCAATTCGCCATAGACAAATTCGAAGTTTGAAAATCCCCCAAATTTTCCCATATCAATCCTCTCGATGATCCATTATAGGTTAGAACATAAATCTGACGATCACTAAAAGCGCCATTGCAACAAGTGCTGAACATACTCAAAGAGCTAGTGATTACAAGTGACATTAGAACAGTATCATCAACAACATGAATGAAGAAGTTCCGTTTCGCAATTTGACATCGTCAGTGGATGATTGTTGGTTGATGAATAACACTCTTTATAAAGTTAACCATATTACCTTAAGTCTTCAGAATAGTATTTTCCGGCCGGAGAGGAGCTGAGTTCCTATAGAATTCAGCTAAAAGTTGGAGCTCCAAGCTTCCATGGTCCTCTGGGATTTTTATATCCTCTGCGGATTGGCGCTTTTGGATATTTTGTATTGGTACGAAGCTTATGGTCATAGTTTTTCGTTTCTTCGGGAACGGATGAAATGTTGAGAAAGAGAGAGACTAAAGATATTTTGATATAGGGAAAAATCAATTTATAAGTTATAACACTCCTTTTTTTTTTTAATATCAATTTATAATTCTTTTTACATCTTTTTAAAATTAACTCAAAATTACGTAAATATTAACAGATTTCAAGCCCTAAACGATCTATAGGTTCACCAACTTATTCAAGAATTCTGAGACTTGTTGTAAGAGCGAAGCCACTCGATTGAATTGATGAGAGAAGGAGTAAACCCACTTTATGTCGAGTTGATGAGGGGAAGGAACAAAGTCACTTTAACAAGTTGAAGATCAAGTGAAGGAGGTTTACAGCTTGACTGATAGTTTAAAAGGCAATTATTATATGTCAAAAAGAAAATTATAAAATCATAGATGCATAATCGAGACCCACATATCATTTGTAAATATTGAATTTTTCTTTATATAAATATTAAATTATATAAAATACTCCTCAACTTTACGACTATGACATATTTTAATTATACCTCTATAGGTTTTAATTTTTTTTATTCTACTTAGACTTTTAATCTATTTTAAAACAATACTTATGTCAACATTTTCATTAAAATGAAGACCGGATGTGGCATGGTAGTGACTTTTAACATAGTGGCAAACATGAGCACAAGTCATAAGTTTTAATTATGTTCTTACAATTTTAAAAAATTCATTTTAACTCCTTAATTTTTAAGATTGTTTCAAAACATGACATTTCTATTAAAATGATGATAGAAATATATATAGTTGTAAAAATTAAGGTTATATGGGCATGCTTGACAACAATTGGATGGTTTTAATTATACTTTAAATAGTCTTGATTAGAGGGAGAAATACATTTATGACCTTGAGGCTTGATTGAACTAGCAGGGAAAGAAACCATACACAGTGATCACACATTGGTAGAAATTAATAATGTCTTTTTAACTATGAAAGCAAAAAACCGGAAAAAAAATTGAAAAAGAGAGAGGAGTCCAGGGAGAGATTTGTTGAACATGTTTATGCGATAAAATTTGTTAAAGGGTGGGGGTGATAGGAACTATGGGTGTGCAAAAGCTAGAAGTACATGTTGATGTCAGAATTTGGATGGATGGATCAACGGTAAATTTGTATTGTCGGGAACAATGATTTCCTACAAAACAGGTAGCTAACACCGGTGTGGTGCTGAGTCACACGCACTCTGACGCGCAAGTTAGAAATGATATTCTCTCGTCAAGTAAGTCTCAAGCTAAGACACAGGTCAAATGATTGTTTACCTTTGTTGACACCATCGACGAGATAATATAGTCGCACAATTGTAACGGTCCTCCAGGGCTTAATTACTCGCTAACCATCCATGATTGCGCGTGCTTAATGACAACGGTTACGAGAGTGGAACCGTTTCGCAACGTTCTCACTTCTTCCATTACATGTCATAACGGTGTGCGTGGCACAAGAAAAGACTCTCGCCACTTGTGGAGAATAACAAAGAGAACCCACTTACGGTTCACCGACCTAGGCTCGGGGGTGGACCCCTCAACAGTCGAGCTGGCATCACAGGGTCGATCCTTCTATAGTCGGGGCCGACCCCTTGAGGCTAGCCTTCCGGACCCAACCGGTCGGCTCTCCTTCTGCCACTCTTAGGATTGTCCGTGTTGTTGAACCGGACCCTAATTTTTTACCATAACAGTAAAAAATAATAATAATAATAAAATAAAATAAAATAATTTTTCATCCTCAAATATAAAAAAATTATGGAGCAATAATAATCTCTAGGTTTAGTTGTCTTAATTTTTTTTTCTTGTCTCTTTCTCCTCTCTATTTATGTATTGACATTACTTTTCATCAATTGATGCCTCAAATTTTGTTTGTCTCTCACCCCTAACAAAATTGTCCAACCCTTTTGATATGAGAGGAAGAAAATAATATTTTGCCATAATCCCTCAATTTGTTCCCTATTTCAAATGCCATTAAGACTTTTCAAATTTAATAATTTACTATTACATCACATTAGGATCTCTATTTTAAAGAAGAAGCTAATGAACATGTTGTTTTGAAATAATTTCATAAAGTTAAAAAAAATAAAAAATAATAATAATGGACGAAGAAAAAATCTCCACACATCACTATTTTATGAGTCATTGTCTCATTTAAAAAAAAAAAAAAAAAAACATTGTCGCATTATATTTATTTTTTATTAAAAAATTATATTAAAATAATTTTAAAATTGAAGAAGTAGAATGAAACTTAAATCCATAATTAAAATAATTAAAATTAACCCTAAGTTCAAACTTCAAAGTGCATTGGGTATTAATTTAACCTTTTCACAAATAATTGGACGAAGAAAAAATCTCCACACACGGAGATCGGAAGCGTATCGGGCCAAAGCCAAACTGCCGCCATAAACCCCTTCCAGTTCGAACACAAAAGCCCTACCCGTTCCCCATCTGCAAATTCTCAACGACGACGGTCCAATCTCCCATTCGCCGTCGCCGTCGCAAATCATTTCCTTCTAAGGATTTGAATTTCTCATCTTCGGTTTCTGTGTGAGCTCGTGATAAAAACGGAGTTCAAAATTGGGGGCAAATATGGAGGGAGGTGTTCGAGAATCCGCTGTGGTGCCCGAGAAAGTGATGGATTCAGTGAAGAAGACAATGGACAATGTAGAACAAGTCCAAACTCACCTTATTTCCTTCCTGTCTATCGCCGAGCCTGATGTTCTTGCTCAAATGCAGCCTCTCCAACGGGCTCAGTCTATGCTTTTGCTTGCTAAAGCCACTACCACTCTCTTCGCATGTAAAATTCTTTGATTACTTGTCATTATAATTGATTTGTTTCTCTTTTGTTTGAGATTATGGAGGCGAAATTTATGTTTGTTTTGGTGGATTTCAGTGAAGTTGAGATGTAGCGGAGTTCACCCAGATGATCATCCTATCAAGTCAGAGCTTGTAATTATTCTCATAACTTGTATCTGGTGATTAAATCTGAAATTTGCTCACATGGGTAGTGATGTTATTCTTCATTGCTTTTTGAAAAGAATCATTCTTATTCTTACTTTATGCATGTAGGAGAGATTAAGCTTGTATCAAGAGAAACTAGAACGGTTCATAGGATTGAGCAAAGGTATGTTTGAGTTTGTTTTGATTTTTAGTTCATATCAGCATTGTTTCTTTTTTGTTACTACTTCCTTTCACACAGTAGATTGATAATTTTGCATTTGAATTTGTTCATGAAGCACCATTGAAGCGTTCTACTACCTTGAATTATCAAGCAGCTACTCGCTTTATTGAACATTCTCTGCCTGATCTCACTCAAGGTGGTTGAATTTGTTTGCATTTTTGTTTTGGGGAAGGGGAATTTTGTGTGCTTGATTCTCTTTGATCAAGGACATATTTCAATATTTTCAGAGCAAAAGCAGAGTATGAGGGATATTAGTAGGGAGAAGGGACCCAAAATGAAGCAATTAGAGAGGAACGTACAAAAGAAGAGGAAGTATCAGTCTTCTGAAAAACAATCTGTTCAAATTGCTGCCAAGGAATTTCTTGAGAAAGCAGCGCGTGAGCTTCTTGGTGATAGTAATGGAGGTTTGCAGGGACCACTATGTGGGGATGGGGACGCTTCAGATGATGACCTGCAGGAGGATTGAATTCCGGATTTCACTTGGTACCTGTTTATCACATTTATTTATAATTTGGGCGTCCTTTTTTTAAAAAAAAATAAATGCAAGCTTTTCCGTATGGTTGTTGCTAGTGTAAGATTTAATTCTCTTAATAAATTTCCCATTTTAGTTCTATTGCTCATTCTTGTACCACTGTTTGTTAGCTTGATAAGCTTAGCGAAAGCGTATGGATTGTGAATTTAAAATATAGAATTGTAGTATGTTTCTGTTTCTGTTTCTGGACCTTTTGATGTGTTATAGCTCTGTGATATGTTATATTGTCATTGTTAAGCAAAATCCTAACTAGTTAAGGTCTATACCTTCAACTAAGAGGTCATAAGTTCTAATTCTCTCACCCTTAAAAAAAAAAAAAAGAGCCTTTATACATTATTGCAGCAACGATTCAACTAACTGCAATGATATAAAAAAAATGCAATGATATAGTTCTTCTTGAATTGAAGTTTCTCCCTTCCCTCACCAAACTGAATGCCATAAAGGAAACTTATATGATTTTTGTTTACTCCATGCAAATATAAACACTTCCCTTCATATATCTATATTTATGTGCATGTGTTCCTTTATGTTTTGACACTTCCTCACTTTTACATCTTTCAGGATTATGAAAACCAGATACATTTGTGCCCTTAATAACCCAACTCCTGAAGAATTGGTCCATTTTGAAGTTGACGAGGATTGCCTGTTTTCTTTTTCTTTCCTTCTCCTAGTTTCACCTTTACTTTATTTAGAAGTCTTTATATATATGCATTGGGAGTTTTCAGTCCCATCATAAGTTACTATTAGGACCTGGTTGGGATTTTGGCACTCTACTCTTCCTGGTTTCTTCCGCTCCAATTTTTTGAACTAGTGTGATCATATGAACAAGACATGATCTTGATAAAAGGAGTCCATGCCTTTTCATGTAAAGTAGCCTACTTCGGTAGCTGACTTTCTAGTTTCTTTTTGAGTCTGTATATCAGTCATCATCTTGTTATGTGGATTAGCCCTTTTCCATAAATTAATAATAGTATGTTCGTTGTGATAAACCACCTCCAAGAATCTTATTGTGTTGTTTGATGGGCTCTCTTGTTTCAATCCATTGCTACCAAGCAAACGACCTTACTTGAACATGAACAGGATCTGTTCCATCAGTATGTCCTCGAGTTCTAAGGAGACAAGAATCAAAGTCAGTCGATGAACTATTGCTTTGTGACTCGAGCATGATTAATGGCTTAATGGACTGTAGAAGATGGTTCTCGACAGACTTAGTCCTGCTGGATGGTCGCAAGGAGGTCTGACAGACTCTCAATTATCTAGCAACCTTTGAGTCACCACCTTATTGGAACTACAGCACGGCTGCAGACTAGCGGAGCCATCACTATCGGAGACGGTTGGATAAATACCAAAATCTCTGTTTCTTGTGCTCCTCGCAATTTCAAATTTGATTTCGGCAAAGATTTTTTTTGTTTCTCTTAGAACAAAATAAGTTGGATAATTTGGTTCCTTTTGCATTTTAGGATCAATCATATTCCGCCCAAAAACCCAAAAAAAGAGATGAATTAGACGAAAAAAATGGTTGGTGATTGGTTTTGTATTCTGTCTTTTGATTTTGCTTGAAAAAACAACTACCCACATTTGTGAATTATGAAAACGAAAGGCCAAAAAGGTAATCGAATCGAATGATAAACTTTGAAAACGTGGGGTTGGTATAAATGCAACACCTGTCCTACCATATTTGACATGCAACTGATACGTGTTCAAATTCCACCACTCCATGAATCTCCTTTGCCCAACACAGAATGCTTCAAATCCCAACTCAAACAAAGCTCAAAATGTTGAACGAACAATTCTACAGAAGCTGAGAGAGAGAGAGAGATGGGAAGCAACGAGGAATGGAGGAAAAATGCAGATACGCACAAAATGAAGCCTGAGGATGTTAAAGCCGCGGGAGTGGAAGCCTCCAAGAGGCCTCCAGGGCACCACCCAGGCACCGTCCTACACCAGCGGCGGAGCCTCCCCTACAGCATCACCACAATGACCATCGCCGGCCTCTTCATCGTTGGAGCCATCGGATATATCACCTTATATTCCTTGAAAAAGCCCGAAGCCTCTGCAAAAGACGTTGCCAAGGTCGCTACGAATGTTGCGGAACCTGAAGACACCAAGCCCAGGAAATAGGCTCCATTGCTGCTGGGTGGGGCTTCATTTATGAACCCTTCTTTTTTCTTTTTTTTTCTGTTTTCCCTCTTGTGCCTTGGTTCAGATTATCGACCTGTTTACTTCGTTTATACAAACTTAATGCAAGCAAAAGCAATAGAGAGATGCTTTTCATAGCAAAAAGAAAGAAAGAAGAGGTTATGTTGATAACATTTATTCATTTCTATAGAAGAATCTGAAAAAGAAAAAGAAAAAGAAAAAGGATCTACACGCGTTTTCTTTCAAAAGATTGAGAATCCTTTGTCAATATGAATGAAGGAAGGTAGATAACAGAAGCCCTGAGAACAAATAATCTGGCTATGGCAACAGAATTGTCATCATTCAAAATTGAGTACAACAGGTTACATCTGAAAGCATCATCATAGTAATACTTCAATTTCAAAATCTTACAAGAATATAATTTCAGCATCCTGCAAAAGTAAATGGAGCAAAATGATGGTCGACAACGATCTGCTTCACGTGCATTAATCGATTTTCACTGATGAGTAGATGAGCCTTGTGAACCAAAAGCACGCATAGAAGCCAATGGTACCCGTGAGCACAAAGAATGCGTATGAGACAATCAGCATATATCCAAAGTACAATACTCCAGAGACGAGCTTCGTGATTTCGAGCTTTGTGAAGAAGTAGAAGGTCGAATACAGGAAGAGGTAGAGGGCGGATGAGCCTGAGGTTAGGTAAGATCTCCACCACCACAGGTAATCTTCGCTGCACAACTGGAAGTAGCAGAGCACGATCGTGATTTCGGCGCAAGTGATGAGGAGGATAACGAAGACCAAGAAGAGGAAACCAAAAATGTAGTAGAATTGGTTCAGCCAAATTGAGGTAAGGATGAAGAAGAGTTCAATGAAAACGGCTCCAAAGGGGAGGATTCCTCCGATAAGAACTGAGAAAGCTGGGTGCATATACCAAGCTTGCTCTGGGATCTGTCTGGGGATTTTGTTCGTCTTCACTGGATCTTCAATTGCGGGCTTCTTGAACCCAACGTAGCTGCCCACAAAGACAAGGGGGACTGAGATTCCAAACCATAAAAACACTAGAGCAAACATTGTTCCAAAGGGTACAGCTCCGGATGATTTCTGTCCCCAAATGAGGGCATTCAAGACAAAGAACAGTGCGAATATGGTGGCAGGGAACATCACTGCGGTGTTCAGGGCAATCCTCTTCCACTCTGTACCCTTGAACATTTTGTACAGACGGGACGAGGCAAAACCAGCAAAAAGACCCATGAAAACCCAGAGCAAGAGCATGGCCGTCATAAGTCCACCTCTGTTTGAAGGGGATAGGAATCCAAGGATGGCGAACATCATTGTTACAACAACCATTCCCAAGAACTGAACTCCCGTTCCAACGTACACACAGAGTAGATCTGAATTCTTAGGAGGCCTAAAGACATCCCCATGGACAAGCTTCCATCCCGTCTCTTCCTGGGCTTCTTCGAGGGTTTCAAGTTCGTTGTACTTAGAAATATCACGATATAGTGTACGGAGCATAATCATTGCAACCATACCGGAGAGGAAAAGAACAATCATCAAAGAATTGACGATTGAGAACCAATGGATTTGATCATCACTCATCAAAAGATACGCATCCCATCTAGAAGCCCACTTCACCTCACTCTCCTGGAGGAAACAAAAAGTGGCCCGTAAATAAAGGCATGAGAGTTCATGGCCAAGAAAATTTAGCCTCTACATATACCCGATAATGACAAACGACAAAGTGAGAAAATAGAAATCTAATTCTATAGATGGTCCCTCTAAAATGAATTAGGTGCATGGTGTACTAGCGATAAAAAGCTGTTAATAAAGATTAGAGCACTAGTAGATCTGTGAACGCACCTGAAATTCAACGTCATAAGTAAATATGATTTCCTTTCCCTCGTCAACCTCTTGCGGAGAGTTGGAATTAACAACCGTGTGCTTTGCATGCGGGTCGCAGGTTGTAAGACGAGTATTCTTATCATTCCAGTTCCCTTCGTATTCATGCTTGACGCTGAAAGCAACGTAACACCGTAAGCAAGTGGCATTACCAATTAATTATTAAACCTGGCAAATCAGAAGTTTAATCGAATAGAATGAGTGGGGTGATAACCTGAATGGTTTGACCTCAAATCCCACGATTCTTGCAGCATCAGTTTGTGCATCTTTATGATACCTGACTGTAAATGCTAAGTGATTGTGGATAAAGTACTTCTCATCTTTGCTCTGTAAAAAATCAGAAAATAAATAACCTTAAAATTTTTGCAAATATACACATTAATTTGCTGATGAGAAATAAAGAACTTGCCGCAGTATATTGGCCTTTAAGCCCAACATGATAACCCATCTGGTAAACAACGGGTGACTCTTGGTCCTGCCTTTGAATGGGAAAAACCAGGGGAAGGTTATCCAGAATCCTGTCACATATAAATGGCAGATTCAAGATGTGAAATCCCAAAGAGATGTCAACAAATAAAAGCAAACAATAATATGTTTTTCTTTTCCCTAAGAAAAATGTCATACATGTTGACCCGATATTCATCATTGATCTTCTCTTTGAACTCCTTTGCTTCTTTAGCATCAAGTTTAATCCGCCCAACAATACTACACATCTGAGGTTCCCGCATTTTAAACTGCAAAAAGCGCCAATGGGGTCAAGAACTTAACTGCGCCAGACAGAAAGGAAGTTTCCTGTGTTCAAATAAATCTTAACTCACCACGTAGGGGGAATTTTCAATTCTGTCACCTCGAAGAACTTCACCCAGATTCTCTGCGCTGTCCAATATCTTCTCTGGACGACAAAATGGGAGGGAATAATACGAGTAAGGAAGCTGAGTCTTTGTTGACGTCAATTTGTTTACTTTAACTTTTAATTCATCCCCCTGCATCCAAACGTGAAAAGTACCACAATAATCTCTTAGATCTGAAACGCACTGGGCGCATTATGCTGGAGGTATTATGCCACACACACACACAAACGAGATTCTATTCTTACTGAAAGATCGAACAACAATCAACATATTTTGAAATTTTTATAACTCAAGTAAACAATCGCAAAATCCAACATAATATGTAATACATTATATAAGACACGCAGAATGAAAGTAATAACGCGGTGTCTTTATCTATTCAAAAACACATCTATAATCAATAGTCCCAGCTGACTTACACCAACCCCTCACCATCCCCCACGCCAAACTTGATAAAAACAAAGAGATGACTCTCGACTAGGAATGCTGCGTATTACCTACGATTCATACCATTCTCTAAAACAAAAGTTTAATCTAGGAGTAAACTTCCTCTAATTCATAACATAAATTCTCTACATTACATAACACCTGTAATTTGATGTGATGCACCAAAAACTTCCACACGGCGTAATCCAAACAAACGATCCCCGCTCAAGATTAACGTGATCTACCACAATTCAAAAACTACAAAGAACAAAAAACAACGAACAAAATTTCCAGATCTAGATTCCCCCACACTCATCCCATTCCACACACAAACAACCAACGTAATTCCAGCAGCTCCCAACATCAAGCGCAGATCCGACAATACAACACGGATCAAGCAACAATTACACCCTCAAACCCAAAAAAATCCACAACAATGCAAACAATCAACGCAAGCAAGTCTGAAACAGACGGTATTCGGGACAACTAACCTTCTCGAAGTCCTCGGGGGCAACACCGGGAAGGTAGAAACAGTTGACTCCATGAATCAGAAGCAAGAGAACAGCAGCGATGAAGAAGTTCCGAATCGATGGAGATCTCGGAGTCGCCATGGCGAAGGAGAGAAGAAAGGGGAGAGAAGAGAGAAGGGAGAGAGGGAGAATGGAAGGCGCTATAGATCCGAGAGGGGAGGATTTAATTTCTTTCGCCTGTTGTTTGTGTCTGTACATAAGGGGGAAATGGGAAGGAAGAAAAATGAGTGCAAAAACGCTCAGATAGTGGCAGTACACCTGATTATTACCTCCCACCCTTTCGTGATTGTTACGGTGACGTTTTACCAGCACGTTCCTGATCTTGCCACGTCATTGTGGTGAATCAATCTGGTCCGGACATTTTTTTAAAAAAAGATTTGATGAAAATTAGTAGGGATTTAAATGCTTTGAATTTTCGGTGTGGAGCTTGCGTAATTTGCTTCTGATTTTCTACCGCTATAACCTATCAAACAAAAAAAGAAAAAAAAATCAATCAAAAGCTTCATAAAAATAAATATAATAAGTAAATAAGTAAAGAAATTTAGCAAACACGTGCATAACCTTTGGAATTACACTTTTCTTTTTGGTTTAAGCATGTATTGGATTTGTTTTTAAAAAAAAATGTATTGGTTTTTAATTTTTACACTTCTTAGTTTTCAAATTTTGAACATTTTAATTTTGATTTTTAATACCGGTTTGTTAACCATCTTACTTTTTATTTTATATTTCTTAAAATGTTGTTTGTGTTCGCACAATATTTTAACAAAAAAAAATTTAGTACGTGTAAATAATTTATATATTAATTTAAGTATTTAACTTGTTATTTGTATTAATTTAAGTATTGTGAGTACAATCTCTAGTATTTGATTGTCTCCTACTTGTGTATTTTGTTCGACAATTGAAAGATTTGTTCTCGAGGATAAAATTTTAATGGATTATTGGAGCGTTATGGTGTTTGATCTTCAATAGTTTGTTTCATTTCTAATATATCTCTAAGCTTCTTATGTTCTAACGTTGAAACTTCAATGATGAATCGTTTTTTTTATCTCCGTGAAGTGTTATTCGTTCATACATTATTTGATCTTCATGAGCTTGTTTTGGTTTTTAATTCTCTATGAGCTTCTTTTATTATAAATAATTCTCTCATAGTTTCTTCATTTTGTAACCATACAAATGAAAGAAGAAATTCTCTATTTATAGAGTTTCGAAGGTCTCTAGGTGGGCTTAGGCTTTGTTGGACTAAGTTCGGTTGATTTTGAGCTAACCTTTAGGCTTTGGAATGGTTAAATTTGGGTCTCGTCTTTGGACTGGATTTGGACTTTGCCTAATCGAGGCTTTCAATTGGGGGTTTTGTTTTCCAAATCTCAAAGAAACTAATTGTATAGTTTGATTTGTCATAATTTAATTCATGGATCATTCCAAATTTAATTAATTTATAATTAAATATAATTAATCCCTAATTATATTAAGTAATAACCTGGTTATTTTAGGTTAGTCGAAATTTCTATTCAGAAAAACCTTTTTTTTAGTAAGTTTTTTCTTTTTCTCTCCCTTAAAAGCAAACTTGAATTCTAAATAAACTTCAAAAGTAAGATCAAGTTTTGAAGTGTTATATTTGTTTTTTTAAAAAAATTGGTTTTGTTTTTTAAAATGCATTTTAAAGTGTCCAATGAAGTAAGAAAACTATGGGGAAAACTGAAAAGTAGTGTTTATAAAATTAGTTTTTAAAAATAAAAAACAAAATAGTAATCGAGCTTACTTGTATTTTTAATTTTTATGTCTCGTTTGATAGCCATTTGATTTTTAGTTTTTGGTTTTTGAAAACTAAGCATAAAAGTATTATTTTTAGTAATGAGTTTTTATGTTTTCTTATCTATTTCGTATCTATGTTTTCAAAACCCAAAAAAAAAATTTTAAAACTAAAAAAAATAGCTTTAAAAAACTTGGGTTTGTTTTTTAAGTTTAGCTAGAAACTTAAACGGTAGCTTAAGAAAGATAAAATCATTGTAGAGAAGATGGAGAAAAATTATGAAAAAATAACTATAGTTTTTTTAAAAAAATCAAATGGTTATCAAACGAGATCTTAGATTTTCAATTTAATTTATATCTTAAAATTTGAGAATGGTTTTATTTTCGCCTTTACTTTTGAAGGGCTTATTTTAGTCATTCACTTGTTGAAAATATTCTACTTTGGCCTTGGCCATTTTAATTTATAAATATCTATTTTAGTTAATTATTCAAAAGTTAGTTGTGGTTTAATGGATGGATAAAGTGTCTTTGAAAAATATATATTAACAAACCAATATATGCATACATTAAAGTTACATAAGTTAGTTGAGATAGATAGTTAATAAACTTACATTATAGAGTGAAACAATAATAATGATCGAAATAATTATTTTTTAAACTTTGTAAAATAAAATAAACGTCTTAAAAATTTAATGACCAAAATAGTTAGTTCACACCAATAAATACATAGCTCAATTAACATATCATCTAAAAAATTATAGGTTCAAATCGCTCATTTTTAAATGTTGTTGAATTTACAAAGAAGATAGTTCGGTTCATGAATGAATAATAATAAAAAGATTTAGAGGGTAATTTTTTGTTTTATATTTTTCATTTATATTTTTTTGAAACACAAACATAAAAAATAATTTAAAAAACATAACATAATAATCATGTAAATCGAGATTAACTTTAGAAAGAAAAAAAAGAAGAAGAACATAGGACAATAAATGAGAAGCCAGAAAAAGAATAACGAAAACATTAACAAATGCCCCCAACCAAAAAAAAAAGGAACAATTATATTTGATTTTCCATATTTATTTGCAGTAAATGAATATACTGCAATTAGGTTTGTTTTATGTGGATGTATTAAAATTATCGACCGTTATATGTGTGTAAATACAACTGGATCTATGTATTAAAAAGAAAAGAAAAAAAAAAATCGATCTACAACTCAGATGTATATTATTTTGCATCTTAAAAAAATGTATATTATTTTTCTTTTTTTTTTCTCCACCGACACACTCATTTCTACAATTCTACCCTAATTTGTCGGAAGATAAATAGCTTTTCTTTTTACTATTAAGTCTACAACTCTTTCGTTAAATCCTCGGTTTTGAATTTCGTCGATTGCACGATTCTCGGGGAGGGGAAGATGGAGAAGCAAAGAACAAGGTCGCTTTTGCATCTGGTTGACTTTAGTTCGTGTTCTGTACTCTACACGCTCACCAATGGCGTCTCGGAATTCTTTACAGGTATGGACATTGACGATCTCTCTCAGCTTTCTGCCTCTGGTTCACACGGCCCTCTGTTTCAACTTATTTGATGTTCATCCTGTGGATTTTAAGGAGGAGAATTCAAGATTTGTCAATGCATATGAAAATCTTACGAGCATTTGATGGATTCATTAGACTTGAATTTGTTGATTAGGGTTCGAAATGTAGCGAAGGAGATTGAAAAAGGGGGTTTAGTTTTATGTCGCTAAGGTGTTTGAGAAATTGGCCCACTGGTTATTATAATTCCGATTAAATATTCTACATTTCAAACACAGACTATTATAACACCAAATTATATTATTCTGCATTTTAAATAATATTATATGTTTCAGAGGCTAAAATGACACAGACTATTATAACATCCAATTATTATAACGCACTCAGTGTCCAAATGGATTATGACTGTGTTTTGTTGGTGCCAGGGGATGGCTTGAAAGTGAAGGTGAAAGGATTGACTTCTACGAAGACCCAGCTTCCGATGCAGTGAATATTGGAGAAATTTTACTTGGTCACTGAAGTGAAAATTCCCCTTACAATGGTATTTTTTATATGTATTCTTGAAACTTTTCAGAGATTATTTTGGTTTTTATATATGTATGTCATTATCAATCACAAAAAGGTTCAATAGAAAATGATAGCTGATGGACCTGTTCAATTCTTAACATTTATGGCATTTTCAAATGTGTGGCATTGTTTGCATTTGCAGGCCATGGAGAATATGTTGTGAAATATTGTCTGCCCGATTAAACATGTACGGCAATCCATTTTCGAGAGCAGTTTGGAACACTAACTGGATTATAATAATCTGTAGAGTTATGTAATATGTGTTTAAGATTCAAAATTATTTATGGTAGGTTATAATAATTTGTGTTTGAGATCCAAAATTATTTGAGGTTGTTTGAAGCGGTGAGCGAGTTATAATAGTCTGTGTAGTCATATAATAGTATTTAAAATGTAGAATAGTATAGTCTGGGGTTATAATAGTCTGTGTTTGGGGTGCAGATTATTCCAAGTTATTATAACCTGCCCCAAACATACTCAAACTATTATAACACAAGTTATTATCACGTATCTCAAACCAAACCTAAGATTGGACTCTTTATATTTTCATCGACATTTTTTACTGAATCTTCCTCTGGAGAGTCTGATTAGAATTTTTGAGCATGAATCTCCCAATGCTCATCAGCTTGGATCCCAAGTGGCGTTTAAAGGGCATAATTATGATGTAAGTCATGCCATTTTATATTGGTGCTTATTATTAGTTTAAATCTTATTTTGATCTATTCACCTTATTTCTGATAGGCGTAAGCCTCAGTTTTATTTATCAATGGTAAAGGGAAGTTTCCAGAGCTTTCTATCTCTCTCTATCTCTCTCAATGAGAAATACCAGAAAAATTACAGCAAAAAAGATATCTCTCTCCAAACCTCTCCCCTATATATTTACGCTCACCTTTTGGAGGTCTCACTATACTAAAAATATTATGAGTCCCATGTAACAATCTCTTCACACGCTTACGTTCATACACTTTAATCATTCAGGCCTATCAATTTTCTTTCAAATGTTCTTAGTCCCTAAATTGAATATATAAGTCTATTTTAATCTAAGATTTATAGCTAATTGTTTATTAATCATTTAATGTGAATTTAATTACATTTGAAAACTTGAAATAAAACTTCTTGTCATGACTTTAAAGTTTAAATATTTGTTTATGTAAACACTAGAAAAAAAATGTTGACAATTTTTCAATACGTAATTTATTAAAATTCAGTGACAATGAGTAAAATGATTTTTTATATAAAGTTTAGGAACTAAAATAAAATGTTTCGAAGTTGGGGTTATCAAATAAAATAAACATGAAAGTTTGACGATTTAATTAGGACTTAAATTTTATGATTATTATTTCTAGTTCACTGACCTTTTTGAAATGTCATTGCTCTATTGGTGCTTTGCCATAAAGTTCTTACATGTTTATGAATTATGTTGCATGACCTCTTCTCTATAATTCTTTATGTGCATCTTTTTTTTTTGTAGCATCCACACTTTGATTAGGGCTTACTAAATTATGTTTGGTTACAATCCCATATTTTGGCTTCAGACTTCTAGTTTTATTTTATTTAAATTTGACATCTAAGCTTTTAAAATGCCATTCTTAGATCATGGGCTTTGGCAAATTACTATTTTTGTTCTTCAACTTTTATTAAAAAAATATATATATAAATAAAAATAGTCCATTAACTTTTTTTTTTTAAGATACTTTTTTTTAAAACACTAGTTTGTAACCAACTAATATATGCTTAATGCTCGTTTTGGGAGCCTGTATGACTTAAATATATGCCACATCAATGCATGTGTTTGAGGATAAGTTGTTCGATGAGGTGGCCACATCAAGAACTATGCTATTTTTTAGGGTAAGATAATGATTGTGACCAATATAGCCATTTCTTGGTTGAATTACAACTTCAGTTTATGAACTTTTATGTCTAATAGGTTCTTAAAGTTTAAAAAGTAACATATCCTTAAATCTTCCATTATGTGTCTAATGGGGTTTCTAAACTTTTAAAATATCTTTAAGTCATTCAACTTTCAATTGTGTGTTTAATAAGTCTTTGAACTTTGACTTTGTGTCTAGTAAGTCTTTTTTTAGTACGTGTTTAATAAGTTTCAAAATTTGAAAATAGGTTTCCAAATTTTCAATTTTCTTTTATCGTCTTTAACATATTTGACATTTTTTATATTAACATGGACATAAAAATATACATAAAATTAGATTTGTGTCCAATAACCTATTAGAAACAAATCTAAACATTCATGACTAAAATTATCATCTAACCTTGATTTTGTAAGCAACGAGACTTAAAAAAAAAAACAAAATGTTTAAGGAACAAAATAGAACAAGCATGAAAGTTCAGAGATTATAATAGACATTTTAAAAGTTTAATGACAAAATAGACTAATTTAAAGTCAATTCGAGTACAATTTAGAGAATGATACACTAATTACCATTCCAAATATCAATGGTTCGATCTCCACCCTTCAATTGTTAACTAAAATAAAGAAAAAAAAACAAATTTGACTATAAACTTGTAGGGTTGTAACAATTTAGATCCCAAACTTTTAATTTCATCAAATTATACCCTGAACTTAAAAAGTGTTACAATTTTTACACTCGGTTAATTTTTTTTACTAATTCGCCCACTATGTATAAAAGTTTTCATTAATTTCAATAAAATAAAATTTTGCACAAAATTAAGTTTGACCAATGCACAAATTAAATAGGGGCACTTGCATGAATAACAAAAAAATATATAAATATTGCATCTATGTCACTCCTTAATTCAATTTGCAAAAATAGCAACAAAAAAGGTCCAACCCAAACAGATGGCGTGCAAAGTCAAAAATACCCTTATATTTTTCGCGCACGTTTTTCAATCTGAGGTATATTAATAGCCTATTAATAGTCTATCAAAAACATACCGATGATGTACTTATGATATACTATTGATATACTAATGATATATCTAAAATGAAATATACTATTGATATACTACATATACCAAATATAAAATATATCAGATCTAAAAAAAACTATTGCTAGATTTACAAATACCTTATCCGTGTTGTTCAATATCGAGAAAATCAGTAGTCTATCAACAATAGATCTAATATAACAACGATATATCTAAGCAAAAAATAACTGCATAAGTGATATACTACTGATTCTGCTGATTTCACTAATATTAAGTATATATCAATGTGATATACTACCGATATACTTTATTTAATATATCAACATTATATCACAAATAGGGATTTATGCTTGATAGTGATTTGTGCTGACATACTTTATTCAGTAATATTAGGTATATTAATGGAATCTCAAAAACTATTGCTAGATTTACAAATGTCCTCCTTGTGTTTTCAATATCGAGAAAACAAGTAGTTTATCAATAATAGATTTGATATACCAATGATATATCCAACCAAAAAGTAACTACCTGAATGATATGATATCTATTGATTTCACTAATATTAAGTATATATCAGTGTGATATACTAACGATATACTTTATTTAATATATTAACGGTATATCACAAATGGTGATTTATGTTTGACAGTGATTTATGCTGATATATTTTATTCAGTAATATTAAGTATATCAACGGGATCTCAAAAACTATTGCTAGATTTGGAAATGCCCTCCAGTATTTTTCAATATCGAAAAAATCAATAGTTTATTAACAATAAATCAGATATGCCAATGATATATCTAACCAAAAAATAACTAATAGTCGTTGATTTCACTAATATTAAGCATATATGAGTGTGATATACTACCAAAATACTTTATTCAGTATATCAACGATATATCACAAATAGTGATTTATGCTTGATAGTGATTTATGATGATATACTTTATTCAATAATATTAAGTATATCAACGGGATCTCAACAGCTATTTGTAATGTCCGACATTTCATGTAGAGTAAATTTCAAGTTATACTTTTAAATTTAAGGTAGAATTCATAATTTAAAACCAAATTGGATTGTTATATCTTATTGTGTGAGATGTGTTATTGTATAGAGTATATCACTAATATACTACTGATATATGTATATGAAGTTAATCAAGAGTATATCAGTAACTCGCATATGTTATATGTTCATTTAACTGATATACTAATTATATACTAAATGTTAGGTATATTAGTGAAATAAACATATCTAGTACACTAGTGATAGACTAATATGCAAAATATTTCTAATTTGATACGGATATATAAGACGTATATCATTCTAAACAATATACCTAAAAGAAGGGTATCTGTAGTATATCAGTAATATACTATTAACATACTTCGTTTTAGGTATATATTGGTATATAAAAATAAAGTATATTAGATATACTTATGATATACCAATATAAAGTATATCAGATATACTACTGATATACCAAATGTAAAGTATATCAGATATACTACTGATATACCAAATGTAAAGTATATCAGATATACTACTGATATACCTGCTGCTACACCAATGAGGGTGAATTTGGAATAATAGAAAAATAGAAATCAGATTTAAAAAAAATTGCTAGATTTGCAAATCTAAAAAATCATAACTAAGTTTGTAAAAATGCTTGCTACCCATTACAATCCCCAATTAAATAACTTTGCCAAAATCCATAAATTGTAACAAAAAAAGAGAACTATAATGTCATTTTTCTTTAAAATATTATCAATTTCATTTATATATATATATATTTTTTGAACACATAAGAGTTTTTTTAAAGATATTTGAATCGATAACTTATTAGAAGGTTAAAATTGTAACATTTATCTAAATTTGTGGTGTAATTTGATAAATTGAAAGTTCAAAATTAATATTGAGTTAAAATAACATTTTGGTTCCTACTATTAGCTTATTGATAAATTTTCTTAAAAAACGAGTCCTGGTTAGTTTTCCTTCTATACCAGAAGTATGTTTTCATTATGTCATTTTTGGTATTAAAATTATTGTTTTTATTTAACCCATTTTAATAAAAAAGAATAACTTCAAACAGTATTTTAACCAATGACCAATAAATGGTATGGTATAGAGCGTCCTTGGAGTAATTTTCACATTAAATACACCTCCTTTTTATAATCCATTCGCGTTGACCCAAGTGCAAGTGCTTGAGATTCCGCGTGGTGGGGAAGATGGAGAAGAAAGTAACAAGATTGCATCTCGTTGACCATAATTCGTGTTCTGCAGTACTCTTCACACTCAGCAATGGCGTCTCGAAGCTCTCTCCCAGTCCCGATATTGACCATCTTTCTCAGTTTTCTGCTTCTGGTTCACTCCGTTCACTGTTTCAATTTATTCGGCATTCGTCCAGTGAATTTCAAGAAGGTTGGTCAATTCAAACTTCATCAATGCTTTTGATGAATTCATTAGATTTGCATTTGTTTATAGGATTATAGTTCGAAATGTAGTGAAGTGTGTTGGAAGGGGGTTTGTATAATGATTAAAGTTTTTTGCCCCCAAGGTGTTTGTTAAATTGCCTGAGAGAATTTGTACCGATTGTCACTGTTTTTTGTTTTGGGTGGCAGGGGGATGACTTGAAAGTGAAGGTGAAAGGGTTAACTTCTACGAGGACCCAGCTTCCGATTTCGTATTATTCACTTCCGTTTTGTCGCCCCGAAAAGATAGAGGACGATGCTGAGAATCTTGGAGAAATTTTACTTGGTGATCGAAGCGAAAATTCCCCTTATGTGGTAGCTTTTATATCTATGCTTAGGACTATACAGAGACTATTCATACAGAGACTATTCAGTTTTGATATGTTTATTTTGTTTGTATTGTCATTATCAATCACAAAAAGGTTCCATAGAAAATGATAGCAAAGGACTCACTCAATTATTAAAATTTGTGGCGTTTTCATGGCATTGTGTTTACAGGCCAAAATGATGGAGCTTCAGCTGTGCAATATTGTTTGCCGGATTAAACTCGATGACGAAGGAGCTAAAGAGTTGAAGGAGAAGATTGAGGATGAGTATATGGTTCACATGTATGGCAATCCTTCGCCTAGCCATATTAGACTCCTTGATGTTGTCATGTGCATTTTTTTTAATGAATTTTCCATGCATTTGATAGGATCCTTGATAACCTTCCTCTGGTTCGTCCGATTAGAATTTTTGAACATGAATCTCCCCTTACTTATCAGCTTGGATTTTATATGGGGCTTAAAGGGTATTATCCTGAGGCAAGTTTTGTCATTTTGTATTGATGGAATTTCATTAGTACTGTTATTATGGGAAAAAAATCAATTTCTATCCTAACCTTTGGAAGTTGTATCACTCAAAACTCTAAACTAATAATTGTATCCATTAAAACTCTAAACTTTCATTAGTGAATCGATTTAGACTCTAATGTTTGGATTATGTTTTAAAACCGTTCATGTATAATTTTCAAAGTCTTCTTTAAATGCAAGGATTAATGTAATATTAGAAATAGAATATTAGAGAATAATATTGAAATCAAATGGATAATAGCGGTTTTTCATTAAACCACTATGAGTTGACTTAGTTGTCAATTAGGCCATGTAAATAAAAAGGACTTAGAGGAAATGAGTTCAAACCATGCTCGCCACGTAACAATTTTTCATTAATATGAGTGGATTTTACGTCATTTGTTTTTCCTATTTTTTAAAACTTATTTAGGAAAAATTAAATTCAACTCCCAAAATTCAAAGGTATAAATTGATTTTTTCCCTATTATTAATAACTCGCTTTTATTTGAAAATGCTCACGTGTTTTTTTTCTCTACGCACAGGAGAAAACTGAAAAATACTTCATCTACAACCATTTGTCATTTACTATCAAGTATTATCGAGATGCACGATCAAATTCTACTCGCATTGTGGGATTTGAGGTTGAACCATTCAGGTTTTACCCCTTCTTCCTCTCTTCCCTCTCCCATTTGATTAAGTTCAAATCTTCTTAGCACCTCGGGTGCTAAGCCAAACCTTACTAATGGCCATCCTTGCTTCACAATAGAGTTCTTATATATTTATGATGTTACATGACCTCTTCTCTATAATTTTTTTTTATGCAAAGTAGTGTCAAACACGAATATAAAGGGAAATGGAAAGAAAGGAATACTCGTCTATCAACTTGTGACCCACTCTCAAAAGTTATTGTTCTTAACTCCGATGGTCCTCAAGTGGTTGAGGAGGGAAAAGAAATCATTTATACTTACAATGTCGAGTATCAGGTACGTCTCAATAGTTAATTGGGACTGCATGATTGCATTTCATATCGAAATATTCTTCAGTTTTTGGTTGTTACTAGAGCATGAGTAGTATCCGAGGGATGAATTTATTTCTGCTAATTTCCTTGCATTTTATTGTTTTGTTGCTGTATTGCTTGTTGTTGAATACCATTACATAATTATTTGCTTTTCACCGACAAAGTGTATCATTCTTAACGTGTGCGTTTCTTCCTAAATTTAAGGAGAGTGATGTGGATTGGCCGTCGAGATGGGATGCCTATCTTTCCACGAGGGATGACCAAACACATTGGTTCTCGATATTAAATGGTTTAGAGTCTATTCTTGTGATCTCTGGCATACTGGCAGTCATTGTGTGGCGGATTTACCGTGATATTTTTAATTACAACGATCTCGAGACCCAAGATAGAGCCCAGAAAGAGACAGGATGGAAACTCATCCACGGAGATGTTTTCAGGCCACCATGTAATTCAGATCTCCTTTGCGTCCATGTTGGAACTGGAGTTCAGATTCTTGGAATGATTCTTGGAACTATGCTTTTGGCCATCCTGGGACTCCTCTCCCCCTGTAATAGGGGTGATCTTATTACAACCATGCTCTTGCTCTGGATCTTCATGAGCCTCTGTGCTGGTTACGTGTCTGCTCGTCTTTACAAGATGTTTAACGGTACAAATTGGAAGAAAATCGCCCTTAAGACAGCCTTCACGTTCCCCACTGTCATCTATATAATCTTCTTCATGTTAAATGCTCTCTTATGGGATCAGAAATCATCTGCAGTAGTGCCATCTTGGGCAATGTTTGTTCTGGTCTTTCTATGGGTTGGAATCTCTGCCCCACTTGTCTTTGTGGGAAGTTATGTTGGATTCAAGAAGGAAACAATTGAAAAATCTGTGAAGACCAACCCACTTCATCGGCAAATCCCACGACAGTCCTGGTACATGAATCCGATCTCCATCGTTTTGATCGGCGGGATACTTCCTTTTTCAACCGTCTTCATCGAGTTGTCCTTCAGCCTTACTGCAACTTGGCTAAATCAATTTTACTGGTTCTTTGGCTTCCACTTGCTGGTTTTCATCATCCTTGCTGTCACTTGTGCTGAAATATCCATCATGCTTTGTTATTTACAGTTATGCAGGGAGGATTATCGCTGGTGGTGGCGATCGTACATAACATCGGGTTCGGTTGCTCTTTACCTCTTCCTCTACTCGATTTCGTACTTCTCCAAGTCATTGGAGATCACAAAGCTTGTCTCTGTGTTATTGTACATAGGTTACATGTTAGTTGCTTCATATGCTTTCTTTGTGCTAACAGGTACCATTGGATTCTTTGCATGCTTTTGGTTCACAAGAGTTATCTATTCCTCTGTGAAATTTGATTAGCATGGTTTTTCTTTCCCATCACTTTTTCTTTTCCTTTCAGTTAATGGACATTTTTTCTGTACTAAACTTGGGAAGCTGAAGTTTCATGTAGTTGAACTTGAAATTTTTGCTAGTTCGGTTGCTTAGTGCAGGAGAACCTGACACTTTGTGCTTGAACAGTCATATATTGTTTGTACTGTGGAGCAGGGGCAGATTTTGTTAAGCCTCGGGGACTCGAACTCCCCTCAAACCTTTTATTTTATATAATATGTATAGGAAAAATCGCTAGCTTAGTGGTCAGTATGTCTCCAACCCCCTCAAGTCCCAGGTTCAAGCTCTACTATGAACAACTTTAAATATTTTTTTGAATTTCATATTAAGTCCCCACGATAAAAAATCTAGATTCGCCACTGTTGTGAAGGGTAAACTTATCATCACTAGTCTTGTTTATTCATTTTACATGAATAATTTTGATGTTGGTCGGACCTTGGAGTTTCTGTTGTCGTTATTATAATGGATTTACATGCGATATTTTAATGAGCAAAGTTTTGGAGAACTTGTTCTTTGATCATTTACGTGAGATGATGTTAATCTTGTAACTTTAATCTCTTTTAAAATTAAGGTTAAAATACAGATTTTGTCCTCAAATTTTTAGATTTGTGTCTATTTAGTCATTTTAACTTTAAAAAGTGTATGATTTTTAAACTTTAAATTTTATGTTCAATAGATCATTGAACTTAAAAAAGTGTCTAATAAGTCCTTACATTTTCAAAGTTGTATCCAATAAATTCTTGAATTTTCAATTTTGTGTATAATAAATCATTGATCTATTCATCATTTTCTAAAATTTATAAATCTATTAGACTTGAAATTGAAAGTTTATGGTCTCGTTAGACATAAAACTTAATTTTATATGTAATAAATTAGTACATTTTTAAAACTTTTAATGTGTTAGGAATCTATTAGTTACAACGTTGAAAGTTCAAGAATCTATTAGATATTTTTAAAGTTTAGGAACTTATTAAATACAAAATTGAAAGTTTAGGGACTTATTAGACACTTTCAAAGTTTAGAGACTAAATAAACACATACTTGAAAGTTTTGAGACTAATCTTGTAATAGATATATTTTTTTTCTCTTAAGTTAGAAGTTCAAATCCCCATTTTTCATTTATCGTACTAAAAAAAATAAAAGTCACATTAAATAAAATTATACAAATAATCATTATTAACATTTTCTTTTTTCTTTATTTTTCGTACAATAAGGGATTGGGTGATTCGAGCTACAGATATGGTGGTTGCTAATACATTAAAGATGCGGGTTGAGCTACGCTTTTTTTGGTATTAACGATTTCTTATAGTACCATTAATTAAGGTTCTTAATTCTTAGTTCTCATATATAATATTTTTAATCGTTTCAACATCATTAAAAAATGAAACTGAATTGAAATATTCAAACGCAACAAAAAATTCAAAAAAAAAAAAACGCAACAAAAACAAAGAGGAGAAAAAAAGTCCAGCATCTTGAACACATGGTAGTAAGGAGCAGCCAACGGTTATTTCCTTTTTCATATTATCTTCAACATATGTGATTTGAATTGACTTTAAAAAAATGAGATTTGAATACAGGCTCACATTCAAAGCCGAATTACCAACTTGTTAAAAAATAATAATAAAGACCAAAATGAGTTCAAAGATTAAAATAAATATTTTGAAACTTCATGACTAGAATAAACTATATATAGCTTAAGAATTGAAATAAATATTTTGAATTGTTATAGACTAAATGGAATAAACTTTAATTTTTGAGACGAAAATGGAATAAAATCTTTATTTTTTTAAACACAAGATTAAGAGGGGCATTTTAGTAAAAACGAGGGTAAAAGTCCTTAAAATTTAGAATAAAGATACTTTGCTCAAATTATTTTCAAAGATCAACGTCCTCGCAGAAGAAGGGAAGATGAAAGCGCACACTGTAACTGTAACTACCATTTTCAGTGCTCTCTTCTTCTTCTTCAGCCAATTCCCGCCCGTTCACTCCTTCACTCGACCACAATGCAAGGCGTGGCTTGTACAATCAATTCCCACCGATATGCCGCAGCTTCAGCGGGTTCAAGGCGTCCTCTCTACTCGTAAATCTCAGTCATCTTGCCATTTGTCTTTTTAATTCATTTGATTTTTTGGTTAATTTTTTGCTCCGATCATCTCGGTTTAGATACCTAGAAACTGTGAATTGATTTTCAGTTCTCGGTTTGTTGGACTCTCAGGGGATGTATTTGTTTGGTTAGCTGGAAACTCGACGCAGCGTTTGGATATCATTGCTCAGTACTGGGAATTACTAGCTGGTCCTGATGATTCTCGCTCAGGGGACTATGGATATTCGAATGAGGATTTGAAGAAATTTGGGGCTTATCAAGGTTATGATGTTTATTCAGCTATAGAGAAAGCTGCTGATCGCATTGCCAATGTCAGGTAGATTAATTTGGGTTTGGTGATGCTTTAGGAATACTATAGGGCTCGGAAATGGAAATGGTTCAGATCCAAATTGTAAGCTGCTATGGCGTTAACCTCACAAACTTGTAGTATTGAATTATGCTTAGTTGGTAGTTAAAGTTACGTATATTTTACTCCTTGAAGATGATAAGATAAGATCAATATTAAGTTTTAAGACTTTTAATTACTTATCTATTAGATGTCGGCACTTTCGGATTTGACCTATTTAAGTATATATCTTGAAGTTCTTCATTATGCTTATTAATTTCATAACTTTTCTTTATGTAGGCTCGTATCTCACTCGGGGGTATATCCTCACTATGGAGAAGAACCAGCTGACTTAGCTTCTGGAAGGCCAAATGTGCAGAATGTAACTTTATTACTTGGTGATTGGTATGGATCAGGCATAGTCCATTCCAAAGTTTGGATATCTGATGATCGAGATGTGTATATAGGGTCTGCAAATCAGGATTGGAAATCTCTTTCACAGGTAAGATGATATTGGAAGCACTTTTTATATCAAGAACTTACATCAACCTCATTATTCATTGGTGAGGGTTCAAAACAGATAGAGCTCCAAATCTATTATACTGGTTTTTATTCATTGGTGAGGTGGGTTCAAAACAGACAGTGATCCAAACCAAATATATGATACTGATTTTCGGGGCAGCCTTTTTGAATATTTTTCATGGAATTCTCTGGGTTTCTCTAGTATTGGTCACACATGAAATTGAGTCTTAAGGTTGATGCCCCAATTATTTAATGATTTTAGGTGAAGGAACTCGGAATATATCTTACTGGCTGCCCAAGAATAGCGGCTCATGTCAAGGTCTATTTTGACAATCTATTGAAACTCAGATTTCTTAATCATACGGATTACACAAGAACAATATTTGACCACCAGTGGCAGACACATAGAAAAGTTCCCTGCTGGTCATATTTTATTGATCCTGAGTCTAGATGCAGGCAAGTCCAGCAATTACTGTATCTTTCTTTTTACAGAATAATGCTTTTTTTTTCTTTTCTTTTTTTTTTAAATATTTACGAGTGATTTGGTTTGTGGAACTGAGAACAGATCTGAGGATCTCTTTTTCTAGCTCCTGAAGGAATGTTTATATCAAGAGGCACTTGTCAAGAATGTTGTATGTTTCTTTTAATAATTATAATCAATCACCGTATGCATCTTGTAAGAATATCTGATTTGCGTTTTGACTCTGGTTGTGTTTATTACTCCCATGGTAATTGAACTACTCTGTTAGACTGTTATTTTGAAAGAGAAATGCAATGAAACTGCCTCCTGTTTTCTTCTTCTTTCTTGATCTAATATAATTGTTTCTTTTTAGAGAGAGAGAGAGAGAGAGAGAGGATGCACAACAAAAGGTGAGAGAAGATTGAAGTTGAAAAAAAGGTTGTGAGGTTTAACTTTTTTAGTCTGCTCCCTTGTCATTAACCTTTTTTTTTCTAGTTCAAATGTCCATGGGGAAATTTAAGGATACTGAGGAGCATACATACACATCAGACATATCAATATTTTTGAACTATTGACATTTACTTTGTTCTACTTTTCATGGTATGAACTGCCATCAGCGTGACATCTAGCATTTCCTTGTGATGTTTATGTTCAATGTTAACAATATTCCATTGCAGGTCACCGCTTCGTCCATATATGAAGTTTCCCCATATATTAGGATATCCATCCATATCAGATCCTTACTCGTTCAAATTATCCATCCAGACTCCTGGAAGCAGCTTTTCAACCTTGCTCCCTCACTCTTGCTATCTTTCTTTTGCTCCTCCAGAGGTATTTGACTATTCTGTCACCTTTTTGGTCTTCAGCTCTTTATTCCTCTATTGCAATATAAAGTCTAAAGGCTAATGGTTTTAATAAGCGTGAGGAGTAAAAAAAAAGCAAAAAACCTTGTAAGGTGAGACATGATATAAAAAATCAGTAACTAGTATGTCATATACTCAATATTATGGAGCATGGTGTCACAATCATACTAGAAGAGCGTATGTTTGTGAACCTCACAGTGACAAGTCGTGCCATGATGCGATCGAGGAGGACGATACATCATCTAACACACCAAGATAGGTGGGCTCGAAGACATGTGAGACTGGGGCCAACCGTGTCGTCGGAGGGGTCGATGTATGGGCGTATAACTCCTCGCCAAAATGACGTGCAAGGGAGGAAGACCCAATATTTCACATAATATACTATAGGGGGTACCATGGTGTCGATTCTCCACCACCCCTGGGCTTGTGGGCCTAAGTGAGTCACCCCGTGGCACGTTAGCATGTCATGGCTGGGGCGAGCGTCACAAGAAGAAGTTTCTTGGGCGTTTCCTTTGTAACGGGTTTTCAAGGGACAGTGTCGGACGACACAGGTGTGCCGACATTGCGCCCCTTCCCATGGGCTGGAGGTTCCGATATAGGGCCCGTTAGCGGCCAGCGATCCGAGATTGTCCCGTCAAAGCCAACTCATGGGAAAAGCAAGTGCAAGTACACGGACGGGCGACGTGTACGACCAAGTTATTCCGTGCTTATTTACTTGATGCTTGGTTGAGGACTGAAGAACCTCGCCTAAAGGCCCGACAAAGCCACAAAAGCGTTGCGATCATAGCGATGGGGCAGGAGTTCCCTTTAAGGCTGGCCATGTTCGAGGGATGAATCATGACGTCGCACGGTTCGAGAGATACGACCGCGACACTTGGTATCAGAGCCAACCTTTGTGCGGCAGTCGGACAAGAATCGAATGGGGTCCGTTGTGACAATGAATGTGACTTTCGTGGGTTGAAACCAGTTGGGTGGCTTCGTACAAATCAAGACCGTGTTGACATTGACTTTCGAGGAAGACACAGGCAATGTTAAGCACTTACACTTTCGAGGAAGAACCTGGGTGAAGTGTTGGTCGCCGATAGCCATTTTCGAGGAAGAACCTGGATGGTATCGGTTGAAAGACCTGGACGAGTCGGGAAAATCACTTTCGAGGAAGTACCTGAGTGATGTTTGTTCGAGTTTCCTGAAATCGATGTTTTGTGAATCGAGTTAGCGTTAGCAAGAGAAATCATATGTTAAGCAAGTATGGGCAACAATTTGCCGTATGAGGACAATGTTGGCGTTGGCTCAGTTCGAGAGAGTTGTCCAAACGAGACGCGACTTCCACATGATGCCCAAGAGGGCAAGTTGATCGATTGGCATGTTTGCCAACGAGTTGTCTTGGCGGTGGTGCCCGATTGAAAGCGCCTATGCGCGCAAGTTGAAGCGATTGGCATGCGAAAGCCAACGAGCGAAGTTGTGCGGCGGTGGTGCCCGATCAAGCGCCAAGAGTGTGCAGCCGTTGCGGTGTGGGTGGAGTGCCACTATGAAAGTGCTCGGCGAGTGAGCACATTGTGAAGAGCCGAGGCGGCAGATTATGTTGCCACACGGTGTGGCTTGTTGCGATTAGTTGGCCAACAGAGTGCCAACGGCAGCGAGAAGCTTTTCGGCGTTCTTTGAGCGATCGCCGCCGAACATACGTGCGTTACGGCCAAGATGGCGAGTTGGGACAGTTCCGTGTGACGAGCGAGTGAATGCCTAGGTTTGGTACCATGGTTCGCCCGGTGAGTCCCGGCCGAAGCCTCAAGAGTCGGGCGAAGAGAGTGCC
The DNA here is from genome assembly GCA_036507285.1 of Trichosanthes cucumerina. Taxonomy (NCBI): domain Eukaryota; kingdom Viridiplantae; phylum Streptophyta; class Magnoliopsida; order Cucurbitales; family Cucurbitaceae; genus Trichosanthes; species Trichosanthes cucumerina. The sequence continues at coordinate 100,599,723 of CM071835.1, forward strand.
CCATGAAGGATAGCCCACCAACCGGTGGTAGCCAGTTTTGTGAATTGCCGTATCCGTCTGAAGCGCAAACGTTCAAGCAAGTCCGTTAGCAGTTAGACGGCATCGGGTCGATGCCGAATTCAAGTGGGGGAGAGTGTTATAATCCATGATTTGGATTGAACCCCCGAGTATGTCATCGAGGGCGATGGCGAGATTAAGTGGGGAGAATGTCACAATCATACTAGAAGAGCGTATGTTTGTGAACCTCACGGTGACAAGTTGTGCCATGATGCGATCGAGAGAGACGGTGCATCATCTAACACACCAAGATAGGTGGGCTCGAAGGCATGTGAGACTGGGGCCAACCGTGTCGTCGGAGGGGTCGATGTATGGGCATATGACTCCTCGCCAAAATGACGTGCAAGGGAGGAAGACCCAATATTTCACATAATATACTATAGGGGGTACCATGGTGTCGACTCTCCACCACCCCTGGGCTTGTGGGCCTAAGTGAGTCACCCCGTGGCACGTTAGCGTGTCATGGCTGGGGCGAGCGTCACAAGAAGAAGTTTCTTGGGCGTTTCCTTTGTAACGGGTTTTCAAGGGACAATGTCGGACGACACAGGTGTGCCGACATTGCGCCCCTTCCCATGGGCTGGAGGTTCCGATATAGGGCCCGTTAGCGGCCAGCGATCCGAGATTGTCCCGTCAAAGCCAACTCATGGGAAAGGCAAGTGCAAGTACACGGATGGGCGACGTGTACGACCAAGTTATTCCACTGCTTATTTACTTGATGCTTGGTTGAGGACTGAAGAACCTCGCCTAAAGGCCCGACAAAGCTACAAAGCGTTGCGATCATAGCGATGGGGCAGGAGTTCCCCTTAAGGTTGGCTATATTCGAGGGATGAATCATGGCGCCGCACGGTTCGAGAGATACGACCGCGACACATGGCACGTGGAAATTAAGAGAGATAGTATTTAAAGATGTACCAAAATGAACATCCTAATTAGATTAAAAGTAATCTGATAGAGAGCGTGAGAAGTAGTGAAGTGAATTAATCGATATTAAATCATTGTTTTGTTGTTTGACTTAATTTCAAGTAAAATGTTTATCTGCTGAAGGCCACTTCCCTATAGGTATAGGAAAATGGTGAGATAAAAAATGGTCCTAGGATGGGGGTGTAAGATGTGGAATAAAAAATGGGCTTGACATCCTTATATGCCAGAAATTAGACATACCCGTGAAACAAATGTGGAATTCAGATGCTCATCTGGCAGGCGTTAGAGATTCCCACAAAATAGAAACCAACTCGAAGTGTTTAGAAGGAACTAATAAAAAAGAATCCGGTTCAGAGGAGAAGAGAAAATACATATCTACATGTTTGTGGCCTGTATTCATATCGTCTTGCTTGGTATCCATTGTTTGCTGTATGAGCTGAGAGATGTCACTGTTTTCGGAAGTTGATGATACTCAACTATATCAATAGCTCCAGTAGGAGAGCAACTAATGGAGCTCCATTTACATTTAGTTTTCGGATGGTATACCTAATTTCATCCTTCCTCCACTTTTGAAGTCATTTGCAGTCCACAGCTATTATTTGGCAGGTACCAAGCTGATGAACAGGCATGGTTAGACACAATTAAATCTGTGAGCAGTGGAGCAACTGTTAGGATTAGTACCATGGACTGGCTGGGTCAGTCTGAATTTACCACACCAACAATTTACTGGTCGTCCTTGTCTTCTGCAATATCAGAGGTAAGTTTCAGCGTGACTTTACCTGTCTGCTTCTGTGGTTAATCATATAATGTACTGCCATTTTTATTATAAGAAAATGGTGTAGAAAACATATTACGGTTCACTAGATTCATTTGTGTTAAATCACAAGTTTAGCCCTTAAACTTTTAGGTTTGTGTCCATTTGGTCCTCAAACTTTAAAAAGTATATCATAGATTCTTAAACTTCCAATTTTGTATCAAATAGGTTTCGGAATTTCAATTTTGTATTTAATAGGTCTTTGATCTATAAGACAAAAAGTTTGAGACTCTCAATTTTTTGTCTAATAGAGGAGTTCATTTTTTAAAATTTCAAATATGTTAGGGACCTCTTGAACATAAAATTGGAACTTGAGGGACTTATTAGACATTTTCAAAGTTTAGGGACTTATTAGATGCAAAATTGAAAGTTTAGATACCAAGTACATATTTTTTAAAGTTTAAAAACCTATTACACACAAACTTGAAAGTTTAGAAACTAATCAACCTTCATTTAAAGAGACAAGCTTTTCTGAGGTTGTCTGATTTTACAAAAACATTTAACAAGCGGAAAAGTAAGCAATGGTTAAGCATTCTTGTCATATTGATGTTAAGTATTGGAATTATGTGAAACTGTATGGTATCCTCTACAACCTGACCACAGGCCTTTCAATGCTGAGGCTATCTTGTACAATCTGGTAGAGAATGGCTTGCATTCTAGATCTTGAATATTGACAAAACCATTTATTATTACAGGTCGTCTTCTCAAAAAACGCAACTGTCAAGTTATTGGTATCATACTGGACACATTTTGTCGAGAACACGGATCCATACCTCAAATCTCTCTTCTACTCAAACATCCTCTGCAACTCTTCAAAATACAATGATTGTTATGGCAAAGTTGAGATCAAGTACTATGTCGTTCCCGGTTACAACGAAACAGGACCAGCACTCTATCCAAACGGAACGAGAACGAAAAATGCATATCCAAGTTTCACCAGAGTTCAACATGGAAAATTTGCAGTGAGTGATGTTAGAGCACACATAGGAACAAGCAATCTTGCGTGGGATTACTTTTATGTAACCTCTGGTGTCAGCTTTGGAACATACAATCCAGCGATTGTTAAGCAACTTCAAGAAGTGTTTGACGCTGACTGGAATTCTCCTTATACTGTTCCTGTTAAAGCCATCAAAGATGGCCCTACATTTTCCAGCTGATTTAAACATGAATGAAGGTTTAATGGAACTTCAAGGAACAAGCTACAAGTCATGTAGCTCATTTAGTACATCTCTTCATTTGATTATTAGTGCTACAGGTTCAATTTAGATGTGTTTGTGTTGAAGGATGGTGTTGCTAGAGTGTGTTTTAAGTTATTCGAAATTTGTAAGTTCGAAAATAAGTGATTAGGGTGCAGCCAATTGGTCATCCTTAGCTTGCTTTAGATTTAAGCTCTCAATTTTGTCTCATTTCGTTTTTTAGAGTTCGAATATAAAAATTTTCTCCTCAACCATACTTTCCAATAACAAAATGGGATAGAGATTTGAACATTTGACTTTGAAGACGTATATATAATATTTTAAGAACAATACTTGGTTGCTCTCTGGTGTGTAGGAATCTCCAATTCCATGCTCCCTACCATTTTGTTAACAATGATTTAAACAAAAATTCGAATATAAAATTTTTCTCCTCAACCATAGTTCCCTATAACAAAATGGGATAGAGATTTGAACATTTGACTTTCAAGACATATATGTAATATTTTAAGAACAATACTTGGTTGCTCTCTGGTGTGTAGGAATCTCTAATTCCATGCTCCCTACCATTTTGTTAACAAGGAGAGAACACAAAAAAATGTGAAAAATATTCTCTCCCTTATTGCCAATAATTAACAGGTGGGGGGTTGTCATGCTAGCAACAATTAATGTGAAGATTAGACGCATCAAATGCATGGAAGCCACCAATAGGTTTCAATATAATGTTTTATTTTAAATAATATGTTATTCGGTTGCACCCCTAGTATGGTTAATGAAGATGATCTTTTTTTTTCTTGAGTACATCATCAACATTTGAAGGTGGGAAGATTCGAACCCCATGACCTCTTGGTCATAAATCTTACTTGATGTCAGTTGAGCTATGCTCTTATTGGCATTTGTCATGGATAGCTAAGAATGCGTTTTAAGTTATTTTTAAAAAATAAATATGCCAAATAAATAACGTAATATTAATATTCAGAAAATGCCTAAAATTGTTCCACACGGGCCACAGATTATTGGGCCATGCATAACTGGTCTTGGGCCCAATCACAAAGGAGCATTCGGCCCATTTCTCTGGAATGAGCGCCGAATGGAATGAGCGCCGAATGAAATGGGCTGTTTCCCTCCAACTAAACACCAGACAGTCGCAAAATCTCTTCATCAAGAACGGTTTCGTAGCCGCAATACGCAGCAAAATTTCTTCGAGTCACTCGAATCAAATATTGTATGCGCTTCGGAACTTCGCTTGAAACTTGAAAGTGTGTTCTTAGCTTCGAAGCATCAGAGACGAGAACAAAGATTGTGAAATCTGGAATAATTCTCACCGATTTCCAGAAAGATACCGAGAAATGCAGAGATTGAAGGCTCTGGAAGCAGTGAGATCTTCATTTCGGCGTTTTAGTTCGTTTTCTAACCTTAAGAGAGGCTTTTCTGCTCTACCAAACTTTGCTCAAACTGATGATCTTTCGGACCAGGTTCGTGCTCGGAGTTCTACTTTCGTTTGTTAACAAGTAATCAAATGCGGAAATGCGCCTCTTTCTATCTGCTTTTTCCTCCTAATCTCGAGGAGGCAGGATTCAGTTTCGTTCTGACGAGGTGTTTATGTTATGTTTAGGTTCTTGTGGAAGGAAGACCGAAATCAAGAGCAGCTATCCTCAATAGACCATCGGCTCTTAATGCTCTCACTACTTCCATGGTCTTTTTTCCGTTTTTGATTATTTGCATCCTTTCTGTGTCGTGAATTTAGCCTGTGGTCTTGTTTGGTTCATAATTGCCTCCTCGTTGAAAAAATGTAAAACCAAGAGCTGTATTTGTTGCAGGTAGCTCGGCTAAACAGGCTCTATGAGTCGTGGGAGGAAAATTCGGATATCGGATTTGTCTTGATGAAGGTGTGGACTGGTTTATGTGTACATTCACGGATGTTTAACTTCGAGCACTTTCTCCAATTTATTTTTTCTAATTACGGTGTTAGAATCCTCTTAATTTGTCTGGAAGCGATTGAAAATTTACCTTGCGTTTAATCATTCGCACTTGTTCTATTTCCGTACCTGAGCAGCGTCATTTTATATTTTTTGAAGGGTAGTGGCAAGGCTTTTTGTTCCGGTGCAGATGTTGTCGCGCTGTATCATTTATCAAATGAAGGTGAGACGTCTTTTAATGTTTTGAATCGAACTTAGCAAACTAATCATTGACATTAGTTAAGGCGTTCGTACGATAATGTGATTTTGTTGGATTCAGTTTAGGCATTAAGCATTGGGAATCCTCAAAGGCTAATAGGCTTTGACATATAGCTTTTTTTTTTTTTTTTTTTTTTGATAGGAAACAATAGACATTTCATTGATCATATGAAATTGATACAAAAAATCCTATCAAGGATAGTTATAAAAAAGAGGTCCAGTGAGCTATGAGAGTAGTTAATCCATAATTACAAAAAGGAGGAGACAAAATGCTTCATGACAAAGCAAGATAGGTTGTAGTCTCAATAAACAAATGGAAGTTCTTCGTCTTTTCTTTGAAAATCCGTGCATTTCACTCAAGCCAAAGGTTCCAAATGAAAGCATAGATGAAATTAAGCCAAAGTGTTTTTCTTCTCCTCCTTAAAAGGGTGCCCCCTTAGAGCCGCATTTAAAAGGGTGTAGATATCACTCGGTTTGGTGAAATTCCAGCCAAAGGATTGCATCAAGTAGGACCACCCGGAAGATGCAAAGGCACAAGTGCTAAACAAATGCATAGGCGATTCATTTTCTGCATAGCACATAATACAACAACTAGGAGAGATGGATAACCAAGGGGATTTCCTCTGTAAGTTGTCAAATGTGTTTATAGACATATAGCTTGTTTAATGTTAATATTGTGTTCATACCTATCTGATTCGTTATAAATGGCAAATATTATCAGTTTCTCAGATATTATTCGATTGTCATTCCAGCAATTTTTTAATTAGCAGCAAATATATTGAAAAGGATAGAATATAAAAATGGAGACGAGAGATGAATAAGTCAAGACCAATCCCATATTAGGGAAATCATGAAAGCATTCGTCAACTGGTCAAAAGTAAGAAAGGAGGCTATCAGCAAAGATGTTTTGGGGTTGGAGGCCCAAATTGAAGCAAAAAGACCTCACTCATTCCCAAACTTTCTTTGCTTTATCCTTTTATCCCATAAATTGATCTAATTCCTATTCCAAGAAGTAGGATGAAGAGGAAAACCTCCACATTGTCTTGGATTTTGCTTTGGTGAAGCCATAATAGAGACTAGAGAGAAGAAAATCCTGGAAGGATAGAGGGAAGGAGGAATTGAACTCAATGGTTCTCCCTTTTCATCTCAAGAAACCTCAATAAGTCTTTAATGCTCTCCCCTCCCAGTTACACGTCACACGCACTTTTGGTTGCTAAGTAATTTAAAGGAAAGAAGTAGACAAGTAGTACTGGAATCAAATTAATATTTCCCGACGACATTTAATATTTTGGATTTGGAAATTATTGCTATCACATTTACTTTCTCCCAATATGTCTTAGCCTCACGACTAAGACATATCTAGATAAAGAAGCAAAGTAATGGCTTAATGTTCTGGACCAGTTTGATTAGATGAAGTAGAGAAAACTTTGATTGAAGGTTCTTACACTTGGTGAATTAGAAGTGTTACACAATGGGAATCTTTCCCACAGTTGGTCCTTCTTTTAGACAATAAACCACCTCCATGATTTTTATAGTTTGTAACTGAAACAAAAAGAGGAAAAAATTCACACTAACAGCCTAACAGGTTTTCTATCATCTTACACAGTGTTTTTAAAGGCTCAAGGCGGAATAGCTCTCTGGTGCACCAAAAGGCGCTGAACTTTTTTTTTCTCTAGCGCACTATATATATATATATATATATATATATATATATATATATATATAATATAAACTATATATGTATACATACACAATAAGAAAAAACTCTTCCCAGAAAGAAATTAAGTTTTAACCAAGAAAAATAGGTAGAAGAAATAAGGTTCAAGTATTAGTTTTTGAACATAGAGTCAATATTCCATTAAAAACATGAAACAATACAACACTAATAAACAATACAAGATCAAAAGCCTTAAATATCAATATGTTTTTCACTAAATGTATTTAAAATAAGTAAAACGGTAAGTTTGACTTTTAAAACTAGAATAAAAATAAATAAATTGAAGAAGGCCCAGAGGCGCGCGCCTGGTGCGCCTCGCCTCTTCGAGGTGGGCCTTGCGCCTAGGCGCGCGCCCGAATGGGCTTTTTAAAACACTGATCTTACAACCAGTGTATGGTGTTTTTTAAATGATGATTCATTATCTCATGCAAATAAGTTAGAACCTTAAGTCAATCCTTTTTCCTTTTGGGCACAGGGAATATTGAAGACTGCAAGAAGTTCTTTGAGACATTATACAAATTTGTGTATCTTCAAGGAACTTACTTGAAGCCACATGTGAGTAACAACTCTTCATGTCCTCTGTTGAGATGTTCCGTATTGTGATTGACTAGAGCTCATTAGTCTTTTATGATTTTTTTTTTCTCTAGGCGTAGGGTTACTGTTGAGGTTAAAGAGAGTTAGTTAAGTGTATTTTCTGATCGTTCAGTATGCAGTTTATGTTTTTTTTCCTCTTCATTTTGTTTGCACATGTATTTATGAATGAACTTTACGCTGCCTTTAAAACTCTGTAGCCTGTAATTATTATTTTTATTAGGTGGCCCTGTTGGATGGTATCATGATGGGAGGTGGGGCTGGGATTTCCCTTCCAGGAATGTTCAAAGTGGTGACCGATAAAACTGTGAGTGAATACAGGTGCACTAAGTGCAATAACCTTTATGTGATGCTTTTCTGTCTAGATATCTAGATGATTCTTATTTGACACAGCTCATTATACATTCGTATTACATGATACTTAATAAATATATTTAAGTCCTAAATGAATTTAAGTATTTGATAATGGAGAAATTTAATAGAACTAGATGGATGTCAACAAATGTTTGATAGCTAAAGCTTGAGTAAGGTATGATTTTGATATATATTAACAAGAAATGAACTTTTGAAAAGATACAAAGTATGATTTAAAACTAATAGTTGCAAATCCTTTGAACGTGTTTATCTGAGTGTATATCATCTTTCTGAAGCAGATAGATAGCAATAGCCTTTCCTTTCTGCGCAGATTTCATATTTTGGAATTCTGTTGGACCACTCAATTGGGAATGCCATTAGGATTTTGATAGGACCCAAATATATTGAAATATGAATATAACAAAACAGTGAAATGAACTAAGTAATCTGAGGAATTTGGTCCCTCCCCTTTCTTGAGCACTCTCACTCAAGCCCTAAGCCAAGACTCACTGAATTAATGCCTACCTTCTCCCTAACCCATTCCCTCTATTTATAACCAAATACCCTAACAAACTCCCAATCTATTTACTAATATACCCTTATAAGCAATCCTATAATAGTAGAAGCACTATTAGTACAAGAAAGAATAATCACCTTCTGTAAACTCCAATTTTTGAAGTCGCTGGAAACAGACATATTTTATATATTACTCTTCAATTCGAATTAGCAAAAGCAATGTGTTGAGTTTCCATATTTGCTTATCTGTCTTACATGTAATTATTACAGGTTTTTTCTCATCCTGAGGTTCGTATGGGTTTCCATCCTGATGCTGGAGCTTCCTTCTATCTTTCTCGTCTTCCTGGCTACTTAGGTAGTTTATATATTATTCAAGTTGTGCAGCTTATTGAATTTGTGAATTCCCTGGCTACTTAGGTAGTTTATATTATATATTATTAAAGTTGTCCAGCTTATTGAATTTGTGAATTCCCCCCTCATATGTATAAACCTGATCTATATACAGTACATTAATAATTGATTTAAGTTGAGGGCATGGCAAAAATTTTGGATTTCATTTTAAGTTGGATCCCTCAAATTAGTTCAATTGGAAGATAGAGCAACATACTTAATTGCACAATTTTGTCTGCTATCCCTTAATTGGTTCGTACATGATAGTCCCTGAAGTTAATTGCTTTAAGCTTGTTTTGGTCTGAAAAGCGGTAATTTTTCTTGGACAATTTTCTATCTTGCAGGGGAGTACTTGGCACTAACTGGTGATAAACTTAATGGGGTGGAAATGATCGTCTGTGGCCTCGCTACACACTATTCGCTAAATGCAGTTTGTTTACTATTCCTTCACCCGTTTGTTATTTCACATTCTCATTCATCCATGGCTTGTAATTATTAATTTATGACTCTGGCAGAGACTAAGTGGGATTGAAGAACGCCTTGGTAAATTGATAACAGATGACCCTTCTGTTATAGAATCATCTCTTGCTGCATACAGTGATCTTGTCTATCCTGAGAGGAGGAGTGTTCTTTCCAAGTATTGTTCTTTCTTTTACACCTTTCCTCTTTGTTTAGATTAAGTCCTAGCCACTACGGAAGTTAAATTTAATACAAAGAAATTGCTGGAAGTTGATTTTACTTTTTGAGAATTTGTACTTACTGAAGCAATATTACAAGTGCTATCCTACCAAAAACTTCGGTCGAGTTAGTGAACTTCATCGTAAATCATCAACTAGCAGTGGCCTTCAACAACCATAGACTTGAATTCTTCTTTCAATTTGTCCATGCTTCAAAATGACGATTTAAATTTTCTTTATTTTCTTCTGGATTCTAATCATTTCCAAACCTTTCTTGTTCCACAGACTCGATGCAATTGATAGGTGTTTTGGCCACGACACTGTCGAGGAAATTTTGGAAGCCTTGGTAAGTATTGTATTCTGTTTCTAAACCTTGTTGGACACTGTTGAGGAAATTTTGTAAGCCTTAGCTGCGTAGTTCAAGTCGAGTCCTATGCAAACGAAACGAAGATGATCATCCAGCTTTGTTTTTAGTTCTCCAACTCGCGGGAATTAGACTGATGTTCCTCGGAACAGAAACAGTTTCTCCATTCTAGAAATCACAATGGTGATTTTATTAAAGTATTGTTTGTCTTAATCCACTCTTTCAGGAAAAAGAGGCTGCAGAGTCTTATGATGAATGGCATACTACAACCTTGAAGTTGCTTAAAGAAGCCTCACCATTTAGCCTGAAAGTTACTTTAAGATCTGTGAGTTTTCGCCATGTTTTTGCCTTTTTTACACCTGTTTTAAATGTTATTTTCAGAACTTTTACTATTTGGATCACAGAATTTCTCAAACACATATTTACTGAATCCAGCGAATCCAAGAACATTAAACAAAATTTAGATTGCCTGCCACCCTTAACTTCTATTACATCCCTTTGTATTTATAGATCCGCGAAGGTAGGTTTCAAAGTCTCGACCAATGCCTTGCTCGTGAATACAGGATATCCCTCAACGGAATTTTAAAGCAGGCGTCTCCTGACTTTTATGAGGTAATTAGGTTTTAAAATTCATTTGTGGACCCTTCAAATATGTCATCTAAAGTCTTATTTGTATGCATTGATAGGGTGTTCGAGCGCGGCTGGTAGATAAGGACTTCGCTCCTAAGGTTCCAAACCCGTACTTTTTTAAATCATTGATTTAAATCTCATTCTTGGTTGAATAACCCTTGGTTTTTAATTTTCAGTTTTTGAAAATTAAGTTTATAAACACTACTTTCACCTATGGGTTTCATGTTTTCTTATCTATTTTCTAACATATGTTTTCAAAAACCAAACTAAGTTTTGAAAACTAAAAAATGTAATCCTTGTTTGATAACCATTTTGGTTTTTGAAAAATTGTGCATGTTTGATAGCCATATGGTTTTTAGTTTTTAAAAAACTGTGTTTGTTTTCTCACAATTTATCTACCATGGTTTTCATCTTCTATTTCCATCTTCCTCAAGAAATCATTTGAGTTTCTAGATAAATTTCAAACACAAAAACAAATTTTTGAAAACTACTTTTTCAAGTCCCGTTTGATAACAATTATTTAAGCCCCATTTGATAATTATTTGTTTTTTTAAAAAAAAAAAATTAAACCTAAAAATGCTATACCCCTATGGATTTCTATGTTTTTTTTAATCTGAGAAGATTGTAAAAAACAAGCAAGATTTTCAAAAACCAAAAACTAAATATCAAATGGTTAGCCAACGAGGCCTTAGTTTTTTGTTTTTTGTTTTTAAAAATTAAGCATCTAAATACTATTTTCACTTATAGGTTTCTATGTTTTTTTTAATACTTTTTACATATGTTTTAAAAAATCAAGGCAAAGTTTTGAAAATTAAAAAAAATAGTTTTCAAACATTTGTTTTTGGAACTTGGCTAGATACTCAAATACTTTATTAAGAGAGATGGAAACTATTGTAGAGAAGATAAAACTCATTATAGAGAAATTATAACTAATCAAGTCAATTTAAAAACTAAATAGTTATCAAATGGGACATTAGTTTTCAAAACTTGACTTGGTTTTTGAAAACATAGATAAAAAGTATATAAGAAAAACATAGAAATCCATAGGTGAGAGTAGTATTTATAGCCTTCTTTAAAAAGAAAAAAACAAATGGTTATTAAAGACCGTAGTTTTCAATAACTTTTTTGGAATTTTGATAGAAACTCAAATGTTTTCTTTAGAAAGATTAAAATCATTGTAGAGAAATTATGAAAAAAACAAGTACAATTTTTTAAAACCAAATAGTTTTCAAATGGGACCTAAAATTTTAAGTTTATTTCCATCTCAAACTCTCTCAAGATCTTCTAAAACAAAAATGCTTTGTTTTTTTTTTTTTTAAATGAGGGATTAAATAGGGATTGTGAAAAATAAAGACCAAATGGAATAGACATAAAAATAGGTTGGAGACCAAAATAAGACTTAAACGGGTATATTTTTATGAAATGTTGGAGGTAAAATAAAATGAATACATTGATCCCAAACCGTGCAGTGGAATCCTCCTAGTCTAGACGAAGTGAGTAAAGACATGGTAGACTGCCATTTTTCACGGCCAGGTGAATTACCTGAACTTGAACTGCCCACAGCATTGCGGGAACCATTCATTTGAAGACTGTAAACATATTGCTCCCGACGCCCGTCTAGTGGGTAACATTTCCCACTCCTCTGTACGACATAATTATTATTTCAGTCAGTCAATTTCTCCTATTTAAATGACCACAAGTAGGTTTTTTTTTTTTCTCTCCCATCTAGTGTATTAGGTCTTTTGGATTTTTGAGCAATTTTTCTTAATCGATAGCCCCTTTTCTGGCTGATGCCAATCTGTCTGTGTGTATCTTATGATGCTGCGTCATATTCTCCTATTTATCGCTAGAAATTGATGTATAAATAATCTCACAGTTGCCCAACATGAAAGTCTAGTAGACCCCAGATTGGCGGTTCCCGGTTGAAGGTAACGTACCATCTTATGACAAATAGAAATCTTTTTTTTTTTTGGATGAGTCTTGGAAAAACGCACTCGGTCTTTTTTCAAGCAAAAGCATTCCTTGTTTTAAAGTTTTGGTTAAATTACAAATGTAGTCCCTAAACTATAGCCTAGTTAGTATTTGTGTCTATTTGTATAAGTTTAAGCATCAAATCTCCAAGTTCATTGTTACTATCATCATTTCAAAAGATCGATTATTACATGGAGTTTTTCAGAAGAAATTATACAAATAATCAGATTAGTCATAAATTTTCAGAAAATCTTGGTTGATTTGGGTCTGTATTTATAAAAAGTACTAACAATATGTCAGTTTTTCAGGTTTGTATCTAATAATTTCTTAACACATCCAACATTTTTTTAAATTCACAAATTTACAATATCCATAATTGAGTCCTATTCTTATAAGTTAATTTTTAAAAATTTTAAATATGTCAAGACCTATTGGTAACAAAATTTAAAGTTCAAGCACTTATTAGGTATTTTTAAAAAAAAGTTTAAGAAATTATCCAATATAAATAACAAAATTTAAATTTGAAGAACCAAATAGTTACGAAAGTGCAAGAACTAAACTTGTAATTAAAACCAAATTAACCCAAAGTTCTCAAAACTATGCATAATTATATATCAAAACACTATTTTTAGTCCCCTTACCCTTCTAAAAGTTATGATAAACTCAACTCGAGGTCTTGAACTAATGCTATTGACAAGAAACAAATAGACACAAACTTGAATTGAAAGTTCAAGAACTAAACTCGTAATTCAAACCCAAAGTCAATTATCTATGGACACTATTTTTAGTCCCTTTTACCCTTATAAAAGTTATCATAAGCTCAACCCAAGGTCCTGAACTAGTTCTATTGACGACACCTAATTTTATTACCATTCAGCTGTCCTGGCCGCCACCACTAATTCCCATCATTCAACTGAAAGTACACAAGGCACCCTTGAAAAGTGCTAATTAACTACTCCTAAAAGCATTTTTCATTACTAACTAAACACTAAAAAGTTATTTAAAAAAAAAAAAAAGTTATCCCAGACCGCAACTTCCTTCATCTTAGACATTAAATATAACATATATAACAGAGAAGCAGATAAGAGACCTCCACGTTACCACCGCATTTTACCTCCTTCCCTGCCAGCCAGCCAAAAGATGCCAATAACGTCATGTCTGAAAGATATTTCCCTTTCTGTTCTACAGCACTCAATGCCCACACAAACATCTTCAAAGTCAGTCAAAATATTATTAGGAAAATGAAGCCAATTATTCCTTCTAGCGATTGTGATCAACACACTTGTGTTTCAAACTTGAGATTGATCCCCATGCTGAAGAGCTCCTGGCACAACAACTTGGCTCCATAAGGTACATTTACCCTCACGATGTCATCTACCGACTCGCAAACCCGACAGTATGGACCCCGTATCTTACGACCACCCGCCACCGATCGTTGGATCACATTTGCAACATTTTTGCATTTCTGGCAAACATGCATCTGGGAGGAGTCACTGAGGGTAAACAAGCGTTCGTGTAAGTTGGCTGAGGCGCCGTGAGCTATAAGACAGTCACGTTCCATCTCCCCGAACTTGATCCCACCAAAACGCTTTCGGTCGGCAACTGGTTGGCGTGTGAGAGGGTGGACGGGGCCGGTATTGCGAAATTTAACCTTGTCTTCAGCCATGTGGATTAAACGCTGGTAGAATGTTGGACCCATGAATATGAGCGACCGCATCATTTCACCAGTTCGGCCATTGTACACCCTCTCACTCCCCCATCTTGAAAACCCTGCCCTGCTCACAAATTCAACATCAAACATCACTCTGATTTCTAGGTAGAAATTATACAAAAATAAATAATAATAATGTGTGTTATAATTATTTTTTTAAAAAAAAAAAAACTATTTTAAAGTCAGACACTTGTTCCGGCTACTCACCATGATTTTTAGGTCTAGTTCAAGAACTAAAAATACAAAATTTTAATTCGAAGGATCAAGGAAAATGAACATAAACGTTCAAGGGAAAAAATGATTTGAACCTATTAATAAATTGAGATAAGTGCATGTATCTAAACTTGGAGATAGCCATGAGATGTACCAATTTAAAAATAAACATCTATCTCGAATTTATGATATATGGATTTTACTCGGTATCCTACTTTCGTAAGACAGAAAAACACGTTGCGTAATTCGAATTATCAAAACAGTTACCTGTGAAGCTGATCTGTAATGGCATCAACAGAAGGAGTGGAAAAAGGAGTCGCATATTTCAGCGAACCGCCAGAAGCAATCCCTTTCCCGAGAGCAGCTTCCAATAGTTGGCCAGGAGTCTGTCGCGAAGGAAAAGCATGTGGGTTTATAACAATATCTGGAACTATCCCCTGAATGGTGAAGGGGAAATTCTCTTGAGACTCCAAAAAGCCCAGAACTCCCTTTTGTCCGTGCATACTCGAAAACTTGTCTCCGAGACATGGTGAACGAACCTGGCAAAACAGAAAATGCATCTGAGAATCGAGAAAGACGACTGGATAGTTAAGATAGAAGAAAATAAACAAGATCAAAAAACAATTTCCACATCTAATATGATCTCTTAGGAAGCACCCTTGATTAAGTTATACTAGCTATGCAATATGTTATTCAGGCCCCTTCTAAGTACCTGTCTCAGGCATACAACAGCAAAATTCTTCCCGTCGTCATTAGAAGAGAGCACAACTTTCTGAACCATACCCTTCTCAGTGTGCTTCAGTTTGATACTGTGATCGGCCCCAGATTCCGCACACCTACCAATGACAATGTCTCCACTTTGCAAGTTTGCACCGATGTAAGGGAAGCCATCATCATCTAAGCTGTCAACTCTCCCAATTTTACTTTGAGTCTTACCAAAATTTATTGCATCATCAGATTTCCTCCTCTTTTCGGAGGATTCTTTATTATCTACTTCAGCCTTGTAACTCCGGATATGCTCAGACCGAAACATGCCACGCTCCAGAGAGGCCCGGTTCATTACTAATGAATCTTCTTGGTTGTAACCCAGGTGAACATTGACTGCCACAATAGCATTCTGACCATTATAGAACTCGGGTTTCGGTAGTATCCCAGTGTGAGATGACAGGTATCCAGGTGTCCCAAGGCAATCAGCAGCCATAGTACGAAAAAGTGGCCTCTGTGGATAGTGTAACTGGTGAGATAAAGTATCCACACGAAAATTAGAATTGGTAGTTGAAAATCCAATAGCTTGATTAGAGTGTTTCTGGGATTGAAACAGAGCCCTCCTAGCATGGTCATGATTCGCAAACGGGACAAGTCCACAGCTTAAACCTAATAAAAATGACGTATCAAGTTCACAATGGGAATATTTCGTAGTCCCTTCATCTTCCATAATATGCTTAATACTCCAAGCTGTACGACAGTCTTCTTCTTCTTCAGTTCCAATAAGTTCAATTATTCCCTTGTCCAAAAGTGATTGAAAAGTGTAGCTTTCCCCCTTAGACTTATCAATCCTGTTTAAGTTCTCCACAACTAAGAGAGGACGTAATATCCTTCCAGCGTCAGAAAATACACGTACTTCTTTCAGTTGTTCATCTCTTTTGACTTCTACCTAAAATACATGAAAAAATTAAAAAGAAATAAGTAGATCATAATTCATTTCTCACATGAGATGATCAGAGCATATGTTGCAAACAATTTCTTAAGAAAAACATCTATTGAAGTCTGTGAAAATCATCTCCCACCTCTGACAAAAAAACAGAAGAAGAGGAAGAGCAACAAAATGCCCAATGAAGTACATGGTAGTCTAATAGGATAACTTATTAACTATTATGGATCAAATAATAACTTTTGTTGGCTTATGGAGGCAAATTCTTGCAAACACCAACTGACCAACATACACGTTCAAAACAAGTTTCCTAGTCAAGTAGACAAAGACATGTGTAAAATCAGTAGATCACTGAAATAATCCAGACAACAATGACAATCGACTGCATCAAGATGCCTTCAAAAATAGTTTAAAATTTCATATAAAGCCATCAAAAAACTGTTTAATGAATAACCTGATGCAGTAATGGATTCCTTCGTCGCTTGCGTCTCACTTTCGTTGCAAATGAAAGGGAATCTTCACAAACTCCAACCCATTCCCCATTGAGAAAAATTTTGTGTTTCCCACTAAGAAAAGTAGATGTATCGTCCACCAAATTCTCCATCCCACAGCGAAACAATGTGGGAACTATGGGTTTTGATGTGTTCAAGCTTACAAGTCCTGTGATGGACAAATTTTTAATAAGCCCACAATTTTCACCATCCGGGGTGGAGAGAAAGCAAACCCTTCCCCAATGAGAAGGATGCCTGTCCAGAAAAAAATACATTAGACATTTTTAGAAACTATATAAACAGATTATAATTCAATTTATATCTTCCTCTCCATCATCCATGGATCCCAAGCTGAGATCAACTTCTGGAAAAGATATCAAGGGAAGGTATTCACAATCTCATAAGCTCATTCACATTTGCACAATTTGTAAAAGAAAGGACCCGTTGTTTCTTATGGATGTGTGAGAGAGAGAGAAAGGAACCCCAAGAAGTCTGAAAATTTGTTGCAAGTACCACCTATAAACTGATAATTACAGACAAGGCAGAGAGAGAGAAACCCCATCAAAGTTTACAAAATTGTTGGGTAGAAACTATAAAATGAGAATTACAGACAAAGCATAGAGACAGGAACCCCATGAAGTTTAAAAATTTGCTGTTTGGTAGCACTTAGAACAACCTATAAAAACAAGGTAGAAGCGTCCTTGGAATCAAAGCTCAAAGAAAAAAAACATAATCACACATCTATGTATCAACATGATAGCCAATAATGCAAAAATGCAAACTTATAAGAAGTTCAGATAACTCACGGGTATCTCGCATCACCAACTTTCCCAGTGTATGCAACCTGTTGACGTGTTCTCCTCAATTCAGCCATTGTCTGCAGGGGATTAGCACGACCAAGTGTTGCCACCACACCTGAAATCCTTTCCATCCTCTTGAATGAATGTGCCCATGCTCCAGTAGAGAATGCTCGGGATAGACCATTAGTAATTATGGAAGCATCAAAATAGTGTTCGATTGGACGAACATCACGATCTCCATAGAGGTCCCTTTGCAAAGCCTTTTCCATACGCCTACGCGCATGTGCGATATGTACTTTAATCTCTCTTTCAAGCAATTCTCCAGCCAACTCAAACCTCTTATTGCGAAAATCATCCTTGTTATCACATTTCCTACGGCCAGTATAGGCTTGCAGGAGACATTTAACCATATAACCAAGGAAACGACACTTCTGCTTTAAGCCTTTCAAGCTGGCAAAAAGATAGAGGTTCAGGCAATCTTCAATTTTTTCAGCAGGTGGGAAGCTGGTCTTTTTAATCTCATTCTCCAAAAAATTCAGAGCTCTTTTACCTCTTCGAAAGTCTTTCCACTTATCATCATTATCGACTTCACGAACAGAGGCAAAGAGAATATTCAGAACAGTTGGATCATCTCTGCCAAAATCAATTAAATCTACTATTTCTCTGTCCGATGAAACACCAAGTGCAAAGAATAAAATCCACACAGGAATTTCTGTAGACAAGAAATATACATTGAGGACTTTTTCCTTGCTTGTTAGTTCGTCAGACTTGGAATTTCCAACTAGTCTAATAATTAGTCTATTTCTCTTAATTTCTGATCTGTATGCCACAGTCCAACCTTGAATATTAGAAATCCAGAGTCTTCTCAAACAAATTTGCTCTTGAGCAATAAATATCTGGAATGAGCATGAAAACGATATTTAAGTGGCTAGAAAATAACAAAAGTTAACCACCTGATACATGCAGAATAAGAAAGAAGTATCTACACAAAATTACAACACGGAGAAGTAGATGGTATCGATTAATCATTTTTACAAAATATAATTAGTAGTGAAATAAACTTATATAAAACTAAATTTCTTGACTAAATTTGATGTCTCATTGGGCGGCAGATCACATGCCTGAACATCGATCAAATAATTATGCCTAATAGCTTCCTCTTCCGGGACAACTATTTTATGAGAATACCATATTCTAAATTTCAAAATAAGCATGCTAATGTTGGGTTAAAAAGATAAGATTATGGTGAACTCCTGAAGACGTAATTATCTCAACTTGTCAAGTAATAATAATCTCTTCAAACAAACCATCCATTAAAAGTTTTTGAAATGATTATTTGGAGACAGTAGAATTAAAGAAAACAGTGAATTATATTTACAGATAATATATAATAATATAACTATAAAGGGGACAAATGAGGGAGGGAAATGCACTCACTTTTTCTGCACCTTTGATTAAAAAATAACCTCCATGATCAAATTCACAGTCACGTTTCTGCTCTTCCTTCATCCAGCAAAGGTCAGAATTCACCATCACAGGTAGCCTGCCTATAAATATATCCCTGTTATCTTGATTTAAACGATCCTTGTCGACATATTGATCTTTTCCCGTTTTAAATTTGTCACTGCTGACTAACCTTTGAGTATACACCTATTACATTACACGTATCCAACACCACATTAGGCATTTATTCAACAAACTCAAGGTCCACAAGTCATAAAAAAAATACTAGCAATTTAATAGGTACAAAGGATAAGTAAAAGGCAAGAAGACAGTAAAAACTAAACAGAAATTTCAATCACCTCTACATTAATATTCATTTTCATCCTTGATGAATAAGTCATGTTCTGAAGCCGAGCATGTCTAGGAAGCATGTTATACTCTTTTCCACTTGCTGCACCACCCCAGAACTTTGGCTTATCAAGGGTTACCTTACCAAACTTCACTGAAGCATATCTCCATTCCCCATCTCCTTTCTTCGAGGGGTCATACCCTGGCTGAACTACAATCTCACCAAAGTAATCAAAGGCCTTCTGAAGACCACTTTTTATGAAGTCATTGTACGAGTGAATTTGGTGACTGATAAGGCCGTACTCATTAAAAAATGCCATTGATGACTTCTTACAGAAATCCTTTAAAAATGCTTCCCCTAGATCACGAATGTTAACTGGCTCAGAATAATCATCATCATCTGTATCCATATCAGTTCCAGGTGATAAGTCTTCCGGCTCACTATTCATCTCTATATCATCCTTGGCACCCGATGTCCCCATTAGATTCAAGGTCTATAACAAATACAGACAAACTTAAGAAGCAAATAGATAGACTAAAATTTCTCAAGCAAATAATATCACAAAACCTGATGAATTTTTAGATAAAACATGCAGAATGAACAGAAACGTCTGTCAAACAATCAGCGAATTTACATGTTGGTCGGGATAAAGGTTAATCGACATTTTTTACATATGTACGGGCCAGTGAAATAAGCATCGAGAAGTACGCATAAGATTTGGAGAAGCATCCTCAGCAACTCCTGCTCTGAATTAAGTAATACCGCAAGAAGACTCGGGGATTTAAACTAGCCTATTCTTTCCGCTCCATTTCCAAAGCCATAGAACGATCATTTTTCATTTCTCACAAGCTAAACCCCGAAGTAAAAGCTAAACCGCTAACCGGTACTAGTTCACATACACGCTACACTCACTGAACTCCACAAATGAAGAGGAAAAAAACTCCTACGATGCTCAAAACACACAATCGAAACTCCACTATACCTAAACGAAAACAGCAAAAAGCCGATACTCTCGTATCCAATCAAACTGACCACCACGCGATCACGCAGGTAAGAAATTCAAATACCTTCGAGATTAAACCCTAGGCCACTTCCTCCAAAGACTCCACCAACTTTATACGTTCGAAGAAAGATCAGAATGGAGCATCCACACAATGCCGTTGGCCCTCGCTCGAGTCAGACGCCGGTTTCAGAGAGGAGACGATCTCTTTCGGCTGCGGAAGCTAGAAACTGCAAGATAATGGAGTGAATTAACGTTGTCGATGAGACGAAATGGTACTGTGACTTCAGCATTCACGAAGAGAACTGAAGAGAGAGAGAGAGAGAGAGACCTTTGAATAATGACAGTACGGCGAGGGAAAACAAAAAAGACGCATGCATCCTTCGAGAACAGTGGGAGCGAAATGAAGCTGGGAGATTGGAGGTATGAATGGTAAATACGAACGAAGATGAGGGGGCTAAGTGTAAATTTACAATTCTCCAAGGCTGTATTTGGTTGGGAATTGGAATTTATCACACAAATGTGGGTACGGAAATATGAGAGTTTTAAGGCTTGTTTAGTAGGTAATCCGAATTCTGTTGTATGTTTTTTGATTTATTGAATTGCATAAATACGTGTTTGGCAGACGTATTTTCGAAAAATATTTTCGGATTCTGTGATCTAGTAGAAATTCTGAAAACAACATTTTTAGAGTCAGTTTGGTAAGTAATCTGAAAACAGAAATTTGAAAACAAGGGATTCAATGAAAACAGAGTTCTATTTCATGTTTTCAGAAATGTGTTTGGTAGCAGATTTAAAAATTTGATTTCATTCTAAATAGTTGTTTAAAATGTCTCCTATAACATGTTTATAGACCATGAAATTAGTTGTAGTTGTAAAACTAATTATTAGATTGAATATAAGTCATTATTAATTAATTTATGAACATGATTTTTATAAATTTTATAGAATTATCATTTTATATTATATAATTTATAATATATTATATATTATATTATACATGTTTTAATTTAACAAAATAAATTAAGTTTATAACATGAAATATTGTATTTATTAAGATTTTTATCTTTGTTCAATATAATCATGCATTTTAAAATTTTAAATTCAGAATCTGGATACAATGAAAACATAAAAATATTGTTTTTAGAATTTCTACTATTTGGATCTCAAAATCCGAAAACAATTTTCGAAAACACATCTGTCAAACGCATATTTACTGAATTCAGTGAATCTGAAAACATAAAACAGAATTCGGATTGCATACCAAACAGACCTATGTTTTCATTGTATCAGATTCTGAATTTGAAATTTTAAAATGCATAATTATATTAAATAAAAATAAAAATCATAATAAATCTAGTATTTCATGTTTATAAACTTAATTTACTTTTGTTAAATTAAAATATGTATAATATAATATATTATAAAATATAAAATATGATATTATATTATAAAATAATAATTATATAAAATTTATAAAAAAAACAAATTAATAGATTAATTAATAATGTCTTATATTAAACCTAATATTTAATTTTGCAACTACAACTAATTTTATGATATATAAATATATTATAGAACACTTTAAATTACGGTTTAAAATGGAATCAATTTTCTAAATCTGTTACCAAACACATATATGAAAACATGAAATACAACTATGTGTTTCATTGAATTCCTTGTTTTCAAATTTATGTTTTTGGATTGCCTACCAAACAGGCCCTTAATCTCTTTCTTGTATTATTGTTATAATCAATTATAGATCTCAACAATATTTAGGGTGGATTCCTCAAAAAAAAAAAAAAAAAAAAACAAAAACAAAAACTACAAGTCTTGGCCTCTTATTAACTTTTTTTTTTTTCTTTAATTCAAAGACATGTGTGGGAAATATATATATTTTTTAATAATATGTGAAGGTGGTTATTCAAATTTTTACTTTTTGTCGAGATTGTAATGTGTACTAAAATTTTCCGATAGGTCGATATATCCATAAATCAAAGAGTTCAATATCAATATTCATTATAACTAGTCATGAAAGAGTAAGAAGAAAGAGATGGCATAGGACTTTCGTTTTTTTTTTTTAGTACATCAATAATTGGGGGTAGGGAATTCGAACTCATGACCTCTTTGTCATGAGTCATACTTGATGTCAGTTGAGTTATGTTCTTGTTGGCCGTTTTCCCATTTTTTTTAATGACGCATAGATGGTAAATACCATATTTTCTCTCCCCTACGTGTGTGGCACGTATGGAGAAGAGAGAGAAACAGTGGTAGAGAGAAGATTTAATTATTTCCATTATCAAATGTAATTAACATTTACCAACTTTGAGCCTAAATCAGGTATAGTTCATCGATTATTGACATGTACTCATTTTTTTAAGTCGGAGGTTCAAATTCCTATATCCCACAATTATTGTAAAAAAAGCATAGTTCAACTCTCACATGTTCCTTTTCAAAAAAAAAAAAATCCACATATTGTCACACTAAAAAAAAGTGATTAGCACTGTTTTTTTTACTGTACACTTGACATTAATTACATTTATTTATTAAAAAAAACATTAGTTACATTTATATACTCTTAGTTAATCTTCTTAGTTCACTACTCAATTGTCAATCTAAACATAATTCAAATCGTTAATCATAAAGTTCTTTTTTTTTTTTTACACAGGCAATATATTAATAATGCAAAAAGAGAATTTCAATAATGAGGAAGGATTTGAGGCACTACTCATCTAGGAGAAGCAACGATCCTAGAAGTCCGACTTGATAATACACAAGATAATATGGGGAAGGGAAGGGCTCGAACCATGAAGATGTGAGTTTCATTCGCTTCAAACATGATAAATGATTGCACACCATGTTATTCTCCAAACACGAAAACTACAAACAAATCTAATCAAGCTCAATTGACCAATAAAAGATCCAACAAGAGGAGCGACCCCAACCCAAAACACCTCCTCATACAACCCTACTAAATGAACACTCAAATAATAGGTGATCACGAAACTCACTCATGTCTAAACATTGAATACAAATATATGATCACAAATATATGATCTATCTTGAATTGTCAACCAAGTAATAAATGAATGCAAATACCCTATACCACGATACTAATGAACGATGGGGACAGAGAGCTTTCCAATGGCCACAGAAAAGAGGCCCAAACGATTAGGCTTTCAGAGAACTCTATCCTTCCTATTAAGGTCAAGACGAATATAGTGTATTGAACCAGAAAGTTCCAATAAGAAATTTAAAGTTGGAGGATGAATATAATTTGTAGCATCATTCATAACCTTCTCATTATATTGAGAAATAATAGAGAAGCCAAAAATCCATCCAAATGAGGCATCTACGCCCATTTCCTATAAAGAAAGCAGACAAGTGGGCAGAAACAATCACGTTGCCCAAAAGATAGCCCTGCAATACCAGAACCATTGAGAAAAGGTCGAACAATCTAAATAGATGTCTACATATATTAGTTAATATTCTTTGTTTAATCGGTCAATCTTTAAATTTAATTAATATCATTGATGTTCTCAAATGCTTTATTTTAAGACCTCTTTCATTTTCCCATTCAACCCTCAACACCAATGGTCACATGTGATTGTTGGTTCTGTTTATGCAAATGTTTCATTAGTTTTAAATAGGTTTCAGATCAATTATGAGTGGAAGTGATTTGGTTGTTGATTAATTCATGCATAAGAGGTCAATATGCAATTAAAAATATATCTCAAAGCTTATAACCTGTTAACCTAATCACAGTTCGAATCATCTCCCCACTTATTATTGAACTAAAAAAATCATAATAATTCGATCCCTGTTGAAGACGAAGATGTATAATGTTGCACCAAATTAAGATCCCTCATCCAAAAGGGCTTGTAAAAGCAAAACATAACCAGATTCTGAAGTTCTAATATCCATTGGAATGCATTCAATTTACAAAAAAGTAATAAAAGAGCCTTTTGTCACTTGTGAACCTGCATTTGAAAAATAAAGAGATACCACCAAGACAAATAGCTAACTTAGTTGAACATGAACTTTTTCGTATAAGTTTAAGCATCAAATCTCCAAGTTCATTGTCACTATCGTCATTTCAAAAGATCGATTATTACATGGGTTTTTTCAGAAGAAATTATACAAATGATCAGATTACAGTCATAAATTTTCAGAAAATCTTGGTTGGTTTGGGTCCTTATTTATAGTCATCAGATACAATCATTCAAGGCGACGCAGAAGATATTCGACTTCGACTTCCTTTGTGAGTGGCATTACCCATTCGTCGTAAAGGCGAGACGCAAGCGATGGATTAATCTTATGCTTTCCTCCATTTGTGTTGTTGAGGGTCACTTCTTGCCCAAACACCATAGCCTTCTTCTCTACTCTCTTCTTCACCATCTCTTCCACTGCCTCAAATGTCAATAGCTTCATCAAAGTATCTCTTTCCTGAAAAAACAGTAAATTAACTAGGCTCTTATCAAACCACTTCCTCTACTACTGTCTCAAATGGCAATGACTATTCAAACAAAACCACTTTTAGCAGGCCTCAAGGTTCAAGGTTCTTTATCATTATTTCACTAAGAAAACAAGTAAATGACAACCCGACAATCATACCGATTCATAATAAATTTTGAATACCTGAGAGCGAATGGGAGGCTCGTATTCGTGGGGAGCATCCCTAAATTTCACCTCAGCTACATATTTTCCACAGTGAATTCTCCTTGAAAGTGCCTGAGATTCGGGCGAACCATTGTACGCGTAAGAAATAATGTTCAGTTACCATAAGCTAACGAGACTTTTGTACAAGAATCCGACATGGTTGTATTATCATGAAGAACTTAAAACAAGTACTAGTTTACAAGGTGTTTTTACCTGCAAACAAGCAAGATCACTAGCAGCAGTGGCTGCATAATTTCCATCATCGCCATTGGAAACCAACAACGGTAAGAATTTGTTGAAGTAGAAATCCCATATGGCTTTGTTCATATTAATTGAAGCTCCTGAAGGATGCAAAACCTGCAAACTTGGATTAGTTTTCAACAAATTGGATCTGTATTCACGTTATTCAAAAGGAAAAAGAAACCTTCAAAGTTCAACATTCTCTTCTCACCTTTGGATAGTTGTGTGGGTGCACCAAAGGACGAGGCAAATTTTCTGGGAAGAATGCATTTTCTTCAGGATTCTCATATCTACCAGCCTGTTGACAAAAATCCAAACAGATAATCAAAGGAATGAACTTTCAAACTGAACGCCGAACGAGAATCTCAAGTCCAACTGAAAAGAAGGAACAAAATAACTAAAAATAAAAGACATCCCAGACTAGAACTGCTGTTCTCTTGTGTGAGTCATATCCACATTTGACCAACCACACATTTGAAATTCTTCCCATTAAGATCAGAAGGTAATGAAAGTCTGCAGCAGAGGCTTCAAGTTCAATATAGTTTCGACTTTCTAAGCAGCTTAAGGTGTAAATGAAAACAGCCAAATGGCATTTGAGGTTTCATTTACAACAATTTATGGACAATGTGCTACATCATTCAAAACAATGGTCTAGCCTCCCCTGCAATGCAATCTAACAATTACAGGAAACAGAACATAGATTGAAGAAAGAGATACACAACACGTTCTTTATCTTCTCAGGATACCAAGATTTCAATCTACTTTCACAGTTGTGTTCCAATGAGGCTCATGGGGCGCTTAGGCAACACTTGCTTCCACTCACAAGCAAGTCAGCCAAATCGAAAGAGCATTACCAACGGCACAATGGGCCAATCTCGCAACCTCCTCCCACGTTTCAGAGAAAACAATTTTAAAAAGTATTGGAAAACAATTTACAAAGAATGTTGTAGGCTTCAAAGCAAATAGATAAACAACGAATAAGAAAGTATGTAACTCAAAGGAACAAACATCAACTTACCTTAGCTTGAATGGCCTCAGTTTCTCTCACAATGAACTCAACCAAAGAACCGGAAAATCCAGGAATTGAACCATGATTATGATGGTATATCTTTTGATTTAGAGGGAACCTAGCTCTCTCAATGAGACTGAAAACAATAGTATCCTCCTGTCTGATCAAAGAGTCTCTAATCTCATCAAGAGTCAATTTATCCGAAGCTGAATTGGGGTTACAGTTAACATCCGCCATGGCTTCTCTAGCCAATACCAAAAGAAGCAGGCCAAGAAACAACATGGTGAAGACAAAATTGTCAGCCTCAATGATGAAAAAACGAAAAGGCAAGGTTATAAATACAAAGAAACGGACGGATACTATACACACTACCAAAAAAAGCAGTTGAAAATTTACATTATCATTGAAAACCATTGAGTAAACAAGGAAAGTCCACGCCTCATAATAATGGGCGTTCACAAATCGCTTTGAAAAGGGATAAAAAGACAGCATGGAAATTAGAATCGATTAAAGTAAAAGGGCTGACCTCTGCACGATTCAACTCAACTCCGTCGCTAAATTGTTCTTCGAGTCAAAGCTTTGAAATACGATAAATGTCAGCGCTCGAAAACTTGTGGCTGTGGTGGAGAAGGGCCGAACGTGCGCTGAAGCTAAATGAAACGCACGGGAAAGGCTCTGAGACGGTGAATTGTTGGTAAAGCGAAAGGGGAAATGGCTTTTAACCTAAGGGAAATAGACTGATGAGGAAGAAGAGAAGTGGGCGGTGGCGGTGGCCGGGAATTGGCCGCCGTTGTTGCCGCCGTGGCCGGCGGAGGGATGATTTGGCGCGGCGTGATTGGCTGGACTTTGCTTTGAGAAATTTTTGTGGAGTAACGAGGCCCCACGCGGAATTCCAATTTAGAAGCGTACCGTTGAGTGGAAGCGATTTTTTTTTTTTTTTTTTTGGTTCTTTAGCAATTAGTGCCTTTCCTCCTTCGTCAACCCGACATGTCGTAGAAATTAATCGCTTGTCCTGTTTTGGTGGCAGGCGGGAGAATGAATTAAAGAGAGAAATTATAGCTATATTTCATGTATTTTTTTTTTCTCCTCTTTTTCCAGCATAACATTTAGAGGCAGGAGAATTCGAACTCATGATATTTTTATTATTTTTTTCTAGTTCAACCATAAATCGAATCATGACCTTATGGTAATTAGTGCATTAATTTTTAGAAAAGTGATTAATGACTTATCCATCAAACTATTAAAATGTTGAATATATTGAAGATCAATTAGATACAAAATTAAAAGTTTGAAATCTATCTTTTTAAACTTTGTATACCTTTGTTTAGTTCAAAAACATTTGAAAATTGATGGATTCGAACATCAAACCTCTTAGTTAAAGGTACATATCAATTACTGTTGAACTAATAAGCTCACTTTGGCATTTCATATACTTATTTAGCCACAAAATTAAAAGTTTTGTTATCTATTAAGCACTTCTTGAATGTTTTTTTTGTAAGGTTAGATCTACTAAACTTAAAATCAAAAGTGTAGGAATTAATCATTGTGATTTGGAAAAAAATATATGTAACTAATTTTAATTAAATAATATAGGGTGAGTGATTTGAACTCATGGCCTGTTGATCATAAGCTAAGCACATATTTATGTTAATTAAGTTAGGTTCTTATTTACCCCCAAAAAAACATATATAACTTATACCTTAAAATTGATATGAAATAATTAAAATATATATAACTTATACCTTAAAATTGATATGAAATAATTAAAATATATATAACTTATACCTTAAAATTGATATGAAATAATTAAAATAATTTGATGTATTTAATCTTAATTGAGGATAATTACATTTTGAATGGAATATGAAGTAGCTTATTGCATTTAAAACTATCGACAAGTTTGATTTAGTGGGGAAAACTTTGAGATTTCCCAAGTCAGTGGCCTCCACGTGTCAGCATTCATTAAACTGCCGTAATACAAAAGAAAGAATGGTATTTAGTTACAACAATTATAAAATATTTTACTTTCTTTATATTCTTAAAATATTTCTGTAAAGAAAAGAAAATTTTGAGATCAATTAACATGTGCTCGTGAGAGAGAATTAATTGCTTGTAGAATTGTAAGACAGGTTAAGAAAAATAAATAGTAGGGTCATTTTTTCAACAACAAATAGATTTTAAACAAAATAAAGAGTTCAACAGCCGAAATCTTTGAGGATGTCAAAAAGCTCATTTGAAAAGTAGAAACAAATTTTCAAATTTTGCAAGAGAGAAAAAAGTACACTGCATAAAATATTATTTTAGTCCATGTACTCTAAATTTCATTTCATTTTAGTCACTATTGTCCAAATTTAATCCAAAATTGTTTTTGTTAACTTCTCTAAAAAAATTAATCTCAAATATATGTTCACAATATGTATTTTTGAAAATTATTATTATTATCAAATCAATTTAAATAAAATTTTACTTAAAAATAATATCAAGGACCAATTTTGAGCTTTTATTATATGGACTGAATTTGAACATTTTAAACTAAAATATATTGACCAAAATGAATTGAAATATAGAGATCAAAATGAAATGAAATACAAAGATCAAAATGATATTTTAACCCCAAAAAATGAAATGAAATACAAATATCAAAATGATATTTTAACCCCCCAAAAAAAGAAGAGATAAGACAGATGTATTTTTTAAAACTATTTTCAAATTCTATGATGTAAAAATTTTGAAAACATTTTTATATTTTCATTGTATCATATTTTAAAATTAAATGTCATAAATTATGTTAAAAAAGATAAAAAAAAATTGTCATAAAGATAATATTTTATGTTATAAATTAAATTTATTTTTAAATTAAAAATACATAATATAATATAACATTATAAATATATAGAAAAACAGATTATTTATAATTATTTATATTCAACCTAATTATTATTTATAATGATTAATATTCAACTTAATACTTAATTTTACCATTAGTTAGACATTTTGAACCATTGTTCAAATTATTCAAAATAAAATGAAGCTTTAAAATCTGAAATAAACCCATCTAGATTTAGATGAAATACAATCTTATTCCTATTCCGATCCCATTTTCTCATTCCTGATTTCCCGTCACTGTTTTCTATTTCCAGACAATTCGAGAACATTTTCAAAATTGTGTAAAAATTTTGAAAATAACAAAATTTTCTGGTCAAATTTCCACTACATAAGTAGAAGCAATATTTCTATTGTTTTTTTAATTTTAAAATCTATAATAAATATCTAAAGATAAAATAACACAAAATCTTTTTATATTTAAATTTAAAACGTAATTTCATACAAAAATTTTATACGTTTCTGTTTAAAAAGAATAAAATAAAATAAAAAAAAGAAACAGACACCAAACATCTTTTTCTTAAAAATGAGAACAAAATACAATTAAAAAAAAATCTTAATTCCTTCATTCCCTAAGGATAGTTGGCCGACCAAATTCCCAAATTAACAAAAGTATAGAAAACAATCCCAACATACAGTTCTCAAATTCCACGAACCCATTAGGGAGTAAACCATCTACTAATTGAATACAATTATAAAAGCCAAAGCTTTTGACATTCAAAGATGGATCATAATATTATAGAGGCAACTGCATTCGCAAAAATTATTTCACTTCGATTATCAAAGTAAGCATCCAAAAACCCAATAACATTACACCCAATATCATAAAATAACACAACATAAAACACAGTAATGATGCACGAACCAATCATACATCCTGGGCCAGAAGAAGGTGAGCAGGAAGGGGAGAAGAGTGATGAAGCGTTAACAGATACAAAGTCTCTGCTAATTAATTATACCATCATTTAAAAGATTCAAGCGAGGGATTTGGCGACTAAAGCAGTTGATGGCCACAACTTAACTTTCTGTGAAATGCTAGTTCTTCGGGCCGATATCCTTCAGGGCACAAATTTGTTCCTCTCCCATGGCAGACATCACCGACACGACAAGGTCCTTTCCCTCTTCAAATCCAGTCTTAATCTGTGGATACAAACAACAGATTCAGTTCGTATATATTAAAAAGACACCATCACAAATATAGAATAATATTAAGAATAAACCCATATGGGCATGTCTTCACAATATCTTAAGAACACAGAATATTAAACAGGGGAACATAATGAATCAGGTTCCCTCTGACAAATCAATGAAAAATCAGCTAAATGATACACAAATTCGGGAATGATGTCTGCTCGAATAACTTAAGTTCTCTAAATATACAACTATGTTAAGTGTGACTAAGCCATAATAAGGTTTCATCATATGTGGCTTTACCTGAGTGAGCAGGGTTTCATCAGTTGGAAGCCTCAAATCATCCTTGGTGTTACCATTGTCAGTTAAAAGACTCACCTGCAGCAAAAGAAAAACATTAATCGATTGATGAAATAGGTTTTTACATGCTGCAACATATATGAATGATTAATTGCTTCCTTCGAGGCATGCTTATCGATCCTCATGGTGTTTTGCCTTTAGATGACTTTTTTTTATTTTTGAAAATTAAGCTTATGAACCCTATGGAACATGAGTTTCTTTGTTATATACTTTCCAAGAGTGATTTCCAAATCCAACCCAAGTTTTGAAAACTAAAAAATAGTTTTTAAAAACTTGCTTTTGTTTGTGGAATTTGAATAAGAATTCAAATGTTTGATAAGAAAGTTGAAAACAGAATTTGTGAAGAGACAAACCTCAATTTCAAAAACAGAGAACTAAACGAAATGGTTAACAAATGGGACCTAAACAAACATGATTAACATTACAAATGAGTTTCTTGAAGTCTGCAAGACCAAATTATATCAAACAAACTCATTTAACCAAATTACTCACAAATCCATCCTCAGAGATATCAATCAGCTGATAATCAGTACGATTAACATGAGGCACCTGCAGAGCATGAAAAAAAACCATTAGCGGAACTGGTAAATCAAATACAGCAAATTGATTGGCAAGCTATACGATAGACTTTACATCACAATTGTGGGACGATGGAACAATATCTTCAAGCTTCTTGCCATTGAAGATGTCAATTCCAACAAAGTGACACTTAGCATGCCCGTGCTTGCCAGTCTTAGAAGTTGAAACCTCAACCACCTGTATTTACCATACAAAGAGAAAAAATTTAACACAGTGGAATTAAAAACACATAAATATTGCCTAGAAAGACGCTTTCAAATAAGGAAGACTAAATGCTTATACACTTTAATGCCTAAAAGTATAATTTAGCAGTATTATTCCATTAGACTTCTAGGAGCCTCAGTAAGACTTTTTTTCACTCATTATTATCAGGTAGCAATAACAGACTCAACAAACATAAACTCCTAATGAAGTTTAGGACAAGGAAATACCAAATATGGGAAATATGACACTGCGAATATTATCTTCTCCAGTATAAGATCAGGATTCAATTACAACTACACTGTAAACACCAGCGTTCTCTCAGGGAGAGTTATAAGAGGATAAAATAGCACACTGTTAATCGTTGACCAAACAAAACTCCACCATCAAGAGACTCTTCGAAATCATACCGACAGAACCTCGAAACTCTCAACAAATATTGACCGGTATAATCAATAATGGTAATTTCAACATCAGATTCATCTATTTCCCCTACTCCAACACTCAGAACCAGAAGAAAATTTTCACCATCCACATCCGTCATGTCATATACAATAAATCGCACGGAAATAATTACAACCAGTAATCAGGCCAAATAAAATTTCCAAATCAACCAAAGATCTAAAGCGCCCGATCCAAAACCCAACCCTAAACACCACAAAAAACAACATCCGACAATCAAAACAACGAGAAAACGAAATCATCGCAACAAACGAAACAAATCAATAGACAAAAACACCAAATCACCTTGCATGGACGGTTCTTGATGACGATGTAGCCGTTCTTCCGGATGGTTCCGGCCTGTTGCGGGTAGGTCTTGGAGGCTCCGGCGTCGGCCTTGGATTCGAAGTGGTGCTCCTCGTCCGACATGGCTGAAGATTTCGTTCTTCTACAGCTTCCGGGCTTCTTCTTCTGTGTTGTACAGTGGGATTTCGGTGGAAGCGGAAGGAAAACGGGAGGAAGGAGGAGAGTACGAGTCAAGAGGACGAGACCAATTTATAGCATCACGTTTCAACCGGACACGTATGTGCCAATTAGGGTTTCTGACGCGAGCCCCCTAAACAATGTTGATATTCTCTTTTTCCCCCTTATTCGAGTGGAAAAACGATCTCCACCGTCACTTTGTCTATTGTACCTTTTGACGGTCCAGATTGAACTTAAATTCTTTTTGGATATATTTTTATTTAGATGCTCCCTTATCTGTCAAATTACCTATCACTTTTTCTTTTATTGTTATTTTTATTTTAAATAATGTCACATTACCTATCACTTCGCTTGCAATTTTGGAAATATGATAATCTCTAGACTCTAACCAACCTTTCATCCAATATTTCTAACGGTTGGATTGTTCTTAAAGTAAAGATTATAGTTTGAATATTTATCCTCACGCATTATTGAACCAAAAAAGTCAAAATTATCAGTTTCTTTATCCTAGTTTTAGTATCTTGATTACATTTATTTTGTTTACTAATTATAAAGAGTTTTATTATATGTGATAACAAATTAAGATTGTATTTGGTCACTTTATAAATAAATAAAAAAAGAGATTGTATTTGGTCTTTATTGTTGATATTATTTCATAGAACACTGACGCTAGTTAGAATTTAAACTAAGGAAAGATGGTTGAAGTCGAGAGAATTTCAACCATTTTAATTGAGTTGAGGGAATTCCAACCTCTTATATTTATTTTTTTAAAATTTTATATGAGTGTGAAATTTAAACCTTTAACCTATTGATCGAATGTATATGTTTTAATCAATCGAGTTATCTTTGGATTCGCATGTTTATATTAATTGATTCGAGTCAAACAACTTTAATTATGTATCAGTTGGACCTATATTTTGACAAATTATAAACAAAGTACAACTATTTACAATTAGGGTGGTAAGATATAAGAATGATATTTAGAATTGTTTGGTACACCTAACTACTTGATTATATGTCTGCAAAGAATGAGACTATTTTTCTTGCAAGGATACAAAGGTTTCTTCTATAATTAAACTCTAATGAATTAGTTATTAGAGATCAACATTTTTATCAAATGATCATGCTAACTACAACTAAAAGATAAACATAATTATCATACTAACAACAAAAGTTTATTCTATAATTAAACTCTAATGAGACTATTTTTTTCGTTGGACGTTATCTTTGCTATTAATTTCTCCAGGAACTGACTTAACGAAGGCTAAAAATATTGTCGACGAGGTTCTCGAGCTCTCCTTTAGAAGGGGTATTTTACTATTTTATCCTTTGTAAAGATCCCTAGACCTGGTGATAGGTTAGCACATCTCCTCATGAGAAAGACGGCTTATTCTTTTGTTAACCAACTTCCCTCTTCGGCCTGTGAAGAAAAGAAAGTCTTATGGATAGGTAATTACCCTGATTGACACTCCTCCATCCTTAACGAGGATAGGTGTTTGGTTGTTTAGTTCTTTTTTTTCAAGGTTTATGTAAAAAAAAATAATAAACATAATTTAAAGTCTACCAACGTGCCATTTTTTATTAAAAAAAAAACATTGAAAATTAAAACACACTCATGTTATTTTACTTTTTTTCAAAAGTATGTTTATACACCCATTTTAGTTTACTCTACCATCAAAATATTTATACTAGTGTAAAATTAATATAAAGGACGACTATTGAATATTATAAACTAATAAACTAGTATACAAAAATAATTTATATTTAAAATACTAATGATCAGACGATGTTATTCAGAGAGGCACCAACGATGGTTGCCATATATGGACGGTGACAATGATTGTCAAGGAGCGATATGGTCACAAGATGTGAAGCGATGGTCGCCGGTGGTAGACATAGTGGAAGTGAAGGTATAATGTAAGGGCATTTTAGTCTTTTTTATATATTATGAGAGTTTGAGAGGATTTCAATTTAAACACTTAAAAAAATTGGTATCAAATATTTGACTCAAATTTGAAAGGGATTCCAAATTAAAGTTATTTTATGTGGTTGCTAAATCCTTCGAATTTTATTAGAATGACTTTTTTTTTCCTTCAAAAATATACGGTAAAACCAAACCAGCCATGATTTATTTTTTATTTAAAAAAAAAACACTGATTTTCAAATTTTTATTAAAGTGTATATGATGTTCAGAATATAAATATTAATATTATATTTTGAACCACTTCTCTTCAAAGCTTGACCTTTCAAAACAAAAGCCACTTCTCTTTAACAGAAACCATTTTATCAAGTTTGTCTCAATCTTTTTGTACACTTCCTTTTCATTTATTTAACTCTTAATTGTTTTAAGAAATAAATAAATAAAATTTGACACTACGTTATCTTATCTTCTAATAAATAAAATCTACCAAATAATTATTTTTTAGCAATTAAAAAATTCATCTCGTGAAAAGAAATATATTCCGCTAAGATTTTGAACTTCTTTTTTTTTTTTTTTGGAAATTAAGATTGTGAACTCTTATATCTTATGTACTCAAAAAAAAAAAAAAAAACTCTTATATCTTATAAATGTATATTTTCTAGTGATATTTTTAAATCGTTAGATACTTTGCAATGCTTTTTCTCTTTATATATTATATTTAATTTGTCACAAGCTCTTACAGAGAGGGATTCATTTGTCGACGTCAGCCTCTCTTCAAGTCATCCCATTAACCAGTGAATATATATACACACACATATATAAATAATGAATGGGTTGGGGACTACCGACTTATTTTTAGCATTGTAAATAAATTGACAAAATAATCCAAAATGGTTATTTTTTAGAAATATTTAATCATTTTGATAGTTTCTGATGTGATGGGGCGGTTGTAGATTTTACTTTTTTTTTTTTTTAAAGCTGTAAATTTTACTTTATCTTTTGCCATATTTATATTTTAATTAAGGTTTACGTCAATTTACATTTTAAAAAAGAAGAAGTTATTTGATGCTTTTTTTTAAGAAAAAAAAGAGTTATTTGATGTTTTTTTTTTTATTGAGTACATCAATAATTGAGAGTGGAGTATTCGAACTCATGACCCCTTAGTCATGAGTCATATTGATGTCAGATGAGTTATGTTATTGCTTAAATATATGTTAAAATGGACTATTCATGTTTTTTTATAATTGAAATAGTCCCAATAAATATACCATTGCAAAATGCAAATTATATGAAGATGGATAAAATTCCACATTATCATTCCAAATTAAAAAGTAAGATAGATTAAATTCCACGTCTAAATAGGTTTACACCTATTTTGCCTCTAATTTTAAAAAATCAATTTTATGTCTAGTATATCTATGAAATTTTAAAAATATATAATAGACTTCGAAATTTTTAATTTTGTATTTAATAGGACATGGATATATTGTTTAATTGTTAAAATATCAAATAGGTCGATGACCTATTAGACACATAATTAAAAATTAAGGGATTTAATTAACTTAAAATTAAGAGTTTAAGGATCTATCCGAAACTTTTTAAAACTACCGGAAAGTTAACACAAAGTTAAATGTTAGAATTTATTATATACTTTTAAAATTTAGAGACCAAATAAAAAGATTTAAAATTTAGAACATATTTGATAACCATTTAGTTTTTTTTTTTTTTTTTATTTTTTTATTTTTGGGAGTTGTTTGTTTTTTCATCAATTATCTACCACGAGTTTCATTTTTCTTAACAAAACATTTGAATTATAGTCAAATTTCAAAAACAAAAACAAGTTTTTTTTTTAAAACTATTTTTTAGTTTTCAAAATTGTACTTGATTTTTTAAAACATGTGTAAAAAGTCGTAAGAAAACAAGCAAACTCATAGGTGAAAGTAGTATTTATAAGCTCATTTAAAAAAAAATAATAATTAAGGTTTGGTTTGATAATCATCTATTTTTTGAAAATCAAGCCTATAAATACTACATCCACCTTTGGATTTTAAAGTTTTTTTTATCTCCTTTTTTAAATATATTTTTAAAAACCAAGTCAAGGTTTAAAAACTAAAAAAAGTAGTTTTCAAAAACTTGTTTTTATTTTTGAAATTTTGGTGTGTTTCTTTAAGAAGTATGAAAACAATTATAGAGAAGATAAAAATCATTGTATAGGACTTATGAAAAAATAAACATGTGATTTTCTAAAACCAAATGATTATCATATGAAATCTAAATAATTATCAAACTATGATTTATGGTCTAAACTTGTAATGTAATAGTAATTAAAAATTCAACAAGAACATAGCTCAACGGATTTTAAAGTTTTATGGTCTAAACTCAAAAGGTCATGGGTTCAAATCCCACCCGTCCCAATTGTTGATGTACTAAAAAACAATAATTAAAAAAGAAGGCTCATGGATTTTTTTTTTTTTTTTTTTTTTTTTTTGTGTTAGAGTTAATAAGGCTCGCGATGTTGAAGTGGAAGTGTGAAACCTATAGGGTTTTTTACGCTAGTTTGGAATCAAAACCCTAAGCTCCATGTTTGGTGTGCGGGCTTGATTTGTTTTTAATAACATTTTTTATAGGGATTTTTTTCCAGATTCATTATTTGTACTCAAAATCGGTTGTTGAATTGCATATCAATGTTTTAACCAATTACATGGATCAATTGTTTAAATAATGATTAAATATGATTGTGTAGCTTGTACAAGTCTATTAGTATCTAATTCACTCCATCCATTATGATGTAAACTTAAATAACATTAGCAAGAACATATAATGTAAATAATTATTTTTTTAAAAAAATGTAAATAATTAATATTTTTTTTCACAAAGTATTAAAAAAAATTGTTTTAGGAACTATATTTTAGAAGTTAAAAAATTGGAAGTCTATTTAATAAATTAGGGACCTAAGGCTCTATTTCACAAAATATTCATAGACCTATTTTTTTAATTATATTTTAGAGATTAAAAAATTGGAAGTCTATCTAAGAAATTAAGGAATTTAAAAATTTATTTCACAACATATTCATAAACATATTTTTTGAACTCTATTTTACAAATGAGAATATTTGAGGTTCATTTAAGAAATTATGGAATTTAGATAAACTTGTGCATCATATTTTGAAATATATTTCAAGGATAAATGAGTTAATAAAAATTGAATTCTATGTTATAGATTAAAATATTAGAAACCATATTTTACCCAACATTTTGAAACTTATTTCAAATATATAATGGGTTACAAAATTTGTTAGTAATCACTTTTAGTTATTTGAACATTTTACAAAATTGACTAGATGGTTGAGTCGTTGGGGTGATCGTTGGGTGGTTGGGTTGCCAAGGTGGTTGCCAGTGGGTGATTACACGTTGGTCAGGTCATCGATGTGTTCGTTGGGAGGTTATCGACAATAGTTGTAGGGTGAGTGGGTTGCTAGAGTAGTCATCATGGTAATCATGTCGTCAAAGTGGTCGCTTGGTGGTTGTAATAGTGGTTATCAGATAGTTAGGTCATTGGAGTCGTTACCAGAGTGATCTGTTGGGTGGTTGGGTCGCCAGGGTAGTCACTAGAGTGATCGTCAACGGTAGTTTTGGATGGTTGGTTTGTCAGGTCGTTGGGATGATCGCCAAACTAGTCATCAAGGTGATTGGGTTGTTAGGGTGGTCGGGTCATTGGAGTGGTCACTAGGTGGTCGTCGACAATGGTTGCTAGGTGGTTGAATTTTTAGGGCAGTTGTCAACTATGGTTTTTAGGTCGTCAGAGTGGTCGTCAACTATGGGTGTTGGGTGGTTGGATCGTCGAAGTGGTTGCAAATGGTCGTTGGTGGTGGTTCGAACAAGTTGAGTCACGATGGTTGGGTCATCGAAGTATTGAGTTTTGGGGGTGGTTGAGTCATAGGAGTGGTCATCAAACTAATTTATAAAGTTCTCATCGTAGTCCTAACCGAAGATAATAGTTAGCAATGATTGGGTCATCGGTGTGACCGTTGTCGGTGGTCGTCGGGTGATTGTCGGAGATGTCATCAAAGTTATTGCCGTGATGGTCGGGTCATCGGTGTGATTTTCAGAGTTGTTGTTGTCGGTGATCGTCAGAGATGTTGTTGAAGTTGTTGTCGAAAATGAAAAACGACAAATGAAAGAAAAAAATATGACACGAACTCCATGAAATTGCACTGTTATAACTATGAGGTTGTGTTCAAAACCAAGAGTTTTGGAACATTTTGTACCAAAAAACCCATGGGCAAACTCCATGACGTTGATTAGATTTTTATGGCTCCTCTCAAATAACAAGCAACGACCAAAAAAAAAACATTATATTCAAATTTCTTTAATTCCCACTAATTATCAAAACTCTTAAAAGGATTAAATAGAATCTAAAGAAAAAAAGTACAAAATTTCAAAAGGTAATTTGACCAAAAAATTACACACTAATTTTACATTTTTCAGCACCGAAGACTAATTTTCGCATATCTTCAAGCATCCAAATGTGACAAAAAAATTCCAAATATTTCAGACTTGTGGAAGATTTGTCAAAATATTAGCAAGAGAATTTGAAATGGGACACTACCAAATTAAGATAAGAAGGAATCTGATTGGGTTGCCTGTTGTGATTTTTGAATTGACTATTCTTTCACTCTGTTCGTCTTTGGTGCGCATCTTCAAAATAAAGTAAACCAGTGGGCTGCTTTCGGCATGTTTTACATCCTTTTCATCATGATTGGAACCTGACCTTTCTGGTTAAATGAACACAATTCAAAGGTGCATGAATATGACAATCTCATATATCTTATTTCAAATTTCATTTTCACTTCTGTAGATTTGGTTTGAATCCCTCTAGTAATTGGAGGCGTTTCTCAAAGTAAATGAATGCACCTTTGACAAATAAATTTGTGTTATATTATAATACCATTTTGAGAAAGCATGGCACAGATACGAACATGGATATTGTGACATGCTATTTTCTAGAAATCTAAAGTACGAACAAAGCAACAAGTATCAAATTTGTAATCTCTATTTGTTTAATTGAAGTTTGATACGTCCAACATATGTAGAATAAGTATCAAAGTATTAAATGGAGTCACAAACACGCAACTCAAATTAAAGTGAATGCTTCAGAGATATGCATCTATTAGAGACATTTATCCAAAAAGTTCAAATAGACGAGCAAATATGCATTGGAGTAACAATCCTTTCCAAAAAAGTACGTGGTGGGTAGACTTTGACACTTGGAGAAAGAAGGGAGAATAAACATGACATGGGAAAACTTCCTGTACTATCGGAATATGGATATCCCGTCTATTCATCATTTGTCACGTCATTTTAAAAATGATATGAGGTCTACCAGTACTAAAAAAATTATTTTTAAAGACAATCATAATAGAAACAGAGAAGGCCTGTAGTATCAGAAATTTTCCCGTCAAAAGCTATGACACAAAGACTTGATTGGCTGTATCAAAAGCATCAGTTATCACTTTGATAACATTAATCTCTCTTAAAGCCTTTTGTAAATTGTAGAAGGATGCTTACTGAAGTAGCTGAAGCTGATCATGTTGAGAAGCAAGTCTAAGTCGTGAATGAGCTGGAATGTGCTTAGAAATAACTTTTGCAGTTTCTTTCCACCAAGAAACCTCAGATTCTTTTTCTTTGACTTCCTGCTTGGCACATTCTAAAGCGCCTTCAAGTTCTTTTATTCGTTCTTCCTGTCTAGCTTCAAGTAGTTCGTGCAACTTTCTTTCGAGTTCTACAGGAGGAACTCCATGTTGCCTCTCAGTGCCATCTTCTTGGAGAACAAAGATTTCACCAGAACTCATACAGCAGCTTCTTGCAGAGTCGGTGTTCTTTGTAGTCTGTCATTTCACATAACACAGTTTCAAAACTTGCAATCAAGAATTGAACATACAGCAGAATACAGCATTCCCATTATGGATAATATGTCAATAAAATAAGATATTCATCCCCTCAGATCTGATAAAACATTAGGAATTATTCTACTTCATGAAATTAAATAACCAATGTTGGAGATTCTAAAACTATCCACTATTAATTTTTTTAACTTTATGTAGGATGAGTGATCATGAACCACCATAGATCTAAGATATCCTATCACAAAGGAATTTTTTGTCCAGATAAAGCTTCATTGTTTACATGGTCTGAACCCTGCTCCTCAAATCAAGTTATCATCTACATCCTTCTAAGAAATTGAGAGGTATCACTGAGTTATATAGCAAAAAGTCCAAAACCAAGTGAAGTCATAAATAATATGATCAAACCAAGACATAGGAAAATCATTAATGATATTCTCAATCTTGTGAAGACTGCAACAACTGTAAGAGTGAGCATTATCAAACCAACCAGTTCCATTTCCATCAAATCAACTTGAAAAGAAAAAGTAATCTAGC
Source organism: Trichosanthes cucumerina (assembly GCA_036507285.1). Taxonomy (NCBI): domain Eukaryota; kingdom Viridiplantae; phylum Streptophyta; class Magnoliopsida; order Cucurbitales; family Cucurbitaceae; genus Trichosanthes; species Trichosanthes cucumerina. Next base: position 100,640,100 of record CM071835.1, read on the forward strand.
AGTTTTAGTATGTTTTCATATACCTTAATTCTCTGTTCTATGCGTCCAGAAGAACTTTCAACTTCCAAGCGGAGTTGCAGTCGTTCTAACTCGGCCTCAAACTCAGATTCCAGTTCGTCGATTCGTTCCTGACATTCCCCTTGTTCATGCAGACACGACTTCCGGGGATGATTTGGTACAGTTGATTGTGCATCAGATAAAATTTGAGATGAAAAATCTTGCTGATATGAAAGCTGGCTAGTGGAGCAAGGACCGTCTTGGCAATCTGTAGAGGAACACGCCACATCTGTATTCAAGTGGAATGACTCAAAGGGATTGTTCTTTCTTCCCAGCTCTTCTTTGATATCTTGAAGAAAGAGTTCCATTTGTCTCCTCAAATCTACCATCTTAGAAAGCTCATTTTTACTCGCAAGTACAAGATACAACAAACTACACCCAATTCCCAAGTTGAATGACGTATCTTCTTTCCTATTCAGTCCTGTAAATTTTAAGCACACAAGCAAAACTAAAAACATAAGAGAAAACAACCACAAAACAGAGATGTAGAAAGTTCAAACTCTTGAGAAAACCAGTGTTTATGGTTAAAATTACAGTCACTTGATCTTAGTTTTTCATTTCAAATCTTACCCATTAGATACAAGGAAGTCAGTGTTTATGGTTAAATTACAGTCACTTGTTCTTCCATTCAACTAAACCAAACACCATTCAACTACAGTCGTTCTTAGTTTTTTATTTCAATCTTATGAACCTTTTTTCAAATGAGAAATCACTTCTTCTGGGCACAATTCATCAACCCATCAAACAGTTCAAATGAAGTAAGTGCGTTTGAGAGAATTTCAATCAAATGTTTGATATCTTATGAACTCTATGAACTATTCCAGATTGTTGGGACTTTTAAAATTTCAAAGTCCGCATACAGATTGCCTGATTCAGCGATAGCTTGGCACAATCCATTCCGCATTAGAACATTGCATTTCTTCAGTTCCTAATCGTTTTGATTATAATTTCAATCAACGCAATCAAAACATCGATAAATACAATAGCATTGCCAATTCGAAATGGTCTCGATATAACGAACAACATTCAATCGCTTAAAACTGAAGCAAAAATGGATTCAATCATACTCACCTGGCCCTACTATCTCAGTCGGTGAAGACGACGAAACGCCGCCGTCAACTCCATTCCTCGAGCACCTACTACACGGCAACCGATCATCGGAATCTCCACCCTCTCTCTTTCCCTTAACCTCCGCCGCCGGTCTCCTCCGCTTCGGTCGCCGGAACGAAGCCACCCACCGAGAAACAATCCGCCGGGGCGACAAACAATAAACGGTTACCGACTCATCCGGCAGGCGCTCCCCGGCGTCGGACATTCCAAAATCTCCGGCAAAGCTGTCGCCGTCTTCTTCCCGGAGAATATCAACCACCCGCAAGAGACGGCCCGTCGAGTTGCAAGAATCTGAAACTTCGTGGGATTTAAAGAGTGAACTCATAAGAGAATGTGATTACTTCAGATGAGTAAAGGGGCAGAGAGGATATTAAATTCGATAAGGAAGTGACAGAGAAGAAACTGAAAGGCTTTTTCGAATTGCAGAGAGGAGCAATGGAGAGAGAATATTAATGGCGTGTTGGATTGGTTCTGCAATTCACGAGATTTCTCCAAGCTTGATTAAAAACTTCAATAACTTCGTCGTCTTTGACAATGGAGAGTTGGACCTCAATAATTTTGATGTATTTATGATTTTCAATCTGACGTCGATGACTGATAATGAAATTGGATTGAATTCAATAATTTCTGTGTGCTCGAATTATTACATTTTAAAATTCCCTCCAATTCAAGTTTCTTTTTTTAAAAAATGTTTCTTTTTTTGTTTTTTATTTACCTAATATCTCATTTCGTACTTTTCCTTCTATATAATATGGTTTTCCAATTTTGCCTTTTAAATATTGAAGTCTCTATCTCGCACTAATAATCCAAGGTATCAAAAATGATTTTTTTCGCGTATATAAATATTATTTTTATATTAAATTTCAAGCTTAGTTGTAATGATTTGGATACCGTTACAATTTTTTTTCAACAATGTATGGAGTATTATAAATGCATTGAAAAATAGATGTTCATTTCTCATACACCCATGTGTCATGTTTTCATTTATCCACGCGTGTCTTCCATGCATCATCTTTTGATAGATCTTGAGTGTCAAACAATGCCCACTCATCACATGCCAAATTTCTTATAAATAGTGGCTTTTGGTGGATAATGAAAAATGCAATTGGTGAAAAATGTTCTCAAATCTTCACTATTCTCTCCCACTTTCTATTTGAATAATCCTCCATATAATTCCACTATCCTTTATTATATTCTATATATTGCCCCACTTGTATTATTATTATTATTATTATTATTATTATTATTATTATTATATTAGTATTTAAATATTGATAAAATTATACTCGGTTTTTATCCTTCTTTTTACAATACGTTATCAGCACGAAGCTCTCTGCTAGATTTTCCCCTTTGAAGGTAGGTCCTCCGGGTAAGTCATTTTTTTTTTTAATAAAATGTTATTTTGCATGTTTAATTAATTTCCTAATGTAAATGCAATTTCTTTTTATATAGTATTACTATGGCAAATCTTTCCAAATTAGAATTCACAGCCCTTGACATTAATGGTAATAATTATTTGTCATGAGTGCTTGATGCTAAGATCCATTTGGATGCTATGAATCTTGGAGAGACCATTAAAGAAGGAAATACAACATTTAGTCAAGAAAAAGCTAAGGTCATGATCTTTATTCGTCATCATCTCCACGAGGGATTGAAAATGGAATATCTGACGATAAAAGATCCATATGTCCTGTGGAAGAGCTTGAAAGAAAGGTATGATCATCAAAAACTCGTTATTCTTCCAAAAGCTCGTTATGATTTGGATGCATCCGAGGTTGCAAGATTTTAAATCGAGAAAAGAGTACAACTCTGCATTATTCAAAATTAGTTCAAATTAAAATTATGTGGAGAAAACATTACTCGATGTGGATATGTTAGAAGACATTTTCTACCTTTCATGTCTCGAATATGCTCCTCGCAATAAAGACAATATCGAGAGAAAGACTTTAAAAATATTCGTAATTCATTTCATGTCTTCTTGTGACTGAACAAAACAACGAGCTATTAATGAAAAACCATGAAGCTCGACCAACTGGAGCAACACCATTCCCTGAAGTGAATGTTGTAAATTTTAACAATCGAGGTCGAGATCGTGGTCGTGGGTCGAGGTCGTGACCATGCATGTAGAGGAAAAATACCTATTTTCGTGGTGGACATTATAATTTTAAGAAATCCACACAGTGATGATCGTAAGGGCAAGACTCCACAAGATAAGAGTTCAAAATGTGGTGAACATAATGTTTAGGTCTTGGAATGACTGACACTAGTCACGCACTCGCAAAGACGTCGAAACACCTTGTTGATCTCTATCAAGCTTCCCTAAAGGAAAAATGAAAAGAGAAGAATGTGGAGGTGAATCTTGTCATTCAAGAAGATGATGTGTTTGACCCCTCCAATATGATGCATCTTGATATGGCTGATTATTTTGAATCTCCCGAGAGAGAATTGATGCAATCAAACAAGTAGAGGATGTTTTGTATGAAGATATATAATTAAAATGCTTGTAATTATTGTATGTTTTTCTTCTTTTTGTATATATATTTAGGACTCTTTGTAATCGCTTTTTTTTCTTATCAATGAAGAAATATGGACAATTTCAATATGTTGAGTAACTTAGAAAATGAGCAATGAGGATTTATATTGCGGAGATCGCGCGACTACGCACACGATACGATACTCATAAACAGAAAATATTTTTCTAAATTGACAATGCTGGAAGCGAAAATCAATACCATATCAGGTTTTTGAGACCTGATTGAAGGTTTTGGAAAAGCTAGTTTTATCTTGCCTAGAGGAACAAAATTTTCAATTAATAATGCTTTGTCCTCTAGTAAATCAAAGAGAAATTTATTGAGTTTTAAAGATATACGTAATAATGGTTATCATGTTGAAACTGATCAAAAAAATAATATAGAGTGTCTCTATATCACATCTATTGTTTCACATGAAAAACGTATATTAGAAACATCCTCGCTTTTTCTTCTGGATTATATTATACTCATATACGAGTAATCGAAAGTTATGCAACAATAAACCAGAAGTTCATGAATCCAGAAATATTCAGTGTTTGGCATGATTGACTGGGTCATCCAGGATCGATAATGATGAGGAAAATTATTGAGAATTCACATGGGCATCCTTTAAAGAACCAGAAGATTCTTTAATCTAATGAGTTATCATGTGATACTTGCTCTCAAGGGAACTTAATTATTAGAGACCATCACCAGCTAAAGTGGGGATTGAATCACCTGCATTTTTAGAGCGAATTCAAGGTGATATTTGTGGACCTATTAACCCACCAAGTGATCCATTCAGATACTTTATGGTATTAATTGACGCATCCAGCAGATAGTCACATGTATGCTTATTATCAAGTCGAAATCTTGCATTTGCAAGATTACTTGCTCAAATAATTAAGTTAAGAGCACAATTTCACGATTATACAATTAAGACCATTCGACTTGATAATCTTTGGTGAATTTACGTCCCAAACTTTTAATAATTATTGTATGTCAATTGGGATAAGTGTTGAACATCCCGTAGCTCATGTTCATACACAAAATGGTCTAGCCGAATCATTTATAAAGCGTCGCAATTTATTGCAAGACTATTACTTATGAGAGCTAAACTTCCTACATCGATGCAGGGTCATGCTATTTTGCATTTGCATCATTATTACGTATTAGGCGAGAGCCTATAATAAATATTCCCATGCAATTAGCTTTATGACCGTGACCAAATATATCCCATCTGAGAACTTTTGGATGTGCAGTATATGTTCCAATTGCTCCACCACAACGCACTAAGATGGGTCCTCAAAGGAGGTTAGGAATATATGTTGGATATGATTCCCTATCAATTATTAAATATCTTGAACCCCTGACGGGTGATGTATTTACTGCACGATTTGCTAATTGTCATTTTAATGAAACAAATTTTCCAACATTAGGGGGAGGAATTAAAAAGTTGGAAAAAGAAATCACATGGAATGCAACATTATTATCTCATTTAGATCATCGTAGAGATCAATGTGAACTTGAAGTTCAAAAGATATTCATTTGCAAAATATAGCAAATCAATTACCAGATGCATTCACAGATGCTAAAAGAGTGACTAAATCATATATACCAGCAGCAAATGCTCCATCAAAAATTGATATTCCACAGGAATATGTTGTCAATAATGAGTCTGGAGCACGCCAGAAGCGTGGTAGACCAATGGGTTCCAAAGATAAAAATCCTCGGAAAAGAAAAGTAGTTGATAATCAAAATGATTCAATGAAAGGTATGGATGTTCCAGAAGAAATCCAGAATACAACTACTCAAAAGAGTATTGATGAAAATCAAACACTTGAGGATAATAATGAAATTTCTATAAATTATGTTACAACAGGAAAGAAATGGAACCGAAATGATATCATTGTTGACAACATTTTTGCTTATAATGTTGCTCACGATAATATTCATGAAGGTGACGATTTCGATCCAAAATCTATTAAAGAATGTCAACAAAGAAAGGATTGGCTGAAGTGAAAAGAAGCAATCCAAGCAGAGTTGAACTCACTTTCAAAACGTGAGGTTTTTGGACCTGTAGTCCTAACGCCAGAAGGTGTCAAACCTATGGGATATAAATGGGTATTTGTAAGGAAAAGAAATGAAAATAATGAAGTCACAAGATATAAAGCGAGACTTGTTGCACAAGGTTTCATGAAAGTGTCCGTATTGATTATAAGGAGACATATTCTCCGTGGTGATGCAATAACGTTAAGATATTTGATTGGCTTTGATTGTATATGAAAAACTTGATATGCATTTAATGGATGTAGTCGACGTATTATTTATGAATCTACGGATAATGACATTTATATGAAAATTAGGAAGGATTTAAAATACGAGAAACATATGAATCAAGTTCTGCGGAATTATATTCAATCAAGTTACGAGAGATCATTATATGGATTAAAACAATCAGGACGAATGTGGTAAAATCGCCTGAGTGAATATCTGTTGAAAGAAGGATATCAAAATAATCCAATACGTCCGTGTGTTTTTATAAAGAAATCTCAGTTAGGATTTGCTATTATAACTGTATATGTTGATGACTTAAATATAATTGGAACTCCTGAAGAGTTATCCAAGGCAATAGAATATCTTAAGAAAGAATTTGAGATGAAAGATCTTGGAAAAACAAAATTTTGTCTTGGTTTGCAAATTGAACATTTAATGAGATGAGATATTTGTTCATCAATCAACTTATCTGAGAGAAAATCTTAAAAGATTTTATATGGATAAGGCACATTCATTGAACATTCCAATGGAAGTTCGTTCACTTTGGATGTAAAGAAAAGATATATTTCGACTCTCGAGATGACAATGAAAAACTACTTGGTCCTGAAGTACCATATCTTAGTGCAATTGGTGCACTTATGTATCTAGCTAATAACACAAGACCAGATATTGCATTTTCAGTAAATTTATTAGCTAGATATAGTTCATGTCCTACAAAAAGACATTGGAGCGGAGTTAAGCATGTACTCGAGATATCTTGAGGACAATTGATATGAGTTTATTTTATTCTAACAAATCAAATCATGATATAGTTGGTTATGCATATTAGGTTATTTATCGATCCACACAAAGCTAGATCTCGGACATGTTATTTATTTACATGTGGAGGAGGCCGCTATATCATGGCGACAGATAAAGCAGACCATCACGCCCACTTCTTCAAATCATGTGAAATCCTTGCAATTCACGAGGCAAGTAGAGAATGTGTATGGTTAAGATCAATGACACAACACATTCGTGAGACATGTGGTTTGTGTTCGAGTAAACCTCTTCCAACAATATTATATGAAGACAACACAGCATGTATAACTCAAATCAAATGAGGATACATTAAAGGAGATAGAACGAAACATATCTCTCCAAAACTTTTCTACACTACACTCACGACCTTGAAGAAAATGGTGACATCTCAAGATTAATGAGATCACATTCGAATGATAACTTGGCGGACATATTTACAAAGGCATTACCAACTATAACATTTGAGAAATTGGTTCACGATGATTGGGATCGGCGACTCGAGAGATCTCAAGTGATGTTTACATGAGGGGGAGTATAGTGTATTCTTTATATAAAATATGTACTCTTTTTTCCTTCACTAGATTTTTTTCCCATTGGGTTTTTTCCTAGTAAGGTTTTAACGAGACATATATTATATAAAATGGACATCTAAGGGGAGTATTATAAATGCATTGAAAAATAGATGTCCATTTCTCATACACCCATGTGTCATGTTTTCATTTATCCATGTGCCTTCCATGTGTCATCTTTTGATAGATGCTTAGTGTCCAAACAAGCCACTCATCACATGCCAAATTTTCTATAAATAGTGGCTTTTGGTGGATATGAAAAATGCGATTGGTGAAAAATGTTCTCCAATCTTCACTCTTCTCTCCCATTTTCTATTTGAATAATCCTCCATATAATTCCACTATCCTTTATTATATTCTATATATTGTCCCACTTGTATTATTATTATTATTATTATTATTATTATTATTATTATTATTATTATTATAATATTAGTATTTAAATATTGGTAAAATTATACCCGATTTTTATCATTCTTTTTACAACATGGAGATCAATATTCAAACTTATGAAGCTATAGTTACAGTTTTTTTTTTTTGACAAAAAGTTATAGTTACAACTTCGTCCTATGATTTTAAGAGTTTTGATTTAGTCTTCTTGATTTTTATGATTTAGTTAAACCTCACAAATTGTGATTTATCTTTGGTGTATTGACACAATTGCTTTTCACGAGTGGATGGTCCACGAGTTTGAGAATATGCTTCTAATGAAAAAACGATTTGCCATTTAACTTGATTTTTTTTGGTAAAATACATTCTTGTTCTCTAGAATTGGAACATAGTTTATATTAGTTCCTTGATTTCTAAAACTCAAATTTTTTTGTCTTTAAAGCTTCGATGGTCCTTGAAATTTCAAAAGTGATATGTTTGGTTCCCAAAGTTCGAATTTGATTTCTAATTCGTCCATAAAATTTGAAATTGATTTGTAGATAGTCTCTAGTAAAGTTGGTATTTATTGACCTAGTAGAATCACGATGACATAGTAGGTAGCATATGTTAACTAAACTTTGATGATACAATTTTAAAAAAATTGTTGCAATTTTTTATGTTTTTTTTTTAATATTCCACTCAATGACAAATTATGAACTAGTTTCAAATTTTATGAACCAATTAGAAATCAAAATCAAAATTTTGAGAATCAAATATATCACTTTTGAAATCTCAAGAACTAAACAAAAATTAAATTCAAATCTAAAAAAAAAATATTAGTTTAAAAAACTCAGGGACTAAAAACCAAGTTCAAAATTTAGAAACCAAAAGTATATTTTATCCCATTTTTCTAGCTCTGTGAATGGTGACATTTAACTTTCTTTTCTTCCCCACCCTTATTCTTCATTTTGTATTCCTCACCATGCTTTCGTAGCCTATTCTCCAAAGAAAATGAAAAAAATGAATTTCCCTCCTCCCCCCAACAAAAAAAATTATATTCTTTATAGAGCGATTGAAGCACTGTGTTGAGTTTGGAATCTAAATTCAAAACATTGTTACAACCCCATGGTTTTGAATAGTACGCTCTAAATACTGTTTTTGCTAATCTCATGCTTTAAACACTGGTTTATGTTTCCCAGTATTTCAAACCCCTCGAAACAAACCTTTTAGGGTTTCGATTCAAAGGGTTCCAATTCCTAAACAGTGCTTTAAACGCCTCTGTTGGTCTTTCATCACTCTATAAAATATTCATCTTGATTGTTTCTGTTTATCTATCTTTTACTCATCTTAAATGTGTTTCTCTAAATATAGACACTTGAATTTGACACTCCTTGCTCCAAATCTAACTAGAGAGTTATTCGTGAAGTCGACAGTGAAGATGATAGAGAATGGGATTTGGTTGTATGTCTTGAAAAGACAATAAGTCGAGAGCTACATTTACTTAGATTCAATCCACTTTTTGTTGAGTTGACTGCTAAAATTGTGATGGTTGCTATGTATATGAGGGCGATAATATGTTTTATGGGAAGAAAGTGGACTAAAATGGTTGGATTCAATCAAGAATAAAGTTTATAGAGGGAAAAAAACCAATAAAATATGAAATTTCAAAGATATATAGAAGGAGAGGGAGGGAATATTCGTTTTTTTGCATTTTCACTCAAGGGGTGGGGGAAGGAAAAAGAGTGAGAGAAAGAGAGACGGGTTGTTTGGTGCAAGAATATGAGTTAGAATGTATGAAGTTTTATTTTGGGAGTTGAAAAAAAATTAATTAGTTTGTGAGGCCACAAAATGGAGTTGAATGAAAAGTAAATATGTTTGTAGGGTCTACAATAAGAATTAAAAATGTTTGGGTCAAATAAAGAGTTGGAAGAGTTTTTATCTCCTTTCCAACTTTATCCCCAATCCAAACACCGCAGAGAGACAAACATCAGATAAACTAAAAAAAAAAAAGTTTAACTGTCAAATCTTTTTTTTTTAAATTAAATAATGTCTAAATAACTTTTAAAACTTTTAAAACCATTCTCCAAATTGTGTCAACTTTTTTAAATTTATTGACCAAATAGAAACATATATTCACCCTTAAGAATCAAAAGTGTATTTCACCTTGTTAAAAAAATTACATTTTTTAGTGGATTAATCTTTAAAGAGAATTTATAAATAACTTGTAAGGTTTAATCAACTAACTAACCCGACTTGAGCTATAACAATTGATTTCATGAACACAAAATGTCATACGTTTAACTTGTATACAAGCTATTATCTTTTTGTTTTTTTTTTTTAAAAAAAAACTATATAAATGAAATTAATCAATATACAAAACACACAAAGATTCAGATATGTGGGGATTGGGATAAATATCTAGATAGGGAATGAAAAGGATAATGCATTCTCTATTAGCTACCCAATTTATAGTTCTTATTTATATTTTTAATTCGGCCTCAAATAAATTTGGATTCAAAGTATTTGGGAGTTTTTATTATTTATTTATTCATTATTATTAATATATATAGATATACACACACATGACACATATGACATATGAATGCGCGTGTGGCAATATGGCAATGGCATTTAGCAATCAGCAGTGGTGCATGTATAATACAAATAAGGCAATGTTAAATAAATAAAATAACAAACGAGTTTAATGTTTTTTATGGACAAAATCTAAATTTATTTATCTGGCAAATTTATTCGACAAAAAATTAACTTTAATGAAAAAAAAAACAATGCATTAAAACCGAGTGCATTTCTCAAATGAATCATACTGCAAAAGTAAAACAAAACGTTTAGAAAATAAATAAATGTTCAATGAATGAAATTATTGTATAAAATAAAATGAGAGAGGTTTTCCCAACATAATTATTAACTTATTTATAAATTTAGCATAATTGTATAGGTCCGTTGATAACCCTTTGTTTTTTTTTGTTTTTTTTAGTTTTTGAAAATTAAACCTCTAATTACTATTTCCACATTATAGTTTTCTAGCTTTCTTATCTAGTTCTTAGATGTGTTTTTAAAAATCAAGCCAAGTTTTAAAAACTAAAAAAAATAGTTTCCAAACACTTGTTTTTGTTTTTGAAATTTATCTAAAAATTTAAGTGTTTTCTTAAGAATAACGAAAACTATGGTGGTAGGAAAGATGAAGACCAAGGTAGGAAAATTGTGAGAAAACAAGTATATTTTTTAAAAACAAAAAGTCAAATGGTTATCAAACGAGACGTTAATATTTCAATGTATGTATAGACGGAATCAAAATTGTCCCTAGTTATTTTATTTTATGTTTTTTTTTAATAGAACCACGTTGTAATTTAAGTAACATTAACACCATTTGAAATGTTAGTCAAAGTGAGTACAACTCAATATAATTGACACGTACTCTTAATTAAAAGATTTAAAATTTGAATTATTCACTCCAATGTTATTCAACTAAAAGAACAAAGTGCTGATAAGATTTGATGTTATATTAAAATTATAAATTTGCACCTAATAAATAAAATCACGCTGATTCTAACATAATGCTCGAGTGATAAATAATTATTGGTCTAAATTATTTTGTAATTTTGAGTAAGTGCAACTCACTCAAGTTGCTTTAGTTGAAAAGTAACCAAAAAAAAAAAAAAAAAACAGTGATAGAAATGGAGTAAAGTACATTTTTAGCTTGTAACATTTACTGCAACACATGAGCCCAACTTCACGGGTTTTAAAAAAATAACCACTCTAAGATTAGGAAATTTAAGTTTGAGTCCTGACCCTACTCTTTATTTGAACTAAAAAAAAATAGTTATTAGATATTGTCTTCATAGAAGTGACTAATATTAAGGACTATTTGAGGCACTGAATGAATTAAAATTGCTTTTTATCAAATTGCTTTCACTTTATTATGAGTCTTTCAACATTTTTCTATATTTAATTTAAAGATATGAAAACAAGTCAAAGTAGAATTTGACCATTTTTTCTTTACATTCGTAACGTAAAATATAAAAATGACAGCTTTTCACTCATGCACCTTGACTTAACTAACACTCTGCGAAATATATAAATTTAGATAAGTTGAAGGGATACTTGTTGGAAATTATCCAAAAAAAAAAGTTGAGTTTTAGAAAAACAAACTAATTTCTTAAAAAGTAATTTCTATATTTCCATGATCTTCTTCTCGATCATGACAGAGAAGAAAAGAAAAGAAAATTTTCGTAAACAACTAAGTCTAAAATAGTTGAATATGCTTGGTTTATGTTTTGAATGTTTCTTATCCAAAGAAGAAACTCATAAATAAGCGAATTCTTTTTTTAAGGAAAAAACTTTTTTTTGTGACTCGAGATTTGAGTTTATAAAGTGAAATAATGAAAAGAGTATTCAAACGAAATGAATTAGAAGCCAACTAGGTTCCATTTTAGAATTCCATCTTTCTTTCTAATATGCTTCTTCTTCATCATCTTCAACCAAAACAAACTTAAAATAACACTGTTGTAATTTGTTCATATTGTTGCCATTTTTTCCAATCGTGATCTCGATTGAAGGTAATCAAGAAACAAATAATGAGATTTTATCATCATTTTTCTTTTGGTGCTTATTTTTCGGTTACAATTCAATTGGGATCATATCCTGAAAGAAGACCACTAGCGAGTGAAAACTATTTTTTAAGAAATATATCAATTTTCTAAAATTCAAAACTTTTTGGATCATTCTCAATAATTCTCTAAAGTTTAAAGTGTGTTGATATTTATTGATTTCGAATTTTAATGGACTCAACTTGTACAATTCAAAATTTTAATTAATAAAATTATTAATTTATAGTTTCTAATGGCCTCAACCCATAAATTTCAGAGTTTAAATTAATTTTGTTCCTTTGTAAGAAAAAAACAAAGATGAAGCATTTATTTATTTATTTATTTTTGGGAATGTCCATGGATAAGGTCATACAAAACTTGATTGATTTAGTGTACACCCCAGGCCCAGGATCTCCTGCGACCTGGCTGCGTCACTATATCATCTATGACTACTGTAAGAGTGAAGACACTATCCCCACAAACCAACACGGGGTCCTTTCAAAGATGTTTTGTCTCACTCACATGCTCCCTGCAGGAAAAATTCAGGAGGTCACCCAACATAGGATTGCTCCAAGCCAAGCACGCTTAACTATGGAGTTCCTATGATTGAGCCACCGAAAAGGAAGGTGCACCTTGTTGGTATAAGTAGTAGCTATCAATTGTTTTAAGCATTTCTCAACTGTACTTTCATATCCTCATGGTCACTCTCATGTACCCCTTTTCCTCGGGTACCATACTTCATGTCCTCGGGATCTTTCATCATTCGGATGTGGTCGGTTCATTCATGTACCCTCTTCCTCGGGCGTCACATGCCCACTGAGCTTTTTCCGCCTTGGTTCGCCCCCGAACCACATCTTCTCGGGAGAGGTTCCGCTCGATACCAACAGTAACACCCCAAAAACACGAACACGACTAAACGAGGCATTACTTCCAAGTTAGTTATGCTGTCAGCGCGGAAATTCTAAGAAGATAGCGGCAATAACTGGACAAACCGAAAAATTTTACAAGTGCCTGAACCTAAACGAGAACACTTCAAAGACTCACGAGGGTACCCAACCTCCACCAAACTACACAAAACAACAACAGGTTTGGGCTCAGGTCCTCTGAGTTAACAGAAAATCTCAAACAACAAAACATGCTTTGAGTAACGATAGGTAAAAACAGAACATGCTTTGATTCGAGAAATAAACATCAGACATAAATAAGTTTAAAACATGAATGGAAGCCACAAAACACAACGGAAGAAGGAAAAAGAAACGACAACTCCTAACTAAGTCCTACAAGTCTTCCATAGCCTCGCAGAGGGTCTCGTCACGGTGGTCATCTCACCTGGTTTGCCTTACACGCACGAAAAAGAAATAAAGAAGGGGTGGGTATAAAAATACTCGAAGATAAACCCACTTCCGCCCAAGAATAAAAACATAAAAACGGCCCTAGACTTAGCTAACACGACACCTAGCCCGCCAAACAACCTCAACATGCATCCCGGCCCTACTATTGCTCACTTTTCTCGATTCTGTCCTACCCTTAGCTCCTGGGATCGGGTTGGTGAAGATGTGGCCACGAGACTCATCCTCGGGCCTACACTCAGGCGAAGGACTCTATCCAACCCTCTCGACTCTAAGGATCACACCCCGAGTCGCACAACCCGGATGGGGCGGACCACCACATCCCATAAGCATCAAAGCGGTATTACGCGCACAATCGACCTCGGGCTCATTCCCGTGCTCGCACTACAGGCGAAGGACTCTATCCAACCCCTCGACTCTAAGGATCGCACTTCGAAGTCGCCAATGGATGGAGGCGGACCATCACATCCCATACATCATCTCGCCAACCTCGAGTTTGATCTACTAAGGGTTACCACAGATACTTAGGACTTGGGCTTGCACTAGGGCTAGTTGTGCTAACTACCATCCTAAGGCTCAACGACACTTCCCGAGTCACTACAAAACTAAGCATGAGACTAACTGGCTGGGGATGCATAAACTTACAATTCTAGCATATTCAACAAGTTCAACACGACATGTACCTCTAACATAAGTATCATTCTCGGCAAGCTTAGGTCAACTTTCCTAACAAGATCACAACTAAGCACTAAGGAAGGCAATTTTTAGCACGAAAGGATAACAACTACAACATCGATTCATCATAATCACAACAAAAGTACAAGCATCACGAAATCAAGTATCGCAGAGTTTACCACAACCTAGCATGCTACTACAAGTCCGATTTGTTACACGTTCTAAAATATTAAGCACTTTCAAAACAATTATAGCATGCAACGAAGCCCCCAAAGCCACACACTTGGGGTGGTTTAGTCTAAACGGCTACTTACATGAAAGCCAAGCGACAACGAGCGACTTTGAGTATCGTGGCGTGCTCCAAACGCGCATTTACTTTCAAGGCTCCTAACGAAAAACACACACAAATTAATAAACTAAAACACGATGAACCTAACGCAACGAATCTAATAAAGAGAGAGAAAACTCACCACTGAGTGCCAAAACGGACTAAAGGAACGAACCGAGGCGGCCGGACGGAAGGCGGTCGCGCTCGCTGCTGCGGCATGCGCGTGGACAATGATCCGAATCCTCACGGCCCGATCTATTCGTAACCGGTCTCGGATCTTGGCCGGCCAAGAGGCTTGAAACCGCGGCTGCGAAAGCGTGTAGGGCTTTCACGGCTTCGCTGCGTTACAAACCGAATTCGGCGGCGTGGCGGGCGAGAGTCATCACTGCACTGGCGGCGCGACTGCGGCGACTGAGCGAGAGAGAGAGCGATGGTGGAGGAGGAGAGAGAGAGAGAGAGAGAGAGAGAGACGCCGGAGAGGGGGATCAGAGAGGATGAGAGAGAGAGAGGCGGTGAGAGAGACTGAGAGAGAGAGAGACTGAGAGAGGCTCGTGAGAGAGGGAGACGAGGGAGAGAGGAGAAAAATAGAGGGGAAGAGGGCGTGGGTGTGGGCCGTCGGCCGTTTTTCTCGCGGCGCAAAAAGAGGGAGGGGGAGGGCGAAGCCCTCCCCGTTTTTTCGTTTCTGCTTCTGCAAACATTTCATTTTTTTTTTCAAACTAGGCCGTAACAGTCTACCCACCTTAGGAACTTTCGTCCTCGAAAGTAGCTAGCTCTCGAACAGCTCTGGATAGCTTGCTCGCATCTCCTCCTCCCGTTCCCAGGTGGCTTCCTTGAAATGGTTGTTCTGCCAAATGACCTTCACAAAGCGGATTTCCCTGTTCCTCAGGACTTTGCTATCACAAGCAAGGATTTGCACAGGCTTTTCCTCATAACTCAGATCCCTGTCTAACTTCAACGGCTCAAAGTCGATAACGTGTGAGGCATCTGGCACATACGCTCGCAGCATCGACACATGGAACACGTCATGAACCGACGCAAGGGACGGCGGTAGGGCCAACCGATAAGCCACTGGTCCAATGCGTTCTAGAATCTCGAAAGTACCAACAAACCTCGGACTTAGCTTTCCTTTCTTACCGAACCTCAGAATACCCCTCATAGGTGCAACTTTCAAGAACACGAGGTCCCCAACGACAAACTCCAACTCTCGGCGCCTGACATCAACATAACTCTTCTGCCTACACTGTGCCGTTAACATCCTTGCCCTTATCTTCTGTATGGCCTCATTTGTCACTTGGACCAACTCGGGTCCCAGCAAAAGAATTGATATAGCTACTACTTATACCAACAAGGTGCACCTTCGCACCGGTGGCTCAATCATAGGAACTCCACGATTAAGCGTGCTTGGCTTGGAGCAATCCTATGTTGGGTGACCTCAGGAATTTTTCCTAGGGAGCATGTGAGTGAGGAGGACAAAACATGCTTTGAAAGGACCCCGTGTTGGTTTGTGGGGATAGTGTCTTCACTCTTACAAGTAGTCATGGATGATATAGTGACGCGGCCAGTGCGCGCAGGAGATCCCGGGCACAGGGGCGTTATAAATGGTATCGAGAGCGAAACCTCTCCCAGTAAGATGTGGTTCGGGGACGAACCAAGGGAAGTGAGTGGTGGGCATGTGACGCCCGAGGAAGAGGGTACATGAATGAACCGAGTCCACATCCGAATGAGAGGATCCCGAGGAGGATATGAAAGCATGGTGCCCAGGAAAGGGAGTACATGCGAGGATGTGAAAGTATAGTGACGCCTTGAAAGGGTTGCAGAGGATCACGGGCACAGGCGTTACATTTAGGTTCCACAATTTTTTTTTTTAATTCTTTGATATATAACAATCCCTATATTCCTTTATTGCTCAATCCCCTACCCATGTGATTTCAAGAATATTCTTGACTTCTCTTCACCAAACACCTCTTCTTTTTATTTAATTATTTATTATTTTTAATTTTGTTAAACTTATTTTGAAGAAAATATCATATTATGGCAGTTATATATATATATATATATATATATATATATATATATATATATTAAAAGAAAATATTAAAAGAACCTTTTATTTTTTACATATTTTATTTAAAGAAAGATGCTTTTCATGAAAACATGCTAGAAAAATCTAAGTATTGACTTTAACAATGGCTTTATTATCATTATTTTTTGTTTTATGTTTTTAAACATTAAGTTCGTAATTTTTATTTGATTATATGTTTTATTATTCATAAAAATGCCCGAAAAAATCTTGGCAAAAAAAAAGAGAAAAAAAAAAGAACAGTTTTTCTTTTTTCTTTTTCTTTTTCTTTTTTTTTAAAGTTTGGCTATGATTTAAAAATGGTTTCATAAATAGATTAAAAGAAAGTCAGTGAATAAGTAAAATTTTAGAAACGTTAAACTAAAACTAAAGCATATTGTTTTATTTTATGATTTTTGAACTTTGGTATGGATTTGAAATAATGTATACGCAGAATTTGTATAGAATTGAAATGTCGTTTTTAAGCAATAATAACATTCATCAAGTGCCAACAGAGCCTAGCTTAACTGGTATGAAGTATGAGTCTATGACTAATAGGTTCTTAGATTCAAAACTTAAAAAAAAAAAAAAAAGTTCTATGCTAAACTTAAAAAAAAAAAACCTCCACAAAAGTTAATATTTTTTCGGTACAAATATATTTCAATTTGAACATAGTTATTAAGACGCCAACAAGCTCCTTAAAGATCAATGTTGTAGGTAAAATAAATATGATATGTCATGCACGAACCAAGTAAGTTTTCTATTTGAACTAAAAAAAAGTTTTCAATTGAGCGGATGTAGAGTTTGAAAAAATTTACAACCATGAACGATGAAATTATAAATTTTAAAATATTAAAGATAAATTTAAGAAACGACATCTCAGTATTAAAATATAGAACTATATATTTAATCATCAAACATTTAAATTGCAAAAAAAAAAAAAAATAATAACTCGGAGATCAATAAAGACTAATATAGATTTAAAGAAAATGAATTCAAATCATTGGGCTAATTATTTAAGGGTATATACATATAATTTTAGAATATTACGTTGTATTTAGTAGAAATGTAATCTAAAAAAAATGTATGCAAAGATATCATGCTAGCCTTTTGCCTATAATCGAATATTATATAATTTTGTCTATTACTAAATATATTAAGTTAGGCGATCGTGTATTATATAATTATATATATATATGATGGACTGAATATATTAAGTTAGACGATCGTGTATTATATAATTATATATATATATGGAAAATCATAACTATGATGTTGAAATATTATATTTTCTAATATAAAAGAGATTTGAAATCTCACAGAAGTTAAATATCGTAATTTGTTTTTAGTGCAATAGAAAGTTGTAGAATTCGATTTTTCAAAAAAAAAAAAAAAAATTGTAGAATTCGAAGTCGTTAAGGAGATGTTGCTCTCACTTGGCATTAAATATCGTAATTTTTTTTATACAACAAAACAAATATGAAAAATAAAAATTTAGTTAAATTATCAAAAATTATTCTTAAATTATGGGTTGGTTTTAATCATAACCTAAAAGTTTTATTTTAACTTTTAAACTTTGAACTTTGTTTTAAGAAGAACTTTGTTTCAAAAAATTCTTAAGATTTTTTTCGTTCAATGAACGAAAAAAATTGTATTTACATTTGTATTGTTGTTTATGTGAACATATATATTAAAAAAATAAAAATTGTTTATGTGAACATATATTAAAAAAATAAAAATATATATAAATACGTCATTTTTCAATCATAAATTTAATAAAAAAACGTTAAAGAGTTATTTTAAGACAACTTTGAAATTGAAAAGTTAAAATAAAACATTTCAAAGTTTACGAGTATAATTGAAATCAATCACATTCAAAAGTATTTTTTATTGATAATTTAACCTAAAAATTTCAATTTTTGATGGGTGAAATATTATACTTAAATCAATAAAAACAGATTTTTTTTTGTTAGAAAAGAATAAAACAGATATTCGATTTAAATACAGCACATATTTTAATGTGCATGAGGAACGCACGTGTCAAAAGCAGAACAAGTACAGATCTCATCTAACTTACATCATTTTGTTTTAATATTTCACGCAAAGAACAAAAAGAAAAAAAAAGGGTAAAAAAGTGCCAAAAAATTAAAAAACATCGTCGTCATCATCATAATTAACATTGATTAATTTAACGGCAATCTTTCTACAATCAGAAGAAAAAAAAAAGTTACAGAGCGCGCCACAAAGAGAAGATATATAGGGACAAACCTCAGATCCTCCATTAACAACCGCCATATCCAATTCTTCTTTGTTTACAGTATTTTTCTTGTCAATTCTTCTTTATTTCGTTAACCAATTTTGTTGGAATATTCCACCACCTTCTCTCTCTAAACCCCAAACTACATTTTCATTTTTGTTATTTTTCCCTCTCTCTCTCTCTCCCAATTTCTTCTGGTTTTCTTTCTTTTTTTTTTGTTCTCTCGGACATGGGAGCTTGAATTGATTGAAAGCTAAGTCAATCTTCTTTTTCTTTTCACCATGAGACATCAAGTGTGAACGTGACGGCAACAACGGCCTCACCGAGAGAGAAAGTGTTCCCTTCAAGGCCAATCAAAAATCCATTTCCATTTTGGGTTCCGGAATTTACACTCTCTGCCATACACAATCATGGCGTTTCTGCAATTGCTCGTTTTGCGAGAGAATTTGGTGATCCGTGAGGCTGAAATTAGCTGCAATTTGTCTTCGTAATGCGGGTTCAAATTGGGGATTTGATTTTTAGGAGCTTCGTTTTGTGCTTATTTGGATCTCGAGCCGAATATCACAATGGCCTTATTTCGCAAGTTCTTTTATCGGAAGCCACCGGACGGGCTTTTAGAGATATCCGAAAGGGTTTATGGTATGTCCTACTTAGGTTAACTGTTGATTGAACTTTGGTATTTTTGGTTGGAAAGTAAATGGGAGTGTGGATTTTACAATAATTTTTACACAATCAATCATTCCTTATCGTTAATTACACAACATATTCTGCATAGTGAAGGGGTTATTAGTTCTGGAAATCGTGAATGCCAAGTGACATTATGGTATTTTTACATGAAATTTTGTTACTAAAAGTCACTATAGCTGTTGTATTTGTGGGCCTTTATAATCATTGAGTTGTCCCTGTTTGAAAGTAGTTCTTTCAAGTTATAAGTTGCAACCCTTTCGCTATAATTTCTCAGAGCTCGCTGTTGTGGATTCTATTGTTCCCTTTGGGAGTTAGTCCACAAATTATCCTTCTCCTTCCTTTTAAGTTACAGTTATTCTCATGTATTGACTTTTTTTTATAATTGTATCTGCATTCTTTTTGCTTGGGTTTGTGTATGTTCCAATTTTTTCCCCTTTAAAGATGCTGCAAGTTCAGGCCTTAACTCCCCAAAACATTCTGTGCATTAAGCTGTGAGCATTGAATGAATATTTCAGAGTTTTAAATCTTTTCCTCTCAAACTTGTGGAGGTATGTGTAGTCTTGCTTGATTATAGATGATTGGGACGTAGGATAAACCAGTGAATGTATGTGCAGTTTTCGACTGCTGCTTTACAACGGAGGTTTTGGAAGAAGACGAATACAAAGTCTATATTGGAGGCATTGTTGGACAACTTCGTGAGAGTCTCACCGACGCTTCATTCATGGTGTTCAATTTCCGAGAGGGGGAGAGTCAAAGCCTGGTTACTAATATATTATCTGTGTATGATATGACTGTGATGGACTATCCTCGACAATATGAAGGCTGCCCTCTACTCACCATGGAGATGATCCACCACTTCTTAAGATCCAGTGAAAGCTGGCTCTCACTTGGGCAGCAAAATATACTTTTGATGCACTGTGAACGAGGGGGGTGGCCAGTTTTGGCTTTCATGTTGGCCGCTCTTTTGATTTACAGGAAGCAGTATGCTGGGGAGCAGAAAACTTTGGACATGATTTACAAGCAAGCACCTCGGGAGCTTTTGCAGTTGATGTCACCTCTTAATCCACTGCCTTCACAATTGAGGTATCTTCAATATGTATCAAGGAGAAATGTGGGATCAGAATGGCCTCCGCTTGACAGGGCGCTTACTCTAGACTGCGTAATTATTAGATTTATTCCTAATATGGATGGGGAAGGTGGTTGCCGCCCAATATTTAGGATATATGGACAGGATCCCTTTATGGCTGCTGATCGAACTTCCAAAGTATTGTTCTCAACCCCCAAAAAGAGTAAACTTGTTCGTCAGTATAAGCAGGTGACTACTTTTTTCCCTTCTAAAAAGAGGGTTGAGTGTATATTGCCCACTCATTTCTTGTCTATATTTATTGAAGATTTTCTTCGTCTATATTTATTAAAAATTTTCTTTCTTTTGGGAATTGCTTTCTCCGTTTATTGAATCTTTTCAAGACTTACTAATTTCTCTGATATTTCTTTCTTTAAATTTGTTTCTCTTTAGTCCTAAGTTACGTGTTCATCCATATAGACCTGGGTAAGTGGTTAAATTTTGAACAATGAGATTTTGTTATTATACCCTGTTCTCTCTTTCTCTCTCTTCCCCTCTCTCTGTATTGTCTTATAGTTTTAATGTGGCTGGGATCATATAACTCGTTTTTCATGGAAGTGCCAATTATGAACCTTGAATGGTAAAAAAGACAAATTTGTATTTTACTTCGCAAGGAAACTTTCCTGGTTGTCAGTGGCGGGAAGCGTGCAAGATTTTTGGGTGCGTATGGGGTTGCCCGTTTGTAGGTGCTGGTATGATTTTGTAATTCTTTCATATTTTGTTACAGGTAGATTGTGAACTAGTTAAAATTGATATCCATTGCCATATTCAAGGTGATGTTGTTCTTGAATGTATAAGTTTGGACAATGATCTGGAAAGGGAGGAGATGATGTTTCGAGTTATGTTCAATACAGCATTTATAAGGTCAAATATTTTGATGCTTAACCGTGATGACATCGATATCTTATGGCATGCAAAGGATCAATTTCCAAAGGATTTCAGAGCAGAGGTGTGTTCAATTCCTTTTTTTTTTGTTTCATCCCCCTCTTCCCTTTCTTCGTTAAATATGTTTCTCGGTTTTCCTTCATTCTTCTATTATTATTACTTCTTTCTTGTGTTCATCTTCTCAAGACTAAAGAAGTTGTGTTTGGATGAAGGTTATTTTCTCAGAGATGGATGCTACTGCATCACGTATTTCAATTGAATTGCCAAGTATTGAGGAGAAAGATGGTCTGCCAATTGAAGCATTTGCTAGAGTTCAAGAGATCTTTAGCAATGTGGACTGGCTAAGCCCAAGGGCAGATGCAGCTCTTACTGCGCTTCAGAAAATAACAGCTTCAAATTTTCTTCAGGAGAAACTGGTTAGTTCTGGCTCTTTAGACAGAAACCAGTTGCTTGACTTATCTTTTGAAAAACTAATCTCAGAATCAGACACATCTGAAGACAATATTAGAAGTCCCCGATTGAAGATACAAACGAATCAATCTCAGCCTTCTCCTGAACTATCTCGCTCTGCAAGTTCAGTGAGGTCAAAGATTGAACCCCCAGAATTGCAGGTTGCTCTCCAACTGCCACCTCAGACTAAAATCATTACTCAGCGAATACCTCAACCTTCCTTGTCTACACCAGTCTCCTTCCGTAGTTCTGTGCAAGGTTCACCTCGCCCAATAGTGAGATATCACAGTGCGCCATCAGCTCTTGGCATTACAGCTTTATTACATGATCATTCCAAATTTAGTACTAAAGAAGTCATACATCCAGCGACAATATCTTCACCATCACCTGCTCGCTTGACTACGAGTGCTCTAGATTCACCTAAAGATATTCAACCTAGTAAGCTTCCTATTTTGCCTCTCCCGCTGCCATCAGAGCCAAGTTCTACATCAGAAAAGTCTTCTATCACCACGTCAACGTCAACCATTCCTGATCCGTTGTCACTCCGCCAACTTTCTTTGAAACCTATCAAACCTTCAATTTCTCAATCGTCTCAAACCACATCACGGGGGAGAAGTCAATTATCACCACCATCTTCATTACAACTAACGCCTACCTCTTTTCCTGGGGAGGCCCCACCCTCTTTCAGTGAGAACTTACCTTCAATATCCTCTTCTTCTCCTTTATTAAGATCATCTCCATCTTCCTATACTAAGGAATCATTTTCCATTCCCACCCCTCCCCCTCCCCCTCCCCTCTTTCATCTCGATTCACCTTCGTTTTTAGTAACATCTTCATCTTCTAGTAGGACGAATGGTTCAATTTCCTCATCTCCACCACAACCTTCTTCAACAACACTATTATTATCCTCTACGAAGACATCAGCTCCAATTGTTCCTCAATCTTCTTGGTCTGATGATCGTATAGTTTCTTCTCAATCACCTAAAAAGAATTTGACAGTAGTCCCTTCCCCTCCTCCTCCACCTCCTCCTCCACCTCCATGTTCTAGCCCTATCTTGGGCACTAGTGTTGTCTCACCAACATCGGTGCCCCCATCCCCACCTCCTCTTCCTTCATGGAAGGACCTTATAATCACACTCATGCATGATCCTCCACCTTCACCTCTAGCCCCACCTTTGCCTCGATCTTCTTTGAGTTCAGGATCTACTTGTGGTTCTAATAACTTGTCTTTAGGGCCACCGCCGCCACCATCTCCTCCTAGTATTGCACCACATGATTCTACCACGGTAGTTAGGAACTTGATGGTTGTACCTGGCCCTCCGCCTCCCCCACCTCCACCTTCTCCTAGTTCTTCCCTAGGTCCTAGTATTGTATCTTCAGGTCCGCCGCCACCTCCTCCTCCTCCTGGTCTTGCACCAAATGTTTCTGCAACTACGCATGTCTCTGGCCCCCCTCCTCCTCCTCCTCCACCTTTTGCAAATTCTGGGTCCACCTTATGTCCAGGTGTTGTAACGTCAGCTCCACCTGCTCCACCTCCTCCAGGTTTTTCAATGAAGGGTCCTGCAACACATGCCCCACCTGCACCCCCTCCTCCAGGTCTCAGCGGTAATAAACTTTCAAATGTCAATGGTACTTCCTCACAGTCTCACGTTGGCATTAATAACAGCAACATACCTTCTATTCCTGGACCACCTTCCAGTGGTTTATTCAATGCAAAGGGACGAGGCCTTGGACGGTTGAACCCCAAAAACCTGTCTCAACCTAAAAGGTCCAATTTGAAGCCTTATCACTGGTTAAAATTAACGAGGGCCATGCAGGGAAGCTTATGGGCAGAGACACAAAAGACTGATGAAGCTTCCAAGTACGTGTCATATATTTTAGTTGTCTCACATATATTATAAGTTTCCTTCTGTTAATTTAGTTAATCTATTTGTGATAGAGCTCCGGAGTTTGACATGTCCGAACTTGAAAGTCTTTTCTCTGCAGTTGCACCAAATTCAGAGGCTGGAGGTTCTGGTGGAAATTCGAATCGCCGAGCCTCAGGGCCGAAATCAGATAAAGTTCATTTGGTAATCATAGAAATAAACTTATTATCACATTTATTTCTTTGACTGAAGATTCAAGCCAGTTTTGTCATAATTTTAGCCGTTGAAGAAGCTCAATCCCATTGATTGGATTCTGTTAGTGCAAAAAATAGTGTTTTTTTTTTTAATAAAATTTGTGAACCAACCTACATTTTGGTATCGACCAGTGCACTTTTCTATATGGATTAGAAGCCGTGCAACTATAGGAAAAGATTTGTGTTGTCTGCTGAACTTTGTAGGTTGACTCTAAGTTTATACTAATATAACTGTATCTACATTTCATCGAATATTTTATTGGTATGGGAGAATTTTTAGTTGTTAGTTTATTTGTTGCACTCTGAACAATTGAACTTATAATTTTTAAACTTGGGACTACTTTTTAGATCCCGAGTTCTGTATTAAATAGTTTCTCATCAAATAATGACTACCTTTCTTTTTTTTTTTTTTTTTTTTTTTTTTTTTTTTTTTTATGAAACGACCTTTCATGTGTTAAAATATAAAAATTGTGGCGAACACATTGTGACCTTGATACATTTTTATATATTTTCATTGAAGGCAATTTATGTTTCATGTATCTACTTGTTCTGGCAGATTGAGCTTCGACGGGCGTATAATTGCGAAATTATGCTCTCTAAAGTTAAGATTCCTTTGCCTGATATGATGGTAAGTTATTAATTTGCTTCTTTCTTGAAGTTAAAGAGAGGGTTTTGAACAATATATGAACAAGATACTAAACAACTTAATTGGGATGTGGAAATCATAACACATTACATAGTTTCTGATTATTTGTTTTGGTATTATCATTGTCAGTGTTCAGTCCTTGCATTGGATGAGTCGGCATTAGATGTGGATCAGGTTGAGAACCTAATCAAGTTTTGTCCAACAAAAGAAGAAATGGAATTACTTAAGGTACTTATTTCCTTCTGTGCAAGTGCTTACATTCAGTGGTCTGAATCATATTGTATTTCCTTTAGTTTGCACTAATTCTTGTGGTCTGCTTTGATCTCTACCATAATTTTGCCGAAAAATTCCTTGCCCCTTTTCTGACATTGGAAATTTTGCTTTTACGTTCAGGGGTACAGTGGGGACAAGGACAACCTGGGAAAATGCGAACAAGTGGGTTAATACGTTACTCTTTTCTTTCTTAAATTTTTTTTTATACCCAACTTATCATGCAATTCAACCCTCATCCCATATCATTGTTTGAACCATGGCTTGAGAAAATCCTATCTTAGCATCTGAGTCCCTTCTTTTATATGTTTTGGTTTTCATGTTATTTCTTCAGAATTTGTTTGCTACAAGAAAAATTAACCTGCTTCTGTCTTTTCCCCAATAGTTCTTCTTAGAATTGATGAAAGTCCCACGAGTGGAGTCCAAGCTAAGGGTTTTTTCTTTCAAGATACAATTCCATTTGCAGGTGAGGAGACAACCTATTTAATTATTCTGTTCCTTTGTCTTTTTTTGATTATTTGTCACCAATTTCACTATTTTCACTTTCTAGGTCTCTGACCTTAGAAATAGTCTGAATACTATCAATTCGGCATCTGAGGAGGCAAGTGATATTCTTTTGAATCTCCTTAATTTAGGTGCGTCATTTGGACATTTTCACATTTTAAACCCTTTCTCTATGTGCTAGTCAGATCAGAAGTTCGATAAAGTTGAAAAGGGTAATGCAAACTATCCTTTCGTTGGGTAATGCTTTGAACCACGGAACGGCTAGAGGTGAGAGAAATTTTTCCTTGCAAATAGCATAACAGTTTTTGTCATCTACACAGTATATGGAGGGTGGGGAAACATTATTTTGAAAAATTTGCCTTCACACTCGCGGTTAATCTCTGAATTAATATAAATGCTTCACTTCAAAAGTGAAGGTTAAAATTAGTATTTATTATAGAATCATATCACACATTTATTTAGCCCTTTTAAATGTCATGCATCTTTAAGAATTTAGCATAAGAAGTAAGAAAAGACCATTTGTGATGACAAAATGAAGAACACATGTTCATTTATTATTATTATTTTTTGAGTTCAAATGAATACATGCTAATGTTCTAATGTTCTAACATTATTGTCCTAATGAATATTTTTTAAATTTCAATTTCTTTTAAATCTTAAATTATTTCAACTGTACTAACCATTTATGAATATATTATTGATGTTTTTTTAAATCAATTGTTCTAGATAAAACTTTGAATTATAAACTCACTTTTTTAAGCCAAAAAGAAGTTTACAAGTATGTCATACATAATACACTAGATACAGTAAATTAAAAAAATACGAACTATAATTATTTTTAATAAGTGTAAATGTTTACTACTTCTGCCTCTTTTCTCCTTTATAATTTGTGTATGCTGTCAATATTTTTATTTATGCTGTAACATGTCTTTAGTTTCTGCTTTATCATAAAAACTTTTGAATGGCATCACCAAGACTTCAACCGTTCTGCTCTTATAAGTTCTTGCTATTGTTCATGTAGGTTCTGCTATTGGATTTCGGCTTGATAGTCTCCTCAAACTCACTGATACGCGAGCCAGAAACAATAAGATGACACTCATGCATTATCTATGTAAGGTAGACTTCTCCTGTTCTGTTCAATTCATTATCCATTTTGCTTATCAAATAATTCTTTACAGGCGTGCGCTCAAAGTATCGCAGTCGTCTTTGTATTCTGTTTCAGCAAAAACCTTTTTCTCTTCTAGTGAAGTGCTTGTACAAATGGTTTGCTATAATTTTCACGTCAGTGCTATTTGTGTAATGCACATACATGGTTTTCGAATGAGGAAGTTTCACCATAAATCATGAGTAAATAGTAAAAATTACAATGAATGAACCCTTCCCTGAGCATGAACCATAATGCATTTTCTGATAAAGATTAGAATACCTCCAAGTTAAAGGTGCAACTTCTAATATAGCGACAAAGATGAAGCATTATCTGACTATCAAATCTTTATAAAGTTAGCATTTAACACACACACAAAAAAAGGTTCTAGATGGCTGGCGGGGTGAACTTACTGAATTTCAGAAATGGCCAAATGGGTATCTTCTAGTTTTAGTGTGACCTGCCATTTTATAAAAAGATGGCATCCCAGATCTAGTTTTATTTTTGGAAAATTTTATATGCTAGATTGTTGATCTTTCAACTCGTAAATCCGGAGAGGAAATTGATGAGCCAACAATTAGCAGTTGTAGAATGCTGTTACCCCTTTTTTGTTGTTGCATGCCTCGGATGAAAATGAAAATAAAAGATAGAAGGAAGAATAAAATTGAAGTTTTTTATTTTGTTAAAGCCACTTTTAAAATTCTATGTTGATGAGAATCGAACTCTCTTGGCATTTTTTGTATATGTATATGTTAATTTGTAAGACATCTACCTGATTAAGCACAGGTGCTTGCTGAAAAGCTGCCAGAACTTTTAGATTTTCCAAAGGACCTTCTGAGTTTGGAAGCTTCTACAAAGGTATTGTTTCTTCATTTCTTTTGTTCCTGTGCGGTTGTGACTAATATCCAGTGTTGTTTGTTTGTAGGTAAAGCTAATCGTTTGGTTATCATGCAGATACAACTGAAATATTTGGCAGAAGAAATGCAAGCCATAAGCAAAGGGCTTGAGAAGGTTGTTCAGGAATTGGCTAATTCAGAAAACGATGGGCCCATTTCAGAAACTTTTTGCGGGGTACTGTATAACATTTAATGAAGGATAGTTTTCTTTTTGTAAAGTTCTAAAGTAGTTTGCTTAAGACATGGTAGTTTGGCTGATGTTATATTCTATAGAGTATCAGTCTGTGATTGATGTTGATTTCCAGTATTTTTAATTGGCTGGGTTGTCATTTTTGGCTTTCACTCATTGATTTCCTAGTTCAAATTATGAGTTTTAGTTGCTTCTCCTTTTGTAAAGACAGGGTTCTTTCAATTTATGTCAGTTGCTGATCTCATTGCTTGCTTTGATATATTCAGACTTTAAAAGACTTCCTTTCCCACGCTGAGGCCGAAGTGAGGTCTCTTGCCTCTCTTTATTCTAATGTGGTATGTATGATTCCCTTTTTCTATAATTTTGATATAGGCGAAAGCAGCATTAGAGATTCTCTGAACTGTTGGCATTTTCAGGGTAGAAATGCTGATGCACTGGCTCTTTATTTCGGTGAGGATCCAGCACGTTGCCCTTTTGAGCAAGGTACGTTTGCTACTACCACTGAGTTATATCCCTTTCTTGTCCTCATCGAGAAACAGAACTTACTAATCCTTAGGCAAAGAATTGAAATGATCATTACTTCTATAATGCACATATTTGGTACTAAAATCCAAGGCGTTTGTTTATAATCAGTTGTTTCTACACTGTTGAATTTCGTGCGGATGTTTGTGCGAGCGCATGAAGAAAACTGTAAGCAGCTTGAGTACGAAAAGAAAAAAGCACAGAAGGAAGCAGCAGAAAAGGAAAAGGAAAAGGAGAAGGAGAAGTTGAAGGTCACTACCCCAAAAAAGGGGTCAGGATTCTTGATGCAGACTCAAACCTAGCGTAGCGACATCAAACGATCTCGAGTGTTCTAACAAACATTTCTGCATAACCCTTAACCCATTGTGCACGATCAAATTACGCGAAGAAAGTTTCAGAGGCACAGGATGTAGAATAAGTATAGACGGTGTTCGGACGGAATCAAACTTGTATTATTTCTTAACAAAAAGAAGAAATCATAGGGATCTGGAACTCATCAGCCATTGCTGCTGTCATGTTTGTGCAACTGAGTAACTGGTAGGATGGTAGATTTTTGGAGCGCAGATGATGAAGTTAAGGAAGTCTTGTTTTGAGGAAGCACGCACTCAAATGGGACTTTTGGTTAGATCAGATTTTGCTGTAAAATAGATCATATGTAATTGTAGTTTGTTCATGTTTTATATAATATAATATATTCTTTATCCTTCAATTCTTTCCTTCATAAAAATCTGTAACTTCTTTTTCTCTTTCTTTCTTTTTCCTTTTTCTTTTTTATTAAAAAAAACCAAAATTGTTATGTGGCTGTGGAGCCTTTGGAGTGTGGTAGGCAATGTGTATAATTATTGTAATGTTACTATGAAGATTATCATTAGGAGCAAATTTCTCTCAGAAAGTTAGTGCCCTAATGACATCTAATCTATCATGGCATATTTCTCTAGGTTAAATTATAAAGTTAAGTGTCTCTCTTACATTTTTTAATTTTGAATGTTTTAATTACTTCACTTTGAATTATGTTTATCTTCATTCTTTGTCATTAATTAGGAATTGCAAATGTGATTAACATTTCGTTTCTTCAAGTTAGATGAAGTGTCTATTTTAGTAGTTAAATTTTCAAAATATCCAATATTTTTCATCAACAGGTTCAAATTAGTTTGCCATTAACATTAAGTAGGAATTTCATTTCTTGAAATTTAGATGAAGGGTCTATTTTGGTCATCAAGTTTTTTTTTTGTTAAACGAATTAAATTCAATGATCAAGTAGCAACTAGAAAACAGCGCGGGGTCGATCTTTCTAGTTGTTTCAAGAAGCGAGCATGTCAATTAGTATTATTAACATTAGATACAAAAAATAGATGCAATTCAAAGTCTAAAAATGCAACTAACTTATTAAAAAAGTTAAAAAATAAATAAATATACAAATCAATAATTATACATAGTTGACGAAGAATATCTTATATCTTTTCCATTATAGAACCTAATATATGAATCTATGATGGGGATCGGAGGGTTAGTTATGTGTTTGTATAGGAGAAAAAGAAAAAAAAAAACTGGTGGGCGTAAGAGTATTAGTAGAGAGCATGGGAAAAGAACAAAAAGAGAAGAAATTTGAAGTCAATGAGCATTGGAATTCAAATTTCAAACAATTATTAATATCGAAAGTTCAAAATCATCAAATCACAAACTCCCAACTCCTTTTCACGCACGACAAGTTAAAAAGAGAGTAAGTGTATCTTCAGGAGTCTCTCTTTTCAGTCAAATTTTGCGGACGATTTTGTTCCCATTTGCTCCACTTTCCTTACTTGTCTTCTTAGCTTTTGTTGTCTTTGTTCATTTCCTTATTCCACGCATCTAATTTATCTTCTATTCCCATTTTTCAAAAAAAAAAAAAAAAAAAAAAGACTACGTTCGATATGTAGATCCATATGGTTGAGTTGTTTGTGCCGAGTGTCTATGGTTTGAATTTAGTTTCAATTTGTCAATATGAGTTTACCTATGAGTGGTTAAGCCGTTTAGGACATGTTTGGTATGCATTCAGATTCTCTACATTTTATGTTTTTGATTTGATGAATTCGGTGAATACGTGTTTAGCGAGACGATGTTTTGAAAATTGTTTTCGGATTATGTGATCCAAATAGTAGATATTCTGAAAACAACATTTTTATGTTTTCATTGTATCCAGGTTCTGAATTTGAAATTTTAAAATGCAGAATTGTATTAAACAAAAATAAAATTTTAATAAATATAGTATTTCATGTTTATAAACTTAATTTACTTTTGTTAAATTAAAATATATATAATATAAAATACAAAATATTATATTATAAAATAATAATTATATAAAATTTATATAAAAAAACATATTTATAAATTAATTAATAATGTCTTATATTCAACCTAATATTTAGTTTTACAACTATAACTAATTTTATGATCTATAAATATATTATAGAACACATTTTAAACCACTATTTAAAATTAAATTAAATTTCTAAATCTGCTACCAAACACATATCTAAAAACATGAAATACAACTATGTTTACATTGAATTCTTTATTTTCAAGTTTCTATTTTCGTATTGCCTACCAAACAAATCCTTACTTTTGATCTCTTGAGATTAGAGGTTCAAATCTCCACCAAGTCACCCTTTCACTGTGGTTTTTGAAAATTTGGTTCAACCTTAATTATAAGTTGTTTATAAATTAAACCGCTTCTTACCCATAGGAAAATGTGCCCCTTTTATTTATCTTTTACTTGGTTCTAGGTCGTGATAAAGTCAACTAATACCTTTAATGGAAATTAGGAAAACACTAGTTGCCAACATGAGTATTACTCAATTAGTTTAGACATAACCATCGACCAAGAGGTTAGAAGTTTAAATTCCCTTACACCATATGTTGTTGAACTAAAAAAGAAGAAGAAAAAAATTTTAGTACAATTTCGAGATTTCATGACATTAAAAAACTGTCATAAACACACAAAATAACTTATTGCCATGTAATTAGAAAATGTGCTATGTATTTAATATGATAATTGACATGGACGCAAATCAAATCATAGGGATTAAATTGAAATTTCTAAAATTATAAGGGTCCAATTGTATTTTACATGTTGCAAAAGTTTTGACCTCATTTCTTTGCTAACACATCAATTATTCAAACACATAGACTTGGGCACTTATCACAGACTATGTAAACTGGGTTTTAAATCTCATTTCCTTATATAATCGGAGTGTAACGTTTGAAAACTATTTGGTTTTTAGTTTTTGACAATTGTACTTATTCTCTCACATTTCTTACGTTGGTTTTTATATTTTTTAAAGAAACATTAGAATTATTAGCTAAATTCCATAAACAAAACAAGTTTTTAACCACTATATTTTTTAGATTTCAAAACTTAATTTAGATTTTGAAAATCTCTCTAAAAAGTAGGAAGAAAGTAAAGAATCCATAGGTAGAAGTAGTGTTTATAATGTTACATTTCAAAATAAAAAACCAAAAACAAAATAGTTACGAAACCTAACCATAATTTCATGTTTTTGAATTTTGAAACTGAGTGTTAAACACCCTTTTAAATATTTTGTATATATTTTGAATAGTTGTCTTGATAACGACCAGTTTGTAGAATTCTATTATATGGATGGAAATAAGTCTTTGAGATGGGGAAAAAAATTTTTGTTCAATGGTTCGTTTTCATATTTCGAAATTATAGAGTCGTTTTCTTTGAATATTTTTGGAAGAAGCTAAAGGGATTTGGAGAATTGTTAAGGATATTTTTATGTGAAGGCTTTGAATTAGATTGAGATCCTTATTTGATGAATTTTGAATCTAGGTGGTCTTGATTTGAACAATTTTTCCTAAATAAACATACGCCACATTAATACGTTAGGTTTTTAAAATTAATCATTTTCTCTACTAAATTTCAACACAAAAGCTATACAAATTTGGAATTTCAATTTTCAAACTTTAATTTCTTAACCCGTCGTGTGCGTGTGCCAAATTAAACGCTCTTCTTCTTGGTTTGTTCTTCTCCATAACCCGAGCTCAAAGAAGGAAGAGGTTAATTTTTTGTGCACGCCTTGGTTAGAATAATTCTATGAAGTAAGATTTCAAAAATGAAAAAGTTTCTTTTTTTAGTTCAACAATATATGAGAGGAGAGATTCGAACTTTTAAGCTCTTGGTTAAAGGTACATTCTTATATTAGTTGAGCTATACTCATATTGTCAAAATGGGAAAAAAGTTTATTAAAGTACTAAACTCTTTGCAAATTTTTTTTCCATGGTGTTTGATTAGATAACTAAAGTTGACATTAAAAGTTGTAAAAACTTAGGAAATTAAGCACTTAATAGTGTTTCATTCGAAAAATGTATTTTTTAGTTCAACAATATTGTGGTGGAGGATTCAAACTTCTAATCTATTGGTTGAGAGTACATACTAATTACGGTTAAGCTATGCTCATTTTAAAACCTTTAGAAAATGTTAATAGAAAAAGTGCTTTTACTTAAAGTTGTATCCTAAAGTCTCACCCTATTCCATAGGAATGGCTCATATTTATTGGAATGGGTTCTCATTTAGCATCTTGACTATTTTTTTTATTCCTTTTTGAATATTTGAAACAAGTTAGAAAATAAGTATACCACTTTAACTCTATAGAGTAAGTAGGAAGTTCTACTACTTTATATACTTTATATTTCTTACTTATCATGATTGAATAAAAGAACATTAGCAAGATTAATATATTTACTTATTTGTTAAATATATATGATAACAAAATTTGACACTCTTGTACTCACTTTTCCAAGTTCTTCAAAATCCTTTATTAATCCAACCAATAGAGAAACCAAACACATAAGAAAACAACTTAATTAACATACATTATTCATGAACAATATGCTTTTTCACAAAACAAAACAAAACAAATAAAATTGAACATCGAGAAATTTTAACCTAATTGATTTTTATTAATTGAAGTGTCTCTAAATTTTTTGCCAATTGAACCATCATTTCGAGATAAAACCAATACCGAAATAACTTACATGATTGTAACTCCAGCTAAGTAAGTTGTCTCATCCAAACAAACACATATTCACAAAAGGCTAAGAATGTAGCTAAACGAAAGCAAATATAGAGCATAAAGCCTTTAGGATTTAGGGTTTAGGGTTTATTCTCGGTTTGTTTGGTTTCCCAAAACCTTGCCTGAAATGGCGCCTGCAACAATGCCAGCAAATTCAGGATCCTTCTTCAAAGAGGAGGCCATTTGTTGTACTAAAAACTCCTGCCAAACCGCTGCCTCCGTCGACACTGCCGACTCCGACGATGCGTAATCTTTCGGACTCTTAAACAGCCCATCTTCGTGAATCAAATCGAGGGTCACGGTGGCGCACGACGGCTTGATGGTGGCTAAGACGGGGACTGCACTGCCTTTGCCGCCATTGATGGACCTTAAAGATAGCTCAGTTTGAAAATGGCTGGCG
The DNA here is from genome assembly GCA_036507285.1 of Trichosanthes cucumerina. Classification (NCBI taxonomy): domain Eukaryota; kingdom Viridiplantae; phylum Streptophyta; class Magnoliopsida; order Cucurbitales; family Cucurbitaceae; genus Trichosanthes; species Trichosanthes cucumerina. The sequence goes on from CM071835.1 coordinate 100,673,976, forward strand.
TGGCTGTGTTCTCCTTCGTAAGTGGCCACCAAAATTGTTGGATCTTCCAAACTTCTTTGCACCTAAAAACACGCAGTAAAATCATAAAGCTTAATCTTTTTGTGTGTTGGGTTGTTTATCGTTTTTTTTAGTAAAACATTGGGGAGTTGTTTGGGATATCGAGTGAGTTATGATAACATGGTTATATTATAATAGATATAATTTATGTTTAGGATGTCGAATTATTTAGTCTCGATTATAATAGTATGTGTTTAAATGCAGAGTATTCTATAAAACATAAATTATTATTGACATGCACTCCAAACAAGTCTTTAAGTCTTTAATATAAAATTTAGAAAACAAAAAATCTATGTTTTTTCCTTTTTTGCTCAATAATTGTAATGCTGAGATGAAATTATCAATCTTTAAATGATAGTGAGTTTCTTATTCAATTCAGATGGTATTTAGTTCCCTGTTTTTAGGTTTTATCCTTATTTTTTAACAAATATAAATAGGAGAACTACAAAATATATAATAGATATTTAGAGGTTCATTTTCCCAACCCTATTTATTGTTAAAGTTTTTTTTGAATATAATATTTACCAAAACTAATTTTTTTTATAAAAATATTTATTTTTTTTAATTATAATTTAAGAGAACGAAAGACCAAAGTAGTTAGCCTTGTTTGTAATTTTTTTTAAAACAAACAACAAATAAGAAACCTTTATCAAACATTTTTTTTTTCATTTCTTAATAGAACAAGAAGTAAGAAAAAAAAATGAAAAACGAAAACATTATAATGAGTTATTATCAATTAGTTTATAAGGTGTGTGTATATATATATATATATATGTTTTGTTTTTTAATTTTAATTTAAATTGGGGGCACAAAGTTTTAGAGAGATTTAATATACCTTCTTTTTGACAGGACAATTTGGTGCAGAGGAGCACTTGAAGTAAGCTCTTGGAGAAGGATTGTCTCTTGTGACCTTTTGCCCATACTTCCTCCATTGATACCCATCTTTCACCACCTAATTTTTCATAAATAACCAATTCTTTCCAATTAGGGTTTCTCAATCAAAGCCTCATAACCTTATATAATTATGCAAATTAGTTAATTATATATGTCTCAATTAAATTTATTTAGGTCATTGTAATCCAAATCAATCGATCAATCAGAAGTGTTCCATAATATTAATCATCTAATAACCTTAATTAATCTATGATTACATAATAACATTCAATTCTCTTTTGTTTTCTAGGTTAATTATGGCTCTAAAACCTTACCTAATTTTTTTTAACAACTTTAAATAGTTAGGATTGTATTGGGGACTTTGGTTCAAAACATCACATATAGTATAGCAATCTCAATCTTTACAAGTCACCTTACCCAAATTCAACAAAACAAACTACTAAATTCAAGCTTTAAAAAGTCAACTGTTTTCTTTTTTCCTTTTTTTTTTTAAATTTATATAAAAAAAATTGGCTAAATAAATTTAAAAAAATAAAGGAAAGAAACAAAAGATGAACAATCTTGTACCTCGAAAACAGAAAACCAAAAATAATTTATTTTTTTTATCGAACCCGATCGGGAACCCTAATTAGCAATCCCTAAAAGGTGTAGCTAGGGTTTTGTTCAAACATGCAAATGAATAAACTTAGGGTTAGAACTATATATTATACCAAGCTTGGATCTGATGCATCTTTCTGCACAAAAACCTTAGAAACCTTTGAATTTCCATTTAGTCTTGGCCTTTTAAGCCACCTGTTGAAATCTTCATCCCTTGTGCTGCAAATTCCTTCCAAATTCTCATATTCTTCTTCTGATCCTTCTGCCTTTCTCTTCCTTGAAACTGCTTCTATTTCTGAGTTCTGCTTTTGCTGGCTAAGCAAATACATCACTTGCTTCTGAAGATTCATGTATTTCTCATACATTGATCTTAGCATCTGACTTAGCTTCCCATTCTCTTTGATTTTTCTATCCAACTCTTCTTCTAATGTCGGGTTCGAATCACTAATTCCCTGCTTTTTATCAAACGAGGTAATTATTTAGATATCATCAATACGCCTTTAGAATCGCTATTGAGATTAGGGTAAAGCCCGACATGCTAGAGATTTTTTCTTTTTTTTTCTTTGAGTTCAACAAATAAGAGATGAGAATTTGAATCTTCAACTATTAGAGCAATAAGTTTATTTGATCATTAATTGAGGTATATTATTATATGTTTAGGTCTGCATGTTAAGAACTATTTAGGAAATAAGATGGAAAAAATATTTTGTAGTGGTTTGAACTCAAAGCTTCTTACCTTAAAAAACCATTCAAAAAACACAAATCTGAAAAACCCCATTTTTTGTAGGGTAGTTTTTGAGTATTTTAATGTTGACCATCTTAAAACTAGTGAAATTAGGCTCCAAAGAAATTCAAATTTGTTGTATCTTGAATTAACTATTTGTGGTGATCAGTTAATTTGTTGTTTATATATTCATCACTCACTTCAAAAATTTAGAAGTCAATACTATTATATAATAAAATATGGTGAAAACATACATATATATATGTATATAACTAATTAGAACAAAAATAAATTAAACATAACTCATGGGATTCACCTTATTTGCCAAGCTTAGTGAGAGTTTTTCCTTATCCCAATAGAGTTCTCCAGCATCAAACTCTCTTTTCTGCTTCAAAACAAAAAACAAAAAAAAATCAGAAAACAACAAATTAAAAAAAGAAAAAAGAGGCCAAATTTCTTCAAAGTAAAAGCTTAATTTAGAGAGAAAATATCAATAAAACTTACTGAAGAATCGAGAGCCTGATCCATGGCTGAATTAGCATAAGAAGAAGTAGGATCCACATTAAGGTCCAAGAAAATATCCATTTTTGCAGATCAGAAAGACCAATTAATTAATTAAAAGTTTGGATAATTGCATGAAAACGAACAAGAAAATGGGGTTTTGAAGAAGAAGAAGAAGAAGGATTTTGCAGAAAATTGAGTGATTATAGAAAGAAGACTTATATATAAAGGGAAAAATAAATAAATAAATAAAAGAGAGAGGCAAAAAGTTAAATTTGCATATAAAGGGTCTATGTCTTTGTCTGTGTGTTGGGTCCCATTCTTCTGGAAGTCGGTTTTGGAATTCTTTTCTGAGTCCAGCCTTATTATTTATTTTTTTTAAATTTAATTCATTAATTTATTCATAAAACATCTCCCTATTTATTTTTATTTTTTTTAATTTTTGTGTTTTGTTTTGTGGTTATGTTGACTTTGAAAGTGGAGTGGAATGGTTGACTTGGGTGTATTAGGGTCCCACGCGCTTTTGAAAATGAAATGACTTTTTTGCTCATTATGTTTTGAATGGGAATGAGAAGTTTGATTTCTTTTTCTTTTATTTCTCGATAAAATGCTATTTTGGTGTGGTTTGAGATTTATTTTATTTGAGTTTTGTAGTTTTAAATTTCTATATTTAGTCTCTATAATTTTTTTTTTAAAATTTTTTGAAAATACTTTTACATGATCTCTTTTATTAAATAGAAACCATTGTTATTATTTTATTAGCTTCTTTATTAACTTCTAATAATAAGGATTAATTTTAAGATTTGTTGAAAATACGAAGGCTCAATTTTCATAACTAAAAGTACGAAGATTAAAATGTAATAAGACTCAAAATGCATGGCCAACTAGTATTTCAACTTTTTCATAATGAAATTAAAATATTGAGAGACTATAATGAGCGAAAGATTGTCACATATATTTGCATATACATTGATGCTAATACATTGATCTATATAATATAAAATACATCAATATTATACAAATTGATGTATAGCTTATTATGATTGTGCAATTTTCGTAGGTAAGACAACTTTCCCACATCTATCTGTATATCATTTTTTTTAGTTTTATATCGAATAAATTAATTTTTAATTTTGTATATAATGGATTCCTAATCTATTAGACACTCAATTAAAAAATTTTAATGAATTGAATATTTTTTAAAAATGTAAAAATATATTAGACAGAACATTAAAATATAGAGATTTGTAAGGACAACTTTTAAATTACGCGGCTTACAATACAATGTGTCGGACTTGAGAAGTGATATCCTTAGGAGGAGGATGTTGACTTAACTAGGCTTTCGAGTGAATTTATTAGGGGTGTACAAATAATCCGGTAACCCGACCAACTCGGACTACCCAACCCAAACCGTAAGAGTTGGGTAGGGTTAGATTTTTTTTCCGGTTTGGGTTGGGTTTCCGATTTGGGTTGGGTTAGAAGTTTGGAGAACCGAAAAGTTCGGGTCGGTTCTCAGGTTGGGCATTTTAGGCTCGGGTTGACCCAACCCAACCCAAAGTTTATATTTTAAAATTTTATTTTAATTAAATATATACTTATAAATGAATTATTTGTCAATTTCTTTATGTTTTCTTCTAGAATTCTAACAAAATGTTAAGATGTTATAGATTTGAAGTTTGATATTTGAATTTTATGTGATTTTAGTTATTAATTCAAGAAAAAAATATTTAAAATAATTTTAAAAATTATAAAAAAAAATAAAAAAAGTTAACCCAATGACCCAACCCGAAAATGTTGGGTTGGGTTACTCTCGAATAGGGTTGGTTGAGTTGAAGGAATGATCAACCCGAATTTTCGGGTTGATGAGGGGCGAGAAGTCTGTAAAATTTTTTTTTTTGAGTACATAAACAAATTGGGGGTGGGGGATTCGAACCCATGACCTATTGGTCATGCTACGCTCTTGTTGGCGAAAGAGGTTTGTAATTGGGTTTACTGTAGTTTTAAAAAAAAAAAATTAAATTCCAGACACATCTTTTCAAAGTTGAGGGCGAAACTTGTAATTTAATTTTTATTTCTTTTAAATAAGATTCTTCCCATTGAAGTTGTACATATTGAAGCTCTACTGTTCGTTTGTGTGGTTGGTTATGGACCATTTATTGATTTCATTAATTGGATGCCTTTTCTTTTTTCTTTTTCAAAAGATAAGTTCATGCAAAATAGTCTCACTTTTAAAATTTCATAAAAAGTTAGTATGAGTAGATTTGTTGAAATATTATAACCCAAAAAAATTATACGATTTACCATTGGGGTTATCTTTTCTATAGTATTGGCGTAGTACTTAAGAAATTAAAGATATATTTCAAAATTTATGGTCCTTATACTACTTTTGTCATGTCCAACTTTTCTTTCTCTCTCCTTCTTTTCTTTTCTTTATTTATTTTTTATTTTTTGGTTCTGAAAAAAAGGTTAGAAAAGTTAAACCTCCATGGTAAAACGAATAACTTTCTGAAATGCACGAATTTAATTATGGTTTCAAAAAGATGCATGTGAGGTAACAATAAAGTTGGATTTTTTAATCTATATATCTTTGGAATTTTTTTAATTCAACAACACATGAAAGTATTGGATCAGATTCCAACTTCTGTCTTAACTATTTTTTGTAGTACAATAGGGGTTAGAGGAATTCGAACTACAGATCACGTGGTCATTAACACATTTAATATACGAGCTATGCTCTCTTTGGCATATATTTTAACTATTTTTTTTAGTACAATAGGGGTTAAGGGAATTTGAACTATCAACTTCGTAGTCGTTAATATATTTGATATGTCAGTTGAGTTATGTTCTTTTTGGCATGTCTTAACTAGTTGAGTTATGTTCATACATTATTCAAATTGACAATCTATATATTATAAATTTGAATTTGTGAGTTATATTAAACATGAATTTGGTGTAAGTTATATTGTTTTGATTTGTAAGTTTTGTTCCCTTAAAAATATAGTACTATTAAGGTAGGAGATTTGAATCTATTTTACCTCGAGAGAAGGTTAACAAATTACTCTAAATCGTTGAGCTATGTTGTTCAAAAAAAATTAGTTGGTTTGATAGTTTATAACTCAAAAAAGTTTAACCAAAAGATAATTTAGTAGTTAAGATATATATCCCTTATGAAGATTCAATCTTCCACACTCACATTTGTTTAATTAAAGAGACATACGATATAAAAAATAGAGTTATAGAGTAAAATATAAATTTCACCAATTTGAGTTTATGTTCGACTATAGATCAATAAACTTATTGGCTCAAGAAAAGCCACCCAACATACCATGTATGTATGAGTATATATAAACTTTAGTTTTAATTTCAAAGTCATATTGTGTCAAAAAAAAAAACTATATAAATTTAACATTTGTCAACTTGTGCATAATAGATAAAACATTTAAAACATTTTCTAGATATTAAAGGTTTCACATTAAACACAACCAAAATTTTTTAAAACATATAGATATTTATAATTTTACTCTAAAAAAACTCATGTGCTCTTTAATTTACCCCCTACTGCAGTAATTTTTAAATTATAGGTTAAATGAACTTTTAGGCTTGTGTCTATTAAGTATTTGAATTTTAAAAAGTATCTAATAGTTTCTTGAATTTTCATATTTGTGTTTATTTGGTCATATTAAACTTTAAAATGTATCTAGTAGGTTTTTAAGGCCAAGTATAATAGTCATTTAGTTTTTTGTCTTTAAAAATTAACTCTATAAATATTATTTCTATCTCTGAATTTCTATATTTTCTTATGTATTTTTACATATGTTTTAAAAAATCAAGTTAAATTTTCAAAAACTTGCTTTTGTTTTTAGAATTTAGTTAGAAACTCAAATGTTTCTTTAAAAAAAAATGGGATTGACAACTATATATTGTAGAGAAGATGAAAAATTATTTGTAGAGAAATTGTGAGAAAACAAACACAATTTTCAAACACTAAAAATCAAATGATTATCAAACAAGGCCAAAACTTTCAGTTTTATATCTAATAGATCCTTGAGTTTTTAATATTGTGTCTAATTACGTCCTTAACCAAGTTGACATTTTTTAAAATTTATGAACTTACTAAACATAAATTGAAAGTTTAGGGTTATATCAGACATAAAATTTAATTTTATATCTAATAGATCAATTAATTTTTTAAATTTTATAGGACGTCAGAGATCTATCATACACAAAATTGAAAATTGGGAGACTTTGCTCATTAAACCTTTTTAAGGTTTAGAGAATTTTTTTAAGTTATATAAGTTTAACATTAGTCAACTTGAGCATACTCAATAGTAAAAACGTAAAAACTTTTTTTTGGATATTAAAAGTTCAAAACTCTACTTTCACATTAAACACACATGGTAAAATTTCTTTTAAAAGGTATAATTATTTAGGGCTTGTTTGGGGCATAAGTTATAATAACATAGAATACTTTATATCCTAAACACAGACTATTATAACCTCAGACTATACTACTCTGCATTTTAAATAATATTATATGATTCCATTGATTATAATAACTCACAAACTATTATAATCCTCTGTTATTATAACTCACTCAGTGCCTCAAACAACCCCTTATAGTTTATATTTTTGTATATTGGGCTTATTGGACCGACTCTGTATTAGGGTTTAGGGGGGTGCCAATGTCATATATAAACCCCCTAAACTCATATCTGAAATTAATTTGTTATTCTGTGTAATTTGTTCTCTCGTTTCTTCCTCAATGAATAAAATTACTCTCTCTCTCTTCCCGTGGATGTAGCTAACACAACGTTAGTGAACCACGTAAATACTGTGTATTGATTTTCTTTTGTGACTCTTTGTTATCTATTGCTTTCGTTTTTAACAGTTTTACGCTTTTTAAAAAAAAAAACTCGTGATCCTTAAATTATCCCCTACTGCAGTAATTTTTAAATTATAGGTTAAATTTCAAATTTAGTTCTTGAACTTTGTGTTTATTAAGTTCCAGAACTTTAAAAAGTCTCTAATAGTTTCTTGAACTTTTAGATTCGTGTCTATTTGGTGATTGAACCTTAAAATGTGCCTATATGCATGCTCTTAAGCCCCCTTTGATAATCATTTTAAGGGAATTCATTAGAGGAATGTTTCCAATAAAAATTGTTTGTTCTTGCATATCCCTACGGGTTTTCCAAATTAATCCTGCGGATACGTATAATTCAGAAGAATATGTGAGTGATTCATATACAGCATCTCTTTCTTTTATCAATGGTTCTACCAATTTATATGTTTCCACAAATAATTGAAATTCAATTTCTTGATCTGTATCTTCAATTTTTGGAAACTTAGAAAGTTCTTCTGTTAAGCCATGATCAATGAACCTACAAAACCCTTCAAATTGTATCTGATTAAACTCAGGTATTGTAGACATTCTCTCATTTCCACCCCCAAGCATTTTATTTATTTCTCATTTATAAAAAAGATATCATTATTTGCTTATTCATCATCAAGGGGATCGATCTAGCAATGATGGAATTTATATTATGTTCACTGAATCACATAAAATTTTACCTAACTCCATAGGTGTAAATACTATTTCCACCCATGAGTTTTCATGTTTTCTCATGTACTTTTTACATATGTTTAAAAAAAACAAGTCAAGTTTTAAAAACTTAAAAAAGTAGTTTTTGTCTTTGGAATTGGGCTAGAAACTCAAATATTTCTTTAAAAAAGATGGAAACCATTGTAGAGAAGATGAAAATCATTGTTAAAGAAATTGTGAAAAAACAAACATAATATTTCAAAAATCAAAAACAAAAAACTAAAGTTTCGTTTGATAACCATTTGGTTTTTGAAAATTAAGGCTAAAAATACTATTTCTACCAATGAGTTTCTATGCTTTCTTGCCTATTTTCTACCTATGTTTTAAAAACCAAGCTAAAAAAAGTAGTTTTCAAAAACTTGTTTTTGTTTTTGACATTTGGCTAGAAGTTAAATGATAACTCAAGAAATATGAAGATCAATGTAGAGAAGATGAAGAGAAATTATGGAAAAAAACAACCATAATTTTCAAAATCCAAAAACCAAATAGTTATCAAACGGGACCTAAAGCCTCGTTTGATAACCATTTGAATTTTTGTTTTTGATTTTTGAAAATTAAGCCTAAAACTACTACTTCTACCAATGTGTTTCTATGTTTTCTTATCTAATTTATACCTATGTTTTCAACAACTAAGCTAAGATTTGAAAACTAATTAAAAAACGTAGTTTTCAAAAACTTTTTTTTTTTTTTTTTGAAATTTGACTAGAAACTTAAATGGTACCTCAAGAAAGATGCAAGTCGTTGTAGAGAATATGAAAAGAAATTGAGAAAAAACAAACATAATTTCAAAAACAAAAAACCAAATGGTTATCAAATGGGATCTTAGTTTTTGGTTTTCGGTTTTTGAAAATGAAGTTTGTTTTCTCCTAGTTTCTCTATAATAGTTTTACTTTCTTTTAAAGAAACATTTGAGTTCATATAGTTAGATTTTAAAAACAAAAACGAGTTTCTGAAAACTACTTTTTTTAGTTTTTAAACCTTGGCTTGATTTTTGAAAACATATGTAAAAAGTAGATGAATAAACAAGAAAGATTATAGATGAAAGTAGTGTGTTTATAGGCTTAGTTTTTAAAATAATTGGTAGACTTAATTTTATTGGACATTTTTAAAATTTAAACACATACTAGGTACAGAATTAAAAATTCAGGAATCTGCAGAAACCACCTGTTCATAGATTAAAGTTTTAAATTATATTTACTGTCGTCCAGTTGTAAACATGATTTATATATAATTCAAAGAGAAACATAATTTCTAATGGTCAAGAATAAATGACGACAATTAAGGAAATGTAAATCACGTGAATATAAATAATAATGTTTAGTAAATAATAATCTGAATTTTATTTATGTGACAGATATGATTCTTTCTCCATTGGACTGTTCTTTTTTTTTCCCTACAGTACAAGATTGTTTGCTTTGTGTATATATATATATATATATATATATATGTATATATATATAATTGTTTGTTTTGTTCCTACACAGTCTAGAAGACTGAATTTTGATACTTAGAAACTTTTACGTCACATTGAATGCTTATATATATATATGCTTTCTTAATTGATGTTCAAACATATCTTAACTAACTTTAATTTAGAGGGAGAATTTTTGTCCGAAAAGAAAAATTCTAGAGAAAGAAAAAATCGTTTAATCGTTACCGAGACAAATACAAGAAATAATGTAAAGTAACTTTTGAGTTATATAGTTCAAATTCGCCATGACGATGCCAATCTTAACTTAGTGGTTAAATACTTAAAGCATCTTTACCTCTTTTAAATGGTGGAATATTAAAATGATCTTACAAGATTTTCTTGATGACTAAAGTTAGGTTTGATAACAATTTAGTTCTCAGTTTTCCGTTTTCAAAATTATGCTTGATTCCAATGACAGACTTACATGGGACCACGCCTTTTAAATTCTTGAAATTTTCTTATATATACAAGTTCTTACAAAATGTTTACATGTATATGTAGGGGATAGATATGAATTTTGCTTCAAATAAGGTTAATGGATTATTAAATATGTAAATGTGTAATTTTTTAAAACTTTTTTCTTTTATAAAATTAATTGGGTAGGTTCATTTTTTAAAAATATTTGTATATATGTATTTTTTTAAGCATTACCAATTACACTTCAAAATTTTAATTAAAAATATAGTTTTTTACAATTTATAAATCATTTATTAATTTAAATAATTATTTTTTTTAGTTCAACAATATTTAGGAATGGGGATTTCGAACCTATGACCTCTTGATCATAAGTCATACTTTATCTCAATTGAATTATACTTTTGTTGACTAAATAATTGTAATTACTATAAGGAAAGATGTAACTAATATCTTAATAAATTGAGTTTCATTTTGACTTAATGTGGTTTTAGTATTAACAATAATTAACACAACAATCATAACAATATGTGGATTAACTTAGATATATTGGTTCACTATAATTACTAATTTATGTATTTTAATATTTAATACGTTTACAATTATTTTTTCAAAATATTCTGTCGTATTATGTTAGTTTTGCGATTATTATCTCTTTAGTGTTTGTTAGCATGACTCAACTGACATCAAATATGACTCATGACTAAAAGTTTATGGGTCAATTCCCCACCCCCAATTGTTGATGTACTCAAAAAAAAAAAAAACTCTTTAGTGTCTATTATAACAAAATATTGTCATTATATAACAACATATATATAATTAATAATAATAACGACAACGAAAAAAAAATGGTTACATTTTTATAAAATAATTTGTTGCCTCCAAAGTATATGTTTGGCCTCCTCAAAATATATTCTCTAAATTTGCCCCTCTTTGCTTCCTCAATATTTCTTTATTGTGGTTTTGCATTTCAATTCTTAGGAAAATTTATTTAAAAAAAAAACAATAAGTTTTAGAAAACTAATTTATTTTTTAGTTTAAGAATATATCTAAATTTTGAAAGCATTTTTTTTTAAAGTAGACAATAAATAAAATAAATTATATAGTGGAAGTAATGTTTGTATGCTTAATTTTCAAAAGGAAAAAAATCGATAAAATAATTATTAGATGGAACTTAAATGCTCAAAATTTCGATAATTGACATGTGAGAATAATCCAAAGTGGGTAAGAATCTGTCAACTTAAGTATGTCTCTACGAACTAAAAGTATATATTTTAATTAAGTAGTCAAAAGTTCGAATCTCTACTCTCACATATTGTTCAACTAAAAAAAATCCAGCTGGCTTTGATAATTACATGTGCTGCTGATTTAAATTTTGGTAAAAACAAAATTAAAATAAATTTCCTGGAAATTAATATTTTATCAGCAGCAAAAATTGAAATTGCCCAAAATTCAATTTTCTTCAGGAGTTTGAGTTTATACTAAACTTCTCTCTCCTCGTTTTTAGTCAAACTTAGTAAGAATGACGATTTGATATTTAGTTCATATTCTTTTTGATTCTATCTTATCGCTTTTGTTTTATGACAATTTTTTATTCTTAATTCGAATCATATGCTATTGGCTATTGCTTTTCTTTTTTCTTTTTTAATTTTTTTTATTTAGACTAATAAAATTTCGATTTGATATTTAGTTCATATTCTTTTCAATTCTCTCTTATCATTCTTCTTTTCCTAAGGTTGCATATATTTATAAATTAATATTGTTTTATTATTTAGAAAACTGTGATTGCATATATTCTAAATTATGGTACTTTTGAATTTGGTTTTAAACTGAAAAATTCAGTTCTGGATCTACTTTTTTAAAGTTCGGTTTGGGGCCCCATAGCCATTTGAGGTAATAAATTGATTTCATTTAATAATACAAATCAGAAAACTAATTTTTAAACTTAAATTAGTTTGATAATGAAAAACCTTTTCCCTATGTGAAAAATTTGAACTTTAAATAGTAAATTAGATTTTACTAAAAATCAAATAAATAAGATGTAATTGTTTTTTTTTTAAAAAAATATGTAGTTAAAATATGTAACGTAAATTAAAATTAAAGATATAATTAAAAGTAAGTACCTTTCAAATTTATATTTTTGTAATAGACATATCAAAAATTTTATTATTTAAAAAACGGAGTTTGAACATAGGGGTGAGCAAAAAAAGATCGAAAACCGATTCGACCGACCAAAACCGATCGAATCGACCTCAGTCGATCGATTTATTGAAAGTGTCGGTCGGGGTCGGTCGGTCGGTTTGGAGAAAAATCCCAAACCGACCAAACTGACCGAAATATAAAAAAAAATAATTATATATATATAGAGAGAGAGAAAACGGTAAAAGTAATAAAAAAATGTAAACATTTTTACATATTTTTTAATTAAATAATAAAAATAGTAAATAATTTAAAAATAAATAATTTAAAAAATTTTAAAGAATAAATAAATAAACCGACCTCGGTCATTTAAGGCCAATTTTTTTTAAAAAAAAAAAACCGACCGAACCGATCGAATTTGGTCGGTTCGAGGTCGGTTGGAATCGGAAACCGACCCCAACCGATCGATGATCACCCCTATTTGCACATATTCTAAATTCTAATACTTTCGTTTTTTTTTCTCTTTACCCTTAAGAAAACTGTGGTAAATTCAATTTTAGATCTACATTTTTTTTTTTTAAGTTTTGCTTGGGCCATGGACCTTTTTGGGGAGGGGAGCTATGCTCAAATTAGCGGGCCAATGATGTTTGATATATGGGACAATAAAAAAAAATGTCTAAATCTAATCCACCTCACTTAAAAATGTCCAAAATAGTTTTAATTTGTAAAAATGATTAAAACGATTTTTCTATGAAATATAATAAAAGTCTTGAGATGAAAATACCCTTATTGTGAATATTTGGGAGTTGTACCAAACTATGACTAACAAAAATGAGTGAATCAATGATTAAAATAAAAGCCTACAAAAAAGCAAGATTTTAAGGGGGAGAGATTTAACAAAATATAAAGGAGAGAGAAATATTAGATAATAAAATATAAAAAAACTTGAATCAAATGATCTAAACTATTAAGTTAACATTGTTTAAATAAGAAAATAATGCATTGGTTACATAAATGAGCCTAACGATTTAAATGACTAGCTTATTAGATATATTATGTATTGGACATACATCTATGTTGATTTAATGAAATAGAAATGTGTAATTACCTATTAAGCGAGTAAAAATTAAACTTAATATAAAAATTGGTACCTCATACATGTCGTCACCTAAACCCCATGTTTGGTATACATAATGACCTCTCTTATTGGTATTTGACCACAGTATACACAAGTACCTCTTTTATTGGTATTTCGGGTATTTGACCACAGTATACACAAGTACCTCTTTTATTGGTATTTCGGTTTCTCTAGGCTTGCTTGTTCGTGTGTATATTAGTATCTACAACGCTATCATGTTGTTTATATTGTTGAACCATTAGGTATTTCCCGGTTCCTCCCGATGACCCACAATATACACAATGACCTCGCTTGTTGACATTCCCTCTTGTTTACTGGATTCTCTAGTTTGGCTCGTCCCTGTGTATATTAGTATCTACAACTATTTTGAGGTAATATATTTCCATCTACTGTCGTTTTTGCTTTCAAAAATTGAATGTATTTGTTCAAATTTTCATTCATATAACTTTTTCTTTGGGGGACGACACACGATATATACAAAGACTTCTCTTGTTGGTATTACTGTTTTTTTAGGCTTGTCTCGTCTGAGGTATATATTTCTATCTACTGTTGTTTCTACCTTTGAAAATTGAATGTGTTCAATGACTTTTATTATGCAACTTCTTTTTAGAGTATTTTCTGGGTATCTTTTCCTTCCATTTACCCAAAAATAATTTTTATTTGTGAACCGCTAGATCTCATAAAATTTAAAAAAAATGACGAAAAATGGTATTCATCTTCCCCGACAACCATTTCATTTGAAACTCTCGTATTTTCTTTGATCTTCAATGTTGTTTAATCTCCCTTTGGTCTCTATGAACTTTGCCAACAATACTTCATCATCTCCCCTCGCCCTATCGAAAATCATCAATGAGATAGAACCTACAACACATTCAACAAAAAAAAATCGGTGGCAGTTGGAACAAATTTATGATGAATTAGGTTTGACGGTAAATACAATTATATACCAGGGGTAAAATGGGCATGCAATTTTTTTCGCACTCTTTCCTAAAAAATAAGTAGACAAAATTGTAATATGAAACCTTTTTAGACATTTTTCATTATAAACTATTTATTTTAGACATTGGTCACAATTTTCGTTCATGTAATGTATTACTCTAAGTTAATAATAAAAATCATAAATCTAATAATTAAACTTAAATTAGTTTGAGAAAGTTTTTCACTATAAATAAACTTGAAATGTAAATATAATATTTTATTTATTTATTATAAAATAAAATAAATAAGGAACTTAAAAAAAAAAAAAGAAAAGATGTAGCTAATATATGCAATTTAAAGTAAAAATTAAAGATTATAAAAAAATAAGTGTGGTTAATATTTACTATTAATTAAAAATAGGGGCAAAGTAGAAAGTTTTTTTTTTTTTTTTTGTACAATAGAGGTTTGAGGATTCAAACCACATGTCTCATTATCGTTAACATATTTGATATACCAGTTGAATTATGCTCTTTTGGACAAGTATAAAAGAAATTTTTTCTCCATTTTTTAATCGATCATATTATAATTTTCTATTTTTACTGATATAGATGGCACCCTCAAAATCTTATAGACAATTGATAAATAAAGATATAAAAAATTACCCCTAAATTTAAGAAGATTGTCGTTTAAAACTTTTAATTTTATCAAATTGCACCTTAAAATTTGATAAGTGTTATAAGAATCTTTATCTAAAAATATAACAACCATATTTTGACCCTATAATAAAATTTTATTTAAAAATATCATTAGGTGTTTGATGAATTATAAAAGATATATCAAGTATGACATTAAGAATACATGTGTGTTTATGTCACTTGAACTATACTCATATTAGCAAAGTTTTGAGAGATTCGTTCAATAATCAAATTTGTGCATTAATCGAGCACAAATTATGCGATGGTTGTTTGATGTTTGTAATTTTTAAATGAGTTCATGAATTTATAGAAAATTGTGCCATTAGTAAAATTGAAACATTTCGGTAACCTTAAATCTCAATTTGATGAAATTAAAAGTTTAAGTATGAAATTAGTGGGACTTTAAAGAAAAACAAAACGATGCAAAAGGAGAACTTTTGTTGAAATTTTATGAGTTTTGAAAGAGTTTTTAATGATTGAGTTTGCAAATTAATCGAACTCATTTTTGTGTCGACTTGATTTTTGTCAATATTCAAGAGTTTTGAATCATTTATTTGAAAAAAGAAAAGAAAGAAAAAAGAAAAAGAAAAAGTGGATGAACTTAGCAAAAAAAAGTGAACACATTTGTTTAAATCTAGAGTTCTAGTGGATGAAATCTAAAGTAATATGACATTAATTGATACATCACACTAAGATTAGCATCTAAATCGTTGTTTTCATTAAAAAATAATAACAGGTTTCTTAAATCAACTAAAAAGAATATTATATCATTTTCTTTTTCGTTTCATTTTATTCGACTCACCTCTAAATCCAATCCATTTAAATAGTAAAATGAGGAAAATTGCTCCAAAAGAAAGATAAAAAAAGATTAAAAAAAACTCAAGGTATTAATTATCCATTTAAAATTAATAAAATTACGTCTTCAAAAATGCGGTCGAAAAATATTCACTCACACGCCATCTGTTTATGTTTAAATATTCATGTTCGCTACCGTTTTATTAAAAAAGAAAAAAAAAAAAAGAATCATATTCTAAAAATATCAAAATTTCTATTGTAATAAAATATTAATGTGCTGGCATGCAATAATTAAAAGAAAGTTACATTCTGTGTCAAAAAGAAGAAAAAAGAAAGAACGTTACTTTCGAAAACTTTTGTAGAACTATATATTTAATTTCAGAATCAGATATTAAAAATATTGGTGATATATATGAATGTAGTGTATATTGTTTTATTTTTTATTTTTCCCTAATCTAGTCCTTTCATCTTTTAAACAATTTTCAATTCTACCATCTTTGTTGGCCAATGATAAATTTACCTTAGCTAATATTTACTAAATTTACATAAATTTCGAGGAAAACCCGTGTCACATGACAAATGATAATTTCTAATATTTTATCCAAATTTCTAAAAAATTGGCAGGAAATTCAAATATTCCTTTCTTGGGTGGCTTAATTTCTCCCTAAAATTATGTAGGATTAGTTATTGTAAACAAGCTATTTATTTTGTTAAATTGCCATAAGTTTTAAATATTACAATTATGACTTATTTTAAATATGAAAAATCATAATTCTTTAATGTTGAATAAATCAATAAATTGAGCAAATACTACTTCATCCTGTGTACTTATGAGTATTATGAAAGTTTAGAAGTTTTGTTGATAAAATTTTTAATTTATACGTGTGAACTAATGTTTTGATAAAATTTGAAAATGAGACTTAAAATATGAAAACCAAATTTAAATAAGAAAAAATAAGGAGGAAAACAAATATAAGAGGTAAATCTCTTAGTTAGATGAAAAAATAAATAAATCTAGATTATCCATGGATAAAAATACTTCAACTTTAAGTATAGTTCAACTTGTTTAGTTATATATTTTCGACCAAAAAATTAAAATTTGAATCTCCATTCTTTAAAATAATAATAAAAAAACATAGATAAAAACATTAGAAATCAAATTCTTACTGAAATCAAATTTTATATTAAATTCAACATTGTATAGAATTATATATATATAAAAAAGTTAAATAATAAAAACTCTTTTTCGTTAAATTTTCAACAAAAGAATTTAGGAACATTTATTTTCAAAACTAAAGTTAGACATGTAGTAAATAGCTTTAAATTAATCTAAGGGATAAAAATGAGAAATAAGCGGACATAATCTACTATTCAAGATTTGAGTAGTCATATTTGAGATATTTGAATTTCATTTCGACACTACTATATTTGAAGAATATTTATATTTATATGCCAACATTCCTAAATATTTACCAAAATATATTATGTTATTACAATTTTGAGCATCTATACTAATAACTATAGTTTTTTTCATTTAAATTTTCAACAAAAGAATGTAGGAAGATTTATTTTCAAAACTAAAGGTGGAATATCTAGTAAATAGTTTGAAATTAATTTAAGAGATAAAAAAAAAAATGAGAAAGAAACCGACAAAATCTACTATTCAAGATTTGTCTGGTCATATCGGAGATATTGGAATTTCATTTCGACACTGTTGCATTAGAAGAATATTTACATATATATACCAACATTCTTAAATATTTACCAAAATATATTCCGCTATTATAATTTCGACAATCTATACTAGTCGGTAATGTTAGCTTCAAAAAAGGAACTGAAAGGACACATGTGCCCTTTTAACTAAAAGAAAAGGACAAATTATTTAATAAGGTTGTCACAATATGGTTGTCTCGCAATATTCGTTAGATGTGATTCAATAAATTTCATACCTCCTAATAATCATTGAATATAAATTTGAGCTATTTTTCTTTCTATCAAACGGTGAAAAATCTCGACCACACAACGACATTCTTATCGAATAATTTCTCAAAAAGAAAGGAGAGAGCGATCTAAGAATCGAGATAAAAGTAGAAAGTGAAAATAAAATAAAATTGTATCCTCCATGCCTTGACGCCCCACGCCCACTACTAATCAAATCTCATTTGGGCTAACTTTGGCTCACGAGGATGGTCTAATCTTTAGTTTAGGATTTAAATTATATAATTATTAACTTGATGTTTTAGTTCATACAATTCTAAAGTTTTAAGTGTACAAATTGATTTTTAAAAGTTAAAAATCGTTCGCATCTAAATAAAAAAATTTAAAAGATTTTTTTTAAAAATTGTCAATTTTAGAATCGAGTCTCCCATGTTTATTAAAATCTGGCAAATAAGAAAGAAAAATATGAATAAAATTTCAACAACTTGAAGATGAGGGATTAAAATTCTTGATTGTCAACCTCTTATTCGTTAGATGTGCCTATTACTATTGAGTTATGCTCACAAATAAAATTTTTAAAAGTTATAGATTTGTAACTATAAGAAGATACAGAGAGGATATTGTTTTGTTGATATTTTTGGGTGGTCAGGATATATGCATGTAAACTTATGGTAACAATTAAATTTTTACTACTAAATTTATTGAGTTGTATCAATTTCCATCCTAAACTTTAAATTTTATAAAAATTGACCTTAAATTTAGATAACTGTTACCATTTTTACTTTTTATTCTATCTCTACTAATTTACTTACTCATTTTAACAACAGAGTATGTGAAAATTTCCATAAACTCGCTAATTTTAATAAAATCAAGTTTGGCTTGAACAATGCATAAATTAGTTATTGAATATCCGTGTCAAAATTCATCCATTTCAACAAAAAAATAACTCTAATGTTGTTTTGCTTTGAAATCTTATCAATTTTGTATAACATGTTATTTTTATTTGAAATATTTATCAACTTTGTATCACATGTTGTTTTTCTTTGAAACCTTTATCAATTTTGTATCATACATATGTTTTAGAATTTATTGTATCCAAGTACGAATGCTTTTTTTAACCATCTTTCACATGGGAACTTATATGTATGTTAAAATTGCAACACTTTACGGTCATGACACTTATTTAAGTTTGAGATAAAATTTGAATATGTTTAAAGTTTTAGGGTAAAAATATATACAATATAATAAGTTTAGAATACAAGTAAATTTTGGTTTTTTTTTTTTTACATGGAACCGAGTTTTGGGCTGTCAAGCCTGAAAATGAAAATAGGCCGACTCAAACAAATTCCATTTGGGCTTTTTAAGTAAAAACGTTGAAATCCACTAAATTTTCAGTGGAGTGTCACTGCACTAATATTAGAAATTTAGGTTGGTAACCTCATTTTTAAAAAATATTTATTGAGTATGTCTGTATAAAAAAAATACCAATAGTAGCACAGTTGAATAGTAATTTGTATGAACTTCGATTACGAGCTTCCTCTTTTAAATGTTGTTAAATTCAATATATATAAAAAAAGATTAACCCAAATGGAGTGGATTTCAATCATGACAATAATTGATTTACTTAAATATAGATCAACTACAACTATAATCATTACTTATATTTTTTTAAAAAAAGTATAGCTCAATTGACATATCAAATGTATTAATGAATATGAAATCTATGATTTGAAATCAAATCCCTCCATCTCTATTGTACTTAAAAAAAAGACTTATACTTAAAAAAGAAACTATAACAATTACTGTTTAATGTGTTGTATTTATAGTTTTTGTTAATAGTATTTCATCTTAGGTTTGCATTCATGACTAAGTATTTTGAAAATTTATGGAAACAATTAATTTATACCCTTAAAATTTAGAGATGGTATGAATTAAAACCTCAAATTAATAATTTACGTCAATTTAAACTTCAAACTTTCCTAAGTAAAGTAATTGACCATATGATAGTGATTTATAACAATTTCCATTTGAATGAATTTAAAATAACTCAAATAAAATCATTCTTCTCTCAAAATTTACCAACATCGTGAGAGAAATTATCACATTAATTTTCTTAAATAAATAGAGGAAAAGAGGAGAAGACAAGAAATGAAAAATTATCCATACTAATAAAAAGTTGTTACTATTCATTTGATTACAACAATTTTCTCTAATATTACGTTAATCTTACCTTTAAAGAAGTCTGAAATTATGCAAGGATTTTGAAACGGAATCCTAACATATATGGTCATAATTAATTCACTTATAAAAATTTAAGATTAAAACCATACCATTATTAGTTTGGAGTTTGAAAAAATATAAATTGAGAGTTTAGGGTTATATATCTATTTCTTTCCCCAAAAAATTTAAAAACCAAATTTTATAAGGTGTGTGTGGGGGTGGAGAACCTCATCTTCACAGGGTGCAAACCCACTCTATAATGACTAAAACAACCAAGGGTCAAGAATGGTACAGTCCAATTGTTGATGTACTCAAAAAAAAAAAAATGGTACAGTCCAAAGTATATGAATTGACTACTAGTTTAAATAAGTGTTGGCAACTCTTGAGTTGTTCAATTTTAGTAAGCAAGACCTTTTAATTTGAGATTGGATTCATTTCATCTACATTTTTTTTTTAATTTTAATTTCACCCCTTTGTTAACTATTGATCAAATTTTCAATTTTGTCGCATCATTTATTCTCTCTATTTACCGTATAAATCTATTAATAGAATGGATTAGATAGATTTTTTTTTAACCTGAACATATAAATAAATAGTTTGTCTCAAGAAGTTCAAACTCGAATATCTCTCGAGAGACGACAAACACCTAAGAACTAAGAAGGAAAGATAAAGACTAATCAATTCCAAGTTGGGCGAGAGATGGGCAAAGAATCTCATTATCACGCCAACCTAGGATTGAATTGACCTTCATTTACAATATTTCATTTTTCTTTACTTGTAGACTTGTAGTTTCCTTAAATGGTGATTCCTTCCTAATCATTCATAATTTAATATTTGACCTCATTTCAATAACCTTCTACTTTGGTAAAATGGAAAGTTGGTTTATAGTATTAATTCACCTACCTTACCATTTTAGTTGTTTTGAATCTATACTTTTATTTTCTTTTTTATTTTATAAATGTGAATGTAACCTCTTGTACATGCGAGAATTTGACCTCCAACTTGTAAAGAAAGTTAATAATGTCTAAATTTTTTAACTATGGTATTTTGTGTTAATAATCTAATTATTGATGTTTATGAAAAATATAATGATTCATTTCGGAGATATCAATAAATTTTTTATGTCGAGGAATGTTTTGAAAAATTAATTTAATTATTATTTTAGTACTTAGTTATTTGAGTTGATAAATAATATTTTGAACACTCAAATAATAAGGTATATTAATGTCCATTAATAATATTTTGCACTCTCTTTTGAGCACATTAGGGATTGAAAGATTCGAAATACTGATTTCATGGGCTTTAATACATTTGATATGTTAGTTGAACTATGCTCTATTGTACTCACGTTGGCTATATTTTGTCGACATTTTATTTATTTTTTCCCCACATTTTATTGATGTCCAGTCATTCTAATATTGACTTCCAAGCATATGACTCATGAGAATATTAATATATAAACAAAAATTTGGTTTTAAAATTCATTTTTAGAGTTAATAACTTTATTTTAAAAAAAAAAAGATATAAAATTTTAACATTATGAACTTATAATTCAGGAAAATTCAAGCATTAAAATAATTATCTAAATAAAATGTATTAAATTTAAAAATTTTAAAAGTATAAAGCTCAAAATAGAATTATAAAATTTCAGCAAATACAAAATATAATATAAAATATTATTTCAAAACGATATATATATATATTGGAAATATTTGTATATATATATATATATAAGAGGATTTTATAAATGGAAGATATATGGTTCTTAACATGAGAGAGAGGGGCCCAGGGGGAGAGATTATTTTGTCATTGACATTTTTTTTTTTGGAGTACATTGAATTATTCTCTCATTGGCAATCACGAGAGAAGCTTCAGCCCCTGACAGCTTATTTTGTGAACTAATTTTATATTTTATTTAAAATATTCAATGTATTATTTTAAAATTATAATTGAAATATGAATTTGATTCTAACTTACAAGTTACAACCTACAATTATGAGCTATATCAAATTTGTAAATTAAAAAGTGGTAAAAACTATATAATTTTATATAATTGGTATTGTCTATCTGTCTTATGCTTCTCAAAAAAAAAAAAAAATCGTTCAGTGAAATACAATATGTTAAGTAAAGTTATTATTTACAAAAACTGGCCGCAAAAAAGACTATTTTCCCTCCAAAAGGAAATTTATGTTTTTTTTTTTTTCAAAACAAAAACAGTTAAAACTTAAAACAGAAGCCCATTTTCACAGGCTGGCATCAATGCATCACCGTTTCTTCCTTCTTCACAAAAATTCGTCACCGTCAAATTGGCCGTTACCTCCGTCAACGCTAGGGACACAATCACCTTGCCACGTCCAAACAATGTCTTTCAACGCCGGCCGAACGTCTTCTTCACAGAACTTCGAATATTCCAGAGTATCGCCGGACGACTTTGAAAATTCGACTATGGCAACTTCCGGCGCTATCTCGAACACCTCCGCCGTCACTGATAGCTTTCCTTTACGTCCCTCCGCCTCACCTTGCAGCCGGAGCTTGAAATCTTTCACTTCCGATACCTTGAAGCTCAGTCTCTTCGCCACCGTCTCGATCTTCTCCATGATCGTCGACACCGAGCATCTCGATGTGAACATCGATCCTGTCTTCCTTTTGTTCTCGAATAAGCTCGATAGATCGAATCCGGACGACATCGACGATATCAACTCGAACGCATTGAAGAATTTTGGCGTCGATAGTTTCGGACTCTCGGAATCGGAATCCTCTGTTTTCGCTGCGATTATTTCTCTCATCGTGAACGAGAGCGATCTCGAGAAATCTTTCCGGAACCAAGGAACTCTCGTGATTGCTCCGATTGTGATTCGTCTTCCTGGATCTACAACGAGGATCTTTGAAATTAAACGCTTCGATTCGGCGGAGAACCACGGCG
This sequence comes from Trichosanthes cucumerina, assembly GCA_036507285.1. Lineage (NCBI taxonomy): Eukaryota > Viridiplantae > Streptophyta > Magnoliopsida > Cucurbitales > Cucurbitaceae > Trichosanthes > Trichosanthes cucumerina. The sequence goes on from CM071835.1 coordinate 100,696,999, forward strand.
GACATTCGAATTCGGCCTTGAAAACCTTCTTATACATCGTCATGATATTCTCATCCTGGAATGGAAGGAATCCTGCTAACAAAACATACAAAATCACACCGCAAGACCAGATATCGGCTTTTGCCCCATCGTAGCCCTTTCTTCTCAGTACCTCCGGTGCGACATACGCCGGAGTACCGCACTGCGTGTGGAGAAGGCCGTCATTTCGAAGCTGTTCCGGTAGGGCGGAGAGTCCAAAGTCGGAGATCTTGAGATCTTCGTTCTCGTCCAGCAACAGATTCTCCGGCTTCAAATCGCGGTGAGATACTCCACGGCTGTGACAGTAATCAACGGCGCTGATTAACTGCTGGAAATACTTCCGAGCCACATCTTCCTTGAGTTTTCCTCTTGCAACTTTGGCAAAAAGCTCACCACCGCGAACATAATCCATAACGAAGAAGATCTTCGTCTTCGTCGCCATTACTTCTCTCAACTCAACGATGTTCGGATGACGAACAAGACGCATAACGGAGATCTCGCGCTTGATCTGCTCCATCATCCCTTCCTTCTTGACCTGATCCTTGTTTAAAACCTTAATCGCCACACTTTCACCAGACTCCAATTCTTTTCCATAATACACCTTCGCAAAAGTCCCCTTCCCAAGCAACCTCCCAATCTCATATTTATCAAACAGAACATGCCTCTCCTCCATTAAAACAGAGAATCCCCAAACAAACACACACACGCACACACACACACAGACAAGTTTTCAAGTAAAGACAATTCGGAATCTAGACCAGAAACTCACTTACGTTCATTGACGAATACTGCGACGGAATCCAGGAAAGAACGGCGGAGATGCTGATTCCGACGGATTCCATCAGTGAGATTTGGAGACGGTGTGTGAAATTATAAGAATCAAGGCTCAAAAATCGGAGAAATAGTTGACTGAAGAAGAGAAAAGGAGAGAGAGAAGGAGGTTAAAACAGGAGCCGCCGCGATTCTTGGTACTTTCCACCAGAAGCACATAGAAAGGATCCGTTACCGTTGGTTTTATACGTGGAGAGAAGAAGACCCATCAGCGTCAAAAAGATGAAAAGCTGCTATTCGCACCCCATATTACTCACTATACTCTGATGTCCTTCCACGTAAATTTTAGGGTAAATTACACACTTCGTCCTTGAAGTTTTAAAATTTAAAATTTAGTCCATTTTTTAGTTTAATAAAACTTTACAAATAGAATTTCAACTCCATACAAAAATATTACTTCATTGATATATAAATAGTTAACCGCGATATACTTAATTATCAAATTCTAACATTTTTCCAAGGTAATTTAACCTAAATTTTATTGAAGAGCTTATTTACTTTTTTTTTTTTTAAAAAAAAGGGCTTTTGGTTTTGGTGCGTGGATTCAGTGAACGATGTGATGTTGAAAGGGAAGGAGCGACCTATAATGGTAATTTCAATTTAATTTGTTTTTCAAAAAGGTATGTCCATTTATTTTTTAGAGAAGGAAATTTCAATTATTGATTTACTTTTTTTTAATTATAAATTTGCTGTCTATCATTTATAGAAAATTAAAATTTAATCTCTATGATTTTAAACTAGATAAAATCTCATAAATAATCTTTATAGCTTGATAAAATCTTCGTAAATAGTCTCTATACTTATAAGGATTTTATGAAATTATAGAGACTAATTCTAATGTTTAAAACTATAGAGACTAAACTATAACTTTTTCAAAATTATATAGACCATTTGTAATTTAATCTTTTGTTTTTCATTACTATCTTCTTATAGATTTCTATAACTTTCATAAGGTCTGTTTGGAATAACTTTTTAAGTGCTAACCTATTTTTAACCACTTACAAAGTCATTTCAAACCAGCTTTAAATTTCATTATGTAGATTCATTTAATATTTTTAATGAGTATTATCGATTAAACTACCAGATTTAATTTGTTTTCGGTTTAGAAGATTCAATTTGGTTTTTGTAGTTTGAATTTGGTTTGATTTCAATCTTCATGGTTTGAAAAATTTTAGTTTGGAAATAATATGGTTTGGTTGAATTTTGCTAATTATCACTTATAAAGTTTCTTACATGTTTGTTATATATCTTTTTGGAAGCAATACGTTGGTTTTTGTTTTTAACTAAAAAAAGTTGGTCTTAATTTTTATTTGACTGATTGTGTGGGTTGCCTCACTATGTTAGAATTTAAACTGAATAAGAAATGGAGAAAAATAGGTGTGTTTTAAAGTGAGCCTATGTTTAAAGGCAATTTGTTTCACCATATAAGGATAAAATTGAAGATTTTAAAATCAAAATAACTAAATTGAAGTTAAACTTAAACAATAAGAACTAAATTAAAAACTTATAAAAACATATAAATCAATATGAAGTTGTACTAAAAAAATTAATATGAAGTTAAACTCAAATTACTAAGTTTAAAAATATTATTTCACTCCAAAGTTTTTTTGTTTTGTTACCTATTCTTAAAAAAGTTTAAAAATTCAAGCCAAAATTTGAAATTTAAGACAAACCTTGATAATCATTTTGTTTTTGAAAATTAAACATACAAACCCTAGTTCTATCTACAACGCTTTCTATGTTTTCATATGTTTTAGAAAACGAAGCCAAATTTTGAAAACTAAAAAAAAAATAGTTTAAAAAATTTTGTTTTTGTTTTTTGAATTCGGTTAAGAATGCAAATATTTTCTTAAAAAAGATGGAAAATATTCATAGAATGATAGTCATTATAGAGAAATGAGGAGAAAATAAGTACACATTTCAAAATTATCAAACCAAGCCGAAAAAAAAATTTAAAAAAAGTGAATTTTGCTTTTGAAATTTAACTTAGAATTTAATGTATTAAAAAAAATTAAAATATTGTAAAAAAGTAAGCATAACTCTAAAAAAATAGAAAACAAAATAGTTACGAGCCTAAATTTATAATTTAACCTTATCCATTTTAGGTTTGTTTAATTAATTATTTATTTTTTTCTGGAGACATTTCAATATATTTTCAGCATTTCCTAAATAAATAAAAGATACCAAATTCTTTATTTTAACTTTTTCTTTTTAGTTCAAACTTTCGAAGTGTAGAAAAAAAAAAGAAAGTGTTACTTTGACTGTGTGGAGTTGGATCTCTATGCTCATCTTTGACCGTGTAAGCTATTAATATCAATTTTTTAAAATTATTTATTTTAATATGTTGATCTTTATCTTGATTCTTAAGGCACTAGGTTAATACATAGCTTTCTTTTCTCTCTCTCTAGAGTCTAGGCGCCAAAATAACAATTTTCATGAGTTAAAAATTGCAAGCCTTCGAATTTAGTCAAATCAATCTTGGAATGAATATGACGAGTTGTTGTGGACAGAGGAACCAGAAATTAAGGCCTTATTTCAATTTTTATTTTCTATTATTTCTTAATTTGATTTAAAATGCCATTTTGATCTACCAACTTTGAATTTCATTTCATTTTAGGTAAGGTAAGGAGTGTACAAATAACTCAGGAATCCGAGCACTCAGGATTGAGTTAGGCTACGTTTTTTTTTTTTCGATTTAGTTTGGGTTAGAATTTTGGAGAACTGAAATTTCAGATCGATTCTCGTATTAGCTCGATTAGCTTTTTTAGGCTCGGATTGATTCAACCAACTCAACCCAACCCAAAATTTATGTATTTTTTGTAAAAAAAATTTATATATACTTATAAATGAATTATTTATCAATTTTTAATATTTTTCTTATAAGATTGTAACCAATATTAAGATGTTATGAACTTTTTTATATGACTTTAGTTATAAATTAAAGGAAAAATTATTTTAAATAATTAATAAAATTATTAAAAGACTTTTAAAAAAATCAACCTTACCTGAAAAAACTTAAAATCAAAAGAAAAAAATCACAAACAAAAAGAAACTTACTATGTGAAAAATTCCAATTTTAATTTTTTTTTAACTGAATACTCGTTTAAGTTTAATGAGCTCTAATATCATATTAGATTATATGGACTTCATCTCAAAACCAATTAATAATGAAATGAGTAACCCATATATCTTATGGTGAGTTTTTTGTCAATACTTTTTGAATGTGGGATAAGAAAAAAAATTAACTAAACTTAATAGTTTCTAAACTAGAATGCTTTAAAATTAAAGTGATTTAGCTTATTTTATAGTATTGCATCTTTTTTGACGTGAAATAATTACTCTTTTAATATATCGTAAAAAATTCAAAAAGAGTGTGAGTTTGCGAGCGGCGAGATTGACGTCGGCGTCGGTGAAGGATTCACTAGTGAGTCAGTGACGCCGTTGACTTGATTAGACAACTCCGGTGGCCGATCTTCGCCATGTTTTCGTGAAGGCGGTACGAGTGCAGTGAAAGTGCTTATTAGAGATTTAGGGGGCATTTGGATCGCATAGTTGAGTTGAGTTGTGCATAGTTGTTTTGTCAGTGAGTTCTGGAAATCAGTGTTTGGGATGCAAAGTTGAGTTGAGTCAGGAAGTGTTTGGGGTGCAGAATTGAGTTATTATGTCAAGGGTATCTAGTGCAGTTTTTTGTAAAGTGAATAAGTTTGATTTTTTGTGACTTTTTTCCTTACATTTTTTGTTTCCACCAAATCAATGGCAAACATATTTGCTTACAATTTCAAAACTTCATTATGAGATCAACTACAAATTTACAATATACATTACCATTTGCATGATTTATGAGATATTTAGAAAAGTATTAGATATTGAGATTGATACCAATTTTCTTTTCCAATAAAATTAATTTTTTATCTTATGTTATTGAGAACATATTCTTCAATATGAAAGAATTTCTTCTTTTTAAGCACATGTTCACCATTAATCTATTTATTTTAATGTACTTAGGTATTAGTATTAATACTTTGCAAGAAAAACGTGTATTCATTGTCTACCAATCAAATACAAACACATTTGTTTACAATTTCAAAACTTAATTATGTGATCAATTATAAAATTACAATATATATTACTATTTTCCAAATGTATGTTAGGGATATTTGCAAAAGTAATGGATATTGGGTTTGATATCAATATTTATTTTCCAATAAAATTCATTATTTAGAACTTTTACTCTTCAATATGAATTTTATTCATTTTTTTATGCACATATTCACCATTACTTTTTTTATTTCAATTTAGGTAGGTAATAGTATTTATGTTTTGCATATAAAGAGTGTTTATTTAAATTTTCTAAACACAAGCATTGTATATGGACATCTTTAGAATAAAATAAATAGTTTACCTCGTGAAGATGTTAAAAATATGCCAACATACTTAAATATTTTATGTCATATTGAAGTTGTATATCTACAAAATATTAGATATGTCATCAAGGTTCTAGCAGCGTCGTCATGCTGCCAAAATTTTTGGTGCAGACAGTGTTGCTTAGTAACGTCCGTAGGAAATTTTGGGTTTGAAAAATGAGGGTCGTTACAGTTGGTATCAGAGCATGAGTTTTAGATTTTGCATACTCGCCTACATCGTAGGTAACGATCATCATAGCTTCTCGTAGGAAGTCGCCTCGTCATCTTTAGGTTTGCTTTTATTTTTTAATTAAGTTAAAGTTATTTGAGTTGTTTGTGTGTTAACATTTGTTATACTATGTTTTTGACTTCTTTGTTCTTGTGGTAAGGTAGTTTAGAGTTTAAGTTTAGATTATGGTTCGAGTACGTGGTCGTTGTAAAGTTCTAGCAACTTTCGAAGACGAAAGTTTTTCTTAGATAGGTATATTGTGACAACCCGTAAAATTAGGTGCTTTAATTGTATTTGTTTTCAATTTGAATTCTTTGGATAATCAGATCAAGATTAGGAAATGATATTTTAAAGTTTAAAAAAAGATTAGGATTTCTGTTTTAAAAAGGTTTAGGATTCTTTTTTCTAAAGGATTAGAATTCCTTGTTCTAAAAGGATTAGGAATTTTTGGTGCCTATTTAAACTAAAGTATTAACAACTTAAATGCACACTTCAAAACTCTCATTTTATTCTCATTCTTCTCCTTTTCTCCACTTTCTTCATCTCGTTGGACCGTCGTCGGAAGATCGTCGGACCGTTGTCGGAAAGTATTGTACGGGTGAGAGTATTGTACGGGTGAGTTAATAACTCAACTCCATGTGGTTGAGTTATTAAGTCACCGGTTATAATTGTTGGTGGGTCAAAGAAGGAGTTGAGTTATTAACCCAACTCAATCCCATCAACCGAACACCCCCCCCTTAAATACCCGAAAATTTTTTCAGTAGTGATGGCCAATGGAGAGGGGTGATCAAAAGAAGAAAAAAAATGAGAAAATGGAGAGAAATCAAAAATAAAGATGAAGATAGAAAGTTAAAAGAATGAGAGGATCAGAAAGAGAAAGAAACTTGAGGAACGAGTTCTTTTTCTTTTTAGACTTTGACTAGCCCCAGACAAAACTAAAGTAAGGTATCACTTTTTAGATTTATTGAAATTACATCGATTAAATTTAGATATTCAAAAATAGACGTACTGCTCAAATTACCTACACTAAAACATGATATTAAATTTTCGTCGTCATGTTGATATTTTCATCGATATTTCCATATGTCCATAGGCTCGACATCGACACCAGGGATGAATCGACATTTCCATTATATCTTACAAAATTGATGAAATATTAAAAAAATAGTAACAAAATGTAATATCATGTGAATATAATAGTATAACAAGTATTTTTAACTCATTTAAAAAGTGTAGAAAGTTTACTTTCAAATTTAAATATATTTTTGAAATTTTTTATTTTAAAATTTTTTCTAGAAACTTTCATGGCCATCAACATTTTATCGATATTTTCATCGACATTTTTATGAAATTGAGACCTCGATATTTTCATTGACATCGACATTTTAAACCTTGGACTAAAATGATATTTCAATTAACAAATTTTTATTATTTATTTTTTAAAAAGCAAAATCTCATTTAAATGACGTTATATTTTCCTTATTTTCTAGATATGCTAGACACAAAATAACAGTGAAACGGTATAATATAAAAGTTCAACTCTCATGGTTAAAATACCAATTTCGTAACTATATTTTAAATTTTGTTCTATTTTAGTCTATATACTTTTAAATATCCAATTTCAATTTATGTACTTCCCAAAAGCTTGAAATTGGTCCTTATGAGAAGTTTTAAAGTTAACTTTTATCAAAATTAATTAAATAATAATAATTTTAATATAAGAAAAACACAATGTGAACATATTTCTAAAATTTATAGAAGAAAAAGTTAATAGAGATTTTTTTATATATAAAAAAGAAATTAATAATAAACTAATAGTGAGAATTAATTTTACGATTTATTAAAAGTACATAACTAAAATTAGACATTTGAAAGTACTTGAATCAAAATGAAACAAAGTCTAAAATACAGAGACTAAAATGATATTTTAATCTAAAAACAATGGTAGAGAATTCCTCAACTATATTATGATTAACTTTGAGTAACATAGTGAATACCTAATTTTGAGGACAAAATTAGAAGTTTAAATTTTTACTTCATGTACACCATAAAGCAATCCTGTTTAAAATTAAACTCTAAAAAATACATGTAATTAAAAAATTTGTTGCATGTCATATTTTATTTTTTTTTAGTTCAACCATAGGTTGAATGAGGAATTCATATCTCCCAACCACCATAGGTTAGTTGAGAGGCATCCCTTTTTTCAAGAGCTAAAAAAACAATTAAATAAAAGAAAACCCTACAAAATTAAGAATGCAAGATGGCTAAGAAAGCTATCATTTTCACACAATAATTTTATAACTATAACCCATCAAATATCTTTGTCCACTTGGTATTTTTTCCCCATCTGATTTTTTTTTTTTTAATTCATCAAGCTCCTAAGAAATAAAGTTTTTTTTTTTAATTTATATTTTGGTGGAACTTGGAATGATCCAGCCTTGTAATTTTGGTTGCTAGCAATGGTGTCTAACAACCATCAATCAGTATATTTATATATAAACACTGATGATGCCAATTTCTTTGTACCATTCCTTTGTTCCATCAACAATCTATTGATTAATTTCTATTATCTCTTTATACCTTTTCATTTTCATTTTTTTGTTGATTGTGACAGATTAGTATTTTTTTTTAATAAAGCTAGTTTGAGTTTTGTTTTAACCACTGAGAGATATTGTGCAAAATCTAAAAAGAAGCTTAGAAGTTATCTGAAATCTTGGAGAACCATCCTCCTAACTTTAGGACCACACAATTGAAGATGATGAACAACAAAATTTAGAAGAAAAAAAAAAGTTGAGTTAAAAAATCATCATGGAACTTTTGGATTTTTTTTTTTTATTATTATTTAGGGCTTACTTGATAGTTATTTTACGATTTTCTTTAAAGTAAGTTTGTTTATTATATATTAAGACAATTCAACAAAAATTTTAAGAGCCAACATAAATATAATTCGACTGAAATAAAGTCATCGTTAAAAAAGTTAGAGGTTTGAATTTTTTTTCTTCTATTATTTTTATTTTTATTTTTTAAAAAAAGACCAGAGTTTTCAAGAACAAGATTATGGTAAAACTTTAACAGCAAGAAGACAGGGAAAAAACAGGACATGTTGATTATTACTATCTGTAATTTGGATAATATTTGAGCTATATATTTAAATAGTAGAAAAAATAAAACAAATAAACTATTAACAAGGCAACTTTAATTTTAAAAAATAGAAAATTAAAAAAAATGTTGTTTTAGTTTTTTTTTTTTCATTCAAGAATAAGAAATGTGAAAATGTAAAGAAATAATAAGAAAATATATACGATTTTTAAAAACAAGAAATAAAAAATAAAATTGTTATAAAATGTCAAAATGAGACCTTGAAGTGTTTGCTAATAACAAGTTTTGTATTTTGTATTTTAAGAAAAATTAGGTCACTGACAAGCTGGTATTTCTTTTCTGAATTAAATTATTAGAATAATATTGTTAGTAAATAAGTTTATTTTTTAAAAAAATAATTGTCGAATATTCTTCATTTGATTATTAATCAAAAGAAAACTATATTCAAACAAAAGATTTATATACCGAAATTTAAATCAAAGCATAAATTTAATTTGATAAAAGATTAGTAATATTGTAAACATGTGTAGGATAAATGTCCATCCACATGTCATTATATCACTCATCATGTGTAAGAAATTATACTTAAACATAGTATCCTCCATGTGTCCATTTTCTCACCAATGCTTGAGTGTCAATTGTTCCACATCCTTCTTGCCATTTAATTTATAAATAGTGGCTTATGGTGGTTTATGAAAGACATCTATTGGTGAAAATTTCTCTCCAATTCAATTCATTCTCCCCCACTTTCTCTAATATATTGTTATTTTATCTTTCCAACAAAGTCCACTATCTCATATTTATATTTTATATATATATTTCCAAGCACTTGCATTATTATCATTATTAATATTTTATACATATTAATATTAAATTTCTATTTCCTATTATTATTATTATTATTATTATTATTATATTAGTATTTTAATATTGGTAAAATTATACCCGGTTTCCATTCTATTTTTACAATACGTTATCAGCACGAAGCTCTGCCGATTTTTCCACTGAAGGTAAGTCCTCCGGGTAAGCCATTTTTTTTAATAATAAAATGTTATTTTGCATGTCTAATTGATTTCTAATGTAAATGCAATTTCTTTGTATATAGTATTACTATGGCAAATCTTGCAAAATTAGAATTTCATGCATACCTGGATATTAATGGAAATAACTCATCATGGGTCGTCGCGATCTTTGAGATCCATTTAGACTCCATGAATGTTGGAGAAACAATTAAAGAAGGAAATGATGCATCAAATCAAGAAAAAGCCAAAGCTATGATCTTCCTTCGCCATCATCTTCACGAGGATTGAAAATGGAGTATCTTACAATAAAAGATCCCTACATTCTATGGCAAGGCTTGAAAGAAAGGTATGATCATCAAAAACAGTTATTCTTCCAAAAGCTCATTATGATTGGATGCACTTGGCGTTGCAAGATTTCAAATCGATAAGTGAATATAATTCCGCACTATTCGAGAATTAGTTCAAAATTAAAATTATGCGGAGAAAAATTCACGATGTTGATATGTTTAGAAGACATTCTCCACTTTCCATGTTTGAATATGCTCTGCAGTGAGCAATATCGAGAGAAAGACTTTAAAAAATATTGAACTAATTTCATGTATTCTCATAATTTGAACAAAATAACGAGCTATTAATGAAAAATCATGAATCTCGCCAATCGAGCAACACCATTCCCTGAAGTGAATGTTGTGAATTTCAATAATCGTGGTTGAGAGGTCGTGGTCGTGGTCGAAAGTCGAACCGCATGATGAGGAAGAAATACCTATTTTCGTGGTGGGCATTATAATTTTAAGAAACCCACACGAACCGATGATCATAAAGGAAAAGCTCCACAAGATAAAAGTTCAAAAGGTGATGAACATAAATGTTTTAGGTCATGGAATGAGTGAGCCAGCACAGTCACGCACTGTCGTGACGTCAAAACACCTTGTTGATCTCTATCAAGCTTCCCTAAAGGAAAAAGGAAAAGGGAAGAATGTGGAGGTGAATCTTGCTATTCAAGAAGATGATGTGTTTGATCCTCCAATATGGTGCATCTTGATGTGGTGATTATTTTGAATCTCACGGAGAGAAAATTGATGCAATCAAACAAGTAGAGGATGCTTTGTATGAAGATATATAATTAAATCGCTTGTAATTATAGTATTTTTCCTTTTCTTGTTTTTTGTATATATATTTAGGACTTTTTGTAATCGTTTTTTCTTTCTTATCAATGAAGAAATATGGACAATTTCAATATGTTGAGTAACTTGAAAATGAGCAATGAGGATTTATGTTCAGTGATCGCGCAACTACGCACACGATACTCATAAGCAGAAAATATTTTTCTAAATTGACAACAATCTTTGGAAGCAAAAATCAATACTATATCGAAGTTCGCAGACTGATTGAAGGTTTTGGAAAAGCAAGTTTTATCTTGCACAGAGGAACAAAATTTTCAATTAATAATGCTTTGTTCTCTAGCAAATCAAAGAGAAATCTATTGAGTTTCAAAGATATACGTAATAATGGTTATCATGTTGAAACCGATCGTAAAAATAATATAGAGTATCTCTATATCACATATATTGTTTCACATGAAAAGCGTATATTGGAAACATCTCGCCAAATTTTTTTTCTTACGGATTATATTATACTCATATACGAGTAATTGAAAGTTATGCAACAATGAACCGTAAATTCGGGAATCGAAATATTCAAGTGTTTGGCATGATCGATTGGGTCATCCAGGATCGATAATGATGAGGAAAATTATTGAAAATTCACATGGACATCCTTTAAAGAACAGGAAGATTCTTCAATCAAATGAGTTGTCATGTGATGCTTGCTCTCGAGGAAATTAATTATTAGACCATCACCAACTAAAGTGGGCATTGAATCACCTACATTTTTAGAAGCGAATTCAAGGTGATATTTGTGGACCCATTAACCCACAGAGTGGTCCATTTAGATATTTTATGGTATTAATTGGCGCATCAATGAGATGGTCGCATGTATGCTTATTATCAAGTCGAAATCTTGCATTTGCAAGATTACTTGCTCAAATAATTAAGTTAAGAGCACAATTTCGATTATACAATTAAGACAATTAGATTTGATAATCTTTGGTGAATTTACATCCCAAACTTTTAATAATTATTGTATGTCAATTGGGATAAATGTTGAACATCCCGTAGCTCATGTTCATACACAAAATGGTCTAGCGAGAATCATTTATAAAACGTCTGCGCAATTAATTGCAAGACCATTACTTATGAGAGCTAAACTCCTACATCGGTGCAGGGTCATGTCGTTTTACACGCTGCATCATTATTACGTATTAGGCCGGTAGCCTATAATAAATATTCCCCCATGCAATTAGCTTATGGCCAACAACCAAATGTATCCCATCTGAGAATTTTTGGATGTGTAGTATATGTTCCAATTGCTCCACCACAACGTCTTAAGATGGGTCCTCAAAGGAGGTTAGGAATATATGTTGGATATGATTCCCCATCAATTATTAAATATCTTGAACCCACGACGGGTGATGTATTTCTTGCACGATTTCTTTGATTGTCATTTTAATGAAACAAATTTTCCAACATTAGGGGGAGGAATTAAGAAGTTGGAAAAAGAAATTACGTGGAATGCATCATTATTATCTCATTTAGATCCTCGAAGAGATCAATGTGAACTTGAAGTTCAAAAGATAATTCATTTGCAAAATATAGCAAATCAATTACCGGATGCATTCATAGATGCTAAAAGGGTGACTAAATCATATATACAAAGAAGAAATGCTCCATCAAAAATTGATATTCCACAGAACAAGTTGTCGATAATGAGTGCGAGCACGCCAAAAGCGTGGTAGACCAATAGGTTCCAAAGATAAAAATCCTCGAAAAAGAAAAGTAGTTGAGAATCAAAATGATTCGATAAAAGGTATGGATGTTCGGAAGAAATCCAAGATACAACTACTCAAAAGAGTATTGATGAAAATCAACGCTTGAGGATAATAATGAAATTTACGTAAACTATGTTACAACCGGAAAGAGATGAAACCAAAATGATATTATTGTTGACAACATTTTTGTTTATAATGTTGCTCACGATATTATTCATGAAAGTGACGATTTTGATCCAAAATCTATCGATGAATATAAGCGTATAGGATTGTTGAAATGGAAAGAAGTAATCCAAGCGAGTTGAGCTCACTTTCAAAGCGTGAGGTTTTGGACGATAGTCCTAACACCGGGAAGGTGTTAAACACTGTGGGATACAAATGGGTATTTGTAAGGAAAAGAAATGAAAAGAATGAAGTCACAAGATATAAAGCGAGACTTGTTGCTGAGGATTCTCATGCAAAGGCACAGTATAGATTATGAGGAGACATATTCTCACGTGGTGGATGCAATAACATTAAGATATTTGATTTGCCTAAGCGTATATGAAAAACTTGATATGCATCTAATGGATGTAGTCACGGCGTATTTATATGGATCTACGGATAATGACATTTATATGAAAATCCGGAAGGATTTAAAACACGAAACATATGAATCAAGTTCTCGGGAATTGTATTCGATAAAGTTCTGAGAGATCATTATATGGATTAAAACAATCGGGACGAATGTGGTATAATCGCTTTGAGTGAATATCTGTTGAAAGAAGGATATCAAAATAATCCAATATATCAGTGTGTTTTTATAAAGAAATCCCGATCGAGGATTTGCTATTATAATTGTATATGTTGATGACTTAAATATAATTGGAACTCCGGAAGAGTTATCAAAGGCAATAGAATATCTTAAGAAAGAATTCGAGATGAAAGATCTTGGAAAAACAAAATTTTGCCTTGGTTTGCGAATTGAACATTTAGCGGATGAGATATTTGTTCATCAATCAACTTATACAGAGAAAATCTTAAAAGATTTTATATGGATAAAGCACATCCATTGAATATTCCAATGGAAGTTCGTTCACTTTGGATGTAAAAAAGATATATTTCGACCTCGAGATGATAATGAAGAACTTATTGGTCTGAAGTACCATATCTTAGTGCAATTGGTGCACTTTATGTATCTAGCTAATAACACAAGACCGGATATTGCATTTTCAATTAAATTTATTAGCTAGATATAGTTCATGTCCTACAAAAAGACATTGGAGCGGAGTTAAGCATGTACTCGATATCTTGAGGGCGATTGATATGGGTTTATTTTATTCTAACAAATCTAGCTTTGATCTAGTTGGTTATATGATTACAGTTATCTATCCGATCCACACAAAGCTAGATCTCGATGAGTTATCTATTTACGTGTGGAGGAACCGCTATATCATGGCGATCGTGAAAAGCAGGACCATCACGGCCACTTCTTCGAATCATCTTTGAAATTCTCGCAATTCACGAGGCAAGTCGAGAATATGTATGGCTAAGATCGATGACCACAACACATTCGTGAGACACGTGGATGGTCTTCATGTAAACATCCTCCAACAATATTATACGAAGACAACCACGGCATGTATAGCTCAAATCAAAGGAGGATATATCAAAGAAAATAGAACAAAGCATATCTCTAGAAGCTTTTCTACACTCATGACCTTGAAGAAAATGGCGAGATCTCAATCAAATGATTTGTTGAGAAGGATAACTTAGCGGATATATTTACAAAAGCATTACCAACTACAACATTTGAGAAATTGGTTCACGATATTGGGATGCGAAGACTCGGAGATCTCAGTGATGTCGTCATGAGGGGAGTAAATGTATTATATAAAATATGTCTTTCTTTCTTTTTCCTTCACTAGGGTTTTTATCCCATTAGGTTTTTCCCTAGTAAGGTTTTAATGAGACATATATTATATAAATGGGCATTTAAGGGGGAGTATTGTAAACATGTGTAGGATAAATGCCCATCCACATGCCATTATATCACCCATGCGATGTGGCAAATTATACTTAGACATAGTGTCCTCCATGTGTCCATTTCTCACCAATGCTTAGTGTCCAATTGTTCCACATCCTTCTTGCCATTTAGCCTATAAATAGTGGCTTATGGTGGTTTATGAAAGACATCCATTGGTGAAAATTTCCTCTCCAATTCAATTCATTCTCCCCCACTTTCTCTAATATATTGTTATTTTATCTTTCCAACAAAGTCCACTATCTCATATTTATATTTTATATATATATTTCCAAGCACTTGCATTATTATCATTATTAATATTTTATACATATTAATATTAAATTTCTATTTCCTATTATTATTATTATTATTATTATTATTATATTATATTATTATTATTATAATATTAGTATTTTAATATTGGTAAAATTATACCCGATTTCCATTCTATTTTTACCATAAGTAATCTCTTTTATTACATCACTACATTGTTTCACTTTACTTACATTTTTAGATTATAATGTTCTAAAAACATAAAATATTTGATAGAAGGGAAAAAAATGAAAACATTTCTTTGTGAAATAATTAATATTCTTTTATAGTTTAAAAACTAGAAAAATAACCTTAAAAAGAAAGGTTTAAATTACCTAGAATAATACTACAAAATATACCTGAAATAAATATAATTCAACTAGTCTAAAATAATAGTAATCTCTAGAATCCAATGAAAAAATATTGGATAAAATAAAATTACAATGCAGCATATTTATGAGTTGTTTTTAGTTCGACTAACGTGGATTTTTCTAATATAGCGGCGATGGACCCCACTGGTTATTTGTAGCCAAAGTCCACTGTGAAAAAAGTCAAAGCGTAATGCGTGGAAGTCAAGCATTGGCTGGAAATCAACGGCGATGATCGTGACCGGAGCTTGGGCCGTTGCCGACGTTGATTATTTAACATTCCTTTTTAGTCTTCGAAGTTTTGATTAATAACGCGTTTTTTCCTTTACAAATATTGAAAGCTGTTGTAAAAATAGGATGAAAACCGGGTATAATTTTTTACCAATATTAAAATATTAATATAATAATATATTTATAATAATAATATAATAATAATAATATAATAATAATAATAATATTAAAATAAGTGTTTGGAAAATGGGGGCAATATATATAATATAAATAAAGAGATAGTGGAAATTTATGGAAAATTAAATAAAGACTAAAAAGAGAAAGTGAGAGAGAATGAAGAGAATTGGAGAGAATTTCACCAATGGATGGATTTTATTTTTCCACCAAAACCACTATTTATAGACAATTTGGCGAGGATGAGTTTAGTACATTTGAATGGCAAGCATTGGTAAAAATTTGACACTTGGAGGACACTATGGCTATGGAAATTTTGCCACTTGGCATAGGTAATATATGGCATGTGGATGGGCATTTATACTACATATTTTACAATACTCCCCTTAAATGCTCATTTATATAATATATGCTCGTTAAAACCTTTACTAGGAAAAATCAATGGGATAAAAACCCTAGTGAAGGAAAAAAAGTACATATTTTATATAATACATTTACTCCCCTCATGACGACATCACTTGAGATCTCTAAGTCTTCGCATCCCAACATCTGTGAACCAATTTCTCAAATGTTGTAGTTGGTAATGCTTTTGTAAATATGTCCGCCAAGTTATCTTTCGAACAAATTTGTTGTCTTGAGATATCACCATTTTCTTCAAGGTCATGAGTGTAGAAAAGCTTTTGGAGAGATATGCTTCGTTCTATCTCTCTTTGATATATCCTCCTTTGATTTGAGCTATACACGTGTTGTGTTGTCTTTAGTATAATATTGTTGGAGGATGTTTACTTGAAGACCATCCACAAGTCTCACGAATGTGTTGTGTCATCGATCTTAGCCATACACATTCTCGACTTGCCTCGTGAATTGCGAGAATTTCAAAGATGATTCGAAGAAGTGGTCGTGATGTCTGTTTCATCGATCGCCATGATATAGCGGTTCCTCCATATGTAAATAGATAACTGTATCGAGATCTAGCTTTGTGTGGATCGAGATAGATAACGAGAATCGTGCATAGCCAACTAGATCAAAACTAGATTTGTTAGAATAAAATAAACCCATATCAATCGCCCCTCGAAGGTATCGAAGTACATGCTTAACTTTCGTCCAATGTCTTTTTGTAGGACATGAACTATATCTAGCTAATAAATTTCTTTGAAAATGCAATATCCGGTCTTGTGTTATTAGCTAGATACATAAGTTGCACCAATTGCATTAAGATATGGTACTTGAGGACCAAGAAGTTCTTCATTATCATCTCGAGGTCGAAATATATCTTTCTTTACATCAGGTGAACGAACTTCCATTGGAATATTCAATGGATGTGCTTTATCCATATAAAATCTTTTAAGATTTCTCTGTATAAGTTGATTGATAAACAAATATCTCATCTCGCTAAATGTTCAATTTGCAAACCAAGGCAAAATTTTGTTTTTCCAAGATCTTTCATCTCGAATTCTTTCTTAAGATATTCTATTGCCTTGGATAATTCTCGGGAGTTCCAATTATATTTAAGTCATCAACATATCAGCATTATAATAGCAAATCTCGATCGAGATTTCTTTATAAAAACACACGGACATATTGGATTGTTTTGATATCCTTCTTTCAATGAGATATTCACTCAAAGCGATTATACCACATTCGTCACGATTGTTTTAATCCATATAATGATCTTTGTAACTTTATCGAATACAATTCCGAGAACTTGATTCATATGTTTCGTGTGTTTAAATCCTTCCGGATTTTCATATAAATGTCATTATCGAGATCCATATAAATATGCCGTGACTACATCCATTAGATGCATATCAAGTTTGTCATATACTGATCAAAGCCAATCAAATATCTTAATGTTATTGCATCCACCACGGGAGAATATGTATTCTCATAATCTATACCAGGCCTTTGCGAGAATCCTTGTGCAACAAGTCTCGCTTTATATCTTGTGACTTCATTCTTTTCATTTCTTTTCCTTACAAATACCCATTTGTATCCCATGAGTTTAACACCTTCCGGTGTTAGGACTCATTGGTCCAAAAACCTCACGTTTTGAAAGTGAGCTCAACTCTCGCTTGGATTGCTTCTTTCCATTTCAACCAATCCTTTCTACGTTTACATTCATCGATAGATTTTGGATCAAAATCGTCACTTTCATGAATAATATCGTGAGCAACATTATAAGCAAAAATGTTGTCAACAATAATATCATTTTGGTTTCATCTCTTTCCTGTTGTAACATAGTTTACAGAAATTTCATTATTATCCTCAAGCGTTTGATTTTCATAAATACTCTTTTGAGTAGTTGTATCTTGGATTTCTTCTGGAACATCCATACCTTTTATCGAATCATTTTGATTCTCAACTACTTTTCTTTTCGAGGATTTTTATCTTTGGAACCTATTGTCTCTACCACGCTTTTGGCGTGCTCGCACTCATTATTGACAACTTGTTCTGTGGAATATCAATTTTTATGGAGCATTTCTTTCTTTGGTATATATGATTTAGTCACCCTTTTAGCATCTATGAATGCATCCGTAATTGATTTGCTATATTTTGCAAATGAATTATCTTTTGAACTTCAAGTTCACATTGTTCTCTTCGAGGATCTAAATGAGATAATAATGATGCATTCCACGTAATTTCTTTTCCAACTTCTTAATTCCTCCCCCTAATGTTGGAAAATTTATTTCATTAAAATGACAATCAGCAAATCGTGCAGTAAATACATTTGCAAATCAATTATCTTTTGAACTTCAAGTTCACATTGTTCTGAATATTTTTTAAAACCTTTCTCTCGATATTGCTGCTGCAGGAGCATATTCGAAACATGGAAAGTGGAGAATGTCTTCTCTAACATATCAACATCAGTAATTTTTTCTCCGCATAATTTTAATTTTGAACTAATTCTGAATAGTGCGGAATTATATTCACTTACTGATTTGAAATCTTGCAACGTCAAGTGCATCCAATCATAACGAGCTTTTGGAAGAATAACTGTTTTTTGATGATCATACCTTTCTTTCAAGCCTTGGCATAGAATGTAGGGATCTTTTATTGTAAGATACTCCATTTTCAATCCCTCGTGAAGATGATGGCGAAGGAAGATCATAACTTTGGCTTTTTCTTGATTTGATGCATCATTTCCTTCTTTAATTGTTTCTCCAAGATTCATGGAGTCTAAATGGATCAAAGATCGAGGACCCATGACAAATAGTTATTTTCATTAATATCCAGGCGCAAATTCTAATTTTGCAAGATTTGCCATAGTAATACTATATACAAAGAAATTGCATTTACATTATGAAATCAATTAGACATGTAAAATAACATTTTATTATTAAAAAAATGGCTTACAGGAGGACCTACCTTGTGGAAAAATGTACAGAGCTTCGATGCGATAACGTGTTGTAAAAATAGGATGAAAAGGGTATAATTTTACCAATATTAAAATACTAATATAATAATATATTTATAATAATAATATAATAAGAATAATATAATAATATTAATAATATTAAAATAAGTGTTTGGAAAATGGGGGCAATATATATAATATAAATAAAGAGATAGTGGAAATTTATGGAAAATTAAATAAAGACTAAAAAGAGAAAGTGGGAGAGAATGAAGAGAATTGGAGAGAATTTCACCAATGGATGCATTTTATTTTTCCACCAAAAGCCACTATTTATAGGCAATTTGGTAAGGGATGAGTTGGTACATTTGGACACTAAACATTGGTAAAAATTTGACACTTGGAGGACACTATGGCTATGGAAATTTTGCCACTTGGCATAGGTAATATATGGCATGTGGATGGACATTTATACTACATATTTTACAATAAAAGCGACTTTTTTTTTAGTATAGTACTTTGATTTTTCTCAAGGCTCCTTTTTATAAGTCACATTTTTATTGAAAAATGGTCGTGATCCATAATATTTTTTTTAGTTCAACAAGATAATAACAGTCTAATTATATCTTTCAATATTTTAATTAAAAGTATAATATCACAATCACTTAAACTATAATGTTGAGCCATAATTAATATTCTTAAAAAAAAACTAATGATTATTTTTTTAAAAAAATCATTTAACAAAGTAATTCAAAATTCTTAGATTCCGTTTCATAACTGTTTGGTATTTAGTTTTTGATTTTTTGAAATTCAAACCTATAATATAAATACTATTCCTATGAATTTAGGTATTTTATTATCTATTTTTTATTCATGTGGTAAAAAATTAAGGTTTTTTTTTTTTTTAAAAAAAGTAGTTTTTGCTTAGAACATAGCTAAAAATTCAAATGATAGATGAAAATCATTGTATAAATTAGTTTAATTTTCAAAAATAAAAAACTAAAAACCAAAAATCAAATAATTATCAAACGAGACTTAATAACTAATTAGTATAATAATTTATCAGTGAAATTAAAAAGTTAGGCAAATTATATGCATAATATAATTTCCTCATACATTTTTTTAAGGGTCGAGGAGTTTTTAGTAATGGAGATCAAGACAATTGGATACGTATCTTTAAAAAAAAACAAAACAATTAGGTTTAATGGTCTATGTTAGCTCTACCAAGCATATTATTTTCAAGGGTCTTATTATTTTCAAGGGTCTGGCTTTCTTTTTCTTCTTTTTTTTTTTTTTTTGAGATAAATCATTTTCTGGTTTAATCTAACATTTTCATAATTTAATTCTAGTCATATCTATAACAGTAAATTCTACGTTTACATGTTAATTATTTCAGTCATTTTATTTTCAGTATTGGTTCATTTTTATCATAATTTTTAGATTATTCATTTGGTTGTTATATTTTTAACTTATGTGGTTCATTTTAGTTATTGTCCTTTCAAAATATTCACTCTATCATATATTTTTAAAAAAGTAATAATTTTAATCATTAATTATAAAAATTTAACACATTCTATATATACAATAAAAACCCTTAAATACAAAGTTATGAGTGAGTATAGTGTCATGCTAAAATTATTATATAAAAAAAATGAAGTGACCATAATGGCAACTTTCTAAAAACATAAAAACTAAAACATACATTTCGTCAAATATAATATTAAAATAGACAAAAACTAATCGTATAGGACAAAAAGTGACATTTTAAATGTATAAGAATCCAACTAAATAAAAGCTAAAAATATATGGACAAAAATTACATTTAAATCCAAAGTTTAATGGCAACCACAATATAAATTCGAGATGTTTATTATTTAAATTGAAAGTTTTTCATTAAAAATTAGAAAATAAAAGAAAAAAAAAGGTTTCATAATGCTTCACGACTTCATTATTTTACACAAATATTTTGATTTTTGTTTGTTGAAAACCTAAAAAAAAAAATAAGTAAGAGGACAAAATATGCACTTAACCACACGAAAACATCTCTTCAAAGACTTTCCTCTCAATATTTGTAGCTTCCTTAAGCCCAACATTACGAGCTGATAGGCTTCTCTGTGTTTCTACTTTTCCTGGAATTAAACATTATTCAATAGGTTTGAACATTAATTATTTTCTTCATGAATTAAGTTTAAGTCTCAGTAAAGTTTTAAGGAAAAAAAAATCAATTTACTTTCCTGAATTTTAGAGGTTGTATATCACTTAAAATTTCAAACTAATAGTGTATCCATTAAAACTTTAAACTTTCATAAGTGAATTAATCTATATTTTTCGATAGAACTTTGTCTAAAGTTGTTAATACATTATTGTTGCACGTATATAATACTTTTTTAAATGTAAAAATTATTATATATTAGAGAAAAATGTCAGACCCATAAAGATTGTAATGATTTTTTTCTTAGTATGAACTAGGTTCATCTTCTTGTCTTTTTCTATCTTTCTCTATTTATTTAGAAATAATTACTTAATAAATTTTTGTGAGGATTTTCGTAAGATTTTGAAAGAAGAATAATTTTATTTAAGTGATTTTGAGTTGATTTTAAATAAAATCAAGTAAAAAGAATTATTTATTATTAATGGGTGATTTAAATTGTTTCACTTATTAGTTTGTGTTTTAATTGATGCAATTTCCAAATTTAGGTGGATAAATTATTTTTTAAAATTTTAAAATTTCTTTTGATTTAATTACAAAATTACTTTATTTGGTTTGGAGAAAGTTAAAATGTAGTCCATGTAGATTTAAAAATTAGAATTTCATCTTTATAGTTTGATAAAATTATATAAATAGTTTCTATAGTTTGATAAAATCTTCTTAAATAGTCTCTACTATAGTGGTTAATAAGAATTTTATCAAACTATAAATTAATGCTAATATTTAAAAATATAGGGATTGAATTGTAAGATTGAATCAAATTTGTAATTATTATTATTATTTTTTTGGGGGTATTTTCCCCTGATTTGCGGAAAGACGACAAGGCAACGCGCCCCCTGCCTCGAAGGGGCACATTTGGAATAAAATAAATAAATCGGGTCCCATTGGGCGCGGCCATCACATTTATAAAGATTACCCTTTCGCTTGGCTGCTCCCTCAGCACAAGAATATTATTTATCATTACATTTTTGTTTTTGGAACGAAGCAACTTTATATAATTATATCAGATTGAAAATAATAAAAATAAAAAATAAATACCCAATCAATAATTTAAAATTGAGTTGTTCGAAATGATACTCCATTATGTGCAATTTTCATTGGTTTCTTTATGCCCAAAAAAAATCTTATCGCCAGGAATCTCTGCATTTCTTAGTGGAAGGCAGCTTCCACTGTTATATAATATAATTTATTTTAATAAATTGTATGCTTTTTACACTCCAGCCCCTGACCGGACTCCGCCCCAACTCCGCCGGCCGCCCTGAGTTATATAATATTATAATTAACGATAGAGTTGAGTTGATATATACATCTATTCGTACATATGTGAGATAAGCTATTTAGATTGAATGCTAAATTGTATATTCAGGTATCTATTGAAGAAGACCAAAATAAGTCGGATGTCAAAATTGAGTTTGACGTATCAACCCTATTTGATGTCTTCTTTTCAATTGAATTGTGTGTGTGTTTTTTTACAACTATAGGTTATTTTGCTTTTTCTTTAATATTTTATTACTATCTACACTATCTTACTCGTAGAACTATTAATACTCCATATATTGCACATGTTATGTTTCTCGATTTCCATTGAGTAGCACAAAAGTCTTCAAGTTATATACTGATTACTTTATTGTAATGTAATGTTACTATCCTTACAATACATAGCTCCTCGTTTGAGAAAGAAAGATATCTCAATCTTATATGTGCCTCATCCAATTAGTCGAAGAAGTTGCTTGTCTAATATACACTGAATTAATTGGATTTATCAGAGACTTTTCTATCATGTTTTTTTTCGACCTTTACAACTATGCAATTTACTAGTTATTTACCGCCCAATTTTTCCGTTCACCCCACTTATTTTGCTAAGTGTTTGCCTTACCATCCAATGATGGTTGTTCCATCATGCAACTATGCGGTTTATTAAGTATTTACCGCCCAAATTAACCATCTTGAATTGCCTTAGTGGTCAACAGGGCCTTATGAAAATGAGAGGAAATGAGTTCAATCCATGATAACCACCTATTTAGGATTTAATATCTTACGTGTTTCTTGTTGACCGGTGTGATTAGTTGAGGTACGCGTGAGCTCGGATCCGAGAATTTCCCTAACATATACGGTATTAATTGAATTTTATCAAATAACGTAATATTTTATGAGACGAGAAGACAAAATAGTGGACTCACTAATTTATAATAATATATATATTTAATGATTTAAAAAAGCTATAGGAAAGGATAGAAGATGATCAATTTGCTTTGCAATCTTTGTTTTTTTTGTTAATATTATTTTGTATAAGAGGTCACTTAATTTTCAACAAGAAAATAAAAATGGTGGAGTTCTCAAAATCTTTCCAACTCAACTACTTAATTAACCACATCAAAATTAAAGAAATTGATCATCTAGTTTAAACTCTATTTCCATCATATCAATAATTAGCCTTTTTTTTTCTTTTAGGACAACAATAATTAGCTTTTTGATTTGCTAAAAAAAAAATAATTAGCTTTTTGAAGTTAAGACGGTCCAATAAATATCGAATCTTTATTTTTTGTTGGCCATAAGAACCAAGCCACGCAACCCAACGGGCACGGCAACGACCTTCTGCCCAATACTTTTGCACCACAACTCATTTTTGCTTTGTAATGGTTGGTAGGAAACTTCCATTTGTTTCAAGCCACGTAGCACAACCCAAAACCTTTTTAAAATTTTTTATGTGCCTTAAAAAATTAATATTCTTTCAAATGTATCCTCAAAATTAGGAACATCAATTTTTTCTCCAAAGGTCCCCAAACAAGAAGGATGTATCTGGTTGATAATTTGGATTATGTTTTATATTTTTAGATTCACTCAGTTTAATGAATTTATTTTTCTAAATGTGTGTTTTCAAAAGCTGTTTTTTGATTATCTGATCCAAAGCAAGCAGTGGAAATTCTAAAAAAAATATTTTTATATGTTCATTGTATCCCGATTTTAAATTTCACATTTTAAAATGTAGAAATCTATTAAAAAATAAATAAAAACTTAAGGTTAAATTACAAGTTTAGTTCATAAACGTTCATGTTTGTGTCTAATAGGTTCCTCAACTTTTAAAAAGTATCTAATAGATCCTAAACTTTCAATTTTGTGTCTAATATATCCATGAACTTTAAAATGCATTTAATAAATCCTCAAACTTTCAATTTTGTATCTAATAGGTCTCTAACACATTCAAATTGTTTAAAATCAATGTATCTATTAGACATAAAATTGAATTATGTGTCTAAAAGTATAGTAAAAACTTTCAATTTCGTATCCATCGGGTTCATGAATTTTTAAAAATTTCAAAGATGTAAAGGATCTATTAGACACAAAATTGAAAGTTGAAGGACTTAAAATATACAAAATCGAAAGTTTAGGGACTTATTAGACACTTTTTGAAGTTCATAGACTTACTAGATACAAACTCGAAAGTTCAGGGACTCATTATAAACTTTTTAAAGTTTAGGGATTTATCTGATACAAACTTGAAATTTCAGGGACTAAACTTATAATTTAACCAAACTTTAATATGTACATATTTCATGTTATAAACTCAATTTATTTTTGTTAAAGATAATATATTATAAATTATATGATATTATAAAATATAAATTTGAAAAATACGTACATATATGAAAAAACATGAAATACAAATTTGTTTTCATTGGATCCTTTATTTTAAAAATTTTGTTTTCATATTGCCTATCAAATATGTCTAAAATTTTCATCTCTATTCCTATCTCCGAACTTTTTGATAATTATTATTAGATTTATTACATTTTATGTTTATAAAATACAAATATTAATCTAAAAATTAGTTATTGAGAATTGCTATAACTAATTTTCCTTAAATTTTAGCTTTTAAATGTGTATTTCATTTGTTATTTAATATTTAATTAGAAAAAAAAAATAAAAAATAAAAGAGAAACACCGAAGAATTTAGGAAAATTTCCTCGAAATCGAATTCCCAAACATGCACTGACTTGTGAATTGGAGATGGAAAAAGCTTCCCTAACACCCCTATGTCAATTTATCATCCCGATCAAAAGGAGAAAAGACGAAAATGATAACTTAAAAAGAAATCAATTCATTTGTACCTCAATGTGTTACAACTCATAATGAATTGGAACATACTTGACTCTGCATCGTAGTGTGTATATTGTTCCTACCTACTACCATTAAATTTCAGACAACTACCAAAGAAAAAGTAAAAATGTTTCGACCTCATTTTTCGCCTTTCAATTTTTTAATTCTCAAAAAATTAATGGCGGTGTATAGTAAGATATCTTACACATTAGTATGTAACTAAGTATTATTCTAATAAATTTACAGGTTCTTGTACTACGGGCGTAGTCTTAACCGAAAACCGATCTAACGGTTTGGTTTGTTTTTTTTGAAGAAAATTGGGCATCTCAGTTTTTTTTATAAAAATCGAAAAATATTGATTTGTTTCGGTTTTCGTCTGAAAATTCATTAAAAATTGAACCAAACCGAACCAAAGTATATATACACCTCAAAAAATCTCAAATCGAATCGAACCAATAGACAACCAAACCAATGATTTTGTCCTTTATTGGACTTCAGTTCGATTCCTCTTTCGCTAAAATCGATTGGATCGGTTCGGTTCTCGATTTGCCCTAAAATCGATGAAAATCGAACCGATATCACTCATATATATATTTTTGTTAGTACATCAATAATTGAGGTGAGGAGATGGTGTCAGTTAAGCATACTCTATCGACCACTCTACTACAATTAATACTCAACACTTGGTAATAACATAATCAATATTTTGTTAAAAAAAGTATATTATTTTTAAGTATTGTGTTGTTTTTGTCAACTTGAATTATGGTCAAGACATTTATCATCG
Source organism: Trichosanthes cucumerina (assembly GCA_036507285.1). Taxonomy (NCBI): domain Eukaryota; kingdom Viridiplantae; phylum Streptophyta; class Magnoliopsida; order Cucurbitales; family Cucurbitaceae; genus Trichosanthes; species Trichosanthes cucumerina. The sequence goes on from CM071835.1 coordinate 100,723,021, forward strand.
ACCTAAAAATTAGAGGTTCAAATCCTCTCTCTCATATATGTTGTGGAACTTAAAAATGCACTACATTGTTTTTAAGGGTACCAGTCATTCATATTTTAAGAAAAAATGTAATGCTTTGTGGGACATGTTATGATAGTAAATTGACATTGATTTTTTTTTTATTATAATTATGTTAATATTAAGTAGTTGATAATTAATTGTAATGTGTACTTTTTGATGTAACATAATTCATGTAGTTAAACTTTATAAGTACAAATAGCTATTTATGTTGAGGATCCCAGATTAGAAAAGTGGAGAGAAACCTCACAATATATAAGATATATGAGTTGCTGCTCTCATTACCAATTGATTTTTAGATAAAACTCCATATAATTTAATATGACATCAGAGTCCATTAGACCCAAACGAGTACTCGATGTCAATTGATTGTGAGATGAAACTTCAAATAATCTAATAGTTTAGAGTTTCGTGAATATACAAAACTCTATAAAAACATTATAACTTATAGTACTTGCTGAATGAATTAATTTCCTACAACATTAGTAATGCCTTACATGTATACCCATATATTTAGACATTATGGTTGTAATTTCATCTTTTATGGTTGTATTTTCATTTTTTTTTTGTAATTTTTTTTCGACCACTTGATTACATATGTTTGTGTTTTAAGATTTTAACAACCATTCTTATTTAATAACAACTTTGTTTTCTATTTTCTAATTGATTAGTTTGCTAACTATATTTATTCATTTAATTGGCGAGTTTGCAATCTCAATCAAATAATTTAAAAAACAAACGAAAAACGAAAAACACTTCTAGTTATTTTTTAAATTAGGCTAGAATTTCAAAAACAATTTTAAAATATATTACAAAATAAGAAACAGCACACATAAACTCTTACTTTTATTTTTATTATTATTATTTTTTAAAAAATCATTATCAACTGAAAATTCAATTCGTATTGAGTGCTAAACCACGCATGTTCGTGGCTCCACAAACAGCAATGGAAAATGATATGATAAGCTATTATTTGGATTTTTTGTTTCTAATGAAATATAAAAATAATAATTTTGAATACTTGGCAAACCCACGTATGAACCTATTATTTTTGTTTTAGTTGAACGTGGCATCGAATTAAAATCTTATTGGGGAATATTTGTTATGGGACAAAGTGACTTTAATGCCACGTAGGTTCACACGACTTCTATCACCATCACCAATAATTCGTCTCTTAAGTTACAATGACATCTTTTTCATTGCTTTCGAGTACTCCATGTTGGTCAATGGTCGATATAGAAAAATTTGTAGGTATGTTTAGATTGTGAAGTTTGTTGAATGATTTCATGTTCATATATTATATATGGCTTATTTCCTTCAAACTTGTAAATATGTTGACTTTATAAATTAAAAACAATGTTTGATATCCATTTGATTTTTATTTTTTGATTTTTGAAAATTGTAAATGTTCTCTCTTCATATCTCTATCCTGGTTTTCATCTTTCCTCTCAAGATTCTAATCTTTGTTAAGCAAACATTTAAATTCTTAACTAAATTTAAAAAATAAAAACAAGTTTTTGGAAACTATTTTTTTTAGTTTTCAAAACTTAGATTAGATTTTGAAAACACTTTTTTTTTTTTATTACAATTGGGGTTGGAGGATTTGAACCATAGACCTTATGATCACTAACACATTAATCATGTCAATTGAGCTATGCTCTCTTTATAGGCTTAATTTTAAAAAATCACATTTAAAAAGTTGGTAAGAAACACATAGAAAATGACAAGTGGAAATAGTATTTATAGGTTTAATTTAAAAAAAACAAAAAATAAAAAACCAAATGATTATCAAATGAGCATGAATGATTAAATTACCAGATTAATAGCTTAAAGGTTATGTGTCAAATATGTATGGAAATTGATTTGTGAAATTTGAAAAATGTTTAATAAGTTTTTGAATTTAAAATGAAAGGTTATTAAATATAAAAATGAAGGTTATTTTAAAATTTGAATTTAAAATGAAATGGGTCCTATATTTTCTAAAAGATTTTATTAGACATAAAATTGAAAGGTTAATCACTTTTAGTTAAAATTGAGAGGTTAATGACTTTTAGTTCTTGAATTTTAAAAAATGACTAATAAGTTAGGAAAAAACAAAGTAAGTTTAGTTTTTAAAGATTTTATACTTTTTAAAGTTTAATAACTTATTATACATCAAATTAAGAGTTTAGATACTTATTATATACTTTTTAGAATTAAAAAATTATTAAAACAATCATGAATTGGACTTGTAATTTAACTTTTATTTTCGGTGGGTTGGGGTTCAAATCCTTTAATTTGACATAATATTCTTTTTTTTAGTACATCAACATTTGGAGTAGGGAGATTCGAACTCAAGACTTCTTGGTCATAAGTCTTGATATGGTCGCCTAATATTCTAAAACCTAAAAAAATGAATTAATAAAAAAAACCATAGAAAATGAAGTGAGTTATTTATATTAAGAATAATCATGAAAGTTACTATTTTTAGAAAAAAAAGAATACTAATTTATTCAATTGTCAGTAGCTTTAATTTTCAATATTTGAAATATTTAAATAAGGTCATTATTGGACTGTTCATGGGTTTAATTGGGCCCAACGAATATTCAGACGATCATTCCAGGCCCATTTAATGGGCCGCCCACAAGATAAGTCCATTGGGCTTGGACTCCAATGTTTATTTAAGCCCATTAATCCAACAGCTAGCCCGCTTCCAGTTCCAGTTTCAGTTCCCTTCTTTCCCAGGTCCCTTTGAGAGAGAAAGAGAAGAGAGCAAGTTCGAGCAGTGGAAAAGTGCGGGAAGGGGAAGTGAGAGCGAGAGCTCGCAATTTGTGGAGGGAGAAGGTGAATTACAGAAGGTTTCAGAATGGACGAAGAACAGATAGCGAATTTTGTCTCAGCGTACTTGAAGAAGAAGGGTTTCAAGGAAACGGAACAAGCTTTTCAGGAGGAGCTTCGTCAGAACAAGACTAATTCTTCCTCTTCATCCTCTTCCATTGACCTCGACTTCGCCAAGCACTTGCTTTCCTTCTCCGAGTACTTTCTCTCCCCTTATAATTCCTCTCGATTCTCTAATTCGTTCGCATTTTATTAGTTTTTGAGTGATTCGAACGTTTGAATCAGTCAAACCTTTGTTTTCTGTTTTTATATGTTGAGGATTAAAGAGTTATTTTTTTTCCCCTTCTGAAGCTAAGGTTGTGGAGAGTGGTCGTCAACTAGAAATTTTGTTGTGGGTGTTGCGGATGATGGCTTTAAGAAATAGAGCGAGTGGGTTTCTTGTAGGATTACTTGATTTTAAATGGCTTTTGATTATAACGACTAGATTTGTACCCTAGCTAATATACATTCCCCGAGAGCTACTGCTAGTGTATTCCCGTGTGACATGTAATTTTCCGGAGGATTAGGAGCTTACAAGAAACTATTTCATTTAGAGGCAATTGCAAAAAGATTATTGTTACGTAGCAATTTTGAGAGGATCAACCTGAACATTATTCAAGTAGTTAATGACATATATTCTCGACTAAAATGGTCAGATGTTCGAATTTACATGCTGCATGTTGTTGAACTCAGAATGTTGAGAGAGAGCGCGCTCCATGATGAAGCCTGGAATTTAGCGAGTGCTCAAATTACTTCCCAGTTTCTACTTCTTTTATTGAAGGTCCTTTAGTTTCTTTCCTGCCAAATGTTCCAGTAGGAGGCTTTTATAGCATTAGTCTACAGTACTTTCTTCTTTCCTTTGGTAAGATAACCCAACTAGAATGTTCCATACAACCTACTGAGGAATTGTGAAAAGCCCATTCCAATTTCAACTTTTTAAAAATTAGAGTTCCGGAAAATCTTGTTGACGAAACAATGAAATAATAGATGGGCTTGATTCTCTTCTCCACTCCTACAGAAGATACACTATCTGGGGACAGAGCCCGAAAAGGGAACTCTTTTTGAGTTCTTTCTTGTGTATTCGAATCTCACTGAAGCATAGGCCAAACTAATACTTTCACCTTCTTCAGAGTCTTAGTTTTCCAGATGACATTGGTCAGATTGGCGGACAAACTGCTAGGAATGGCTGTTAAAAGTGAAAATAGGAATTTAGAAGAAAATGTGTCCAAAGCTTCAAGGCCCCGCTTCTTCTTTCACTTTGGATGATTGGACTGATATTATGGATCAAATTGAGCACTTCTCAGAACCTATTCACTTCTTCCATCTTAAAGGGATCTCTTTGTTCTCTTCTCTCATCCAGCAATTACAAGTTGACCCCTTATTTTAGCATAGGATCGTTACACACACACACACTCTCTCTCTCCTTATGCATGCACTCATATATGTAACAATTAGAAATTCTCTTTGTGATCTCTTTCTGCTTTTGGGTTTGGGAGGATGGCAACAATGCGACGGCTGCCCTCCTCATTCTTGTTTATTTGCTTCTTTTATTTATTTATTGAACAGAAGTAGAGTTATAGAGTATTTTTTTTGCTTTTTACTATTTTTTTTCCAGAGCAGAGAATATTCCAGCCAGATACCTTGAAGGATATAGCAAGCTTAGGTCCTGGGCATACAACTCGCTAGATTTGTACAAGGTAAGTAGCTGTTTAATTTTTTCCTTGAAATTATGATTCATTTTAAACTTTCTAATTTATTCTTCCTATAATTACAATCTTAATTCTTGCATTTTCAGCATGAGTTGCTTCGTGTGCTATATCCTGTGTTTATTCATTGTTTCATGGATCTTGTGGCTAAAGGACATATTCAAGAAGGTTTGCAAACTAATATCTTTCTTGACAGTCTCATGTAATGGAGGTAAATATGATCAAATTTATATTATTTTGTTTGATATCTGTCAGCTCGAACCTTTTTCAATAGGTTCCGTGAAGACCATGAAATGATGCACCTACGAGACCTACAAAAATTGGAAGGCGTACTATCTCCCTCTCATTTGGAGGTTTGTTGTTAACCAGTTATCTCTTTCTTATGTTCCTGTCATTGTTTAGTGAAGACTACTGGTTTTGACATTATGATGATAATATATTCTAGGAGATGGAATTTGCTCATTCGCTTAGGCAGAGCAAAGTCAATATAAAAATATGCCAGGTAATTCCTAGGTTATCAATCATTATTTAGTAACATGTTCACGATTATCATGCATTTGCTCAAGTTATCTATAAGTAATTTTAGATCTCTCATGAACAGAACTGAACTAATCAAACTATATTTTCTGAAAGGTTTTATTTTCAATTATGTTGTTTAGTACTCCTATGAGATGCTACTTCAATATCTTCATAAGACCCAAACCACAGTGATACTTGGAATTATCAATGAACGCATCAACTTCCAAGGTCTGTTGCTTTTTCACACTTTCTACACATTGTGTAGTTTTTATGCAAGCTCTAGCTGTTCTATCTTCTGACTATTATAAGCTTCATTGGTTTTGCAGTTTTCCCTGGTCAGCCTAGCTCAATTTCTGATGATGCTGAACTTGTGACACTCACGGGAAGCACCCAGGACACTGCCAATCAGATAAATCAAAAAGAAGTCCAATGGGGGGTGTGTTTGCAAAGCTACCAACCTTCTTAGCCTATAAGTTCTAATCTTTCTGGATGATTATTTATTTATTATTTTGCTTGGTTGTTGCTTTTTCTATTATTATTTTGTTGACAAGCTGTGACATCTTTGCTCTTTTTCTCAATTTGAAATGTAAAAAGATATTCTTCAATTTTCTCTAAAAGAAGAAAAATAATGTCACAATGTAAATAACAGCAACATACGGTATTGTGCTGTTAATGGTTTTTTTTTCTCCCACTTCCTTTCTTTTATTTGAAATTCCAAATTCCTTGATTGTTATATTTAAAATTATGCTGGTAATAGTTACTTGAAGATTCTTTAGAAGAACGCTTGGAGAAAGCTGCTGGTTTGCTTTCAGATTCTGAAAAGGCTGAGGGAGAAACGAAGGATGGTGATGCAGATGAGAATAAGGTACCTGTGCTGATCCAACGCTTCTTAACTTCAATGGAGATGTTCTCTTTTATCTATAACTTGCTATCATTATATTGTTACTATTTTCTAAATTTGCATTGTCTATTATTGTTTATTGTCCAATCTCATGAATTACATGTCCTCATTTCCTTGTTTAGAAAAGAACAACTGAGGGAGGAAAGCAAGGTGCTTCAATTAAAAAGGTCAAGAAGGATAAGACTGCAGGTGCAACTGGGAAAACCCTAAGGGCTGAAGCTAATTCTGCATCTATGGCACCACGAGTGAAGCCAGAGCTTGCTTTACCCATGATGTATTTTCTTGAATCCTGTATTATGTTATTTTGCTGCTACAGTCGTAACTTACAGCTCTCAGCTAAGTGATTGCTGTACTGCTACAGCCACCCTACTCCTCCGTGTATGGGTCAGTGGATGCAATCATCCTGGAGAATGATATACTGAATATTATCTTTTTCTTTGCCAGCTTTGGTTAGATGTTATGGGATTAGTTCATGATCTATTAGTGGCTACCACATCATTCTAAGGCTTAGTCGAACTTAGTTGTTGTCTAGGATTGAAGCATTTATAGATGTCAGAGGGAAAGATGTAGGACCAGTTCTTTGATGAAGATGAGTAAATAGTAACAGTATTAATTTTTCTTGCTGTTGATTTGTCTTGTTGGTTGCTTTCAGTTCAACGGAGGTGGAACAATCTATTCTTGAAGACTTGAGAAACCGTGTGCAGTTGAGTTCTGTTGCTCTGCCATCAGTCAGCTTTTATACCTTCATTAATACACACAACGGGTATCTATTCTAGTTTCCTTTCTGTTCTTGTTAACAGTTTATTCAGTCTCAATGCACATGCAGTTGATATCGTTGATTCTCATGTAGTTTAAACTGTTCATCAATATCACATGATGGAGCTTTAGTTGCTGGTGGATTTTCAGACTCTTCTTTGAAGGTAAATATTTCTTTTTAAGTTACTCAGAACGCTTAAGTATTGGGTGCTCACCTCCAAAATCTTGGTGGGTTTCTCTGCAGGTATGGGACATGGCAAAGCTGGGACAACAAGCTGGCAATAGTAAGTCTGTTAAATAAGTTAAGCTACCATGGGATGTTTTTCTGTTTCTGGCTTTTAGTTCGTAATATTACGTTGTTAATATATTATGTTTTTTTTAAAAAATTATATATAAAAAGTCTCATGAAAAGAAAAATTATATATAAAAACCTTTTCATGTATGTTACCGCTCATTTTAATTTTCACGTGATATAACAATAGCCAGGGGCTCTGGAACACAGATTAGTTTTGTTATTTCAAGGCCTCCGCATTTATCCTTGTAAATTCGTGTGCTCCCTTCCTTAATTCTTGAAGAATTTCTTATCAACTACTTCAGTAGAGTAGATTCATCTTCTCCATGTAACAATTTTGAGTTAAATCACTAACTATTTACCATTCCCCTTTTCCAGATTTTATCAATTAGAAAAGCTTGTTTTCTCTTGCTTGCACACTAAACATCATCATCAGTTTTTCTTTAAATTTTTTATGCTCAGATATTTTCAGAAGGGACTCTGACCTTCACTATCACCTCTATCAGCTGTTTTGCAGGATGAAAACGACATGTCTACTAGTGATCAAATGACAGGGCATACAAGTGGAAAGAGGTCTTATACATTATTTCAAGGTCATTCTGGGCCTGTTCACTCTGCCACTTTCAGTCCCTTTGGGGATTTTGTTCTTTCCTCCTCTGCAGACACAACTAGTATGATCAGACTGGCACTTCTATTTTTCTTTTAAGCTTGGCTATAGTTTTATTTCTTCAGATTATGAATATTTCTGTTGTTCTGTTGCAGTTCGATTGTGGAGCACAAAACTAAATGCCAATCTTGTTTGCTACAAAGGTCACAATTACCCAGTATGGGATGTTCAGGTAAAGGTTCTATCAGATATCTATGGTTGCTACGTAGGTTACCTGTATCAGTTAGAGTTTGTTAAAGTGACAACCATGGAGTGAGGATGTTGTTAGCCGTGAGTTAAGAGTGTTAGAAATAGAGGGGAGTAATGGTGAGGTAGACCGACAATTTTCTGGTGCTCTTTCACTATTTGGTCCCACCACTTTAGGTCTTCACTCTTGAGTTCTTTATGCAACATTTGTGGTGGCATCATACAGGAGACGCAGTGAGAGATGTTGTTCATGATCCTACTCAAACTTGTAATTATTTAATCCCAACCATCTTTCGATGAAGAATATCTCAAAGTGTTTGGGTTGATGATCTGAAACAAGGTAACTTAGCCTATAGAGAGGAAAAAAAAAAGAAAAAGAAAAAGAATAGAATGAATTCAAGCCATTCAGAGAAGAGGAGAAATCATGAGGATTGGATAAGAAATCTGACTATTTAAAGGCCCTATGCAGATAACACAGTGCAAGGGTGTCTCACCCTCACTACCCCTACCTCCCAACCAAAAAAAACAAAACAAAAGAAAAAATAGTCGAAGAAGAAGAAAGAAGGTATGTGGTAGATTCTTGAGTGTCCTAAACAATGCCTCCTTCACTTTTAGCACATACCCACGACTTTTCTAGGATGCTTTGATTCCAACTTCTTTTTCTCTAAACATAACTCCCCACAACTATTAGAAAAAAGATGGGACGGGATTTTATTTGAAAGATTGTGGTTAGTATACACTCTCCTACTACATTGTTCCTAGTATTTAAAAGGGAAAAACCAAAGCACTGGGTGAAAAGTCACAAGCAAAGAAACACAGACGCAGGCCAGACGCAATGGCAAAACATTTTTCTAAATTACTAAGATGTGGACAGAGCAAGGATGTGTTCATTAAATATATATATTTTCAGTATATACGAGTTGAAGGTAGACCAAGAGGCTGATTAATGGTTTGATATTGTGATCTTGAATGGCAATTACTTTGTTTGGGTTAGTACGTAGTCAATTACTGGGATGAACACCATATCTAAAAGAATTTTATCTTGTTCCTTATTCCTTCGCACGTTGTTCCTGTCTTCTCAAGGTGTTGTGCCTGTATTTCTAATGTCATTACTTCTCGTATTTGTTATTTTTAAAATTCCAGTTTCTTAATTCTTTAACGGTAGAGAGGCACTTTCTCTTTTTCTCAAGTTTCAATAGACTTCTCTGTTCATACTTCATTTTAATCTGCAATATGGTACTTTAATTTTTCTCTTTTCTGTCTGACTTTTAGATATATTGTGCAATGTGGAACCGTTCTTTGTTATACTTGATTTCCTGGTGCAGTTTAGTCCGGTTGGACATTATTTTGCTAGTTGCTCACATGATCGAACTGCAAGGATCTGGTCTATGGACAGAATTCAACCTTTAAGGATCATGGCAGGACATCTATCTGATGTGGATGTGAGCAGTTCATTCTTTATTCATTCTATGATATTTTATTGCTTACATATTAGTTGGAATAGCATGCAGCATCCAAATATCCCTAAAAGCAGATCTATTTTTATGATTAGAATATTCAAGCTGATAGATGTGCCATTTTTCTTCCTACCTGGGTTGTCCATTTCCCCTCAAATTTAAAGCATCATTCCCTCTCCCTGCATGCAGTCATTTTCTTAGTTGTAACTAGTCTTCTGCAATACAATCCCCTCTCCCTTTAATGATGAAGTCGTAATCCTAACACTGATTTTCGTAGTTTAAAACCTTATCTTCGGCAACAAATATCTAACCTTTTTTTTTCTTTTCTTGATCCTAATGTTTCTGGTAAAATATGAACCATAACAAATCTCACAATCTCTTCAGTGTGTTCAATGGCATGCCAACTGCAACTACATCGCAACTGGCTCGAGTGATAAAACTGTTAGATTGTGGGATGTCCAAAGTGGGGAATGTGTTCGAATTTTCATTGGTCACAGGAGCATGATTCTGTCGTTGGCAATGTCACCTGATGGTCGGTTCATGGCATCTGGTGACGAAGACGGTACGATTATGATGTGGGACCTATCAACTGGTCGTTGTGTTACACCTTTGATTGGACACACATCATGCGTTTGGACCCTTGCGTTCAGGTGGATAAAAACAAAATTCCCCCCATCCCTGCCTACATTCAGAGTTTAGATGTTGACATAAACAATCCTCCAATATTTGTTGTTTTCCATTTCAGTTGCGAGGGCTCTCTCCTTGCCTCTGGCTCTGCCGATTGCACAGTGAAATTATGGGACGTAACTTCAAGCACAAAGGCACCACGAACAGATGAAAAGTGAGTTTGTCCTAAAATAGTTTAAGATGTTTCAGTTAAACGTTGACGTTTGCAAAGTAAACATTTCTTTTCTCATGATCAGCAAAAGTGGAGCTGCCAATAGACTTAGATCCTTGAAAACTCTACCGACCAAGTCGACTCCGGTTTACAGTTTGCGGGTACAGAGACCGAACTAGTTTATTTTTAACCCTATTTTGCCCCATACCTGTTTCTAAACTTAATGATTTCATTTTCTTTCTGATTTAGTTCTCTCGGAGGAATCTCTTATTTGCAGCTGGGGCTCTCTCCAAAACTGCATCAACTGCTTGACACTCTTGCAATCTTCTGTAATCTTGTTTAATTAAATTGTTCTGATAAAATCTATCTGTAATGTTCATTTATAGTCTGTATCAGTTCCAGCCAAACTTTTTATGCAAAAGAAAATCTTGACATTTAATTAAATTATTCTGTTCATTAGAAATTCTGGAGTGAAATGACTCGGTACTTGCAGGCCATCACCTCACCTTAAATGATTGTATTGAAAGAGAATAAAGATGAAAAATTTTGCAGCAAAAAGTCAAGTTTGAGATTAGGCAAAGTGTAAAAAGATATGAACTGTTTGTTCAATTGTATATGTTAAAGTAAGGAAAAACAAGTGCATAAAAAAAGGAGAAGAAAAAAAGTACAGATAAAAAAGTGCCAAACTTTCACTGTTTCTAAGGGCAGTGGACAGGCTGATAAAGTAGTACAATTATACCTGAATGAATTAAAGGCATCTTTTTTTACTTCTGCCATTTCAGTTTCAAATTGTACTGTGCTTTGCAGTCTTATTCTTCATTTGCAATTTTATGAAGAGAAAGAAACAATGTACATGGAAGCTCATCAAGAACAGTAGATTCTGACTTGGTAAGAGGCAAACTTAGAAATGATTCTCATGTTAACTGTTTATCAGCATTTAGTGCTAAAGCAAAGCTCAGAAGTAAAAAGGATAAAGCTGCTGTACTTTTCCTTCAAAGCATTAACACAAGCAAAACCTTGCCTCTAACATGGAGCTTTGTAGCTTAGTTCATTCGTACTTCTAATGACTGAACCGATGAAATTACACGTTCTTCTTTCGTCTTTTCGGTGCTCGGTTCCCTCCTCAGCTCTGCGAGTGAATTCAACCAACAGTCAGCCAGTAACAGAGGATGTGTAAACTCTACTTTTGTGAAGAAAAAAAAATATATCCTATGTACTGAAATAATATCATACCTAATTCATAAAATGAAGCAATGCAATGTGTTGATTGGAATGGTTGTTTATGATTATTACAACTATTGACATATCATGCAACTGGCCAAGGAAACTTTAATTTGTATTCTTGCTTTCTATGGTCTATTTTCTGCTCCCTATATCTCAAACCAAATATATATATATATTACCAAGAAGCCTAAATAAAGTATGCATGAGAAGTACAGCAATCCTTTTGAACTTAAAAGATAAGTGTTCAATCTAAACCCATTGCAGCATCAACAAGCAACTTTTCCTACCTGAATTAAGAGTAAATGCTCAAACCAAAAACGCTTTGGATCGAAAGAGTAGACATCGATTTGTCCAACGCGTTCTTCTTCGTGGAATGTGTTCGTGGTACGATTCTACCGTTCGATGCACTTCTTGTGTCCTTTGCTTTAAGCCTCATTGACATGGGGAGGGCTTTGGGGCGAGCTCCATCCATGATTCAACAATAAGAACTTTACTGTCCTCGCTTATGAAATTACTCTTCAAGAAAACAAGAATTTATTTTTCAATGGGATCAACACACTCAAGAATGATTTTAGCTCTTCAATCACTTCCCTTTGAAGGCCAGTAACAAATATAACCATAAGTCATTTTGAAAAAGCCCTCAATTTCACCATTTTGCCACATAAACATACAAACAAGAACACAGAAGGTAAGGATCATAAAAGGGTAAATAAAGGATAATTTCTTTTTTAACATCGACGTATATCGACTTAAAATCTAATGTGCATTCATAATTTGAGATATAAGTATTGCAGATATGTGAATTAACCACATTTTTTGGTAAAATATATATCGCACTTGATAAAAAAATAACACAAATAGGTGTAATACAATGCATAATTAATAAAAGTTTAGAAGCAATTAGTATCATAATATGGTTCATTCACATATATGTACTAGAAAAATTAGTATCTTGAAATGAACAACATAATTAGAAAATCATCTACCAACTGAACCAACTTTCACACAAATAATCTTTTCTCTATTATTGGTTTTCCTTGTGAAGAAAGATTATGAAACAAGCATTGTTGAATCTCAATAGCTCAAGAAAATTATTAAAGATTTAAAGAACTATATCTATATATAGCTTATAAAACAAACCAAAATTTATTCAAGGAATTATCCCATTCAAAAGCATTAACTTCTCATAAAAGCTAACAAAGAAGCTGTAAGAATCATTTCAACCATATTAAGATCATCAAGAAGTACTAGAAGAGTAAATGAAACTGAAAAAAAAAAAAGTATCTTGAAAGTGATATCTTTTTTTTTGGTAATAATCTTGAAAGTGATATCACCAATCAAGTATCAAAACGAACATGTAAATTAATGTAAAAGCTGCAAACCAATAAGAGTATAGCTCAACTAGCATCAAGTAAGATTTATGATTAAGAGGTCATGGGTTCGAATCCTCCCACCCTCAATTGTTGATGTCAATGGATAGAAAAGGCCTATTACCATACCTCGAGCTCGCATAAGCTCGGAGACACTAACTAAGTGTAGTCTATATACCACACAAATGATGATCTCTCATTGCTAGATTTCCCAATTATGCTCTCTACGTGATTGTTGCTTCTTTTTTTTTTTTAAACACGAAGCAAAACTTTTCATTATATCCAATTATTTGACAATGATAACACAAGAATGAATTTATTAAGTGAACCAATCAAACAACTTCAAACAGTTAAGCAACGAAGGGAATATCTAATAATTAACTTATATTGGATCTTCCCCATTATGCATTCAGTTTAAAGTATTAAAACAGAAACAAAAAGATATATAACAAGTCAATGAAGTAATAATTGAATTCCAAAATTAAGTAAATAGAAAAAAGTTACAATTAATTTTGTCACTGCAATTTCACGTACGAATGTCTTCAAATGTAGGACAAGATCTTCAAAACAAAACTAAGCCCAAAAAAAAAAAAAAAAAAAAAAAATACCAGTTTCCTTGTTGAAAAATCCTGTAAATGAAACATCTTGTGCTTTTCTTTATAGATCCACCCCCATTAACATCTGTTCTAGAGCTCAAAAAGAACCATGGAAAAAAGGGGGAAGAAGAAGAAGAAGAAAAGGGAAATTTATCTGTCAAATCTCAACTGAATCACACATTCAATTAATAAATCAATGATAATAATGGCAATAACAAGATTTTTCAAAACACCCCTTTAATAATATTTGTAAAAAAAAAAAAAAAAAAAACTTTCGAGAGAATTCCAATGAGCCAAAAAAGACCTGGATTTAGGTTTCTACTTTGAGACCAAATTATTGAGCCTAAAAATTGTATTAACAACTCAAGATGTGAAAACCCATCTCAATTTTCCTATAAACCAAAAGATTTGAAGTAGAAAAAATTAAAATAATTATTAAAAAAAACAGTAAGAGAGAGAAAGAACCTGGAAGAGAAGAGGTAGAAATTGAGGTATAATTGGAGATTCCATTACCAATGTTTAGTTGCCGATTCCACACAGTGAAATTACACAAAAACAAATCATAAAAAAGCAACACTTTAGAAAAATATATGAACCTCTCAATTCAATTACACAAATATAATAACAAAAAATAGCAGAAATTCCATTACAAACCAAAAATAAACAAAAATTAGGCCAAAACTTAAATATAAAAATATATATAAAAAAAGAAGAAGGAATTGGCGATGGAAGCTGACAGAAAGAGAAGTGAGCACGCAAGAGCAATGGCATATAATTATACCAAAAGCCTCTGTGTGCTCACTCTCTTCTGTCAACTTCAATTTTTACAAACACCATCGCCATTGAAGAACAACAACAAAGAACAAGAAAAATGAAGTTTTTTTTTAAAAAAAAAAAAAAAAAAATTAGTCCCATTTGGGGGAACTATTTGTATTTGGAAGAAAAAATGGGGTTTTGGCAAAATGGGTAAAATCAAATCAGAAAAATCTGGAAACCCATATAAGGAAAAAGGCCAAAAAAGCAAAAATTCTCATAATTCTACAAACCCATATGGAAGTTTGTAATTAATTAGGGTTTAGGGTAAAGAAAGAGAGAACAAAAAAAAAATTAAAATTTTATCTGTCTTCATTAATCAACAAGCGTGGGTTCTGTCTTATCTTTTTTTTTTTTTTTTTTTTTTCTGTAACATGCAGAGTATTAATAATGTGTCGGTCACAAACATAAACACTTACTTTTGCCTTGTTGTTTCTGATGAGCAGATAAAACAGTGGCGACGGTCATTGGAAGAACAGAAACAGAAACATTAACAGAAACAAAAACAAAAACAGAAAACAGAAAAACAGAAGAAAAAGAATAGGGAAATTTCCCAAAAAAGGAAAGTTTTTTTTTTAAGATAGAGATAAAAAGTACAGTGGGAAGGGGAAAAAAAAGACTAAAAATTTGTGGTTTTTAAGATGAGGATGATGATAGCTTTCTTCATTTTGAGAAAGCTTTGGCCTTTGGCCATCTTTTCAATCACACTGTTTTTGATGTGTTGGTTTTTTTTTTTTTTTTCTTCTTCTTATTAGAAGAGAAGAAGAAGACTCAATTCTCACCCTCTTTCTTTAATTTTTCCTTCCCTATGATGTGTTCTTCCAATCCCTTTAAATCAGTAGAGAGAGGAGAGAGAAATTTCAAAACTTTAAAGGCTAAAAGTTGTGGTTGGATCATGCATTCAAGGGTCTAAAATACTAAGCATGCATATCGATCACTTAAAAATTTGACAGCTATTTATTTTCTTTTAAGAAAATATATCTCTTTTAAAAAAAAATTAATACTATACTCTCTATGTTCACACTATATTTTAAGGCTAGTAGACTCTATATAATTTATGGTGGATCCCACATAATTTAAAAAATGTTGTTATCGTGACAAACAATAAATGTGAGTAATATATAAAAAATTTTACATACTATCATAATACTAGAATTTTTCTTTACCATCGAAGTATAGAAGATTTTTCATATTACTTCTACTCATTGTTTGCCACGTCAACATTTCTTTAAAAATTATGTAGGGTCCAATACTATTAAAAAACTATTCATAAATTTAAAGATATAATGTGAACAAAAAAAAAGTATGATACTTAGATAGTACTAGAAATTTTCTCTTCTAATTCCCCTTTTCTTTTCTATATTTTATCTTTGTGACTAGTTAAAAGAGGGTAGAAAATCTGTCTAGTACTAATAGGTAGGTCAATGTTTTTTGTACGAAGTTATGAGGAAGTAAGCAGTTATATTGTGGTGGCAATTTTTATCTAATTTTTTTTTAACAGTTTGATTTTATGTAGAGTAAAGATTTAAACTTCTAACATTTTAATCTATGATATATATATATATATATATATTTTTTTTTTTGTTAAGAGTTGATAATTTTTATCTAATCTAAAGAAGGCACGTGGCGGGGAGGGGGTGAGAGAGATGGATGAATATGGAGCGTAGATGGGAGGGGGAAAGTGGAGGAGGAATCCCTGCCGTTGGATTGAGAGGGAGGGAGGGGGATGGTTGTACTATTGTGAGTTTTTATGTCTTCTTGGAAATTGGGCTTGATGGGACTGCGTCAAGAGAGGAGACAGTTTCTTTCTTCCTTTTTTTTTTCTACCTTTATTTCTTTATTTTGTGGGGTTTTTTTTTTCTTCTTAATTTTATCCTTTTTGTTTTGATTCTATTTTGTTGTTGCTTTGTGTGTGTGTGGTGGATGAAATGGGTTGCTCAACTTTCATTTTCCTAACAATAAATTGTGTTGCTCATTGCTTCCCTTTAGTGTGTGTGTGAGAAAGAGGTGTAAGGATAGGGAGAAAGAGATGTAAAGAGAGGAAGAGACAGGTAGATATTAGAGTATTGATATAATTAAATTTAGGTTAAATTACAAATTTAATCCATGAACTTTGAGGTTTGTGTTTATATGGTCCATGAATTAGTGTCAAATAGGTTCTTGAACTTTCAATTTTATATCTATTTAGTCCCTAAACTTCGAAATGTGTCTCATAAGTCCTCAATTTTTCAATTTTGTGTCCAATAGGTCATTGAATTTTCAATTTTGTGTCTAATAGGTCCTGGCGCAGTTGGACGTTTTTAAAATTCATGAACTTACTAGACACAAAATTAAAAACTTAAGCTTCGATTAGACAAAAAATTCAATTTTATATCTAATAGATCGATTAATTTTAAAATATTTTGAATATGTTAGAGACCTATTAGATACAAAATTGAAAGTTCAATGACTAATTAGACATTTTTAAAATTCAGGGACTTATTAGATACAAAATTGAAAGTTCATGAACTTATTTAATACTTTTTAAAGTTCAATGACCAAATACATATAAACCTCAAAAGTTCAAGGACTAAACTTGTAATTTAACCTTAAATTTACCATAATTCATCAGTTTTAAGCTTTTGAGTTGATTGTTAATTTAACAGTGGAGAGAGATAACTTAAGCTTTTCAGTTGATTGTTGATTTAACCGTGAAAAGAGATAGAAAGAGACAGTGCAACGAGAGAGATGCATAGATAGAGAGAGATCAAGAGAGGGAGATTTAAGGATAGAAACTAGAAAGGATAGAGGGTAAGGGAAAAAAAAGGGAAGAAATAGTGGGGGATGGGGACCAATATTTGTTTTGGTAAGGTTAAAAGCAAGGCCACTTTTGTTATGATGAATAAAGAAATTAAAGAGAGAGAGAGAGAGAGAGAGAGAGAGAGAAATGTTGGATGTGTTTGGTAATGGCTATGTATGGCTAAGGGTAAGTCTTTGTCTCTCCCACCTTCTCTTACCCTTTCCAACTTTTAAAGGTTACTCCAAGGGCATTTCCCTTTTACCTTTAATTTGCCTTCTCTTCTTCTTATAAATAAAAAGGAAAATTCCTAGGAACATTTTTTTTTCTTAACTCTATATATATATATATATATATATATATATAGATAGAGTTAATGTTGAATGAGAGTGGAAAAGAGGGGGAGACCCACCCTTATTAATGCCCATTCTGTCCCACTTTTCTATATATATATATTTTCATTTAGTTTTAAGGGGATTTTAGTGGTGGTTTATTGTCATGCATGGACCACTCCTTTAATAATAACTCTACTCAATACATACACCACCAAACTAAAATTAATCTCTCGCCAATAAAAACATAACTCGCATCAAATATGATTCATGACCAAGAGGTCATAGGTTCGAATCCCTCACTTCTAATTGCTGATGTATTTAAAAAAAACTAAAATTTATCTCTCAAAAAACTCTCTCATGTGTCGCGTGTGAGTTTGGTTGGTGAAAAAATATATCATAATCAAAGTCACATGATAGTGAAGGATAGTTACAATATTAAGATATAGCCTATAATGGTTTTCTACTAATCACATTCATATTTAGTCTTATCGTTGTCTAGCTATTTTATTGTTTTATGTGGTGGTTTCACATCACTTTAATTGGTAGTTGATACGACTCAAAATTAATGAAAATAGTACCAGACAATTTTTTTTTTTTTAACATTTCCAAACCCTTTCTATTAACTTCCGAAAGGATTTAGATATTGTTAACTATTGAGCTATATTTCACTTCGCAAAATAGTATTAAACCGTTTAGTAGTATTGAAAATGTATGATGTAATTAATAGTCCATCTTTTAAAGTGATGATAGAAGATTAGTTCTCTCTTCCTTGAAGAATTTGTTTTCTAATTATTATTGAGTATGTTTGGAGATGGTAATTTTGAGTTTCGTATCAAATTCAACAATCACATAAGGAAAAATCATTCACATTTATGTGCTTGGAGGGTGACAAATTTTTATATTTAACATATTAATGCTCCAAAAATCACTAGGGAAAAAGGGGGGTTACACATGTCTTAACTCTTAATTCATCTAATGCTCAATTTTTCATACACCCCGTGAATTGATAAATGTATGCAAAGAGAAGTTAGTGAGATACCATGTATGTTAATAAAAGAAGAGATAAAAAATAATTGAAGACTTAACAAGAAAAAAAAAAAGCTAGGGTTAGCATAAAATCTTTATCCAAAAAGAGAGATAAATATTTAGATGGATGGGGGTAGTGAGAATACAATTCACTTACGCTCCAAATAAAAAAGAAGCCATAGGAAATTAATTGATAAGTCTGGATAATTATATTTTTCTTATATATATATATATATATATATATATATATATATATATATATATATATATATATATAGTAACTAATCTAAAGTTATTAATTCTAATCAGTGGTTGTTTGAGACACTTTGGGTTTATTATAGTCTGTGAAATTATGTAATGTTGTTTAGAATGCCTAATTGTTTTGTCTAAAGTTATAATAGTCTGTAAAATATAGAGTATTCCACAGGTTATTATAATTCATGCATCAAACAACCCTAAGTGGTTATAAGTTCAAATTTAATTCTACTCTTCAGGTGTTGTTATATTTTAGAGAAAAAAAAAACTAAAGTTACAAATTACTATTAAAAATGAATCTCTCCCAACATCTTGTTAGAAAAGTTTAAGGTTTTGGGGATCAAAAGAATAAAACAATAAAGTAATCGTAAGAGTGAAATTTGTGTAGAAAAGCAAATCAAATTAGAAAAGGTTTTTTTTTGGGGGGATAAAAAAAGATATTGTGTTTTTAATTAAAATTTGTGCCCTCCATGGGCATGGGATCCTTTGTCTAGGAATCTTCACACAAGTGGGAAGATAGATTAATTGGATCGGCAAACCCCATGTGAAAATGTGTCGGATGCCTCCAAAACCATAAACCTTAACATTATATTTATTTATATATAAATTTACTTCCCCCTTTCTTTGGAATCTTTAAGGATTTCCTTTTGCACCATTCCATATGAAATCTTTACTATTTTTCAATCACCAAACTTTAAGACTTTGGTTTATAAATCCATATTAATATAGAAATATCATTTCAAAGAAAGAGGTACACAAACAAAATATATTTGGATCGGATTATACCTCAATATTTTTCTTCTCATGATTCAATATATTAAAAACGTAAATAACTTTCGTTCATATCTTTTCTTAATTTAGAATATGAAAAATGAGTTGTTGTTGTATAGAAAATTTATTCATTAAAAACGCTAGCTACCATAGTGACTACTCGCCATCCCAATAAAAATATCATTTAATGTTTTTTAATAGTAAGAACTTTATCAGCACATATACAGGAGAATTGATTTTTTTTTTTTTAAAAAAAAGGTACAGACATAAATATTAAGCTATTTTTTTCAAAATAATATAAAGAGGTATCAAATAAATGTGTTGGAAGAAAGAACATACAAAACAAATTAATCATTAAATAAACTAATGCAAATCATGTTGACTTGGAAAAAGATAAAAATGAAGAAACTGAACTTAGACTGCATTTTTTTTTAAGGAAAAAAGTAACAAGATAAAATCATTTGTACATTGAAATTATGGGATGAATTAGCAAGTAGTAATCCCAATTGATAAAGACAGTTTAACTTAATTTTATCTATGGTTCATATTGTTCCACCCCACTTACAACCTTGTAAAAGAAATGAAATAATATAATATAAGATTCAATTGGTTGGTAAAATTGAAATTTTGAGATAATCACTTCTTTTGACAAATCATATATTATCAACTAAGCTTACAAGATGTTATGTTTAGAGTGCTTTTAGGTAGGACCAAAACACACGTTTCTATTAAAGTCGTCATATTTGAAAACAATAAGAAAATGTTCTTAGAAAGTCAAAAGCACTTAAAATAAAAAGTGCTTTTGCGATACACTTGTAGATTTTTTTTTTTTTAATCTATGCTTGATCAAAAAAAAAAAAAAAAAATCGAAAACACTTTACAAGAATTAAGCATCAAAGTAATTTTTAAATAGTACTCATAAATTTTAATTAAAATACTTTTGCTAAGAAGGCTTCTTTCAAAAGCACTTCCAAACCTACCTAGATATGGATCATATAACTTAATCTTTTGGTATCCTATCCCCAGATCACCAAATATAAGTTTATCAGCTCCAACTTAAAAACTTAGGCTATATATGCGCGTTAATATTAAGTAGTTTGTTCAATTCAATTTCTATTGTTAAAAAAAAATTCAATTTAATCTTAGGGTGAATGATAAACTTGCATGACACACTACTTAGTGAATTGATAAAACTTTAGAAGAGAAAAAATGTCATCTAAGAAAAGAAAACTCAAATTTCTACCAACTTCTAAAAATGTAGTGTAGGATTAGAAAATTTTCTCTTACCCAACCTTTTTCCTCTTCTAAATTTTCGAGATTCACCAAGTATCATGCCACCGATGTTTATCACCTGCCAAATTTTAATATCCACTGTAAATAAGAAATTGAAAAATGTTCAAATATAAGAAACTAAATAAAAACTCTTTGAACGACAGACCAAAGAGAGCATATTTCGACTGACATAATGAATATGTTAACGATAACGAGGTCTATGGTTCGAATCTCCCAACCCCAATTGTATTAAAAAAATACATGTACATTTAACCAAAGATATATCAAAGTGGTGAACCAAATAAAATACTAAACAAACACATGCATAAATGAAAAAAGATTTGATATTCATACCATGTGGCAGTGGTCAAATTGTTATGCCCTGATGGAGATGGGAAAACAAAAATGTACAATGTATAGTGAGGATTGTACATGCATGATGATGGTTTGATGATATATATCCATAGATATTCTCATTTTTCACAGCCCAAAAAAGTACAGTGCCAAACTCAAAAAAAGGGTTTAATCAATCAATTCAGCACCCACTTTTTTACCTTCTTCTCAAACCCTATCTTTCAAACTCCTCAAACACCCACTTTTTTCCCATCTTTCAACTCCTTCCTCTCTCTCTTAATGATATGTGGCATCAACTTGCACCTAGCAGCAACCTTTAACCAAACCTGTCAACTGCTACAAAATAAACCATTTCTAAAAGTTTTCATTAAATCATAACTTTATAATCTCTTTGTTTTTTTTAGTTTGTTATTCAGACATCAATTTATAGTACAACCTAGAGAATAGATCATCATTTTATTAAATAGTAATAAAGAAGCCGATAGAGCACTACACATATTTTGATTTCTACACTATGCTATGTAATGTATAGTTAGTATTTAATTAAGCAAGGTTTAAGTTAATAAATTTATAAAAGCATAGAAAAATAAAAGAAAATAAACAAACTAAAATGTTAATAAAAAGTTGTGCTTTTTTTTTTTTTGAGTGATGCAAAAAGAAAATAAGGTGAGTAGTGATGAGAGTGATGTGGGAATCTTAAATTGGAAGGCACAAAGACAACCACATGGTCTCCAAACAAGTACTTTGAACTTTGAATTCAAGTGGGGAGCAAAGAATTTGTAGCACTAAGGATTGTGGGGTGTCCTATTATAAGTATTAAAGCTCCTCTCCACATCTTACTTGAAATCTTTTGACAAGGCAAAATGGATTATTGCATCTTCATTGAATGGTGGTTGCATTTTCCTGGAACATGATCACACTTTAATTAGAAAATTGTGGAGAAAAATTCCCCTTTTCCCCCCTCAAATACTTTCAAGTAGTTAAGATTCTATTTTTATTGGCAGGATTGAATTGAACATTTCTATAACCTAATTTTGAGTGTTTTTAATGAATGGATTTGGTAGGGACTGATTAGTTGGTTCTTATACTCTTTTCTTTTTTTTTCTTTTTTTGTATTTAGTTTCAACATATTACTATCACTAGCTACTTATTCAAGTTTAGGATTCAGTTCGACATAATCGAAAGTTTAAATTTTTTACTTTCATTACTTATTCAAGTTTAGGATTCAATCTGACATAATTGAAAGTTAAAGTTAAAACTAACTTACTAAGCTAACTTGCATAAATCCCCTTTTACATTATCTTATTATCAAAATTGTACCCTATAAAATTGAGGCTGGACCACCAAAAATTATGGGGGCCATATGTTTGAAAAAGGTGCAGATCAAAGGATTCCTAGTCGCTCAAAATTTGACAACAAAAATAAAATAAAGAAATAATGATCAAATAAACTACACTAACCAACCAACTAAAACCTTTTTAATGAAATAAATGGTCACAATGTTGAGTGGAGCAATAAGGACAGCAAATTCTAAAAACACCACCACAACCAAAAGCAATAGTCGTTGTGCTATTTCATTAGCAAATCGTGGGAGCATTTCAATGTCAATTTAGTACAAACATTAAAAGTCAACGAATCCCGACCAAAATATCTATTTTTAAAAAATACTAATCAATAATTATTTAAGACTGACCACCTAATTTCCTTCATCCAAGCTACACCGTTTCCTTTGGACAATATTTTTGTGGGCTCAGCCCAAATAATGTACATCCATCCAAGCTATAAATCATTTTAATGCTTCAGACTCATCAAAGGGATCTCAAATTCTCAAAAGTGTTTCTAGTGGAGCATTTGAAGCAAATAAATACTCTACAAATGCTTTTTTATGGAGTCCTTAATAGTCATCGAAGTCTCAAAAGTGTTTCTAGTCGAGGATTTGGAGCAAACAAATACAATAGAAATGTTTTTTTATAAAGTCCTTAAGCACTTGCAACTTTTTCAAAACACACTTTTATGGTACTCCCAAACATAACCTTGAGTAAGCATGATAAAATCACTTTTATGTAGTACCTTTAAAAATTGTGAGGTGAGCGTGATAAAATTACTTTTATGTAGTTATTTTAGGATATGTTTGGGAGTGATTCATAAATGGTCAAAATCACTTTTGTTGAGCATACCCTCAAACATGCTTTCATCATTTAAAATCAACTTTTGATTTTACACTTTCAATATCCATATCATAAAAATTGATTTTGAACGATTAAAAGCATGTTTCGGAGTGATTTTGAATACGACAAAAGTGATTTTTAACTATTTTAAAATCACTCCCAAACATGTCTAGATTGACTTTTTAAATGTTAAAAAACAAGACTTAGTAAGTCATTCCAAACATATCTTAAGTGGGTGCTTCTTAATTAAGCAATTTCATCAATTTTAAAATTCTCGGTATTACTTTTGATTACACAACCAAACCTTGAAATTTCTGAACTAAAAGTACCTTTTTTTTATTGTACCAAAAGTCATATAAAACTCACCCTAATTCATAAAGGCCGAATGACTAACAATTACTCACGATTTCCATCAAAAGAAGAAAAACTTGCCAGGCTACTTAATCAGTATTCAACTTCATACCTGGAATATAAAAAATAACGAAAGAACAGGAAGAGAGCAATGAAACTTTACCTTCTCTTCCCACAACCATTTTATAATGTCGACAATTTTCGGTGCACTTGACTTATCTTCTTTCCCTCCTAAGGATCTTGCTTTCGGTTCCTTTGCTTTGACCATTGTTTATAAACGTAGGACACACGGCACTTCTCCCTGTAAAATTTTCTCAACAAACAAATTAGAGGACAAATCATGTCAAGAGAAAGCACAACCATGTTCCAAAATGCAGCCATAAAGATGACTTTTGCTACCCTTTTACCTTTCCGCACCTAGGTCGATTTACTGCTTGACTGTAAATCGCCCTGTGGGCTCCTCATTATATTTTCTGTATAAGATTGGAAGCCACAAGTTTCTTGTGAATTTCAAAAATCATAGATTCATGGCAACAGGTCTAGCAGAAAGGAAAAGTGTAAGTAGAGGAATGTTTGGATAAACATAATCTGAGAAAGTGTTAAATGCCCACCTGTAGATATAACTTATAAGAGCACTTCTCCCTTTGGCGAGTATAATTGAATATTTTTTCATTCACAAAGGACCAAAACTCGAAATAGTGGTGCACGATGTCACGATCACACTTTTTGAAGGGTCTTGGGTGATCGTGCGGCACTTGTTCCCGCACTCGAACAAGTAAGCCAACTCAGAGAAAAGGGATCGCCCGGTGGCACAACGGCCGTATCTCGCAACCTCCACCCCGTTTCAAGAGAAAGCGGTTTTCAAAACGGGTCGGAGAAAGTTTAGAAAGCGTTTGGAAAAGCATTTTGAGAAAAGATTGTTATAGGCTAGCAAGCAATCAAGGGACAACCACGCCACGATAGCATATAACTCCGGGTAGGAAGATTTGACGACTAGTCGCATCCCCTATAGTATATTATATGAAATTTTAGCTATTATTGAGACATAAACATGCAAAGTGGCGAGGAGTCATACACTCGCGAAAATACAAGAAAAAGTAAACAACCTACACTAGGAAAGTAAGTACATGAAAGCATTGTAAAGGGGTTGGGCGGGCATGCGGCCATGGGCAACACGCTACGGGACGAGCATGACCGTGACATCCTCCCCACTTAATTGGTTGACGTCCCCGTCAACCGACTTTCTTCAAACTCGGCAATCTTTGGCGGCCGACTTCAGTGTCTTGGCCAAGGCTCCCAACCGATCTCGAACCGTGGAGACCTTTCCATTTCACTAGGAATTCTCAGACGTCTTTCCTTGGTCCGCCGATTCGTCGCGTTGCGTCACCCAATATCTCTTCTACCTCTTTCTCGGAAGTGTTCTTGATCGTAAATCACGAGGGTCCGGATACCTCGTTACGAGATTCATCCTCGAGATCCGGATGATAGGGTTTCAAGTTACTTACGTGAATGACAGGTGGACTTTCATCCACGAAGGAAGTTGAACCCTATATGATGCTTTTTGCCGACTTTACGGATCACTTCCACGGGGCCTTCAGACTTTTCGCACTAGACGTTGGTCTTTGTTTCCCGAAATCGGGAGTTGCTCGTCGCAACTTGATCAACACTTTCTCCCCGCTTGGAATTCTAAGGGCGATGTTTTTGATCGGCCCACTTCTTCATCCTCTTTGTCGCTTTCTCAAGATAAGCACGAGCGATTCGACGTTTGCTTCCACTCCTTAGTGAAGTTATAAGCTTCGAGGGCTTTTCCCCACATAAGGGTGATCTATGACATGAGGCATTGTCGGTTGTCTTCCGGCTCACAATTTCAAATGGGGTTTTTTCCGTTTGCGGAACTCTGTTGGCGATTGAAGCTAAACCGAGCCACGTCAAGCATATCAACCCGCTTTTTCTGTCTTGCATCGATGAAGTGTCGGAGGTATTCCTCCAACATGCCGTTGAAGCGTTGGTTTGTCCGTCGATCACGTCAGGTGATAATCGGAAGAGATGTTAAGGTTGGAGCCTAACAACCCGAACAACCTGGCCCAAAAGGTTCGCGTGAATCGCCCATCTCGATCGCCGACGATGCTCTCTGAACGCCCATAGTTTTACGACGTTCTTAAAGAACAAGTGGGCTGTCATCTCTCGCCGAACACATTCTCGAGTCGGAATAAAGGTCGATACTTCGAGAATCTATCGACAACCACTAGTCATCGCTTCTAATTCGCCGACTTTGGGAAGGTGGGTGATAAAATCTAGCGAGACACTTTCCCAAGGCCGTGTTTCGGGTGGCGGGGTTCCAAAGAACCTGCTACCTTGATTCTCTCGACTTTGTCTTGTTGTGATTAGACAAGTCTTGGTGGCTGCATCACGTCGTCACGTAGATTGGGCGGTAGTACCCCTTTTAGTAGGGCATAAGTTCTCTCGCCATCCGGCGTGGCTCGCCCATGGCGTGTTGTGGCATTCTTCTAACAAAGAACTTCCTCAAGTTCCCCGAGCGGTCACGATAATCGATTTCCTCTAGTGAACAAGAGGTCATCTTCCACCCAAAACCGCCGGGTTTTTCCTTCTCTCGGCTAGTTGCATGATAAATGCGAGCGGCGGGGTCGTTACTCAGGTGGTTCTTTATGTTCTCGCGAACCGTTCCATCTAACCTGCTGCTTTTCAAGTGGGCTAGCATGCACAGGGCCGCATGCTCGCTCTTGCGACTAAGGGCATCTGCAGCTTGATTAGCCCGTCCGGGCTTATGTTCAAATTGAAAATCGAATTCGGCTAGATACTCTTGCCAGCGTGCTTGCTTAGATGAGAGCCTTGGTTGGTTGAAAAAGTGACAGATCGAACTATTGTCCGTCTTCACTACTTAACTTGGCTCTCGTGAGGTATTGTCTCCGTGCTCTCGGACAATGTACAATCGCTAGCATTTCTTTCGGAAGGCGACATACTTTCTTTCCGCCGTTCAACTTTCGACTCGTATGCGATGGGGTGGCCGTCTTGCAAGAGGACGCCCCAATCGTAAGTCGAAGCGTCGGTCTCAATCTCAAAGGGTTTGGTTACATCGGCAATTCCGAGTACCGGTCCCTCCATCATTGCCTTTTTCAGGTTTTCAAAGGCAACGTTACATTCTGTTGTCCACTTCCAACTGAGGTTCTTCTTCAGCAAATCGGTCAGGGGACCTGTTCGTTTTGAGAATCCTTCCACGAATCGCCTGTAGTAATTGGCTAACCCGAGGAAGGATCGCAACTCGATGGATCGAGGTCGGCACCTTCTTCCTCGTATGGCTTCGACCTTTCCATCTTCCATTCCGATCTTTCCACACTCGATGACATGCCCAAAAAAAGCTTATACGTTCTGGGCAAAAGAGCATTTCTCCTTCTTCACGTATAATCGGTCTCGTCTTAGTTTATCGAAGACAAGTCGAAGGTGGACCTGATGTTCTTCCAATGTCGGGCTGTAAACCACGATGTCGTCCAGGTACACCACCACGAACTTGTCAAGGTATTCATGGAACACTTGGTTCATTAGAGTGCAGAAGGTAGCTGGAGCATTGGTGAGACCGAATGGCATCACAAGGAATTCAAAAGCCCCATATCTGGTGACGCAGGTTGTCTTAGGCTCGTCCCTTCTCGCAATTCGAACTTGGTAGTATCCCGATCTCGAGTCTAGTTTTAGAAGTACTTTGCCCCATGGAGACGATCGAATGAAGTCGCTTATAATGGGCAAGCGGATACTTGTTTTGGACGGTGAGCTTGTTTGAGCTCTATAGTCGATGCACTGACGAAGCGCCATCTTTCTTCTTTCTCGAACAGACTGGGGCTCCATAGGGGGCCTTCATTTGGTCTAATGAACCCGGCATCTAGAAGTTCGTCGAGAAATTGTTTGCGGAGTTCGACCAACTCGGGAGGTGCCATCCCAGAGGCATTTTTGGCGGGCGGTTTGACACAGTATCAACTCAATCTCGTGATCGATTCCCCTCTCCGGGGGTAAGGACTTAGGCAAGCTATCGGGCATGACGTCGACATACTTGTCTAAGGCGCCCAATTTCTCTTGGGATTTATCTGCGTTTCTCCGCTCTTCTCCTCAACAAAGGAATGGCCATAAATGTGGGTTCGTCATGGCGAGGCCCCTCTTGGTGAAGGGTCGTGATATCATTCTCGTGTAGTGTGGTAGTTTAATGATGGTTTGGACAACCGTGGGGTTGGTCCTCGTAATCACCAAGCGATGGGCGGGGCATAGGTATGACTTTGTGTTCGAGAAGGAATTCCATCCCCAACACGACGTCGAAGTCATCCATTTTAACTATCACGAAGTCGCGCCGCCTCTTTCCAATCACCCAATTTTATTGCCGCTCTCTTCGCAATCCCCAAAATGGGTAAATTTGCCGAGTTGACGGCTTTCATTTTTCCCGAGTCTCGGTGCCATAACAAATTCGATCGTCGGGCCGGTCTCTCGTCATGAAGTTGTGGGTGGCCCCGCAGTCGACCATAGTGTTCTTGGCGCCCTGTGGTTGACCCACGCCTCCACATACATCAAGCCCGTTCTACAGGTTCCTTCGCTTCGACCGTTTTTCCTTTGGAGGCGGATAGGAATTTCAAAGTGCCCCACGCGGGGTTGTCTTCTCCTCGTTATGGCACATCGCCTTCGTGTTCGGCAGGTGTCTCGGCTTCTTGATTTGGAGCAAGGGTAGGTACTGTGAAGGCTGAAGAAATTTGCTCTTTCGCGAGGCAATCCTCTTACTCGGTGGTTTCCCTTGCAAATGAGGCAAAGAGAAGGGACCTTGATAGGGGCCCTCGGTGTATAGTTTCAGTTAGGCCCTCGCCAATTATTGTCATTTCGCGGCCGGGAGGGTGCGATCTCCCCCTTGCGCCTGTCTCCTCCCCGACACAGGGGACCTGCTTTGGTGTTCCTTTGTCCTCCACCGGAGGACGATTGATTACGTCTCGTGTCTTGGTTCGGTTCATGACTTAGGTCAAACAATCGTTCGGCATGCATAGCGGACACCGTGTTTTGCACTCTTTGTTCATATAACCGTCTTTGCCCAAGGCTTGAGCCCTCGACAAAAGCAGAAAACTTTGTCTCTTTCGGACATGTCACGGATGTCCAACATCACCAATAATTGTTTGGCGTAGTCTCGGATCTTTGCTGTGTGTTTTAGTTCCCGCAGACTTCCGCCGTGCGAGATTTCAACATTCTCGGGAAGAAGCGAGAGCGTAGTTCTTGCTTCGATTTCTCCCACGTGTCTATCGAGCGGCGACCATCCCGGATGTCCACGTATCACGGACCTCCACCATAACTTGGCATCTTCGAGATAGATGCATTGTGGCAATCATAATCTTTGCCCTCTCCGTCACTCGTATCTCGGTTGCCTCAAATCATCGCTCGAGGTCGAAGAGGAAGTTCTCTATGGCTTTGGCGTCACGAACCCCACAGAAGGGTTTCGGTTCAGGGACCTTGTATTTCTTTGATTGAATCCCGCCCCCAGTTGGGGCTTGGTTTCCAACCGCTCTCATGGTAACGTTCAGCTTATCAGTTATTTCAGTCATCTCGGCCCTACAAACTTCTAGGGCTGCGCTTTTACGTCTTGAGAGAGGCCACCATCATCCGACCTAGTACTTTTTGGGAACTGTCTATGCCATCGACGCGTTCCTCCATTTGGGAGGCAGAGCCCGATGAGCTATCACCTCGTTCGAAGCTACCACGCTGGGTAACTTTCTCCTCCAGGGTCTCAATTCTTATCATTAGTTCTTTGATGGGCATCCCATCAAGGCGGCCAGCAACCGCATCGATCCTGTCGGCTTTGGATGCAATCTCTTCCAGACGAGACTCCAAAAACCGAATACTGTCAGGGACTTCGACTAGATAGAGCAGTTGCTCTTCGATCTCAGTCAATCGTTCTTTGTCCGATTTGTTCAATTGTTTAGAGGCAGCCATGATCGTCGGGTCGAGTATGAGGAGCCAACTTGGCTCTGATACCAACTGTCACGATCACACTTTTTGAAGGGTCTTGGGTGATCGTGCGGCACTTGTTCCCGCACTCGAACAAGTAAGCCAACTCAGAGAAAAGGGATCGCCGGTGGCACAACGGCCGTATCTCGCAACCTCCACCCCCGTTTCAAGAGAAAACGGTTTTCGAAAACGGGGTCAGAGAAAGTTTAGAAAGCGTTTGGAAAAACATTTTGAGAAAAGATTGTTATAGGCTAGCAAGCAATCAAGGGACAACCACGCTCACGATAGCATATAACTCCGGGTAGGAAGATTTGACGACTAGTCGCATCCCCCTATAGTATATTATATGAAATTTTAGCTATTACTGAGGCATAAACATGCAAAGTGGCGAGAGTCATACACTCGCTAAAAATACAAGGAAAAGTAAACAACCTACACTAGGAAAGTAAGTACATGAAAGCATTGTAAAAGGGGTTGGACGGGCATGCGGCCATGGGCAACACGCCCTGGACGAGCATGACCGTGACACACGACACCCAAAGGGTACTCCAGAGTACTTGACCTCCAACTTTCAAACGATTTTGGACACCTCCCAGCCGTTTTTCCTTCCTGGGTAAATTAATTTTGATAACCTATGGAATACTTTGTACTCCAAACACAAGCTATTATAATCCCAGACTATATTAATCTACATTTTAAATAATATTATATGATTTCACAAATTATAATAACCCACAGACTATTATAACCTCTGTTATTATAACCCACCTAGTGCCTCAAACAACCTCAAGAACCTTGAACAGATCAAGCATTGATGAATGTTTTTTTTTTTTAATGGAAACCAAGCTTTCCAAAGGGCATATAAAAAGAACTGATGAATGTTGCATCATCAATGAATTGTAAATCACTAAATAGAACTTTATCCCTTCCTATGTAAAATCCTTCAATCAACCAACATTGCAAGGAACTGTCCAGCATCCTACTTAGGATTTCTGCAACTAATAGAATCAAGAAAAGAGAAGGTGGCGCTCTTTGTCTCTGGACTTACCCTTTGGCCTCCCCTACTATGAAAACGCGAGAACACAACAGAAACATAGTCACGGATCTTTTAAAGTGTTAAGTCACCAATCAACCGGTTTTTGATATTCTTGCTATGGTTTTTGTGGGATATCCTTTCAAGACGACAACGAAGACCCTATGGTTGGCCATCAACCGTTGCTTTCTTCTGGCATCTTTGGTATGAGCACAATAGCAGAACTTACAGGTTTTTTTTTTTACTTTTAGTGCTTTCATGGATTTGGTTTTTTTCCATGTTTTTTATTGGTGTAAATGTAAACACCCTTTTAGTGCCTATAGTCTCCCTCCTCTTCTTTCCAATTGGACATCTTTTTTGTAACTCTCTTGTATTTTGGAATTTTCACTCACATTTCATTTATCAATGAAATTTGTTTCCTTATAAAAAAAAATCACCAATCAACCCAAAAACTTAAGTTGACGAGTTATGATAAATTTAATTATATCCACACTTTAATACTCCTCACATTTGTGGGCTTGAAAATTTGTAGAATGTCCAACAAGTGAAAACCAATATTAATTGGGAAAGAAATGACATCACAAGGCTCGAACATAGGACCTCCTGCTCTGATACTATGTTAGATCACCAATCAACCCAAAAGCTTCAATCGATGGGTTATGATCAATTTAATTATTATATCAACCAACAAAGGAATAGTTATTCAGACAGGTAGGTATCAAGGAAAATGATAAGCTCAGCCTACAATATTATTTATATTCATGATACAAGGAAGATTAGAGAGCATCCTTCCTCTCCCAAAAACTCTCGTTGAGAATTCCCAAAAAACAGAATGCCAAAAAAGATACCCTTCACCCTCCCAACACAGCAAGAAATACTAGCCCCTCACACCACAAAAAGCTACGGGCCCCACTCACACACACTCTTTTCCCACGTGCCACGCCTACACAACAAGCCTATTCTTTACTCTTTTTCGTTGATACACCCTGGTAATTGGGGGCCTATCAATACCCGCCCCCCAAAGAGCCACCTTGTCCTCAAGGTGAAATTCTGGAAATTGGTTGCTTATAGCCAGTGTCGGTTCCCATGTAGCATGCTCAATGTTGGAGTGTTCCCACCAAATCAGTACCTCCAAGTCCTCTTCCCCTAAAGTTGACCTGCGTAAGCCCAATAGTTCCATCGGTTGATACTTAATCGTTAAATCATTCGCCACGTTTAGAGGCATAGGTAACACGGCCAGATTACTTCCCACAGCCTTACAAAGCAAAGAAACATGAAAAACGGGGTGAATGCATGTTTCAGGAGGTAACGCCACACGGTAAGCTACCTGCCCCACCTTGGCAAAATTCGGAATGGCCCAACAAACCGTGGTGCGAGCTTGGGATGTTTATGTTTAACCAGTGAAGTTTGGCGGTAAGGACGGAGCTTGAGATACACCCAATCATCCACCTGAAATTGAAACTCTTGTCGTTTCTCATTGGTCATTTCAGTCATTCGTTGTTGAGCCTTCATTAAGGACTCCTTCAAGGTACGTAACATGGCATCTCGATCGCGGAGTTGAACATCCACCTCTGATGCCATACTTAGATTTGTGTCATACCCCAAAATAGGGGGTGGCGTCCGCTCATATACTAACTCAAATGGAGTGCAGCGTGCTGAAGTATGATAAGACGTGTTATAGCTAAATTCAACCCAAGGTAACCATTTGACCCACTGTTTAGGCGTAGCCATCGTAAAGCACCGAAGATAAGTCTCCACCCGACGGTTTACAACCTCCGTCTGCCCATCCGTTTGAGGATGATATGACGTACTTCGTTTCAACTGAGTACCCAAAGCCCGAAAAAGCTCTTCCCA
Source organism: Trichosanthes cucumerina (assembly GCA_036507285.1). Taxonomy (NCBI): domain Eukaryota; kingdom Viridiplantae; phylum Streptophyta; class Magnoliopsida; order Cucurbitales; family Cucurbitaceae; genus Trichosanthes; species Trichosanthes cucumerina. The sequence continues at coordinate 100,755,436 of CM071835.1, forward strand.
AAACAAGCTTGTAAAGATTTTATCACGATCTGACACGATACTTCGAGGACAACCATGCAACCGGACTATTTCCTTAATAAAAACCGCAGCCACAGAAATAATACTAAATGGATGTTTTAGAGGAATGAAATGCGCGTACTTGGACAAACGATCAACCACCACTAATATGGTGTCATATCCCTCTGACTTGGGCAACCCTTCCACGAAATCCATAGAAATATCCTCTCAAATTCTATCTTGTATTGGCAACGCCTGAAGCAGGCCTGCTGGAGCCTGAAGGAGGCCTGCTGGAGCCAAAGTCAAGGTTATAGCTTGCTGGCAAGTACTACATTCAGCAACAAATGCTCGGACACGAGCTTTCATACCGGGCCAATAGACTTCTTTGGCTAATCGCTGATATGTTTTAAGTGCTCCTTGATGTCCCCCCACTTGATTGTTATGGAATTCACCTAAGAGCAACGGAATAATAGGCGAAGAAGGAGGTAATACTATCTGCCCTTGAAAACATAACACTTCGCCCCGTAGAGAATACCCTTTGGCCACTGGTTGTTTCTTTTGTAGTGCATTGCGAATCTCATTCAACTTGTTGTCCCCACTAACTTGCTCCACGAAAACAGAGGTGTTGAGCCCCTCTACCACACTTAACAGACCCAATTCCAATGCTGGTGGTAAACGTGACAAGGCATCTGTCGCCTTATTCTCCAAGCCTCGTTTATACTCAATATTAAAGCCATAGCCCAGAAGTTTGGTTATCCATCGTTGATACTCCCCTGCCACCACTCGTTGTTCTAACAGAAATTTCAAACTTTTTTTATCAGTTCGAACAACAACCTTAGGCCCCAATAAGTATGGTTGCCATTTCTGGATTGCAAAAACAATTGCCATCAACTCCCGCTCATAAACAGCTTTATAACGATGGGTCGGTGGAAAAGCTCTACTAAAATACGTTATCGGACGCTGATTCTGCATGAGGACTGTCCCTACTCCAACCCCGGAAGCATCCGTTTCAACAACAAATGGTTTAGCAAAATCGGGTAGCCCCAAGGTTGGGACCGATATCATAGCTGATTTTAACCGCTGGAATGCTTCCTCAACCTCGGCAGACCACCCAAAATTACCTTTCTTTTGCAATTGTGTCAATGGAAAGGCAATGGTTCCATAGTTCACCACGAACCTGCGATAGTATCCGGTTAGGCCTAGAAAACCTCGCAATTCTTTGATATTCCTCGGGATCGGCCAATTAGACATGGCTTCAATCTTGGAAGGATCAGCAGCAAGCCCTTCCGCCGACACCACATGGCCTAGATACTCAATTCTAGCCGCCCCAAACTGACATTTCTTAAGATTGGCCACGAATTTATGGGAAATCAGCACTTTCAACACCATAGTAAGGTGAATTACATGCTCCTGCCTCGATGTACTGTAAATTAGAATATCATCAAAAAAGACCAACACGAATTTGCGTAAGTAAGGTCGTAAAATTTCATTCATTATGGACTGAAAAGTAGAGGGAGTATTGCGCAAACCGAAGGGCATGACTAGGAATTCATAATGTCCTTCGTGTGTTCGAAAGGTTGTCTTATGCACATCCGTTGGATTCACCCGAATTTGATGATAACCTGACTTTAAATCAATCTTAGAAAAAATCGATCCACCGAACAACTCATCAAGCAACCCATCTACCACCGGAATAGGAAACTTATCTGGAATTGTGGCTTGATTCAAGGCACGATAATCGACACAAAAGCGCCAGCTGCCATCTTTTTTCTTGACCAGTAAAACAGGGCTTGAGAAAGAGCTTTTACTAGGTTGTATCAATCCCGCCAACATCTCTTTAATAAGTTTCTCGATCTCATCTTTTTGAAATTGTGGGTATCTATAAAGGCGAACATTAATGGCTCTCGAACCTGGCTGAAGATCAATGGTATGGTCTCGGTTACGAAAAGGGGGCAGTGATGAATGTGGCTCAAAAACACTTGCAAATTGTTGCAACACATCATGTAATTCTAGTGGGACTTGGGTCAGATGTTGTTGCAATTCATTTGTCGTCTCTCTATCCGACCTAATTTCAACAATATTCAACTCAACAAGTACACCCAGGTCCTCGCCACTCATCGCCTTCATCATCGATTTCAGGGAGATTTGGGATTTTACCAGACTACGATCACCACGTAGTTGAACCAACCAATTTCCTATTCGAAAATCCATCTCTAAGCGTCGGTAGTCGAATTGGATTCTGCCCAGTGTCTCCAACCATGTTATCCCAAGGATCACATCAGCGCTCCCTAAAGGGAGGGGAAGAAAATCATGTATAATCGTTAGATCAGAAATGGTTAAAACTACACCTCGACAAATGTCGGCTACGTGCAACGAACCCCCTGTTCCGAGGACCACCCCGTAATCTTCGGACAGAGAAACAGGTAACTTCAATCCTTCTACGATTTCATTTGAAATAAAATTATGGGTTGCCCCACTGTCAATGAGCACCACCACTTCCTGATCACCGATCAATCCACGAACCTTCAGGGTCTTGGGCGAGGTGAATCCGACCATTGAATTTAGTGACAGAGACGCTATCTCGTTGTTTCTGTTTCCACATTCTCCACCCTAACGCCTTCTTCCTCACGCGATTCTTCTGATTGCTCGACTAGCACTTCCTGCACCACCACAACTTGCAATTCCTGCAATTCCTTCTTTTTGCACCCGTGACCAGGGCTGAATTTTTCATCGCATTTTAAGCATAACCCTTTCTCCCTTTTGCTTCTCAACTCATCATCAGTCAACCGCATGAATTATACATAAATCATGAATTATACATAAATCTCAAGAAGTGCTCATTTGTGATGCCTAAGATACATTTCCTAGGGTTCATCATTAGCTCTAAAGGAATTGAAACGGATCCAACAAAGGTGCAAGCCATACAAAATTGGCCCACGCCAAAAAGAGAAAGGGACATACAAAGTTTTCTGGATTTAGCCTCCTTCCACTGGAAGTTTATTAAGGACTTCAGCACCATTGTAGCTCCCATAACTCATTGCTTGAAAAAAGGAAAGTTTAGGTGGGAGGATGAACAGAAGGAAAGCTTCCAAATATTAAAAGAGAAGTTGAGCTCAGCCCCCGTTTTATCATTCCCAGATTTTAATAAGTTGTTCGAGGTAGCAGTAGACGCCTTAGGAGTTGGAATTGGATCAGTTCTCTCCCAAGAAAATCACCCCCATTGAATACTATAGTGAGAAACTAAGCGAGGCTCGGATTAAGTAGACCACTTATGAGCAAGAACTATATTCCCTCATCCGAGCCTTAAAGCAATGGGAACACTATCTGTTGGGGAGAGAATTCGTATTATTTACAGACCATTTCTCACTAAAGTTCCTACAAACTCAAAAAAGCGTCAATAAAATGCATGCCAATGGATGTCTTATATCCAACGTTTTGAGTTCGTGATCAAACACAAAGCAGGCGTCACTAATCAAGTAGCTGACGCCTTGAGTAGAAAATACAGCTTATTAACCCAACTAGAAGGCGAGATAACAACCTTTAAAAGCCTACCGGACAACTATGAGCAGGATGTAGACTTCCAGCATATATGGGCTCAATGCAAACAACACGTACGAGCTAAAGATTTCCATTTGGTCAATGGATACCTGTTCAAGAATAATGCCCTGTGCATACCTCATAGTCATGCATCCTTAAGAGAAACCTTAATAAAGGAATTACATGGGAATGGCCTAGCTGGACACTTTTGGAAAGACAAGACATGAGTTAGCCGCATCTCGTTTTTATTGGTCCCAACTAAGGAAGGATGTATCAACCTTTGTAAAGAGGTTCTTTACATGTCAGACAGCAAAGGGGCAGAGGCAAAATATAGGGTTGTACCAACCACTACCAATTCCTAACACCATCTGGGAAGACCTATCAATGGATTTCGTCCTTGGCCTCCCTCTTACACAAAGAGGATGCGATTTAGCAATGGTAGTCGTAGACAGATACAGCAAAATGGCCCACTTCTAAGCATGCAAAAAGACACACGATGCAGTCAGCATTGCCAACTTATTTTTTAAAGAAATCGTTCGGCTACATGGCATCCCCAAGACAATAACTTCAGATCGAGATGTAAAGTTCCTAAGCTACTTTTGGCGGACCCAATGGAGAAAGTTCACACGAGCCTAAAGTTTAGTTCAACCAGCCATCCCCAAACCGATGGCCAGACAGAAGTGACTAACAGAACACTGGGGAACCTCATCAGATGTTTAAGCGGTGAAAAACCGAAACAGTGGGATCTACAATTAGCTCAAGTTGAGTTTGCTTACAATCATATGAAGAACAGATCCCCGGGGAAGTTACCTTTTGAAATAGTTTACACTAGTCTACCTCGCTTAACTGTAGATTTAGCAAAATTACCGTGCCTTTTGAATGCAATCAGGAAGCCGAAGTCATGGCAGAAAGAATTTCTAAGCTGCACAAAGAAGTGCACGATCATCTAGAGAAATCTAACATGGACTACAAGCAAACCGCGGACAAACACGGAAGATTGAAGCTGTTCGAGGTGGGGGACTTAGTCATGGTACATCTCCACAAGAGCAGACTGCCTACTGGAACACATTCGAAGTTGCACCCAAAAAAGATTGGGTCCTACCCTATTCTTCATAAGCTTGGAGATAACGCTTACAGTGTAGAACTACCCCCCGAGTACAAAATATCCCCTATATTCAATGTGGTTGATTTATTTGACTATCAAGCGCCTGACTCGTTCCAGCTAGCAACCTAAACTCGAGGACGAGTTTGTTTTTAGGGGGAGGGAAATTGATGTATTCTATTCTGCAATATACCTTGTTTTTATGCTCTGTTTGGATTGGTTCTTTTATTGGGCTTAAGTTGTTATTTTTGGGACTTTGTCGGTTTGGAGGGGTCTAGTTCCTATTTATAGGAACTTAGTTGTTGTTGTTGGGGAATCTTTGAACATCTTTTATAACAAAATTTCCTTCAAGAAGTTTTAAACTTCTGTGTTACATCAATAAGGATAAAAAGGAAGGGGGAGAGGGGATCCCCTTGTCTAAGCCCCCTAGAAGCACGAATCTTTCCACGGGGTCTTCCGTTAATGATAATTGAATAGTTGGCCGAAGAGACACATCCACGAATCCATTTCTTCCATCGAGAGCCAAATCCTCTAGCTTCAAGAATAATATTGAGGAAATCCCAATCAACCATGTCAAACGCCTTTTCAATGTCAAGTTTGATCATAACTCCTTGTTTACCCGTCTTAGAGTATTCTCCTATGAGTTCATTGGCAATCAGAGATGCATCGATAATCTGGCGACCCTCAACAAAGGCAAACTGGTGCTCAGTAATTAAATCAGGGAGAACTCTCTTGAGGCGTTCGGATAAAACTCTAGCAACCACTTTGTATACACGTGGTGAGACTAATAGGCCGGTAGTCACCCACCATCTTTGCATCCGTCTTCTTTGGAATAAGGCATACATATGTTTCATTTAGGCTTGCATTGATGATGTCTTTCTCAAAAAAAACTTGGAACTCTCCCTTTATGTCTTCTTTGAGGATGTTCCAATGTTTTTTAAAGAATTTTGGAGTGATTTATTGGAGCCAAGGTCCATAACTGCTTTTCTGATTTCATCTTCAGTGAAATGGGCCTCTAGAGACAAAGCTTGGGCCGAAGAAATAGGATTCCAAGAGTCCAGCATTGGAAGAGATCTAGTGCCCCCTGCCTTTGTATAAAGTTTGGAGAAAAAGTCAAGGAATTCTTCCTCAATGTGTTTGTCAACAACCAAACTATCCCTTTTCTAGATAATAACTCCACAATGGTGTTTTTTCGCCTCCGAGCAAAACAAATAAGGTGGAAAAAGGAGTTGTTTTCATCTCCTTCAATAGCCCATTTGACTTTGCATTTCTGTCTCCAAGCCAATTCATCCGAGAAGGAGATGTCTTGAAGTTGTGCTTTGATAGCTAATCTTCTTTGAACATGTGTGGGATCCCAATTGATTGATTCCTCCAAACTGTCAATGCGGGAAAGTTCTCTAGTCAGATCAGTTTTTATGGTTTTGGTGCTAGTCAGATCAGTCTTTATGGTTTTGGTGCATCCATAGGTCTTCCAATTCCAATCCTTCAGTGTGGCTTTGAAGGATTTAAGGTTTTGGATAAGCTCATGGCCTGGCCAACCTTGAATGTGGTTGCTCATCCACCAAGAATTGAGTAAGGGCTCAAAAGTTCGATGCCCCAGCCACATATTTTCAAATTTAAAGTACCCTGGACCCCAACTCTATTGGCCAAGGGACAAGCTTATCGGATAGTGGTCTGAGGTTATCCGAGGATGTCTTTTCACCATGGTACTACTAAATTTCCCAATACAGTGTTCAGTGAGAAGAAAACTATCAATAAGAGTCATCACAGGTTGTTCTCAAAGGCTAGACCAAATGAATTGACCGTTTGATAACGGGGGGCCAATGAGAACCGAGTCGGAGATAAATTTGTTGAACAGCTTCATGCTCTTAGTGCTAGCTTTACCAGAAGATTTTTCAAAGGACCATCTAGTAACATTGAAATCTCCCCCCAAGATCCAATGTTCGGTGCAAAGATGAGCTAGGTCATAAAGCTCTTTCCAAAAAGACTGTCGAGATGAGACCTTAGATGGCCCATACCTGTAAGCCAGAACCTATAACCATCTGTCAATGATAAATGAAGGGTGAGGGAGTGGATACCTTCAATAGTCTCTATGACAGTGATGTTGGGGTCGTTCCACATGATTAGAATACCGCTCGAGTTATCAATAGCGTCAATGACTGCCCATGCAATGTTACGTGAGCTCCAAATGGATTTAATAAATCTCCTGTCTATATATGAACGCTTTGTTTCCTGCAAGATCACAATGGTGGCATTTGTGTGTTGGAGGAAATCTTTGATTAGGGTTCTTTTTTTCCTCGAGCCCAATCCTCGAACATTCCAAGAGAGAACAATCATGTAACCGGCGGCGACCCAGAGATGGCAATAGCATTGGGTTGTTTGTCGTAATTAATGGTAGATGTTAGATTTTTTACTTCCCTGGTCAGTCGGTTCGTCCTAGCTGGCGTTTTGGTTTTCTTTCCACGAGAGGGGATGGCCATAATGCAAAGGTCATTTTCAATCATCCAAGGTGCAATTTGTTTTAGGAAACCTTCTTCCAACCAATTCCCGTGGGAGGATAAGCCCTCCATATCTAGAAAAACTTCGGAATCAACAGAAAATCCCTGAGTTGGGATTGCGGTACTTTCATGGACAATGCTCAACTGGAGAGATTGATCGAGGCTGATAGGTTCATCTTCAAAAAGCCACTGTGGGATAATGGGATGGGAGGGGACAGTTCAGTGGGGGCAGAGGGCGATATTGAATCCGGACATGGGCTAGAAAGGAGGTCATTGGAATCAAAGGGTGCAGGGGCAACGGAAGTGGCGTGTTTGTTACCATGAAGGAGAAGAGTTTGTTAGCCATCGATAAAAACCACTTTTTTCGCCTGAGTGGTAGGAATCGCGGAGGGTGGGCCCAAAGGGGGGCCAACAGGTGGCTGTGTCGATGGGGCTAGATTGGCTTTTAAAAATGGGTCTGAACTGGAAGAGGGTTTTGTGGATTTGTGCGATGGGTTTTGTGGTAAAGGAAAGGTAGGTTGAGTGGGGTTGATTTGACCGGATTGGGATTAGGAAGGAAAGGTTTATCACGTGGGTCTATCGGTAAAGGACAAAAAGGAGGAGAAAAGGGGCTCTTATCATCTGGCTTTTCTGTGGTCACACCCGAGGTCAGTAGGCGCGTGACCCTGGGATTGATGGATGGCTTGGTCTCGTGTTGGATGCGCGTCAAACCCACGCTAATGAGAAAATCATCCTCAATCATCGACAGCGGCTTGTTTCCATGGATACCGGCGAGGAAGCCGATGTGGTAATCTGCATTAAAAAACAGTTCAACACTTACAGAAAGGGTCGATGAAGATGAAGTGGGCAGGTGTATGGATGCTGGTAGGAAACCCGTCTTGTTAGCTTTAACCTTGAGAGAGATCTCCATCATATCCAATCTGGATAAGGTTTTTCTAGCAACTTCACATAAACTACCACAAGCTTCACCAGTATATTTGAAGTTTCCCAACTCCATTTGTCAATAGGAAGGTTTCTTATTTTAATTCAACCACCCTATAAGGGGACCTTGAGATCACTGTAGAAGGCTCCATGGCTCCATGTTTGGAATTTCACCAAATAGGGACCTATTTGCTGCCATTCGTTTTGGGAAGTGAGAAGAGTAGCACGTTTAACACTGTCACAGATGAGCAAGGCCTTATTGGCATGGATTGGGTTGATGGCACAAAGGTGGCTGATGGAGTCTCTAATGACCTCTTTGAGAGAGAACCAATCATCGTGAAAATTCGCACGTTGTAGAATGACTACAGCTGACAAATCGAGTCCGGCAAGGTCATATGGTTGTGGGGGAATCCTGGGTTGGGATGTAGAGGGCCCTATAGGACAGATTTATAAGATTGGGATGTCTTGGATGGTTGGTTGGTCTTAGAAAATAGTGGGGCGTTTGGTTGGGGATGGGAAGGTAAGTGGCTTGTGAGAAGAGACAATAAAAGAAACCACCCTTTTCGGTTTTCTACAGCAGGAAAGATCAGCTTTGAACAACCTCCATTTGTTTGAAGTTTCGCTAACTCCACACAGTGGCCACGGTGGTTTGTATGTTTTTCAACCCAAAAAACATGACCATCTACTCTGTTTTCCTTGAAAAAATTTTGGTTGAGGGGGTGCTCGAGCAGGGTTCTGACTGTGGAATGAAACCAATGAAGCAATGGGAGAGGTGCTACCAGGGAAAACGAGCGATCACAACTCGATGAGCCGAAAGTTTCAACCATGGGAGAGGTTGTCTAGGTCAATGACAAAGGTTTTCCGGTCAAAGGAGAAGCTAAAATTAGTCTTTTTTCTGGCCATATGCACGGCAGAGAATGGGGCAGGGTGGTGGTTCATGGCTGGGTGACGGGGCTAGAGGAAGGAGAGAGAACAGAGAAAAAAGGAAGAGAGAGGAGAGAGAACCTTTTTTTTTTTTGTAATTAACAGACAGATGTATCTCAAGTAAAAACTTCAAAGACTTAGCCCACCTAGTTGCATGAAAAACTCTCTTCAAAACTGTATGAAAAAAGGATGTGCTTTCTCCTGCAGTCTAGAGAGTAAAAACATATATTTAAAGACACAAGGGTTTTCAAAAAAGTAAGAATAGTGCTTAACTACACCCCTGCTGTGCTTGAGAAACAGGTAAGAATATCAGTTGAGGGCTGTCTATTTTTAGAATTGAGAACTTCTGGCCGGACAGTGAAGGGCAATGAAATCCGATCCCAAAAACTAGCCAAATGATGCAGATTACAGAAATATCATTTCGAGATTTTGGAGGAAAAAAAAAACATGCATGCATTAGAGAAATCAGAACAAAAAATAAACTGTAAATTTTTGTCTTGCTAATGCTGAAAGAGACCCTCGGATCTCACTTACCATCTACTCTGCAAACTAGTTGATCTTTTCCACATAGCAGCTTTGCTAAACAAAGGTTTTGACTTTTCCAATGCCAAATTTCACTTTGCAGTGCAGATAAAATCATCCCTTTAGCAAGAGTACAGCACATTCACAGTCCAATATCTTACTTGTGATCAAAAGCATTTAGAAGGTTAACCTGTAAAACGTAGAAGGATGAGAAAAGAAATTCAATAACAATCATCAGTCATCACTACAAAATCTACACGCACACAAAATCAAGGTTGGAAAGGAATCATACATCTCAGGAGAGAACATTCGCACTTTCTCCACAAGCTTGACAATGCACCTTCTTCCATCAAGGGAAACGCAAGTGCAATAGAAATTAAATAGACATGAAATAAATGGCCTAAAAACATCATATGAAATATAACAAAGGTCATGTATAGAAGAATAATATCGCTACTTCCACCAAAGGTAACAGTGTCGAGTGTCAAAGGAAAACATGAGAACCATTTCAAACGAAGATTCTATTATTCCACTCGATATCTGTCAATTTGAAGTTCAAAAAGTATCTGGAATAACACTTGGAGAAGTATTGCAGACAGAGAATGTTATCGAATGTTCTTGACAATTCTATCCTTCAAATAAAAATTATTTTTCTCCTGGCAAGTTCTCGTAACCTCGAGAGGTTTAGTGCAGCATGCACCATAGATTAGAGCTTAAAAGAGATTCATCTAATGATTCAACTTGAGTGCACTCATATCGTTAAAAAATGAATGAATCACGTACTGCTCATAACTTGTTTAGCACATCCATCACAACATACTTCAACACTAAAGAGTATTCCTTGAGAATACTTTTTGGAGTAATATATTTAAATGAACCCTTTTCGTACCAAACATAATTGGAAGAAGAAGAATTAAGTACTTTTCAAGTATTTTTTAAATTAGAGTATGAAAATTTGGAAATGTGTTTTCTGTTAGCCAAAAAAGAAGTTTTAAAGTTTTTGGAGGAAAAAAAATACCAAAATCATTATTCTATGACCGTACTTATAGGGGAATTAAAATAAAGAGAGGGAACAAAAGGGACTACGCTGGATTTCAAACGTCAATTGCCAATATCTTCACTGCAAAGCAAGAGTATGAGTAAGAGTCTCATATATACAACATATATCGCTTTCATTTCGTTTAATGAAACTTCTTGCTTCTCATGCCCATAGTGGACACACCTATAAACCTCCTAACTATGTAGCTGAAACATGACAAAATTTGCAGCGTTATTATCCTTTCTGACCAAAAAACAAACAGTAGAAACGATCCCTTTCAATTGTGTAGATGTATCCTGTTGTATTCCATAAAAAGCAAGGAGATAATGATCTTTGGCAGAGTAAATGAGGCAATGTGTGGGGAAGTGACAAACCCCTCCATGTTCACGGTGAAGGCTTCAAGAACAAAACTCAAAGCAGCTATCTCCGTTTTGTGAAAAATCAAAGCTGGTGAATGGACCAACTCCATATCAAAAAGAATAGGATTAGAGAAGAAAAATCTATCTTCTTAAAGGTTCTAACTGAACTTCCATAGTTCCTGAAGGATGAGATTCTTTTCCTTCAATTGAAATAGTCGGACCCAAAAGATCAACTGAATCGTCGTCATTACCAAGCACCCAATTGCTTCTTCCATTTATTCTGTCCCTCCTGCGCTGCCTCTCCTGATATTCCAAATAAATAGCCATCAATGCAATGATCATAAACCATATAATTAGAGCCCAGATGAGGCCATGGACATTTTCACTGTCATATCGATCACCTAGATGCTTCATTCCAGTGAATTGTGCTGCAATACCAATACCAATTGTACATCTGCCCACAATTGCATGTGAATACTCCCATAAAATTCTTTTGGGGGAAACCACTTCCCCATTGGCTGGTCTTTTTGGTCTGAAATATGCAATTACTGGCTGCATACATGCCAAAAGTATAGCAGCAATCCCAAACTTAACATGTACTGAGCTGACATAAAAACCCCGAAGCTCGGCAACAGCAAAAAGGAGGCCAAGTAGGACAATTGACAAACCTGAGTACTGCAAGTAAACATGAATCTGATACCATCCATCACCCTTCACATGTTTCAAGTATCTAGCAGCCAATATCCCACCAGGTAACAAAATACCCCAAGCAAGGAACATCATGAACCCATGAACAGCTAATACTGGTTGTAAATCCTGTTCAGCCTCTGCAGAACCACGCATAAGCAGCACCCGCATAGGCCTACTGCTTCGAGAAGAATGCATATTTCTGTCGCTTAAATGTTCATCCACCCATTTAGCACCCATTGCCCATACAACCTTAAGTGGAGTGGTGGGATCAATTACATTTTTACACTCTGGTCCGTGGCCATGAGTACATGATGGTTTCAAGGGACGGGTAAACTCCAGGGTAATGATACCACTTTCTGACTTGCACCTCACAAAAGTCAAATTCTCTTTTGTCGGATGTACATTTAAAGCTTCCCGTCCATCAATCCAGTAGGTACTCACTCTACCTTTGCCAGTTTCATCCATCCAACCCACATAAGCATAGCTATTAATCATTCCGCTTCCAAATCCAATAGCAAGATAACCGCTCTTTTTCTCACCGCGAGCTGCAATAGTTATTGAGTCCTCTGACAGCGTCCAAAAAAATGTAACTTGCTGGTCATCCAACAAAACACTGTTATTATACATGTCTGATAAACCACCATCAACAACCTGCACTCTCCAACCCATTTTTGGTTGGTAAATTGACTGGTAAAAGACTTGGTCTGGAGTATTCCTATCAGGTGCCCAAGTTAATTCCATGGGGCTGGCTTGTACTCCTTCAGCTTCTGGTCCACCAGCATAAATAGTCTCAGACATGTTCCTCATTGTCACATTTCCACCAAGCAGGTCAGAAGTAATATAGAGTGCAACATCATGCCCAGCTTGTATTGAGAACTTCACTGGCACCCCTCTCTCAACTCTCAGTAAAGGAGCCTCCTTCTTGTTGATGTACAGAACTTTTGCAGGGTTTGGAGGATTCGGATAATGCAAAGCCGGACCACTAGTTACCACAAGAGGAGCATTTGCATCTGCAATTACAACGTCTTGATCCTCCTTGTCCTCTGCATCAAGTGGCCCCAAACAATCATTCACATGCTCTGAAACATTGAGAACCAGATGCCCATAAGTCCCTCCGTGATTTTGAGGAAGATAGAATGGCCGAATTGCATCAGGCGGCTTCATCGGTCCCACAGCCCAAATGACAGCCATATTTGCAGTATGATTAATTGGCATATCATACTTCTTATCAACCGTAACCAGTGGCCTTTGATACCGAACAAATGACACCCCATCTCTCCTATTCCCATAAATCAACTTAGTATTGTTCACCAAACCAACAGGATCTGAACCTTCGAAAATTGTATCTGGACAAACACCGTGCACTGTACCATCCTTATTTATCATACATTCACTGAGCTTTGTGATGTAGAAATCATCCACAAGCGGCACTCCATCCTCCTTGAACCCCATCACAGCAACATCCGCCCCAATCATGAGATTAGAACTCTCATTCTGGTTTGCCCATCCAAATGCCATGTAGTTCGTTGTCGGAATCGCCGCCTCCAGCCCGACATCAATCAACTTATCCTTAGTATTCAATGTCCACCTAACCCTGTAGTTATCAGCCAAAACTTTGCAATTCTCGAACGAGGTGGGCTCAATAGAAATCGAGCCCATCTCTTCCCCTGAATTCCCACCTTCCGACGGAGACGGAGCCACGTTAGGACTACTCGCCGATCCATTATCCGGTCTCCGGAGGATAACATGTCCAAAATCCGACGCGGCAGGAAGGTCCCAGGCGGCGATGACTTGGATCTGATCCCATTTAACATTCTTCTTCAAATGCACGATGAAGGAAGCGTTTTTGTACGTCTCATTAAGCTTTTGATCAGACACAACAAACCCGGCCGTGAAATTAATAAAATCAGGAGCGATCGCACCCCACCAGTGCACATCGGTACCAGAAAGCATATCGAAATTCGAAACCCTAAAAGAGCAATCATCGATTATCCTAAAGGAACCTCTAAGTTGATGTTGTACCATTTCAAATTCGGACTCGAAATCCACGAGAGGACTGGTTTTAGAACAACCAGATCCAGCATCCGCATAGCAACAAACTATCAAACATAACAAGATAAAACACCCAACGAAAATGGGTGTGTGATGCATGAGGACGAGATTGGGATCCAAATTAACTCTCCCTCTCGCTAGGATCAAAAACACCACTGGAAGCTAGATTCAACAAAATATATATATCGAACTTCAAAAACGAAATGAATCAAAATTGTACCATCACCAGAGATCTCGAGCGGTGATTAATGGAGTCCCGATCGGAAAATTCAATTGCAAATGCAAATGCAACAACTCAAGAATCGAGGGCGGTTTCTAGACTGGGCTTTGGACGGCTTTTTTTGCTGGGCACGTCGGTTTTTGGGTTAGTGCGTTAAGCAATAGCAACAGACTCAAGATCGTGTACAAAAACAAATGGAAGAAAAATAAATGAAGAAAAATTCCATTCGTAGATTTTGAGGCTTTGTTGGTCTAAGTTCGAGGAATTGTCGTGGGTATTAAATGTTGATATTATTAATTAATTAAATTATAAAAAAGACTTCTAGTGGCTCATTTCAATAATATCATACCCTTTTTTGACAAAAATATATTTTCATCCCAAAGTTTCAAAAGAGACATTTTAATTTAACACGTGCAAGTGATTTAGTTCTATTGAATATTATTTGTAATTAACTCAAATGTGTGAACTTGTTTTTTTAATTAATTTCTATTATATAATTATCTTAAATTTGTATTAGTTATTCGTTTGATAAATTATTATTAAATATAAATTTTATTTATTTTAAATAAATTAATCTTTGAATATTAAATATTTTCTTTTTAGTTTTTTTATTCAATACTTTATTGAAGAACCAACTTTGTATCATTCCTACAAACTAAATAATATATATATATATATATAATATAACTTATCTCATAAAAGAGAAAATTAAAATCATTGAATATCATAAATTAATCATATACAAAAAAAATAAATTTAAAAATTTTATAGGTTATAGAAGTTTAATAATATTAATAATCAACAAAAAAAAAACATAGTTTCGCTTAGCTAAGTGGTATATGTGTATGTGTGCTTGTGTGTATATGAAATAAATACTAACAAGTAAGACAACTTAAAGTAGAAAAAGAGAAAATTAGGTCCTCTTTTAGTTTGCAATCATTGAACAAGTGTATTGCGTGTCCATATCATTGAACCGTCTTCTTTTGTCACTTGACATGTAAGAATGTGAGCTATGGTGTTTTGATGACAATTTATGAACTAAAATGTCGAGTAATACTATTCTTTTCTGAGTTAGTAACAATTTATCATCTTCAAATTCTCTTTTTTATATATCGCCATTTTTTCTAAAATTACCATGTGTCTTTGTTACATCAAAAGAAAAACTAAAAATTAAGTTTAGATTAAGCAATCAAATAAAAATCTCAAGGACATACAAAATAATGAATAATTAAGAAAAACAAACTTAAAGGGGGAGAAGCTCACAAATTTATAAAAGAAAAAATAGAATATAGTTCTTTATATAATCAACCAGAGATAAAAATATAGCAAAAAAATATAAACTTTTTAAAATTTTATTTTGAATTAAAAAAAAAATAAAGATAGCCAAAACTTTCATATTCTAACTCTCCATAATGTAGTCTTCGAATAGGAAAAAAACGCTATATATTTTAAACTTTTGAAGTTTTATCAATCATTTGGATAAACTCGTAAGTTTGTAGTATTAATTTATAAAAATAAAGGGACAAAACTTTTCATATTATTTTGTAACTTTCCACTTATTAAATAATATTTTTAAGTTGCTATGTAATAAGTTTTTGTTTGTTTTACACGTTAACAAATGAACAAAAGTTTTTTATATTCAAATTTTTTTTATTCTAACTTTTCATATTATTTTCTTTAAACAAAACTCTCCATATAATAACTTTTCTTCAGATTAAATAATATTTTAAAATAGAGTTACTATATAGTACGTAATTAAGTACTCAACTTTTTTAACAAACATGTTATATAAAGTTTAAATAATTATTATCTTTTATTTTTTGTCGTACAATTTTGTTTATTTTGGTTAAATAATTAGAAGTACCACATTTCAATTTTATAGGCACAACCATATAAGTTATGTGGATGAACGATATGAAAAGAATTCAAGTCATTAGTATTTTTAATTAAATTATAGGAAATGCTACATCTTAAATATTTATATTTCATAGAGGTGAGAATGGTAAAAAATGGTTAAGTAATTAATGTTCATTTTATTTTACACTACAATTAAATTATTATTTTAAAAAATCTAACATGGATGTGTGTGTGAACGTACTTCTTAATTAAAAGAATATAATTTAATAAAATAATAAAATCTTGAGATAATTAATTGTAGGTGACTATATTGTAAATTTAAATCTTGAGATAAAAGACAAAATAGTTCAAAAGTGTATTTCAAGGATTGTAGCTTTTTTTAGTGCAATTTTGTTTTTAATTTCAATTAAACTATAATAAATATCACATTCAAATATTTGTATAGGATCAATCATATAAGTTACATGAGTTGGAGAATATGAGCAGAAATTGAGTAATTGGTATTTTTACCTAAATTATAATAAATGGCATGTCTCGAACATTTATATAAATATAAGTTATATAGAGGTAAGAGTGTGAAAAGAGGTTAAGTAATTAATATTAATTTTATTTTAAATTTTAATTCAACTACTATATTATTTAAAAAGAAAAAAAAAACTAACATGGATGTGTGTAAATATACTTTTCAATTATTACAAAAAGATACTTTAATTAAAATAATTAAATATATAATTTATTTATTATTGAAAATCAACCGGTGATTATGTTATCATTTAAAATTTGAAATGTTTTTCAGTTCACACGAGATTTTGACCAATGAATAGAAATGAGACACGTGTAAATGAAATTGTGTTTGTATTTATTTAAAATTTGATCATTTGATTATCTCTCATACGTATGTGCTTGGATCGAGGGTTAATGAAACAACTTGTTTTCGATGTCGAAAACTTCAATGGATTCGCAGTGTGTTCTTGACGATTCCCTTGAAACGTTCTTCGTTCAGACGGTGTTTGATCTTCAGAAGCATCGTTCAGACGGTGTTTGATCTTCAGAAGCATCTGAAGACTTCACAACTTTGTTTTTTACGATCTCTAGCTTTGTTTATGAATTCTCTTTAATCGTCTTCATTATGAACCTTGAAAATGAAGAAGGGATATCTCTATTTATAGAGTTTCTATGGGCCTCCAGATGAGTTTGGGCCTATTGGATCGGGCCAGGGGTCAATCTTTTAGGTTGGGTCCTGTTGACTTTGGGCCAGTCTTCTGAACTGGGATGACTTGATTTGGGTATTTGCCTCGTGTCTCATCTCGGGACTGGGCTTGGACTTTGGGCTAACCTTTTTAGGCTAGACTTGGTTAATTTTGGTCTTCAATTTGGGTCTTGATCTTTCAAATCTCAAAGAGCCCAAATGTGTACATGAATTTGCCATAAATTAATTTAGGGACTATTACAAATTTAATCAATCTATAATTAAATATAATTTTGTCATCAATGTTGGGTGATGACGTGACAAGTTTTGATTTGTCCAAATTTCTATTCCAACAGTAATTTTTTTAGTACAATATTTTATTTTAGTTAAATTATATAATAAATATCACATTTCGAATACTTATATAGATATAACTATTAAGTTACAATGAGTGGAATAATATGAAGAAAAATAATTAAGTCATTTATGTTTTAATTAACTTATAATAAATGTCATATCTCAAATATTTATATAGGTCACATAAATGTGAGAATATGAAAAGAGGTTAAGTAATTAATGTTTATTTTATTTTATATTTTAATTAAAATATCCAATTATAAGAAAAGAAAAAACAAACTAATATGAGTATATGTGATGGTACTTTTCAATTTAAAAGGATAATTTAATAAAGACAACTATATAATTATATGCGTGTGTGGTAATTTATTGTATGTGACAAAAATTGTAAATTTAAGATTCGGTAAAAAAACAAAATAGTTTGAAATTAATTTTCAAGGTATAGTAATCTTTTAACATTTTTTTTACAGATGCATGAATATAGTAAATCAAATGACAGATTTTCTAAAAATAGAATTAAAATAACTGTAGAGTGTTTAGAATTAAAAATAAACAAATATTAATTATATAAAATAACTTTATAACATCTCTATGAAAAATTGATACCTATATTTGAGGGCATTTTGTTGAAACATTTTTGTCTCTCATCCATGCTTAACACTACTATGCATTCATGCAAACATAAAAAATTTGGGAGAATGAATTGAGAAAGAGAAACAAACTTAGGAGAAGATACCCAAGTTTTTGTAGAAAATGAGTAAAGGGATTGCTCTTTATATAGTTGTAGTTGAGGAGTTATAAAAAGTTACCAACCTTTTGAAATTCAATTGTTAAATATAATTAAATGAAAATATCATTAATTTTATAATTGTTTTACATAATTTATAATAAATATTATTTGTCAAATATTGATATATGTTTAGGTTACTTAGATGTAAGAATGTGAAAATATGTTAAGAAATTAATGTTGATTTTTATTTTACATTATAATTAAATTGTATAAAAAAAGATGGAGACAAATGTGTGTGAAGGAAGGTGTGTCTTAATTAGAATAAGATAATGTAATAAAAATAATTAAATATATAAATTGTTAATTGTTGGTAATTAATTATAGGTGGCATATATTGTAAATTTAAATTTAAAATTTATAAAGAGACAAAATAGTCCACACAAGTTTTTTTAATATATTATAAATTATAGATAAAGTTTAAAAAAATGTTCTAAATAGTCACTGGAGTTCGTAAATTGGGAGAGAGTTAAGCTTAGGGGCATGGTTCTGATACCAAAGTTAGGGACAACGACCCTCCACATTGGTATGATATTGTCCACTTTGGATATGCCTTCATGACTTTGCTTTTAGTTTCACCCAAAAGGCCTCATACCAATGAAGATAATGTCTCTCACTTATATATTCATGATATTCCTGTCATCTAATCGACGTGGAACTTTAGTCGCACTTCCAACAAATCAAACTAAACCTATTAAATACTTCCTTATTAATTCGAAGTCCTCAAGAAATGCTAAAGCAAGCGCTTAACCACTAAGCTAAATGGTTGTTTGATAAATAATTAAACAATATGCATAAGTGCATGATCGAACCCCATACTTTGATAAATATATTTATTAAACTTATAATTGACCATTGAGCCTCATTTGATAAATATATTCATTAAATTGTTCTTTTAATACAAATATACCATGCCTATTTTAAAGAAGTAAAAAAATGTCCACATTAAACTCAAATGCAAGTAATTTATTAATATATAAATTCATGCACGTGATAATTTGTAGAACAATATCTTATATCTTATATAATTGATGGCGAAATCTACATTAATAATGTTATTAAAATTAGTAAGGGGTGTTGTTAAAAAAAAAAAGATTTCATAGTTTAGTTGGTTAGAGCACCCATTTAGTAAGCGGGAGGTTTTGAGCTAACACTTTTTAGGTTGATTGAAGCCTACCAATTTTCGACTATATTCAAATTTGGACTAGTTTCTCTTCTTTCAAAGGCATTAATAAAAACATCTACAACATTTTTCTCCTATTTGGTATACACCAAATTGGTATCATATCTCAATGAAAGCAACCATTTTACATTGTTTCACCGTGTTCACATAGACCTCGTGGTCAACAATTCTATTAACACCAAATTGGTATCATATCTCAATGAAAGCACTCATCTTACATTGTTTCTCATTTTTCACATAGACCTCTCTCCTATTTGGTCTACACCAAATTGGTATCATATCCCAATGAAAGCACTCATTATACATTGTTTCTCAGTTTTCACACATACCTCAGGGTCACTAATGCAATTATCATGTTTTATGTATGCTCCCACCAACAAAAAGTTTAATTCCAACACTTATTGCTCCCATCTCTGGCCAGCCCCGACGAGAAAGAAGCCATTTCCTCTCATTTTGTGTTTTTTCTCGATAGTTTATCATTATCAATCTCTTCACCCTCCATCTAACAACGCGATGCAATATTGAAAACACTCGCACACTCTCATACATCGAGGAGCTTTCTTGCTACAAGTAAAAGTGAAAAGAGTCGATCGACTTTCACTGACATTCCAATTTCTGACTATATTCAAATATGGATTGTGTAACAGGCTTCAACAAAATTATTTTAGGTATGAACCTTTAGAACTTCAATTAGACATTTAGGGCCCGTTTGATAACGTTCCTGTTTCCTGTTTATTGTTTCTGTTTCTCATTTTTTAAGAAACAGACTTGTTTGATAATCCATCCCGTTTCTTGTTCCCAAAATTTGAGAAACGTTTCTAAAATTTGGACTAAATTTGAGAAACTTCAAATAGTAGTTTCTTTCTGTTTCCTTTCTTTTTATATTAAATGTTTTCCAAATTTACCATTCTCAGCCTCCAGCCTATTGGTGAAATGCATGTCAAAACAATATTCCTTCCATTTCAAGCCCCAAGTTTGATCCTTGGCAAGTACAACTTTTTGATTTTCTTTTTTATCAATTCTGTTTTTTTGCAATATATATAGTTTTAAATTTTTATACATAGTAATAATATAAATATATAAATTTATATTATTATTATATAAATTTATTTTTTTTATTTCATTTCTTCATTTTACAATCTCCATATTTATATTATTTTAATTTGAGATTATATATATATGTATGTATATATGTATGTATTATTTGAATTTTAAGTTTTAATTTTGCAATCTTTATATTTATATATTATTGTAATTTTGCAATAAATAAATTTTGTTCACTAAAACATGCCTTTAATCTCATTTTAATATTTTACAAACTACAACATTTATCAATATAACTGAGTTTGATCTAAGTCGACATCATTTAAGACGAATGGTTCGAGTAAGAGATAAGATTGCAGATCAAATTTGAACAACATTTGAAGAATAAAATAATTTTATTTATTTACTTTTATTATTAATTAATTTTGCATCGAGACTTGTTGGTATTTGATAATATAAATTTGTTATAATTAATTGTATATTTATATATTTTAATGCATGTTATATATTTTATATTATATAACTAAATTCTTTTTAAACTATAAAAAATGACAAAAAAATGAGATAAAGAAAACATTTAAGAACAAGAAACAATAAACGGTTATCAAACAAGTTTATGTTTTAATTTCTTGTTTTCAAAGAAACAAGAAACATAAATAGTTATCAAACATATTCTTGTTTCTTATTCTTAAAAAATGAGAAACAAGAAACAAGAAACATGAAACAAGAAACAGGAAACAAGAAACAAGAACGTTATCAAACGGGGCCTTATCAATCTACTGCTCGGGGCGGTTGTGAAATTTCTGGCTTGGTGTTGAGCTTTATTATATTAATTGTTGGAAGCGTCCTTGTATTTTCGCTTGCATGGTTGTTGGTGCCTGTTTATTAAAGATTCATGTTACAACAAGCTAGTATAGATGCTAGTTTCTCTTCTTTCAAAGGCATTAATAAAAAGGTCTACAACATTTTTCTCCTATTTGGTCTACACCAAATTGATATCATATCTCAATGAAATCACTCATTTTTACATTGTTTCCCCGTTTTCACATAGACCTCGTGGTCACCAATGTTATTAACACCAAATTGGTATCATATCTCAATGAAAGCACTCATTTTACATTATTTCTCAATTTCCACATAGACCTCGTGGTTAAATTGGTATCATATCTCCTATCTTGTCTACACCGAATTGGTATCATATCCCAATCAAAACACTAATTTTACATTGTTTCTTAGTTTTCACATAGACCTCGTGGTCATTAATGCTATTAACATGTTTTAGGTATGCTCTCACCAACCAAAAGTTTAATTTCAACACTTCTTGCTCCCATCTTTCGCCAGCTCCGACGTGAAAAAAACCATTCCTTTCCCTTTGTGTTTTTTCTCGATAGTTTATCATTATCAATCTCTTCATCCTTCCTCTGACAACGCGATGCTGTAACGCCCCAAAACTTCACTTTAGTTCGTATTTTCGGATTATTTTAAGGGAAATTGACTTAATTGAGCCTCATAGTTCTTATTTATCGGGTAAATTTTGAGAATTTAAGAGAGTATATATATAAGTATATACTTGTATGATTTAAGTTGGCTAAGGGTATTTTAGTAGTTTGGGTAAAAAAAATGGGCATTTTTGTAAATTTCTTAAAAAAGAATTAGGGTTTCTTATTTTTAGAAGGACACATTTTTCGAGGCATGTACTTACCATCTTCTTCCCCATCTTCACGAGCACGGTATCCCAGCCCCAAACGCCGGATTTTCGGCGATCGTCGCTCTCTCGCAGCAAGCCAACCAACCATCGTCAAGCAAGCTCGAGCCTCGTCGGAATCCAGCCGCCAGCCGTCGTTACCTGCAGAGTCGTCTGAGTTCCTCGACGGAAATTGTTGAGGACAGAGTTGTGCAGCCATCGAATGAGCCGAAACCCCGCGAGTTCGCCGACTCCTCTACACATGGATTACAACCGTCGACCACCTTTGCTCGGAGCCGTGGAGTTCGGTCGAACGCTCCTGAGGTCGCCGGAGGTCGGTTTCGTGGACTAACCGTCGGTTCGTCGGAGGTGGAGCGCTGCAACAGGTCGTTGGAGGTCAGTTTGTGGGTCGTCGAGGAGGTTTCTTGCTACAAGTATAAGTGAAGAGAGTCGATCGATTTTCACTGACATTTTAATTGCTAATCCTTTTCAGGTTGATTGAAGCCTACCAACTTCCGACTATATTCGAATTTGGATTGTGTAACATGCTTCAACAAAATTATCTGAGGTATTAACCTTTAGAACTTCAATTAGACATTTATCAATCTACTGTTCGGGGCGGTTGTGAAATTAATTGTTGGAAGCCTCTTTGTCGCATGGTTGCTGGTGCATGTTTGTTAAAGATTATGTTAAACAAGCTAGTATATATGCTAGTTTCTCTTCTTTCAAAGGCATTAATAAAAAGATATACAACTTTTTTCTCCTATTTGGTCTACACCAAATTGGTATCATATCTCCCATCCACGGTGTTTCTGTGGAAGAAGATATTGACAGTGGTGTCTTACTCACCCCAAATACAGAAACTCGAAGACATCCCCTATTTTGCACAAGATCCACATCTACCGTTAATGGGAAGGTGTGCAACATTATAATGATTAGTAGGAGTAGCGAGAATATTGTATTCTATAGGCTTGTTACTGTCGTAATTCTCGAGGTAGATCCTCATCCTAACCCTTGCAAAGTTAGTTGGATCAAGAAAGGTGGTGAAGCATAAGTGAGTTTAATTTGGATGGTTCCTTTATCCTATTGGGGAGGTCATGTCAATATGATTTACAAGCTCTCCCTAAGGGGAAAGAGAATACTTATGAATTTATGTGGTCGGACAAAAAAATAGTGCTCCTCACTTCCGGTAATGGCGCTGAAAGAAAAGGAAAGAGAATACCCAATGTTTGCTATAATAAAAGGTAAATCCTTCGTTAGTAAAGAAGGCAATAAAATTTGGGCCTTGATTATGAAATACCAACCTGTAGAGCTTACCTCTACAATAAAAAATAAGGAGGCCCAACATCTATTGGAAGATTTTCCCCAACTACTTGAATCACCATCAAACCTTCCTCCTTTATGCAAATTACAGAACTATATGGACTTTGTTCCCAGTTCCATACTATCAAACCTTCAACTCTACTGCATGAGCCCTAAAGAATACACTAGCCTACACGACCAAATCCAAGAATTACTAGCCAAAGGCCATATTCGTCCTAGTCTATGTTCACAGATTGTACCTGCATTATTAACTGACACGTATCTCTTTTATTTACTATTAGATAACAAGTTAGAGATTACAACCTATCGACATTTGACCAACTCAAGAGGACCAACTATCTCTCCCAACATTACAACTGACTACCACATAAAAAATACTTCCCTTATATATAGAACACAAAGGTATTTATAGGAAACACAAACATGACTAACCAAAGGAGTTACGACTCCCTTTTCAAGCTTTCAAACGTCTACCAAGAAACTATCCAGTAACTACCTATTATAATATTTTTTTTAAACAAGAAACGAAACTTTTCATTGATACAATGAAAAGAGACTAATACTCAAAACATATAAACTCCACAAGAGAGTGAGAAAATCAGATAAAACATAAACATAAAGGGGGCGTTTGGAGCACTGTTTTGGAATTGAAACCCTTGGAATCTAAATCCTGAGGGGTTTGTTATATGAGTTTGAAACCTGTGAATAAGAAAACGGTGTTTGGTATGCAATATTTGAAGTTTGAGAATTAACAAAATTGTGTTGGAATTAGCGAAACAAAACCATGAGGTTGTGGGTTCAAACCCCTTGGGTTTTGAACACAGTGATCCAAGTAACGTTTTGAGTTTGAATTCTAATATTCAAATCTAAGACGGTGTTCCAAACGTCCCCAAAGATAAAAGTTACATATAGGAAGTAAAAGCATTCCAATTAAGATAGACGTCCTTAATGAAAAAATGATCAAAAAGCTTAGAGAGAGAACACCATGAAGACACCTTTGAACAAGCTGAATTAAGCCGATCAAACCAAAGGAGATGAGTGTTATGAAAAATCATTTGGTTTTTTTCCAACCAGAATTCTAATAGGAGCAAAACTTTGACAACATTGGTCCATAAAATTTTTCAATTTAATGCCAAAGGTGGAAATATCAAATAGATGCAACGTTGTCCTTGAAAATGTTGGAGAGGACCCAATGGGGATTGAAAAAGGAGAAATTCTTGAACCAACAAGTGCACCACTCGATAAATTTCAGGTAATTTTTACAATTTTTAGAATTTAAATTTGTGCTCGTTTCGTAATTTTGGAAATAAGTTTAAGTTAAATAAGGAAAAAAGGAAAAATGATGAGTTTTATAAAAATAGAAAAAAGAATTAAATGATTTGTTTTAAAATATTTTTTTTAGGAAAAAAAAGAAAAAAAGAGGATTACGAAGCCTGAATCGCGCGACCCCTCTTTCTTTTCCTCTTGGTTTTCCTTCTCCAGCCGCAACCCTCGTTTTGTTTTTCTCCTCGCCACCGACGTCAGCAGCTTCACCCCCGGCCGACTCCCTCCGTCAGACACCAGTACGCTCGCACAACCGCTTCAAGTTCCCTTCCGCCGCCCCCTGCCCTGAATTTTTCTTCTCTTCATTTTCGTGCAGAAGCGCCTCATCCTCACGTCCTTCTTCTTCTTCGGATTTCCACCGCCGACGATAGTGAGCCAACCGCCGTTCCACTTCTTCTTTGGAATCAACGTTGACCCTCTTGTGCTCGATGACCTAGCCATGGTTTTTTGATGCAAAATGGCATCTTG
Organism: Trichosanthes cucumerina; assembly: GCA_036507285.1. Lineage (NCBI taxonomy): Eukaryota > Viridiplantae > Streptophyta > Magnoliopsida > Cucurbitales > Cucurbitaceae > Trichosanthes > Trichosanthes cucumerina. Next base: position 100,780,512 of record CM071835.1, read on the forward strand.
GCCCACCACCTATTTAGGGCTGCCCCTTAATGATAAACCCCTCAAAAAATCTTTTTGGGATCCCATAATTGAAAAAATTGAAAGACGCTTAAAAGGCTGGAAAGGTTCCTCCATATCCAAGGGGGGTAGGCACACCCTTATTCAAGCTACTCTATCCAATCTTCACACCTACTACCTATCCCTCTTCAAAATCTCTTCTGGGGGCGGCAAAAGAAATTGAAAAACTATACCGAAGGTTTTTATGGAATGGTTGTAAAGACACTCGTGGGATCCATCCAATTAATTGGAAAACAGTTTGTCGACCTATTCAAGAGGGAGGTCTTGGCTTGGTTAGCATAAAGATCAAAAACCAGAGTCTACTAGCCAAATCAATTTGGAGATTTCATGTTGAAAAGGAATCCCTGTGGAGGCGTGTTTTATCTGCAAAATATGGCTCAACTCATTTCAATCTTCGCCCTGACACCAAGACTTTAAAGTACCACCATGGGCCATGGAAGAACATTGTGAGAGAACAGAGACTTATCTTTGATAATATTTACTGTATTGTTGGCAACGACAATCAAACATCTTTCTGGCATGATTGGTGGCTGGGGGATTATCCTCTAATGATCTCCTACCCTCAACTCTTTGCTCTATCCCAGAAAAAAATGCTCTCATCAGAGATTTGTTTTTAACTGAAGATCTCGCTTGGGACCTCGACATTCGAAGGAACTTGAAAGAAGCAGAGATCGCAGAATGGGCCAGTCTCTCAGCCAAATTGCCTAGCCACTTAAGAGCTACTTTTGCAGATTATTGGAAATGGAGGCTTGATAACAAAGGTCATTTCACAGCTAAGTCACTCACACACCGCCTGTCATCAGACAATTGTTATACTAGCAACCCCCTCTTCCTTAACCTTTGGAAGGGCCCCGTCCCCAAAAAAGTCTGTTTCTTCCTATGGGAAATCAACCATGAGGGAATTAACATGGCAGACTCACTGTTAAAAACGACCCCATGGATTGTCTCAGCCCCAACTTGGTGTGTCATGTGCAAAAGTGCTTGTGAATCAGTTCGACATTTATTCACAACTTGCCCCTACATTTCTTACATATGGACAAAGCTCTTCATGGCATCTAAGCTTCAGATTGTTTTCCCAAAGCATATGAAATCAGTTCTCGAGATACTTTTGTTGAGTCACCCTTTCACACAAGGAAAGGCTTGCATGTGGGAAAACTTTATTAAAGCACTTTGGTCCATTTGGCTTGAGAGAAACAACAAGATCTTTAACGACACTGCAAAGGACCCTCACATGCTTCTAAAGCTTATTCTTTACTCTGCTTTCTCTTGGTGTAAATTCTCCCCTTTTTTTGGTGACTATAGCCTCACTTCCCTTATTTCTAATTGGGAAAATCTTTTGTAATTGGGTCTTTTATCATTGGCCCTTTTTGTAGATTTCATACAATCAATGAAATGCTATTAAGTTTCTCATTAAAAAAAAACTTCCAGAAGCCTCCCTCGTCCAACAATCTGCGATACGGGCAACCGCTGTCTTCTTCGTTTTTCTCTCTGTGAAGCCGACGCGCAAAGCCTCGAGTTTTCGTCTCCGTTTTCCGATTGGTTTGACGTGGAACGCCGGTCCCCTCGTCGGTTTCCGCCTTCCTTCGCCTGGTCGTGTCCGTCGCTCAGCCTTGCTGCCGCCGACAGCGAGCGTAGTCGCCGATGAGTCGTTTTTCTCAAAGACCTTTGGATTGTTGGTTCGTTTGGTTCATGTGCTTTTAGTTCGATTCTCATCATATGGATGTCGGTTTTGAATAGATCGGGCCACGGGCATCCCGGATTCGCGATTCACCCGCCACTGCTCGCCGGAAACCGCCACCACCGCTGCCGGTTAGGTACAGACAGTCGCTTTCATTTTCTCGATGTCATTTTAAGCCTCCATGTGTTGGTTTGAATACTTAAGTCGGATTAGTTCAATTAACGTTGTTAGAAGTGTGTTTTAAGCCTTTGTTCGTGAATTAGGGGCTCGACTGTGTTATGAAAGTGTGTGAAACTCAACATTGAACTCCCGAATGCTCGGTATCTAGGTAAGTAGTCATTTAGAATTACACGTAAGTTCGTAAGCGAGCGAACTTGCGTGGTTAAAGATTTATGTGTACTGAATTGTTGGATCTGGGTAGTTTGCATGCTTGCCTATTTAGTACTCGTGTTTATATGGCTTGGATTATTCTGGATTGTTCGTATGCTGTGTTGTTGCATCTTGTACTTGGATATACTGCTTGAATTATGTCCTCTATAGAGTTGTTTAGTTTATAGCAAGGACTGAGCTTATGGCGAGAACTTTATTATCTAGACTTGATTATATGAACCGAGCTTGCTATGTGGTGATGTTGATTGCTTCTAGGAGTATCTAGGTACAGACAAGATCTAGGGACTTGTAAGGCCTAGGATACCTTAGAACCATGTTATAAGACCCGTGCCCCGACTTCCGAACCTTTCTAGTTAGTCTCAAGCTTCGAGTTTGGCGAGATTACGAGACAGATGGTCGGGAGAGAGACCCACCATTCAACGAGATTACGAGACAGGTGGTAGGGAGAGACCCTTCATTTGACATGATGGCTTCGGGACGTTATCCCTATGAGCAGGAGCGGTGCCACGATGCTTGTTCGACGAGGGAGTTCAGGTGTGATTTTTGACGAGCTCGAGAGCCGTACGGACGTGCCCCTCCATCTAGTACATGACGTGAGGGGTGAATTCCCTTTACGAGATGAATGGTAGGGAGAGAGACCCTCCACTTGACGTGATGGCTCTGGGACGTTATTCCTATGAGCAGGAGCGGTGCCACGGTGCTTGTTCGACGAGGGAGTTTGATAACTCACCATAAGTGAGTTATTTTACTAGAATTTTAGTGTTTAATCTACTTGAATTGCATCTAATTTAGTGATCCTCATGTTATTTTATCCCTAAATTATGTGTGTTAGCTTTAAAATCTTGAATTTAAACATTAGGTGCAAAAAGAATTAATTTTGATGTTTTTGTGCTTTAATTTAAGAAATTTTGGAAAATAAGCTAATGATTAATTAAAGACCAAAATTTGAGATTTTTCTTAACTCCAAAAATCCTTGTGTATTTTGATTTATAATTGACTTCATATATTTATTTGGGATTTTTACGCATGAGAGATTATAAAATTACAAGAGTCCCTAAGGGCATTTTAGATATCTTACAGAAGAAGGGTAAGATGGTCTTACCCCCTAAGGGCATTTTTGTAATTTGTGGAATTAGGTGGCAACACCATCTTATATAAGGAGGCTGGGGTTCAAGTGCAAAAAGAGAGTGGGAGCGTTGCCACAAAAGGGGGAAGAGAGCGAGAGAGAGGGGCGATTGCTACCACAAAGGTGTGCGTTGAAGAGAAGAATCATGAAGGTGCCATTGTTGTAGCAATCGTGCGATTGAGGAAAAATCAAAGCTTGAAGGTGCCATTGTTGTAGCAAAAATCGTGCAACTCGGTTTTTCGCGCAGACAGCGATCACAAAGTTGTCGTTTTCTGAAGTTTAAACCGTTGGATTGTGCTGCAATTTTGACAGATTGTTCGAGACTCATAGGGCTTTATTTTGAACGGTTGGATCGTCGTTCTGAGCTTTGGTGTACCATATATTTCTGTCGGATTAGGAGATAAGAGCGAGTTCGATTTTTCACCGCGACGCTCACAAAGTTGTCGATTCGGAGTTTCAACCGTTGGATTGTCTGACAGCTTGTTCGAGACTCATAGAGCTTCATTTTGAACGGTTGGATCGTTGTTTTGAGCTTTCGTTGATGAGATATTGCTATCGAACTGAACACGAAAAATAAGGCCACCTGCGTGTAACGTTTTCCCTATCTTTAAGTGTTATTGCTTGTTGTCAACCACCAATTTAATTATGAAATTTTGGGTCATTTACGTACTAATTTAGACTACTTTTGCTCACCGCTTTTAGACATAACTCGTGATTGTTTTTAGGCTAGAATTGTGGTTGATTTAGACTAATTTAGTGAACATTGTTGGTTGCTTTTATTGAACTCCTCGATCAATAAAAGCATGCTTAAACTAGAGATATGTGACTCGATTTTAATCATGAACTAAATTGTCTTGGGCAAGGGTTAGGTTGTTTTAATGTAATTTTGGATTAAATTTATGGTTGATGTCATTGATTGAATTTATGAAATTTTATTAAATTTAACGTTGCATGAGAATTAAAATTGGCCTTTTAACTTCTCTATAATTCATAAACTTGGGAAAGCTAATGAATTAGAAAACTAAAATTTCATTCTAGGATCATTGAGTTGATTAGGGATAATTAACCCACCTAGAACCTAAAATCATGGGCATAATTTAGATCACAATTGGGAAATTGTAGGTTTTAAAACTTAGTGATTTTGGAAAGAATCATTTGAATGCATGTGTAGGTAAATTCAAGGCATCACTCAAAATTTATTCCAATTGAACATTAGAACTCTAACCTAACACGAGCTTATTTTTCATTACAAATCTACTCTCTTATCTCTCCTTCTTGTTTGCATTCTCCTCTCCCGCTTTAAATTAAGTTATTTTCTTTTGTCTTATCTTTTCTTTCGTACTTATCAATTTATTTATTTACAACAATAATTTGCACACTCATGCATTGCACTAAAATAAGGAAAATTTGCTAGAACACTCACTAATTTAGGTCTAACTAGTCCTCGTGGGATCGATACTTTTATCTTATCACTTGCTGCACTCGACCGTGTATACTTGCACGTCGTAAAAGTGTCTGAGTCTCATTCTAATTTGCATTAGTTTAGGGCACTCGATATTTTCCGCATCAGAGTTCAGGGGTGATTCCCGACGAGCTTGAGAGTCGTACGGATGTACCCCTCCATCTAATACATGGCTTGAGGGGTGAATTCCCTTTACGAGATGGGTGGTAGGGAGAGAGACCCTCTACTCGACGTGATGGCTTCGGGATGTTATCCCTATGAGCAGGAGCAGTGCACGGTGCTTGTTCGACGAGGGAGTTCAGGGGTGATTCCCAATGAGCTCGAGAGTCGTACGGACGCGCCCCTCTATCTAGTACATGGCGTGAGGGGTGAATTCCCTTTACGAGATGGGTGGTAGGGAGAGAGACTGTGAGAGTACTAGTATGAGATAGTTGAGGTTCTTTGTGGGAGATTAGTAGTATATTAGTAAGGGGTATTTTGGAGTTTTTAACTAGGGTGTCTTGGTTATAAATAGTTGTGTTAAGGTCCTTATTTTGGTGTGCATCATTTTGGTAGAGTGTCCATTGTGGAACTTAGGGAGAGAGATAGCCCTCTCGAAAGACTATTGGATATTGTAATTTTCTTTATTGATATTGCTATATATTAGTTCCTTTGTGTTCTTAGTATTTTTTGGTTTGAATACCTAACAAATTGGTATCAGAGCACGTTCATCTTGAAAAATGGTGCAAAAACAATTGGAAGAAAGAATGGAGAGAATAGAGAAGGATGTGGTTGAAATGAAAGATACTTTACAGAGAATAGCCAAGAGGATGGACGAGAGAATAGATCAATTGGCGGCAGAAATGGAGAATCAAAGAGCCATGGTATATGAAATCCTCAATAGCAAGGTCCAAGTAACTTCATCCATTATTGAAAGCTCGCCCCATCAACAAAACATGGAAGAAAAGAAGGAAGAATCGTTAGAATCAATGGTTGTTGATGAACACAAATCATCTCAGTGCAAGAGTGATGGAGAAAAAGAGAAGAAAGTGAAAAAAATAAGAAGAGTAAGGTTGTTCTGAAGACGAAGCTAGTGTGACAATCAAAATAGAAGAAAATCGTAGAGAAAAGAGTGAGAGCAGACCAACAAGTTACCTATTGGAATTCAAAGACCACACACAGATGACTTAGAACATTTGGAATGTCAAGGGTTGGAGTTCGAAGGTGGGGGCATTGGTCATTGAGGAGCAGGGAAGGCTTCGACACCTGCAAGGTTAGAAAAAAACGAAGAAAGGAAAAGCTTGACAGAGATATTTTCAACAATGCCAACATGAGTGGTCGGAGACAAAGCCTAGGGAAAGGCACCGACGCAAGGTTCGTAAAAAGGCAATAGAGCTATCAAAGGGAGATGGTCATAAAAATTGGAAAAAAAATGAGACGAGTGATGGTTGGAGGTCATTGCAATTGTAGAGCACCGATACAAATGGAGATGAAGACTTGCGGAAAGGGTCATCGTAAATTTCATGAAGAAATGAAAAAAAGAAACCCAAGCCACGTAAACAATCAGAAAGTGGAGCTAGGGGTTTGGAAAAATTGCAACATCTATTCTGGATGGAACCACAACCTTCTTGGATTAGAGCTTTACCTGCTGATTTTCAATGGGTTGGTGGTAAATAGATCGAATGAGACCCATTATTTGTCAATAGCAGAAAATCCAATGTTTCTTGTCAAGGAGTTTTGGGTTGGGTTGTCAATTGTTTTAAACCTAGAACTTGATCCAAAATGGCAACATGTGACCGATTTGAAGAAAATAGCTTCAGCCACAGTTATTCTTTGCTTTACACCCACGTCGCCGACCATCTCTACTAATCAATCACCATTAGAAGATGTAGGGGCGGTCATCGACAAAGGGACGAAGAAGAAGGATCGAGGAAGGAGCTGCAATTTTCGTAAAGAGATGGAATATCCAATTCCTAACGATGTGAATTGTCAGGAGGTGGGACCAAGTGTTGGAAAAAGTAGCAGTATGAGCTTGGGTTTGGTTTTGGGCTGGATTAGTATGACAAGACCCATTTATTTTTGAAAAGGTTTAATGAGACAACAAGTTTCAAGTGTTTACGGGAATTTGGGGTTGGGACCGTTGGGTTATGTTTTTTTTTTTGTATTTAGAGTGTTTATTTTTTGTATTTTCTTTAATTTTTTTGGATCCTTGTTTGTCGTTTGTATTTAGGTTAACCCACACCTTGAGGACAAGGTGTGATTTGAAGGGTCCGGTATTGTGAGAGTACTAGTATGGGATAGTAGATGGTCTTTGTGGGAGATTAGTAGTATATTAGTAAGGGGTATTTTGGAGTTTTTAACTAGGGTGTCTTGGTTATAAATAGTAGTGTTAGGGTCCTTATTTTGGTGTGCATCATTTTGGTAGAGTGTCCATTGTGGGACTTAGGGAGAGAGATAACCCTCTCAAAAGGCTATTGGATATTGTAATTTTCTTTATTGATATTGCAATATATTAGTTCATTTGTGTTCTTAGTATTTTCTGGTTCGGATACCTAACAGAGACCCTCCACTCGACGTGATGGCTCTGGGATGTTATCCCTATGAGTAGGAGCGGTGCCACGGTGCTTGTTCGACGAGGGAGTTCAGGAGTGATTCCCGACGAGCTCGAGAGTCGTACGGGCGTGCCCCTCCATCTAGTACATGGCGTGAGTGGTGAATTCCCTTTACGAGATGGGTGGTAGGGAGAGAGACCCTCCACTCGACGTGATGGCTCCGGGACGTTATCCCTATGAACAGGAGCGTTGCCATGGTGCTTATTCGACGAGGATGTTCAGGGGTGGTTCCCGACGAGCTCGAGAGTCGTACGGACGTGCCCCTCCATCTAGTACATGTCTTGAGGGGTAAATCCCCATTGCTAGGGCATGAGTGAGTGTTACCTCTTCTCATTGCCAATCGCAAACTCGGGTCGTGAGACCGAACTTAGGTTATGGGAGTCGGGGGTGGACATGGGGTTCTGTTACCTTGAGATGAGAACCTAGGTGTCGTGGAGGTTGCTTGTTAGCTAGTTTGGACGTGAGTGGGCTACTTACTGAGTATTTTATACTCACCCGTCTACTTTGATGTTTTTGGTTGCAAGTAAGAAACCCTGAGGCAGTCGACGACGACGATGACAACCCGACGAGGCTGTGGGACCCTGCTTCTCTTCTTGTTTTTAGGCTTACAATCCTTCCTTGAAATTGTTTTTGTTTTGTACTGCTTACTTCGCCTAGTTGCGCGAGACTGTGTTCTCTCTTCTATGTTACTTCCTAGTCGTTGATTTCTCTTTTTGTTTTAGTTATTTCCGCTGCATATTTACCTATCTAAGAAGTCGTGTTTTGGAATTCCCCAGACCATTTTCTAACCTCAGGTGTTATTTTCATCTTTTTTTCACCACCCACCTCGTCATTGATACAGACCGAGAAGTAAGGAAGAAGGAAAAAAAAGGGTCCGTTATAACTAAACCAACATGAATTGAACCAAATTGGTATGGTTTGATACTGAAACCAAGGATTCATTTGGTTTTATTCGATTCAGCCACATTGAGAACCAACAGGTTCAGTTCGGTCTTGGTTCAACTTAAAACTGGACCGAATCGCTTCCCTCCTAAGAGGGTGAAACCTTACAAATAGTCTTAGTTTCAAATTATTCCAATCGTTGAATTGTCTTCGGTTTACTACCCAGTGGTACCACGACAATGCCTCACTTTCAAAATTCACCACTGCTCTGAATAACTAGGCGTCTAGCTCCACTCCTAAAAATACTGTCATCTCAACCTTCTTAAATTTACTTCAGTCGTTTGACACTATATCTAGCATATTAACAATGACATCATCGAATAGGCTTCCTTCCGTCTTCGTCTTCAGAGACGACAATTCCCCTTGTGAATCCCTTGTTTCCTCAAGTCGACTCTGTTATACTTTTGTGACTAACAAAGCAATCCTTTTAGGTTTCTGCTAGTGGATCAGTAATTTTTCCCAGGCTTTTTTTAATTCCTCCGATCTCTTTTTCGTTGCTTTCACAATGTTCCTCCAGTTGTAACTTCGCCATTCTTCTCATTCTCCCCAGTTTGTCCCTGCCTTGATACCAAGTTGTTAGGCATCTTTGAACAGTCTGCTTATACTTGATAGTTCAAAGGGGCCACACGACCAATTATAAGTTTTCAACCTTTTGAGAGGGTCGGTCTCTCCTTAATACATTCCCCCAACGGCTAATTTATAGGACATTCAAAGCATTTCCCTTACTACCCGTCCTTACTTAATATTGAGTAATTGGAGGTCTAACAAACTCCTAACTTGTAGGGTCAATTGCACTAAAAAAATTAGGCTATTAGATGTGTATGTGTGTGTATATATATTTATAAATGTGGCTTCATATTTTTATCTTACGTTATTAGCTCACAATAGTGTTGTTATTTTTTTATTTGTCTGGACTGTTTGGTAGTTTGTATTGCAAAATAATTTATAAGAACGGTCCAATAGCTGCGACTGGGTGGCTAGTTTTTTCTTTTTTTCAAAAAACAATTATTTTAATTTTTGAATTTTTGTGAGTTCAACAAATCATGGATGGAATTAAAACTTTGAGCTTAAAGAAGGTAATAGATACCTTATTCACAAAGTTATGTTCGGATTGATGGGTGGCTTACAAAACTTTGAGCTTTCTATATACATGAAATTGAGTAAGGTATCTCCTTACAATGTTGTATTAATTTCTAGAAAAGAGCATCAAGGGCAAATTACAGAAAATATCCAGCCTTTTGAGAGGGCGGAGCTCTCCTTCACTAAAGATAAAGCATAAGAAAAATACGAAAGAAGAAACAAGCCAATATATACGCAATCCCAAAATGACCATACACTAACGGCTAATAAACAACATTAGATGAATTTCCCTTATTGCCCCTCCTAGCATAGGGTCTTGGCAAGCGGGAAGGGGGTCCTTACAAATTGTGGTTTGAAAGAAATGTAAATAACAATAATAATAATGCAACTAAACTCAAATGGTTAAGGAACATGCCATCGACCCGAGGTTAGAGGTTTGAATTCCCTCACCTCAAATGTTGGGTTAAACTTAAAAAAGAAATAATAATAACAATAAAGCAACCTGTGAAGATAACTTAAGGGAGAAAACAGTTACTTTAACGTGTTTAAATTAGGTTTTGGAATTAAAAAACTAAAACAGATGTTAGTGTTAAAACTCTCAAACAAGTCTAAAGTTTTTCTAACATAATTTTCTTTAAAATGTGCAGATCTGAGATTTTGAATCCTGCATATTTTGAAAACACATATTCTTTAGCCATTGCACCTAAAATTTGCAAAACTTTGCTTTCAACAATAGACACATTTAATTTGGAATTCTATTAAAACATCATGTTTGATTTATTTCTTGTATTTGCAGTTTATATCTCTGAATATGGGGTCGTTGGTTGCTGGTGAAAAGCAACATGATAAGTTTGAAAGAAGATTGATGGATGTGTTGGATAAAGTTACTAGTTCCGACAGACAGATTATTTTGTTCATAGATGATGTTCACAGTATAGTTGGTAAGCCCATTTAATGACTCACTTATTTTTCATACCAATCTAGTTATCATTGTCCAATATATCCAGAAGTAATTGTGTAAAAGCACTTCGCTAGATTAGCTGCATCTTGAGTTTGAACAACCGGCTAAATGAATTTCGTGCAGAGAAATAACACTGGCGGTGCCATGAGTGCTGGTCATGGTGACCTCTTGAAACCGATGCTTGGTAAAGGTACATGTTAGGATACCACTAACAAGAAAACACGAAATAGAACTATATTGCAATATCAATAGAAATTACAAAGTCAATAGCCTTTCGAGAGGGCTATGTCTCTCCCAACGTCTCTAGACTGAGACAATACCAAAATCATCCACACCTTCTAAGAAATCTAACTTCCCTATTTATAACAAGATGCTACTATCTAATTACTACTTTGCCCTTACTAATAAATTCACAATATCCTGCCCTTCAAACACACCTTGGTCCTCAAGGTGTGCCAATTTCAAAATTGGGTGACCAACAAACTAGTTTTTTTTTTTAATGAAACAGAACCCAAAGTCTACAAACTATTTCAAACTCAACTTTCAAAAAGAAATGGGCCTTATCCAAACCAAAGTCCAACCTAGAGTTGATGTTGTCCATTTTCCCAACCATGGCCCCAATTCGTGACACTTCACATGACTGATTTTAGGGTCTATCAACCAACACTTTGTCTTTTCTCCAGTCACTATCTTTTACCTATCACGCACGAATTTCGCATCGTTGCTTTTCTTGGTGTTTCATCTTCAGCTGTACCACAATCCTCGACGACCATGTCCTCCGGTAGCCATTTGTCTTACCTTTTATTTTATTTTTATTTTTTATATATATTTCTTTATGGCAGTCTCCCTTGGATCCCTCTACTGCCTTTCTTCGAACCTTGTGTTGGTTCCTTCCTTGAAGTTTCGTCTTCGACCACACATGTGGGTCTTGTTGCAAACTCTCACTTCTTCGTTTCTTTTCAAACCTGTAGGTACCGAAATCTCTCATCCCCCTTAATGGTTGATGATCCCACCCTCGAACTTCAACCCTTGACATGCCAAATTTTTCAGCCCATTCGCGTGTGGTCTTCGAACTCCGACAACATATAGGTTGGTCTTCTCTCGATCGCCTCTCTCCCATCTCTTTCTTTTCTGATTGACGCATTAGCTTCACCTTCTTTCCCCGACAACATTTTGCAACTCTCCTTCTGATGACTTGACCAAACTTCGCATTTCTCAGATCCCATTATCTTACCGCTTCTAGTTCCTTCTCCATTTCTCTTGCTCTCTTTCTTCCGATTCTTTTTCTTTGTCTTCTGGTTTTTGCTTTCCCTATTTTTGTCCTTCTCCTGGCAAACGCCTCCTTGTGATGTCTCGACTCTCACTCTGGGCAGACTCTCGCTCTTTACCTCTCTTTGCTTGTGTTTTCTTTCACGGTCTCGATCGCTGCCATTCGTATTTGTTATCTTTCCCTTTCTCTCTCCATGCTTCGATGATTGAAATCCTTCCACTGCTTTTGCATCTCTTCCAACATTTGCAGTTGTTTAGCCATGGTTGTTTGTACCTTCAACAATACCTTTAGCACACGATCGCAATCCATCGCTAAAGTTGATGTTCCAGGATGAACGTGCTCTAATACCAATTTGTTAAGATACCACTAACAAGAAAACACGAAATAGAATTATATTGCAATATCAATAGAAATTACAAAATCAATAGCCTGTCGAGAGCGCTATGTCTCTCCCAATGTCTCTACACTGAGACAATACTAAAATCATCCACACCTTCTAAGAACCCTAACTACCCTATTTATAACAAGATACTACTAACTAATTACTATTTTTTCCTTACTAATAAAATACTCATATATCTTATATACCCCTTACTAGTACTCTCACAATATTGGCGCAACTACATTAAAAGAGTATACAAACTATATTGAGAAAGATCTTGCCCTCAAGCGCAGATTTCAACTAGTGTTCTGTAGCCAACAGTTGAAGACACCATCTCCATTCTTCATGGTTTACTGGAGTCCTACGAGTTGCATCATGGTGTGGAAATATCAAGTAGTGCACTTGTTTCAACAACAGTTTTAGCAGACAGAATGTATAGTCCAATATTCAATTTTAATCTTTGACATACATTTTGGGGTTTTCTCAACTTCCTTGCGCTCCTTATATATTATCAACAATAATTTCATCGTTTGTTCTTCTTTATGAAGTATACGGATGCTATATTTTTTTTTTATTGCAACAGTTAGTCTTATTGATGGAGTTGCTATACATCTAAAGATAAAAATCACTTCTAGGCTTATTGAATTGAAGAAGACCCATAAAATTGTTTCGAAGATAAAGCTAGAGAAATTCAACCTAAGAGATGATAGAGATGATGTCAACAAAGAAAGGTCAAGAAAAATCGATCCAGATCTAAGTTTATCAAATAAAAAACAAAAAGAATTACTAAACAATGGAACTGCGAAAAGTCTCTCAGGACTCGTATGAGATCCATAAATGAAGCAGCTGAGAGAGAGCTTAATCTAAATCGTCCTACTGAGCACAAATGTAAAACTCTTCTTTCCCTTCATTGTCAATCATAAGAGATTAAGAAAAATCTTCATGACGTTGGAAGGTCTTAAAATTCTTTTCTTCATGATGAGGTCATTGATGATGACATTGCTGAAGTTATAAGCAAGAATATCAACATACCTCTATCCAACCTCAAACAATCTAAGAAAGACAAATTATTTCTTTTAGAACGGCCCTGCACGAAAGTGTGATTGGTCAAGATATTGCACTAATGTCAATTGCAAAAGTCATCTGACGTTCAAAAGTAGGAATCTCTTATCTAAATCGACCTACAACTAGTTTCATGTTTACAGGTCCAACTGGAGTTAGAAAAATTGAGCTTGCTAAAGTGTTAGCTAATCATTTTTTCAACATTTCTTTAGTTAGGATTGATATTACTGAATACATTGAGAAACATTCTATTTCCCGCCTAGTTGGGCACCACCGGGTTTTATTGGTCATGAAGAATCAAATTATGGGAGTGATTCACATACGACTTTATTTCATCTTCCTTTTTGAAGAAAAAATTTTGCTACAAATACTAGATGATGAGAGGATTATAAATTTTCAAGGTAGAATAATTAGCTTCTAACTGCATTGTGATCATGACATCAAATATTGATTCTGACTACATTCTCAAAAATTTTGGTGAGATAAAAGATCACAAGGATGTAGTTTATGAACGGATGAAAGATCATGCTAAGTAATTGGGAACAAAGACATTCGAACGAGAGTTTATGAGTCGAATTGGCAACTGATTGTCTTTTTACCTTTGGACTTCACACAGATATGTATAGTTGTCGAGACCAAGGTAAACTAAACATTGTTACTAAGTGTATGTCTAAATAAATTGCTAACTTACTAGAAATTATCACTTATTGGTTTTACACTTATACTGTAACTTTTATTAATTTCTTTTTGTAAAACTTGATTTTTTGTTTTTGAGATCCAACAATTACGTGAGAAGCTCAAACAAAAGAATATTGATCTTCAATGCACCAAAGAAGCTTCGAGTTGATAGGAACATTGGACCATAACTCTCGTAAGGGAGCAAGACTACTTAGGAGGGTAATAGAGAAGCATGTAGAAAATGAGATAGAAGAGCAAATCCTAAGAGCTACAATCCAGGAAGATGACACAATTGTGGTTGATGTTGATGCTTCTTCATCATCAAAAGGTTTGTCTTCCAACAAAAGATTGTGCATTAAGAAAATAGGGAGCAATAATGGTTTGAATGCCATAGTTGCCAAAAAAATGATTACATGCAGGACACGTGTAATTTGGTAAATAGACAATACATAATTTGCTTTTGTGTACTCCTTGATATTTTGAATGTTCAATTTAACTTATGTTATGGATTTTTTTGATTTGATATTGTCATATTCCTTCTATCATAGACACCTGGTTGATAGATAGAACTCGAAATTTAACTTTGTAGGTCGTAAATCCTATATATAAATTTTTGTTGGACTGTGAGAGGAAAAATTAAGCCAGAACTTTTGCCTTTTTTGTTGTAAAATTTGTAATTACAAAGAGTTTAAGCTTTGATAGAAAATTTTCAATTAATTATGTATCATTATGTTCTTTATTGGAATATGCATGTTGATGTTGAAGTAATAAGGTTTCAATATATTATCTATATAAGTAATAAGGTTTCAATATATTATCTATTTGTGATATATTAAAGTTTTTAGATAATGTTGTTTGTGATAAAAATTCAATAAACTATTTAAAACTTTTTTTTTTAACTAAATTCTAACTTTTGTTTAAATTTACTATTGGTTGTACAGTTAAGATTGTGCAATCTAATAATAAATATCATTTTTTTAATCGGTTAATTAGTATCCATCAACTCGAGAGTTTTTTTGGTGCATTGAAGATCAATATTCTGCTTGAGCTTCTTACGTAATTGTTGAATCTCAAACATAAAAACTCAAGTTTTACAAAAATAATGATAATAAAAGTTATAGTATAAGTGATAAGTTCGAGTAGTTAGCAATTTATTTAGACATACACTTAGTTACAATGTTTAGTTTACCTTGATCTCGACAACCATACATATTTGTGTGGAGTCTAAAGATAAGAAGACAATCAGTTCGTCAATTCGACTCATAAACTGTTGTTAAAATGTCTTCCATGACAATTCCTTAGCATGGTCTTTCATCAACTACATCCTTGTCATCGTTCATCTCACCAAAATTTCGCGGATGTAGTCAAAATTAATATTTGATGTCATTATCACAATGCAGTTGATAAAGCTAATTGTTCTATCTTGAGAATCTGTAACCCTCCCATCATCGTATTTGTAACAAAATTTTGATGACAAACTTCTTCAAAAAGGACAATGGAATAAGGTCGTCTGCGAATCACTTCCATAAGTTGACCAACTGGGTGTGAAATATAATGTTTCCCAATGTATTCAGTCATATCAATCCTAACCAGAGCATTGTTGAAAAGATGATTAACTAACACTTTTGCAAACTCAATTTTTTCAACTTTAGTTGGACCCATGAACATGCAACTGACGTTAGTGCAATATCTTGACAAATCACACTTTCGTGCATAACTCGTTCTAAAAGAAATAACTTTCTTTCTTAGATTGTTTGAGGTTGGATAGGATGTCGATCTAATTGCTTATAACTTCAACAATATCATCATCAACGACCTCATCTCGAAGAAAAGAATTTTCAAAACTTCCAACGTCGTGAAGATTCTTACGAGTCCTGAGAGACTTTTCGTGGTTCCATTGTTTATTTAATTCTTTTTGTTTTTGATTCATTAAGCTTAGATCTTGATCGATTTTTTTTTACCTTCTTTTCTGGCATCATCTCTAGCATTTCTTAGGTTGAATTTTTCTAGCTTCATCTTCGAAACAATTTTATTGGTCTTATTTAATTCAATAGGCCTAGAAGTGATATTTGTCTTTAGGTGTGCAATAGCTTCATCAATAAGACTAATTGTTGCAATGAAAAATAAAACCTCAGTATACTTCGTAAAGAACAACAAACGATGAAAATATTACTCATAATATGCAAGGAACTTGAGAAAAGTCCAAAACACATCAATGATTAAAATTGAATATTGGACTATACATTATTCAACTCGACCCCGACCCTTATTTCATTTCCCTGCAAAATGTTATATTTAATTTTGTGGGAAACAGGGTGAGGACTGCCCGTGGGAATTTGCGGGGATCGAGTTCCCTATTTAAATTTCATTAAATAATTTTTTGTGGCAAATTTCTATTTAAATTATTAAATCTTAATAAGAGATTTTTATTTAAGAGTTTTTTTTTTTTAAGTTTCTTAGAAAAATAAAATAATATTTAATAAAAGCTTAGAATTATGGTTTATTTATATATATATTGAAAAAAAAATCGAGGGGATGGGGACATGGAATGTATTTCCTGTCTTTGTTTGTTTAGCTAATGGAAAAAAATATTCCCCACCCTCCCCATTTTCCGTGGCAAAATGGACATGTCTAGTGATTAGGTAGATGGCTAGATCTTGAATTTACACAATTGTTCGATGATTTTCATGTAGAGATGAAAATATTGTATGTGTTTGCTAGAGGTGAACTACAATGTATTGGTGCCACGACATTGATGGAATAGTCCGACATTCAAGACCAGGACTCTCTGATCCAAATCTACCGACCACATCTAGCTTCTCCATGTTTATGGGACCAACTGGTGTGAGAAAAAATGAATTTGCAAAAGCTAATTTGGTTGACTAACCCTATTATGTGGTACTTAACATAGAGATTGACCATCGTGATGTATCCAATATTTTGCTACAACAACTATTTGACGATGGTAGGATAACAGATTTTCAAACCTCGGTTCTCACTACATCCTTGAAACTCTTAAATTCTTATACGTGCAATTTTAAGTTTTTACGTATTTTTTTTTAGTTAGTTTTTACTATTGCATCCACTTATTTTTTTTTTTGGCTTTTAAACGGTCTTTTTTTTGCCCATCACATTTCTAGTTTTTTCTTTTGTATTTAAGGCGAACTTATTGTCTTCCTAACTTTGGACTTCACACAAATCTTTATGGTGATCGAGATCAAAGTAAACTAAACATTATGAATGTATATCTGAATAAATTTCTAGCTTACTGGAACTTATCACTTGGCTATGTTGTAATTTTAACTATTTTTTACGTGATGGGTTTAAACAGAATAATATTAATCTTTAATGCAACTCGAGTTTATATATATTCGTACATATATATATGCATACATTTATCATTAGTGTACTACTATTGTGTAAATTATGCTGCCAAGGAACTCAGATATGCCCAAAACCAGAACGCAAGAAAAACAACAAGCAACTAATCAATGCAAGCAATAGAGATAAATCAACACCAAGATATATAGTGGTTCAACCTTTCAGTCTACATCCACTTTGAGAACCAGCTTGAAAGGATTTTATTAAGCAGCAGATAAATCACAAATACAAGTACAATAGCAACAACCAACCCAAACGATTTATGGATCGAAAACGGATCGATAAAACGATCTGATACCTCAAATCTGTATGCCGATCTGAGCTCCTTACCGAATACCACTGATAAAACAACCTTCGATAAGACCAGAGAGATAATACCCACGACGTTTTCACCCCTATACCGAGACCACGTCTGAATACTGATCGGAACCACGCTGAATGGACCCCTGAAACAGTGAACCTTGCCAGAACCCACGCCGGAACTATTACCAAAGGCTGAGATCCGAAACTCACGCTGTAAAACCGACTGCAAAACCGATACTCTCGCTGGAGTACTGAATCCGAGAACCTCACATCAGAACTCGCCGGAAATGCACGCCAAAATCACCCACGCCGGAAGCCGAAGAAGAACGACAATCTTCTTCCGATGCATGTCCGCTTTTTTTCGTCTCACTCTCTGTAATTTTTGTTTTTCTTCGTGCGGCTGCTGCTATCCACCTTTTCTCTCTCTGTATGTATTTCACGGCAAAAGCAAACGTAATAAAAGGTTTTCAAACAATTTGCAAAAATGCCATGATGCATAATTACATAAATGCCCCCATTTAATTAAATCCCTTTTAAACTTGATTTCTTGTCACATTTTCTCACAAATCTCCCTCATGACAAGAACATCTTAAGCCACCAAGCTGGTTCTCTAAAGCTCTCTATCACTCTGGCTTTACATTCAGCTCATTTAATAGGTATTTAAACCTATGAGCTGCAAGTACCTTTGTCAACATATCCGACAAGTTCGATCAGTATGAACTTTGACCAGTTCAATTTCATTACGAACAATCGCATCCCGATAAAATGAAATTTAACATCGATATGTTTAGATCGCTCATGATGAGATGGATTCTTCGCAAGATGAATAGCAGACACGGCTATCACAACGGATGATAGGAATAAACTCTCGCGATAACAACTCACCAACTATACGCTTCAACCACATTGCTTCCTTAATCGCTTCTCCCACGTAAATATATTTCGATTGGTGAGTTGACAAAGCAACTCATCGGGCTGCAAAGAAACCTTCCAATCGACCACATTACCATACAATCAAAAATGTGCCCAAACAAAGATCTTCTTTTATCAAGATCTGCAAAGATAATCTGATCTGCGAAGCCTTCTAGCAATGTTGATTTATCACACTTGTTCCCAAAGCACATGTTGAAAATTTGAAGTACCTTTCAAATATCAAGCACCCACTTAATCGCCTTCCAATGTTCCTTCCCTGGATTTGACATAAACCTACTTATCATGCTCATTGAGTAACCCAAGTCAGGCCTAGTACAAATCATGAGGTACATTATGCTCCCAACAACATTACAATAAGGAGTGTTTGACATCTCCAACCTTTCTTGATCGTAGTAGGACACCGAGACGAAGAAAGTCTAAAATGAGATGCTAATGGTGTCAAACGCGCCTTACAACTAGACATGTTGTACTGGCAGCAGCTTTATGCACATAGCTCTCCTGCGAAATGGTTAACAAACCTTTCTCCCTATCTCTTTTAACATTCATGCCTAAGATTCTTTTCAATGCCCCTAAATCTTTCATTTCAAATTCACCACTCAACTATTTCTTGAGTTCACAAATTTCAGATAATCCTTAGACACTAATATCATATCATCTACACATAGAAGTAGATAGATATAAATACCTTTCCGAGATAGTTTCCAATACACGCATGCATCATATGAGCTCTGTGAACCCCCGCCTGGGATGAAAGTATCAAACCGAATATACCACTGTCTTGGCGATCGCTTCAGTCCATAAATGGACTTGTGAAGGCGGCAAACCATATCTTTTTTTCCCTTCACCTCATAGCCCTTAGGTTGAGCCATGTAGATTACCTCCTCCAATTCCCCATGAAGGAATGTCGTGGTGACATCCATCTGTTCAAGAAACATATCAAAATGAACAGCAATAGATAAAATTAATCTAATGGACGAATGCCTCACCACCGAGAGAAAACCTCGTGAAAATCAACTCCTCCTCTCGTGTGAAGCCCTTGGCTACTAGCCTAGCTTTATACCTAGGCTTTGTTGTCACCGCCGCGCACTGGCTTGATTTTTTTGTAAATCCACTTTGATTGAATGAGTTTCGTTTGGGAGGCCTTGAAACCAATGACCACGTCTGATTCTTATGCAAAGAGAACAATTTTTCTTCCATTGTTGCTTTCCATTGTTCCTTCAAATCAGATGCAATAGCCTCTTCGTATGTAATAGGCTCTGCCTCAACACTATCAGATGCACAATTAAAAGCAAAAGCTACAAGGTCAAGAAACCATACCGGTAGGTGCTGTCTCACTCTCTCGAGATCTATCACACGCAAGTCGATAATCCCGTAAGTCATGGTTACTGAACTTTCCTCCGTGAAAGCTCCTCATCAATCAAAATCCTTTCTGTTGAGATCTGTTTCCCATCAAATTCGTAACTCGTGAAGACTCGCTTTGCGGAACAGAGAAAACTCATCACTAGATTCACTGAACTACCCGACGACGTGTTTCGAATCAATCGACTTCTTCGTTTCAACATTCTCAACCGACTTGCCACATTGCCGTGGCTCTTAGTACAAAATGACATCTCTTCTTCATTAAAAGTTACATCTCTGCGATAATACATTTATTCCTACCTCTCTTGCGGACACCAAAGTTTATATCCTTTGACACACGGAGGATAGCCCGTAAACATACACTTCAATGCCTCGTTATTCAGCCTTTCCTTCCTTAACATGAGCATAAGTTTGAACAACCAAATATCCCGAGATGATCAAAGATCGGGAGCTTCTCCTTTCCATACCTCCCGAGGGGTCTTAAAGTCTATGGCGAAGACGAGTCCTGTTAATCAAATAACGAGCGATTTGGGCGCCTTCCCCCAAAACTTCAAAGGTAACGAAGCATTAGACAAGAGACATCTAAGACGCTCCATTATCGCTCGTTGAACCTCTCACTAAACCATTCTCACTGTGGAGTGTGAGTAATGAAGAAATGTCTCGTAATCCCCCTCAGATTTGCAAAGTTTGTCGAACTTATGATTCACAAACTCTAAACCATTGTCGATCCTCAAATATTTTACTTTCTCTGCTGTTTGGTTCTCTATCTGCTTCTTTCATTCAAGGAATTTCCCAAAAGCTTCATCCTTTTTTGTTTCAAAGAGATAAATCCACACTTTCCTTGAAAAATCGTCAATGATAGACATGAAGTACTTTGAACCTCCCATACTAGGTACTTTAGTAGGACCCCACAAACTGAGTGCACATAATCTAGTATGCCTTAGTTTGTATGCTTCCCTTTTCCAAACTTCACCTGGTAGACTTTCCCATTATGCAATGATCACATAATGGAAGTTCAATATTTTTAACTCCTCCAAGTAAGCCTTGTTTTTGAAAGAGCTTGTAACCCTCTTTCACTCACATGAGAGCCAACCTCCTATGCCATAACATAGCCATATCTGTTTCCTTTTCTTTGGATGCAATCGCAACGTTTCTCGTAATAGCAGTAACCTTCTAACACATATAGACCATTCCTCAAGGTTCTTTTCAATTTAACCAAGGACCCTTTGGAAACTTTCGTAACTCCATTCATGATTTATATGAATAACCTGTTCTATCTAATTCACCTAAAGAGATCAAATTTCGTTTGAGTTCTGGAACATACCTTACATTTGTAAGCACCCGATCAACCCATCATGTGTTGCAATCCGATTGACACTGCTCCTCTCACATTCTGCACGCCATTACACCCAACAAAACTTTTCCCCATTGACTTCACGAAAATCGATCGAGATAGTCCCGCCGGGAGTCATGTGAAATGTGCACCAGTAATCCATGATCCATTCCTCTTGAAACTCCCACTGGACACCATCAAGACTCTCTGTTGAATCATACCCATCTCGTTATATATTGGCCGCACTCGATTCACCCTTATTCTCATGAGAAGTTTCTTTGTACTTGTTCAAAGGACAATCTCTCTTAAAATGCCCCTTCCTTACGACACAAGTAACACTTCTTGCCTTTTCCTGGACTTAGACCGCTTCTAGATTCCATTCCTTTCCAAGTCTTCTTTCGGTTCTCCCCCCGCCACAAGTAACTCTCCTTCCTGCGTTCTTTTTCTTAATTTCGAGATTTCGTTTTCAAAGCATCCACCACAATATCCATGGTCGAGAATCCCTACCATATTTTATGGCTGCTTTAACCTCTCGAAATGTATCAGGCAGAGAGTTCAAAAGAATGACTGCTTGATTCTCATCTGACATCTTCTCATCGATGTTATTGAGATCGACCACAATCTTTCGAAAATCATCTAAGTTCTCTTCTAAGCCTTTATTCGATCCATCTTATATCCAAAAATTTCTCCTTTAGATACAATTTATTTGGTAAAGACTTGGTCAAATAAAAACTCTCTAATTTTTTTCCACAACTCTATCGTGGTAGTTGCCTCATCCACTTGCCTAAGCACTCCATCCGATGATGATAGAGTAAAATTGTCGAATAGGCAATTTCATCCATTTCCTTTCGTTCATCTTCTGTGAGTGTAGCCGGAAGGTCCTTTTCGTCACACAGGATTTTAGCTACCCTTTGTTGAACCAAAAGAGCTTTAATCTTCTTCCTCCATAACCCGAAATCACCCTTCCCATCAAATCGAGCAACCTCAAATCGAGTCGACATCGAAGCCATTAACCTCATAAAGAATATCCTGAAACGCAGAAAATTCAACGAAGCACAAAACCACAAACTCTCCAAACTTTGGATTGAATAAAGCTCTGATACCACTTGTTGTGTAAATTATGCTGCCAAGGAACTCAGATATGCCCAAAACCAGAACGCAAGAAAAACAACAAGCAACTAATCAATGCAAGCAATAGAGATAAATCAACACCAAGATATATAGTGGTTCAACCTTTCTGGTCTACATCCACTTTGAGAACCAATTTTGAAAGGATTTTATTAAGCGGTGATAAATCACAAATACAAGTACAATAGCAACAACCAACCCAAACGATTTATGGATTGAAAACGGATCGATAAAACGATCCGATACCTCAAATTTGTATGCCGATCTGAGCTCCTTACCGAATACCACTGATAAAACAGCCTTCGATAAGACCAGAGAGATAATACCCACGACGTTTTCACCCCCTATACCGAGACCACGTCTGAATACTGATCGGAACCACGCTGAATGGACCCCTGAAACAGTGAACCTTGCCAGAACCCACACCGAAACTATTACCAAAGGCTGAGATCCGAAACCCACGTCAGTAAAATCGATCGCAAGAACCGATACTCGCCGAGTCATCAATCCAAGAACCTCACACCGGAACTCGCCGGAAATGCACGCCAAAATCACCCACGCCGGAAGCCGAAGAAGAACGACAATCTTCTTCCGTGTGGCTGCTGTTTCTTTCATCTCACTCTCTGTAATTTTTGTTTTTCTTCGTGCGGCTGCTGCTATCCACCTTTTCTCTCTCTCTATGTATTTCACGGCAAAAGCAAACCTAATAAAAGGTTTTCAAACAATTTGCAAAAATGCCATGATGCATAATTACATAAATGCCCCCATTTAATTAAATCCCTTTTAAACTTGATTTCTTGTCACATTTTCTCACATGTACACTAGTCTTCAATTGAATATTGGTGATTAGTAAGGAAGTCCATGGGGCGAGAAGAGGTCGAGTCTGCCTATTTCATTCTTCGTCCCTACAAAATTCTCACGAAAAATGAGATTCCTTGCAAAGAATAATTCTCCGTTATGATTTTCATTTTTTTGAAATTGGATTAAATAAAAATATATTTAAAAAAAATTATTTGAATTGTTAATTTTTAAGATTTTTTTTTAAAAAAAATCTCAGAAAAATAAAATAATATTTAATGAATGTTTAGAATTATGGTTTATTAAATATATACAAATATAACATTAAGAAAAATGAGGGGGACGAGGAAATATTCCTCATCCCCACTCCCCCCATTCCTCAAGTGAATTACCATGTTTTTTTCGGGATTATTCTTCATGCATTCACGCATATCAATCCTAACTCGAATTAGTGTGGAAAAAACTGAGTTTTAAAAAGTTTTAGTTGGCTATCTTTTGAACACTGAAAATGCTCGAGTTAGGATTGATATGCGTGAATGCAGGAAGAAGGTGGCCAACTAATTGAAGTGGTATTTTTTTTTGAGATAGAGAAAGTCCATCATGATGTATTATTATTTTTTTCCATTTGGATTCTGAGTCAAATTAATTTAAAAATAAGAACAAATTTTTGAAAACTACTTTTTATACTTTTCAAAACCAAGCTTAATTTTTTAAAATGTAGATAAATAATAGATAACAAAATAAGTAAATTCATAGATGATAGTAGTATTTATAGGTTTAATTTTCACAAAATAAAAAATTCAAATAGTTATTAAACGGGCCATAAATTTCAATTAATTACAAATTATCTTAATTAAAGCTAATTATAAAAGAATCTTAATATAAATATAAATAGTAATTGTATTCCATAATGTTGAACTTAAGTTATTTCAATCTTAAAAAATTATATACATGGCTTCTATGGTCGGGTAACATCCTCATAAATAGCTTCTATGGTCGAGTAACATCCTCATAAATAGTTGGAGGGATTATTTCTTATGATTTTATCAAACTATAAGGATTAATTTTAACCTTTTAAATCATAGGACAATGGATTAAATTCTAGAATAAATTTGTAATTTATCCTATATACACGTGCCAATCATGATAATATACTAGTACATCTAAGTTTTTTTTTTTTTGTTTTTTTTTTTATGAGCATAACTTTATGCTCTGATACTATTCATGGTCGAGATGGATGCCCTTCTTATAACAAGAGTATAAAGGAAACACCAATCAAGACAATAATTTATAGATAAAAAAAGATTCGACAGGATAGGACCGCTGCTTGGCAATCTTATCTCTTCAGAATCTTTTCATTTTGGAAAAGTAAAGATTACGAATTCATTATTTAGTTGGTAGGACAAGACCCCTACTTAACCTTATCTCTGTAATCAATAAAGCATAAAATACAAAAAAGAAAAGGATAGACACGCTTGACAAGAAATAAAGAAAGCAATAAAGATAGATTTTTCATGTTTACACCATAATTGTCTTTCGTCTTCATCTCTTCTTTGGACAATTTTGATGATGACACCCAACAATAACCGAATATCCTAATCGAATAGATACTATACAAACATAAAACTATACAAAAATTTACAAAGACAATAATTTATGGTCGAGACGGATGCCTTTCTTATGCAAACATGAATGTTTAACCTTCATGATGGAATAAAGATCATAAAATCTATTTCATTCTAAGAAATAATTTTATTTACGAATCGATTGATATAAGCAAATAATTCTTAATTCATAAAAGAAAGATTAAATTTGAACTAAGATCCTTTAGAAAATCCATAGTATACAACTATTATTATTCTCAAACTCGCCTCTCTCCCATTGCTCTCATGTTCTCAAAGTGAAAAAAGAAGTTCAAGTATGTCGGCTCCACGATTATTGATGACTCCGCTTCTTCTTCCTCCTCTAAAATCTCTTTTTCAAAAAATCTCCAGCTAAAGGCTAGGGATATAGAAAAGATTATATCTAAGCATAAGAAGATAGAATCTGAAGTTTCCCAAGTTGAGGATTGACTTCAGAATTGGTCTATTTCCAAGCTTGAGGTCAATACCATCTATAAGATGAGTCCATTTAATTTCTCAGAGACCGATGTAATAAAGATCTCTGAAGATAATATTCCAACAGAAGATGATTTCATTGAATATCATCTTCTCATCAATGAAGACTTTGACATCTATCACTAATACTTCAGGTATTTGCATATAGGATGTGCTCAAATAGCCATTAAACCTCTCTTCAGGACAGGATTAGACGTTCCGGTCTATATCGCCTTAAGAGACAAACGACATCTCAACTTCTCTGATTCAATATTAGGGATCGTTGAGTCAAATCTTGAGAACGGACCGGTCTTCTTTTCATGTAAACCTGAATTTACCATTACTCTTCAAGACAAGAATATCAAAACACATCAGAAGTTAAAATTGGATTGATAACCTCGTTTTTGATTTGGCAAACCCAAATAACAGTACATTGGGAAACAAACTATTGATAAGCAATATAGGCATGGAAAAGCAGTAAAAGCGCTCAAAACTATTTCTAACCTAAAAGGAAAGAGAATTTTACCTTTTTGGCTACCGAAATTGCAACGCCATGCAGGTAGCAATTTTACTTCTGGAATCCTCTCTTCTGTAGAAAAACAGAACACTACCACTAAAAATTCACTTCCTATCTCTGAGTTTTTTAGATTGAAACTTTTGTGGAAAACTCTTTTTCTTTTGGGAAGGAATTCAGAGTGAATTTTGGTTGAGTGTTTTTCACAAAAACAAAACCAACAAGGTAGAGCTTGATCGATCGATAGAATGAGAGAGATGTGGAAGGGGAATGGGGAACGTGTGACACGTTCCCCACTTAATCGTATTAATTAATTAATTAATAATAAATCAAATTTAATTAAAAAAATTAATTTAATCATATTTAATTACATAACCTAAAGTTTTAATTAATTTAATCAAATCAAATTTAATTAAGTTTAATTAAATTTACAAATTAATTAATTCATAATTCAAATATCATATATTTTTTAGGTTAGGTATGATTAAATCATATTTAATCACATTTTCTTTAACCTATAGTTTTAATGTGAATCTTATGCGCATTAAATTTTAACCTATAGTTTTTAATATGAATTTTATTCACACTAAAACAATATTTGAACTCTTTCAAATATTAAAGGTGTAAAGTTAATTGAATCATTCTTGGGCAACTATAGCATCGAAGCTAGAATTGTTATGTAACTTCTTGATGCACAATCTTTGTCGAGATGGCAAGGCTTCAGTTGATGACGACACATCAACATCAACAATAATTGTGTCATCTTCCTCGATACTACCACTCAAAAGTTGATCTGCTATTTCACCTTCTACCCGGCTCTCTATTACTCTCCTAACTGGCCATGCTCCTTTACATTTACGAGGGTCAACACTCAATGCTCCAATGAACTCAACACATTCTTTAGTATATTGAAGATTAATATTCTTCCGTTGCTTGAGCCTATCACCTAACTTCTTAATCTAAAACATGCACATCAATTGTCAAAATCACATCATTATTTTAAAGCAAGATTACAAGATAAAATAATTTTTTTTTAAAAAAAAGTTGTGTGTAGTGGTAGTTACCTCAATCTCAACAATCTTGTACATTTCTGTAGAGTCCAAAGGTCGAAAGATAAGGCATTCATCAATTTGATTCATGAACTCTGATCCAAAAGTTTGTTTTGCCAATCCAATAACTTGTTTTTTCATCGACTCATAAACTATATCTTTGTTATCCTTAATATACTCAGACCAATATTTGTTGTCATAATTATGATGCAATTCGCAAAACTAACAGTTCTACCTCCAAAATCGATTATCTTCCCTTCAACCAGTAGTTGTAGCAAAATTTTGAAGACCTCATCATGTGCATCCTCAATTTTATCAAAAAGTACAACTGAATGAGGTCTAGGACGAACCTGTTCGGTAAGTTGACCACCTTCTTCATGGCCAATGTATCCCGGTGGTACCCCAATTAAGCAGGAAGTTGTATTTTTATTTGAATACTGACTCATATAAATCTTGATTAGAGCATCGTCTGTGTTAAAAAAATAACTAGCTAAAACTTTTGCAAACTCAGATTTTCCCACACCAGTTGGACCCATTAACATGAAGACAGCTCTGGGTCGATTTGGATTAGAGAGTCCTCCCCTAGAACGTCTAATAACATCTACGACAGATTGTATTGCAATATCTTGACCAACCACCTTTTGGGACAGAAACTGTTCTAATGAAACTGACCTATCTCTCTCATGCTGTTGGAGGCTAGATAAAGGCATGCCAATCAAATTGCTTACAACTTTAGCAATATCAAGATCACTAACCTGAAGCAAAGAAACTTTTCTGTGGTCATTAAGTTTCCTTGTAGCCTCTTCTAATTGGCAGCAGAGAGATTTTAGAGTTCCACGCTTGATCTTAGTAGCACACTTATTTGAATTAAGCTCTCTCTCAATAGCTTTATTCATGAATTTTATACGAGAAGTGAGAAACTTCTCGCGCTCCCACGGTTCAATTAATTCTTTCCATTCTTGTTGGACTGAACTCAATTTTTGCTCTAGTTTGCTAGACCTTCTTTTGCTTGCTTCATCAGTATCCTTTCGTAAAAACCATATCTCCAACTCCAACTTTGAAATAGCCTTATTAATCTCCTCCAATTTTGCAGGTGTATAAGTGATCGTCGTCTTGAGCTTTGCAGCAGCAGCTTCATCAACAAGATCAGTGGCTGCAATGAAAAATAACCTTTGTAAGCTCGAGCTGCACAATAATTTTACCTCTTTTCTATTGTATTGTATGTCCTAGTTATAAAATAATGAAACCATCCATACAAAGATGAAGAATTTGATTATGTTTATTCTTTCATAGACAAGAACAACATTCGTGGATGAATGAGAAGGGAAGTTCAGAAAGCCCAAATGTCAATGGAAACTAAACATTGCACTAAATAGTAACCTTTCTTTGGAAAAAATCGATCTTGAATGTATTTGTCTGCTAGAACAGCTGGTGAAACAAGTGCTTTATCCGATATTTTTAAGCCATGATGCAACTCATACTGCTCGAAGAACAGAGACGGTGTCTTCAACGGACAATTGGCCACAAAATACTTGTTTAAATCTCCGCTCCAGAGTAGGATCTTTCTCAATATTATTTTCATAATCCTTCAAGGTAGTTGCACCAATACATCGTAGTTCACCTCGATCAAGCAGTGAATTCAATAAGTTGCAAACATTCATGGCACCACCAGTAACCCCTACAGTAAAATTATCAACTAATTGTGTAAACTCAAGATCCAGCCAGCGCCAATATTAAATGATAAATACGAAATTCGCTCATTTTTCCTATTGCTTCTACATAATTACAAATGGATACCGGATCATTATAACTAAATTGATGACATGAGTCGGAACAGATGCTTTGAGGTAAATAGAAGCAAAAATATACCTGCACCAGCACCAGTAACAACGGTATGAATCTCATCTATGAACAAAATATCCTGACCATCTGAACCACCAACTTCATTTAGCACAGCCTTCAGTCTATCTTCAAAATCTCCATGGTATTTTGCATCGGCAACCAGCCCACCCATGTCTAGAGACATCAACTACAAATGCAACAGACAAGTAAATAAATCAAACATGATGTTTTGAAGGAAGAGAAAAAAAAAAAAATTATAAACATATACTTCATTACAATCATATTAAAAATTGAACAAAAAAATATCACATTAATGAACCATACTTGTAATATTGGTTAAATGAATTACAACAGTTCAGGAACATCACCACGTACAATTCGTTAATCTGCAAGAAGAAGAGCTCGAAAACGAAGGTCAATAATCAAGAACCTCATCTCTTGAAATAAGTTATATATATATATCATACCCTTCAACAACTGCAGTTTTTCCAACTCCTGGCTCGCCACTAATAACAGGAATTATATTTCTTCTCTCTAATAAGATTTGGATGCACCGATCTATAATGTCATCTCTTCCTATGATAGGATTGAGCTTACCACATCTAGCAAGTTCAGTCAAGTTGGTCACATACTTGTCGAGAGCCTCATGATCTTTGTTCAAAACAAAAGATGAAAATGCAATCGATTAATGAGAAGAGTACAGAGTGAATCTAGCTAATATGATTCGACAACTATTGAAATAAATGCACGTTTCAACTATTTTTTTAAACATAGAAAATATGTACTTCATGACTTCCTTGATTCTATTTCAATGTGTGAGTGTGGATTTGCTTAAATCAAGTATCATCAGTTTATCAATTCTAAAATTGCACCATAAATGATGGATATTCTATTCATACATTGATGAGTTACTTTGCGATTTCCACGAACTGCTAGAACAGCATCCATGAAATCCTTTTTACTAAGAAACTTCTTAAATAGAAGTTTGCCAAATCTCTTATCTGACTGAAAGGCCAACAAAAGATGGTCCACTGACACAAAACCGTCTCCCATTTTTTCTTTATGTGTTCTAGCATTGTTCAGAATCAAACAGAGATGTTTGCGAAACATCGGTGCAGTAGTTTCACCTTTCACCTGCAGCCATAAGATTCATGATTGTTTATTATCTCTTTCAACAAAATATAACAAACCAGATAATCTAGATTAGATGTACCTTCAGTTTTTTAGATTTAAAATCTAGCGTAGCTTGCAAAAGTGATTGGATATCAAGCTGAGTCGGAGCAAATATTGTGGTTGCTAATCCATCCTGTTTGAGGAGCGCTTTCATTAAATGGTTACCCCCCACGGCTTGATTATTTTGAAGAGCATCATCAAAAGCAGCAACTATGGCTTCCCAAGCCATTTTGGTGAAATTCGACTGGTTTATCTGCTTAAAAAGAAGACAAAAAATTGAAAAAAAAATCAAAATCGAGATGAAAAGTCAAAGCCTATACAAATTTGAAGAATCAAACCTGAGAAGAAAGCGTAAGAGAGTAGTGAAACGGAAAGGCAGTGTGGAAGTTGCGAGTGAAAGTGGAATTGGGAGTTGGATTATCGCCATGAGCAAGTTCAGGGACGGGAGAATCAAAATCAAAAGCGAGATCAACTGAACCTCCAATTATCGTCATTCTCACGTGAAAGAAAAGAGAAGAGATCAACTACGCCCGATTCATTGTCAGAGTTGGTTCAGTAAACACCCTGCAACTACAAAACCAAATTTATTGAAAGACTCTTAAAATCAATTTGGAGAACACAACTCTAACTATTTTTTGGAAAAGGTTTAAACAAACCTTCGACATAAACATTTAAATATACAATAAATAACATATAAGTTCAGTTGTATTAAAAAATATTTTTTTTTATTATCAAAGCATAGCTCAAATAAGATTTATCATAAAAAAAAAATCATAAGTTCGAATTAAATATTTGATATTTTATTTTGTTTACTTAGTTCTATAAAACTTTAAATAAAATATTATTCTCAAATTAATCTAATCAATTAGATTGATTAATTAAAAAAATAAAACCTTAAAAAAATAATTAAACTTGAAAAAAAAGTAAATTAATTTTTTTTCTAATATTAGTTTTATTATTATGCTTAATATTAACTCGTTTTTGTGGCGACAAAAATCTTCATAAACACAATTGATTCAAAATGAAATCACCTTCTCCCAATTTACTCAACATTATCGCAAAAAATTCATTCTACTACATTTGTAATTAGAAAATACGTATATTTTACCTATTTTTTTAGGCTCTTCATACTCCTTCGTTCCAATATTAAGATAGTATGAAGCCCTTGGATTCATTAATTCATTCTATTTGTTTGAAAGTATTATTTTATGAGTTAAATTTAATATATAAATTTTATCATTATTAATGACATATTTGTAAATATAAGATTTGGTAAAAAGACAAAGTAGTAATTTTTTTTTTCCTTTTAACCACTTTTTAATATAATGAGATAAGATAAGATAGATATTATTAAAAAAATTTAAAAATCGTTATCTAATAATTTCATATATTTTCGAAAATACATAAATCCAAAATTTTGTTGTTATTAATTTTTAAATTATTATTACAAAATTAAAAATTAATTATTGAAGATGGAAAAATTTAAAAAGACTTTATTCAACTCAAAGATTATATAGGTAGAAAATTTAAAGAAAATTTTCGATTAAAAAGATTATAATGGAAAACCCTTTTAATTTCTCACTCAACTGCCATTTATTAAAGTAAGTATAAATTTCCCAATTTTATTAAGACCGGGGCGGGAAATTGTGGGGAATTTGTTTTTTTTTTAGTATAATTGAGATTAGGAGCATTCTAACCTCGTGATGATTAATAAATAAATTAATCGAGACGGAGAAATGTTTCTATCTTCCTAAAAAATTTTAGGAAAAAATACATTTTTAGTTCCTCAGTTTGTAGACGAGTTTCTATTGAGTCGCTGAGTTTTAAAATCGAACAATCAAGTCCTTTAATTTGGTAAAATAGTTCAATTGGACTCTTGAACGTTCAACACTGTTAAATATATTTAGCTGATTGCTGACCGTTTTTACTATTAAAATAATAATTTTTAAATAAAAATATTATTATTAATAATAAAAATTAAAAAGAAAAAAAAACCATCTCTCTTGTCTCATCTTTCCCCTCTCCTTCCCCTTTCCCTTCCCCTTCCCACTGCAATTCCTCCCTAACCTTTAGCAATCGGTAACTCCTCTGCTTGGAGCATTTTTTTTTTTTTTGAAGAAGTGGGGTTTAAAGAAGTGGATTGATTAGTGATGGTTTATATAAATCCCCCACTTCTTCCCTAACCTTCATCATCTTCATCACTGCCCTCTGCAGCTCCTCTGCTTTCATATCCCAACCCAACTCTTAATTCTTCCATTTCTTTCTTTCTAAACTTCAGCAGCCATGTCTAAGGATCTCGAAGCTGGTGGATTCACTGCCAACGACTACCAAAACCCACCTCCAACCCCACTGATCGACGCCGACGAGTTCACCCGGTCATTTTACTGAGCCATCATCGTCGAGTTCGTCGCCACGCTTCTCTTCTTGTACGTCACCGTTCTCACCGTCTTTCTATGGAGCTATTAAATTAAAGGACTTAATTGTTCGATTTTAAAATTTAGGGACTCAATAGAAACTGGCAAGAAAAAAATGTATTTTTCTCAAATTTTTATCTCTACTACTCTCTCGATTGCCCGCTTACAGCGGGTCCCACGAAGCCGCGGCAGAAAAATGGACATGTCTATCTAAAAAAAGAACATTGTAGAATTCCTTTGCTTCATCGCCAAGCTGTTTATCATATTCACTTCTGTATGCGCTTCTCTTCCATCGAGCAATGGCGACCAGAAGAGCTTCGAAACTCACCAGGTCCGTTTTAGCCGCCATTGACGCTCAGTTTTCTCATTCTCGCTCTATACTCCTTCGTTTACCTGCACTTTCTCTGGGCAATTCCGTCGCTACTCTTTCTGTGAGCGAGATTTTTGGTTCCACACTTGTTAATGGCGGTGCAATTACTTCGGCCAAATATTTGGCTACGATTTTCACTCGGAATTTCCACTCCACGCCTCCGTCTCACTACTCTGCTACGGCTTCTTCTCAGGTTTAATTTAATTTTGAACGAATTGGTTGATTATCATCTATCTGTCGGGGTTTTGATTTGCTATGCAATTTCTGTTTCTTCGAAGTTTGTTTTAGCTTTTCTGGTGCTGGAAATATTGAGGAATAGAATGGAGGGTGTCAATTGAATTTCACACTTTGCCACAGAAATCTATCCACGAGTGATAGTTGAAATCTAGTAGGGGATTTTTTGCCATCCGTTTTTAGAATTGATTGGAGAATGTCAATCATTGTTTTATGCTAAAGATAAGTTGATCAATGCTTCTTTTTAAGCAGATAAACCAGACGGATTTTACTGAGATGGCATGGGAAGGCATAGTTGGTGCGGTTGATACTGCACGATTGAATAAACAACAAGTCGTTGAGAGTGAGCATTTAATGAAAGCACTTCTTGAACAGAAGGATGGTTTAGCTCGGAGAATATTTTCTAAGGCCGGACTTGACAATTCGTCGGTTTTGCAGGCTACAGTTGATTTTATAGCTCAACAGCCAAAGGTATAGCCAGAAACTATATAGTTATATCTATTTTTAATTAGAAACAATAAATGATCATGCATCTTATAACAGGTAATGGGCGAAACTAGTGGTCCAATAATAGGCACACATCTAAGTTTGATTCTGGACAATGCTCGAAAACATAAAAAAGAAATGGGAGATGATTTTCTATCTGTGGAACATTTTGTGTTAGCCTTCCATTCAGACAAGAGATTTGGGCAGCAACTATTTAAGAACTTGCAACTTAGTGAAAAGGATTTGAAGGATGCTGTTGATGCTGTCCGTGGAAACCAGAGAGTAACTGATCAAAGTAAAAAATTCAAATTGAACTCCACTTCTAAAATTTCTTGCATTCTATTTATTTTCTCATTCTTTTCATTTGATTGTATTTTCGTCTTTTGTTTCGAAAAAAGATCCTGAAGGAAAGTATGAAGCTCTTGACAAGTACGGGACTGACTTGACTGAATTTGCTAGACGTGGTAAACTCGATCCCGTTATAGGAAGAGATGATGAAATACGACGATGCATTCAAATTCTATCAAGGAGAACAAAAAACAATCCTGTGATCATTGGTGAGCCAGGTGTTGGGAAAACTGCAATCGCTGAAGGGTAAGTTACTGCCTTGCCAGATTTATTTTGCATTATTGTCTAGTGAATTTCTTGTTCCTCATTAAACGTGTGTTTTCATTGTCTTGCAACTCAAGAAATTGCCGAATTCTTCTTCTTGCAGATTAGCTCAACGTATTGTGCGAGGGGATGTTCCGGAACCATTGTTGAATAGAAAGGTTCTAAATCATTTAGCCAATATTAGAAGTTTTGTTTATATACATTGATGCAATGTGAGACTATTATATAAGTCAAAATTTTCATTTGTGGATTCATCTATCATTTTTATATTTATTTTCTCTTGGCTTGAAGCCCTTGAAAAATATCCTCTATAGCCAATCAAAGGAGGGCATTGTAAATCTCATACTGATGTTAGTTACAACTAAACAGTCACTAGCTTAATTCAATTTTGCAAAAAGATCCCGAGAAAAGCTTTATTTCTCTTATTATCTTCTATCCAATTCCAGTTGTTTATGGAAAGGTCTTGTCAGTATTAATTTTTCATAAATTTTGTGATTCGCATCCCGCTATTTTCACTTGAAGTCCTCTTGAGGCGAATTGTTCTTGAATATTAGAATGGCTGATATATGTAAATGTGCCTTCATTATTTGTTTTTCTTATGTTAGCTTATACTAGTGTTATTATTTTCCTTGATGTTTTTCTTATTTTACATTTAGAAGAAATTAATGGACTGTTTAAACAGTTGTTTTTCACAATAAATTTAGAAGCTGTCTTATGTGATTGGGTGAGTTTATTGTCTTATGTGATTGGGTGAGTTTATTGTACCCTTAATTTTTTTGGCCAAAATAAGGGAGAAAAAGGAGAAAACAATTACCTCAGTTAGCCTTTTTTATTTAAAAAAAAAAACAAAAAATAAATTTTAGACTCCACTCCCAAGCAAATCTTAAGTTGCATAATTTTCTTACTGCATGCGCAAACCTTTTTTTTTTTTTTTTACATGCAAACCCGTACTTAATATCCTGCATGTTTTGGCACCGTTTAGCCATTGTACCTATTGCTGGCCAAACTTTCCTCCAAACTTACATCTAATCCTTTCACCTTCTTATTAGCTGTTTTCAGTTTCATAAGACATCACTTTTGAGGATAGATTGCATTTACAGTTGATATCTCTGGACATGGGTTCTCTGGTTGCTGGTGCAAAATACCGTGGAGATTTCGAGGAAAGATTGAAGGCTGTGCTGAAGGAAGTTACTGCTTCAAATGGGCAAATTATCTTGTTCATAGATGAGATTCATACAGTTGTTGGTGCAGGTTTATTCTGGCTTCTATTTAACTTTAAGCATTTGGTTTCTGACTCATTTTGCCAATCTAGTTATCATTGACATGTATTTATCTCATTAGTGTGTTTACCCAAGTTGTCATCATGATGTAGATGGTTGGACTCGAGTTTGCATTATTGGCTAATGATTTTCATGCAGGGGCTACGGGTGGTGCCATGGATGCTGGCAACCTCTTGAAACCCATGCTGGGTCGAGGTGAACTACGATGTATTGGTGCAACTACATTGAAGGAGTATAGAAAATACATTGAGAAAGATCCTGCCCTCGAACGTAGGTTTCAACAAGTGTTTTGTGGCCAACCATCTGTTGAAGACACAATCTCTATTCTCCGTGGGTTACGAGAGCGCTATGAGCTACATCATGGTGTGAAGATATCTGATAGTGCACTTGTTTCAGCAGCAGTTCTAGCAGGCAGATACATCACGGAACGATTTTTACCCGACAAAGGTACTATATGGTCCATGCTTAACATTTTGGGATTTTCTCAAGTTCCTTCCTATCTAATTGTCCATACCTTCTCCCATGCACTTTATTGTTCTTGTTTTATGAATGAATAACCAATGGACACCTTCATATTTTATGGATGCCATTATTTTTTAAGGCAGGATGTACAATATACTAGAAAATAGTTAAAATTATTGCGCTGCCCCTTTGAGTTTATGAAAGTCATTTTTCTTTGCAGCCATTGATGTTGTTGATGAAGCTGCTGCAAAGTTGAAGATGGAGATTACTTCTAAGCCCACTGAGTTGGATGAGATCGATAGAGCAGTTTTGAAGTTGGAGATGGAGAAGCTCTCTTTGAAAAATGATACAGATAAAGCAAGCAAAGAAAGGTTAAGCAAATTAGAGCAAGATCTGAGTTCACTTAAACAAAAACAGAAAGAATTGACGGAACAATGGGATCGTGAAAAGACTTTCATGACTCGTATACGATCTATTAAGGAAGAGGTAGTTTTAAATTACGTAAATTTTTTGTGCATCTCCATAGCGCATATTTCTCTAATCCCTCCCAAGTTTCAAAGATATCTTATTGATTTTAAGTAAGAAAATGATAGTCATTTTCAACCATATTTCTTTTTATCATTGGTAGATTGATAGAGTTAACCTTGAGATGGAAGCTGCTGAAAGAGAGTTTGATTTGAATCGTGCTGCTGAGCTCAAATATGGCACTCTAATATCGCTTCACCGCCAATTAGAAGAGGCCGAAAAGAATCTACAGGACTTCCGAAAGTCTGGAATTTCTTTGCTTCGTGAAGAGGTCACAGATCTTGATATTGCAGAGATTGTAAGCAAATGGACTGGCATACCTTTGTCCAACCTCCAACAATCTGAGAGGGATAAGCTAGTTTTACTAGAACAAGTCCTCCATCAGAGAGTAGTTGGTCAAGATATTGCAGTAAAATCAGTTGCAGATGCTATTCGGCGTTCAAGAGCAGGACTTTCCGATCCAAATCGACCCATAGCCAGCTTCATGTTTATGGGACCAACTGGAGTGGGAAAAACTGAGCTTGCAAAAGCTCTGGCGGGCTATCTTTTCAACACTGAAAATGCTTTAGTTAGGATTGATATGAGTGAGTACATGGAAAAACATGCAGTATCTCGTTTGGTTGGGGCACCACCAGGTTATGTTGGTTATGAAGAAGGTGGGCAATTGACTGAAGTTGTTCGCCGAAGGCCTTATTCTGTGGTACTTTTTGATGAGATAGAGAAGGCCCATCATGATGTATTCAACATTTTGCTACAATTATTGGATGATGGTAGGATAACGGATTCTCAGGGTAGAACCGTTAGTTTCACAAATTGTGTCATGATAATGACATCAAATATTGGTTCCCACTATATTCTTGATACTCTTAGTAACACAAAAGATAGTAAAGATGCAGTTTACGAGTTGATGAAAAAACAAGTGGTTGGATTGGCTAGACAGACTTTTCGGCCTGAGTTTATGAATCGAATTGATGAATATATCGTCTTCCAGCCTTTGGACGCCACCCAGATATGCAAGATTGTTGAAATACAGGTAATCTTTACACTCAAGTTTATATCTCAATATTATATTACCAATATTTGAATAAGTTGCTAACTTAATGAAATTTACCATTTGTTGGCAATCATTTGAACTTTATTATGTAATTTATTTTTAACGTATCATTTGTGTTTCAGATCCAACGATTACGTGATAGACTCAAACAGAAGAACATCAATCTTCATTACACCAAAGAAGCTCTTGAGCTTCTAGGGACATTGGGTTTTGACCCCAACTATGGAGCAAGGCCGGTTAAGAGAATTATACAACAGCTGGTAGAAAATGAGATAGCAATGCAAGTATTGAGAGGTGACTTTCAGGAAGACGATTCAATCATTGTCGATGTCGATACATCTCCATCTGCCAAAGACCTACCTCCCCAAAAAAGATTGCGCATCAAGAAAATAGATAACAATTCTATCTCGGAGGCTATGGTTGCCAACGACTGATTACATGCGGGATCGTGTAATGTGTTAAATAGTAGGTGTCATAGTTCTTTTGTCTAACTGTGACATACATGTTGGGTTTTGGGATATGAGAATTTTGAAATCCTTTTGAATTTCAACTATAGCTGTAAGTCTCTTCTTCTCATAAAGTACATAAATTTTGCTGAGCAGTAGGAAAAACGTTAATCTAAAACGGCTGCACTGCAGTTTTCAGAAAGTTTTATTCTAATTGCAATGCAACATTATGTTCCTGATCAAGTCCATTATCATCATTTCTTCACCAAAACCACTGTTTTCATTTACTCTACAAAGAACAGTTCCGAACTGTCGGTGACCATCTTTGACGTCGATGAACTGTTTCGCCGAACACTTCTCAGTCGTCGAAGATTAAGCGAAATGAACCCCTCTTGGATATTTAGTATGAATAAGCAGAATGGGCAAATTTGATTGTGTATGATTCTTGTGCAGGCAATCAAGAAACAGATTATAGATACGAATCCAGAATTAATTGCCCAACATTTGAAATTCGTACATGATTTTGAGTGTCCTTTGCTTTGGATATTTTATTTAGTTTGGTGAGAGATTGTTTGTTTGTGGTTGGTGATGGCAACACACCGACACAGAATTATTGGCAAGTTTACCTACTTTTCTTTTGTTTGGTGTTTTTCACTGATATTTGATATGAAATTGTTTTAATTTAATTTGTTGATATTTTACCTGTTAATTTAATGTCTTGTAAGTAGTCGATGAAAGTACATTGCTACCTCTTGTGTTTGGAGTTTGTTTTTGGCAATGTAATTGTGGGTGCATTGTGTATTAGTTGCATGTGTTGGAGCAGTGGTTCAAATTAGGAAAAAATATATACTTTTTTTAAAAAATTATTATTTATATCCGTGAATGTACTCAACTTGTGTACACTTCAACTTAGTCTAAGGTCTTTACTATTTTATATTACCCTTTTTTACCATTAGGATAAAATAGCTTTACTATTTTATATTACCCTTTTTTACCATTAGGATAAAATAGACTTTGTCATTAAGATTTTAACTTAATTTTTATTTGGATTTTCAAAACTAACCCTTTTTTTGCTTTTTAATCTAGTCTTTATTTGGTCTTTAAAAGTGACATGTTAGATCTGGAGGTTTGAATTTAATTTTCAATTCGTCTTTCAAGTTTGAAATTTTTTTAGTTGGTCTCTAAATTTTGAAATTAGTTTATAATTGGTCATTCGAGTAATATATTGATTGCAACATCTCATCATTGTGTTTGGTCAACTAACATCAATACTATTAGGAATTAATTAGAAATTAAATTCAAACTTCAGATCTAACATATCACTTTTAAAGTTTCAATGATTGAAATTAAATTTAAGTCTCGATGATCAAAAGTATTAGTTTAGAAAATCTAAAAACTAAATAGAAAATAAGTTTGGAGCTCATAAATCAAAAATCTATTTTATTTTATCTTTAAAATTAAGTTTGTGGTGTGACTATTGAATGATGCTTTATTTTATTTTCACTTTTCCTAATAAAAAATCACATTTTTTACTGATGCAATTGAAAATAACAAAATAATGATTTATTATTTGTTGTAGTACATACTCCCTCCTTTTACCCTATGAATTTGCTTTATAAGTAATATTTTTATTGTCGTTGGACTTCAAATTATTCTTAAATGTTGCTAACGTGGTGAGCAATGCTATCTCAAAGCTAATGAAGAGACTAAGATTGCAATAGAATCATGACGATTTGAGCAAAGTATTCTTTGAACTAATGTCTTTCCTTAATTTTAGTTCAAGTTGAGCATCTTTGTTTTAGGCAAATTTTAATCTCTATGATTAACCTACTAATTTTCATTCGTAAAAGAATAACAAAATTGAAGATCACTTTTTTCTTTTTCATCGAATTCACTAGATATCTTTGTGAGTGTGTGTGGTAACGACAACATTATTGCAATTGCTCTCCTGAATTATACATCAATGTTATTTAAACTCGTTAAGAAAACAAAAATAATAATAGTTTTCAGATACCATAAAAAAGGGGGGGAAATTATAATTTTTATATCATAAAAGCAAAAATAGTTGCAATCACATTTATCATACATTAAGATGGAAAGAGGAACTAGAAGAATAGTAATGGCTATTGTCACATTCCACAGCGAAGCAGAATACAAAGCAATGAGAGTCCCATTCAAATGGGGGCTGCGGATTTGATTTAATTTTCCTTTTTTTGTCTCATGAAATTTAGATTTTCTTTAAAAAAAAAGAAAATTAAAATATCATTTTAATTCATATACTTTAGGTCACAATCTAGTTTAATCCTTAAACTTTGGAATGTAATTATTTTGAGTATACAAATGTAAGGATGGAGATTTGAAGCTTCGACCTCAAGAGAAATAACATATGTTAATTAGTTGTGCTCACTTTGACCAAATGTCAAACTTTAGTAACTTCTAATAAATCTTAAAATTAGTTTTTGTTGTTAGTTTAAAGTGAATATCTATTCGAAACAATGTGAATATATTTTTAAAATTTGTATGGTAAAGGTTGAAAGAGACAAGTTTCTTTTTTTGGAAAGTAAATAATAAATTAATAGTAAAAATTAATTTTAATATTTATTGAAAGTTCGTAGACTAAATTTGAACCTTTGAAATGATTAAACTCTAATAAATTTTAAACTACACACCAAAAACATATATTTTAACTTGGAAACAAAAGAAGAAAGAAATATTCAATGAACCCTCTTTTTAAAATGGTATATTTTATAAAAATTGGTTGATATTATGTAATATAAAGAGTTGTTTGGGAGATAAGTTATAATAGTTTGTGAAGTACTCTATTCTCAAACACAAACTATTATAATTTATACTAAATAGCTCTATATGCTAAACCCAAATTATATAATTTTATTACTATAATCTAAATTATTATAACTCAATCTTAAATAATCCATAAATTTTTAAGACTTGTCAATTAGTTGTCGGCTTGACTTCAATAGTAATAATTTGTTTATTTTTTTTATGGAGTAATAATTTATTTACTGATTGAAATGATTATATTATAGTACTTATTTGTTAACTTATTTTACATAAGTGCATTTTTTTGAATGACTATTTCTATAATGTTCAATATTTATTATATTCGTTTGCAATCAGTGTTAAAAGTCAAAAGGAACGTACAAACAATTGATGAATGAAAAAGCAGCATCCAACAAATTCATATTTGGCTTTGTCAGGAAAAAAAAAAAATCGACACAAGGACCAAAAATAGAATAAGAAATAGACCCACCCAATCATATTCACATTCAACTGTGTATTTTAAATTGCTGAAAAAAGAATAATAATAATTCAATAGGTTTATATTCAAATTTGAACTGAAAAAACCCAAAAAAAAATTACTAAAACTGATTATTTAAATAAAAAGCTAATATAACTATATATATATATAGTTCTATATTTCAAACAAGTATATTGGTAATTTTCGTTACATGACATTGGCCACAGTTTATCAAAGATATCTGCTGTTAGTGAGACACGATAAAAATCTAACTGAACACGTTAATTTAACAATAGGCACAAAATTTAAAATGGTTAAATTACGACTCTAGGATAATTATTACGTTTTTTATTCTTATTTTTTAAAAAAATAAGTCTATAAATATTAGTTTCACCTCTGAGTTTTTAAAGTCTTTCAAAATCAAAATTTTAAAAGTAAAAAGCAAAAAAAAAAAATTAGTTTTTGGTTTTCGAAAATTAAGCCTATAAATGTTATTTCTAACTATGAATTTCTTGTTTTTGTTATTTACCATTTGATTTTCAGGTAAAAACCTATGTTTTTTTAAAAACTCAACCACGTTTTAAAAATTAAAAAAGTATTTTTAAAAAATTTGTGTTTTGTTTTTGAAATTTGATTAAGAATTCAAATGTTTTGTTGAGAAATATAAAACTCATTATAGAAAATTGATGAGAAAATAAACATAATTTCTAAAAATTAAAAATGATAAACTAAATGGTTATCCAACGTGGTTGTAGTTTTCAAAAACTTGTTTTGTTTTTGAAAATTTAACTAAGAATTCAAATATTTTCTTAAAAATATAAAACATTTTGTAGAAAAATGATGAGAAAATCAAGTACGGGTTTCAAGAACAAAAAATGAATAACCAAATAGTTTGTAATACGAAAAACAAGGCACGAGATTGGTTTTTGAATTTTTGAATTTGTGTAATACGACTCTAAAATTTCAATTTTATGTTTAATGTATTCCGACATATTCTAAAATTTTTAAGATTAGATAATCTATTAGACAAAAAAAATAATAATAAATGAAAAGTTAGAGATTTAGAGTGTGTTTGGGTTGATTTTCAAGTGTTTAATTTTGAAAAAAAAGAAGTAATTTTCATAGTAATCCTCAACCAGACTTCTTTACATGTGCAACAGAAGTATACTTGGTCATACACGTCGCTTGTCCGTGTATTGTCGCTCTATCATGACTCTAGTCACTTGCTTACTCATGGATCGCTTTTGTAATTGGAGCCTCTTGTACATCCATCCATCTAGGGGAAAAAAAAACACAAAAACCGACTCGACCCAACCAGGCGAAGGCGGCTTGATTTGATTTAGGCTTGTTCGATCGGGTCGATTTTGTGCTTCACAAAACTCGCCTAAACCGAATTAACAAACCGATTATTTAAAAAAAATATATATAATAATAATAATAATAATAATAATAATTAAAAAACTAAAAAACTAAAAAGATTTTCTGAAAATATATTAAATAATAATAAAATAATTATTATAAATTATTAAATAATTATAAATATTAAATAATTAATTAAATATATATATATAAAAACCGATCAAAAATCGATTTGATTGGTCATTTGTTTTGGTAAGTTTTTTTTTAAAAAAAAAAAATCGACTGAACCGACCGACCTTGGTCGGTTCGGGGGTCGGTTGGGGTCGAAAACCGACCCCGACCGACCGATGCTCACCCCTACATCCATCCAAGTCATATCGAGGCATGAACCCTTTTGTGTCTATGCTAAGTCATTTTTGTATCGTTGGTCGCTAGCAAGCGCTTTATCATAACATACAACTCATGGGAAGAGATGAGCAATGTTGACATACCTATGTTGCCTGATATTGTCCTTGAAAAACTCATTCCAA
The DNA here is from genome assembly GCA_036507285.1 of Trichosanthes cucumerina. NCBI lineage: Eukaryota > Viridiplantae > Streptophyta > Magnoliopsida > Cucurbitales > Cucurbitaceae > Trichosanthes > Trichosanthes cucumerina. The sequence continues at coordinate 100,823,131 of CM071835.1, forward strand.
AAGAAGACATCCAAGGCACTCGTCTTGTAATGCTTGCCCACACCACACTCGTGTGCCATGGGTGACTCACTTTGGAAAGCCACTAAAAATGATTTTTTTTTTAAAAAAAAAAGAGTTTGTGAAATAAGTTATTTTGAGAAACACTTGAATTCAAATTATAGAAAAAGTATTTTAAAGTGTTTAATTGGGAATTCCTCTCCTAAAATATGAAAATGTCTCAAATACATTCACACTACATTCACTTCGCCATGCCCATCACTAGCAATCGTTGCCGATAACCGTCATCAACGACTGCAACCGTTGTCCATCGTGGACAACTAGTGCCACCCACAACAGTTGGTCATAGTGTTTAAAATATAAATTTGAAATAATTAGTCTATGATATTTAATAGTCATCATTTATAGTAATTTGACATTAGTAGATCATTTTGAGTAAGCAAACCAAAAAACGTAGGTATAAAAATACTTTTGAAAAAATGTAACCCAACATAGTTTTGATTCTAAACCATTTTTATAAAAAAAAATATAAAGAAAAAATAAATAAAAGAAAACGTATTTTCGAAAAACACATTTTTTTCCTAAGCAATCAAAACAACTATTACCGGTCACAATTAACATTTCAAATACCAATTACACACTTTTAAAATTGAGAAGGTAAATAGACACAAACTTAAAGATTAATGATTTAACCTTTGTTGAATTAAATTAATTTTAAAATATGGATTTCAGGGAGATTTTCAAGCCCTATTTTAAATTGGAAATACACAGTTAAAAGTTTGTATCAATCTCATTTTAAAATACAACATCTATTCTTCGAACAACCATAAATAACCGACTTAAATATAATTTAACTCAACTAAATGAAAGTAGGCATTAGCATCACTCAACTCACATAAATAATAAATTGTCAACCAAGAGACTAGGAGTTAAAAAAACTCAAATAATTGAAATATTGATAACCATTTTTAATACGTAAATGGTAAACTCAATTAAAAAAGCATAAATATTTTAGAGCAAGAGATTTTTATCATCGTCAAATTCATCGGCGCATGCAACCGCGAAGATGGGTTTGTCTCTTCAATCAGAGGGATATTGGATGGAGGAGGTTCCAATGAACCTCTCTCCAATGGAGCTCGTTTTTAATTTAAGTGATTATGTGTATATCAAAAAAAAAAAAACTCAGGTACATATTCTCAATCAATAGATCAAATGTTCACATTTTCTACCTTCCCTTAAAAAATCGATGAATGATTAGAATCTTAAAGAATTGTTTGAGTTATAATAATTTATGAAATACTTTGCACTTAAACAAAATTATTATAGCTAAAGCTAAATAATATACATAAATTACATAATTTCAGAGATTATTATAACTCATTTTATTGGGTTTTTTTTTATTAATATTGCAAAATTTTGAACTTTTTTATAAAAATATTGCTATTTTAAATCTATTTATAATAATATTATAGTTTTAATGTGTTGGCAATCGTCGTCTTGTGGGTGGAAGATGATCGAGAGACTGTCAACTTTGTCATCTGTGCATTTTTGTTTATATCCCATTTATTCATTTGGTACTCTATTTTTTATTTTATTTAAATTAAATAAGATATTTTAATTTTTTTAATATAGATTATATTGTAATATATTATGTTGTAATTAAAAATAAAAATGTTATAAAAAATTACGTTATAGATATAAAAAAAAGTGTACATACCACTAAGCCAGAAGCAGGGTTTGTTAAAAGTTTTGAGATGGTCGACCACCCTCCACAAATTTTTTAAATTTTGACAAGGGTAAAGTTGATCGTCTCTTGAAGTGGACTCATTAAAAATACAATACTATTATAAATAGTTTGAAAATAGCAATATTTTTATAAAAAATTTGAAAATTTGCGATATTAATAATAATAAAAAAAAGCCCCATGTTATTGGCACATCCAAATAGTTATTTTTAAGCTAAAGAACAATTTTTTTAAAAAAAAAATATATGTATATAAAAAATTGAATAATAATAATAGAAATAATTTAATATATAGTCCTCAAAGAAAGAGTAGAAAGTACTCCTCCATTTTTGCCGCTAAACTTGAAAACACTTCTCTACTTTCGAGCTCCGACTCCGAGTGTGAAGCTTTGTAAAAACCAAACGGAAATTTTCAAAGAGATTGAAGAACAGAGCAAAATCGATCCAATAATGCTTCTCCATTTTCTTTTTCTTCCTCTGGAGATTCCTCTAGCTATTCTTCTCTTCTCTTCTCAATATAGCTTTCAATAGCAGTTTCCGACTTCCGAAATGACCAAGTGCCAAAGAAACGACGTCGGATCTGTAGTTTTTGACCGAGTCTCCACCTCCACTGCCGCCGGAGGCCATTTCCGCCTATTTACTTCATTCTCCGCCGCTTCATTTCGTAAGATGATTTTTGACGCTGTAAGTTGTGGCGGAAGTTCTCGCTATCGCTTTCATCACAACGGCGATGTCGGCGGCGGCGATGGTACTGTTGCATCGGCGATTAGGTCAGTGTCCGAGATTGTGAAGGAACGGCAGGCGGTGAGGCCGAAACGGTCCAATGCGAAGTCGGCGAAGCTGTTGGATCTTCTGAGGTTGGAGTCGTCGCCGGAATCGGAGCCGGAGAGGAAGAAGAAGGAGGAGGCTTTGGAGGATTTCATATGCGCGGTAAAGAAATTGCAGGATGAGGATTTGTCTAAGAGGAGAGCGGCTGCGAGTCGAGTTAGGTTGCTTGCAAAAGAAGATGCAGACGCGAGAGGGACGCTCGCGATGCTCGGAGCCATTCCGCCGCTGGTTGGAATGCTTGATTTGGAAGATGATGAATCTAAGATCTCCTCGCTTTATGCATTGCTCAATCTTGGAATTGGAAACGATATGTAGGTTTTTTTTTATTCGAATCCTCCCACTTTGAATTGTTTAATTGCACTCTCTTCTCTCCATTTTCTTGATTTTCACATGGTACGTTTTTGGTATCGATTGCTTTTCTTCGTTTTTTTTCCTTTCATAATCTCCATTTGTTCTTCATTCTGCGTTAGATTTGTGATTCTTCGGCTTCCAATGTTTTTGTTTGGGTGAAAATGGTACTGATGAGTCACTTTCAGTATTCTCTCTAATACGTTCCAACGATTTTTTGTTTCATTGATGCTTTCTATTCCAAGTTCTATTAACTTCCGAGTCCCTCGTGTTTTTTTTTTCCAGTGATTGATATGTTTATGTCCTTGTTTTGTCTTCATCTCCCTACACCGCTATCTCCCTTCCCTCTCGAAAAACGAGACAAAAAAAAATGAAAAAGAAGGATAGTGAAATTACATGAAATCGTGGAGGCATTTGGTAGTTGGATCCTCTTTATTTACTCAACATTTTGTTTCTTTTCACTGCAATAAATTATTTTACACTCTTAGATAAATAAGAGATAAATTACAAAAAAAAAAAAAAATCAATGGCTAGTAGGGAAGCAAACAGATTTCAAAGGTGCATCCATTTATTATTTCGGGCCGTCACAGTGGTCTCATTTAATACATTTATCCTTTTCTACATCTTCGTTCTGATACTTTTTTTAAAAAAAAAAAATTACAATCCCACGAATATTGTACCGACTGATTCCATATATCCATCATATCCTTATCAAACTCCCCTGCCACATGATAATCTTTTGTTTTTTAATCTAATTTCATACATATATGAGAGTTTTATTTCCAGAATTATTAGTTCTTTGGATTTTAGTTAATTTTTCTCCTCCTTTGCAGGAACAAGGCGGCCATTGTAAAAGCAGGTACTGTCCACAAAATGCTTAAGCTGATCGAATCTGATAATTCCAGAAATCCATCTGTTTCCGAAGCCATAGTTGCGAATTTCCTCGGCTTAAGCGCTTTAGATACCAACAAATTGGTAATTGGGTCATCAGGTGCAATTCCATTCCTGGTGAAGAACTTATACGACCCAGATAAAAAAAGTAGTTCACAAGTCAAACAAGACGCTCTACGTGCGCTTTATAACCTCTCTATTTTCCCATCCAATGTTCCATTTATCTCAGAAACCAAGTTGATCCCATTTCTTCTAAATTCGTTGGGAGACATGGAAGTCAGTGAAAGAGCCCTCTCTATTCTAAGCAATGTGGTACAAACCCCAGAAGGTCGAAAGGCCATAAGCACTTTTCCAGATTCATTTGCAATACTAATCGATGTATTGAATTGGGCTGATTCACCAGGGTGCCAAGAGAAGGCCTCGTATATTTTAATGGTAATGGCGCACAAATCTTATATTGATAGACGGGCAATGATTGAAGCTGGGATTTCATCAGCTTTGTTGGAACTAACTCTTTTGGGCAGTACGTTGGCTCAAAAGAGGGCCTCAAGGATTTTGGAGAGTTTGAGGGTTGATAAAGGAAAAGAGATCTCGGATTATTTTGGTGGGAATTCTTCTGCTGCAATTTATGGTGGTTCATCTTCTTTTACGAACCCAATTCTAGGTTCTGCAAAAGGTTTGGAAGGATTGGATGATTTGGTGAGTGAAGAGAAGAAGGCTGTGAAGCAATTGGTACTGCAAAGTTTGCAAAACAACATGAGGAGAATTGTTAAGAGAGCGAATTTGCCTCAAGATTTTGTGCCTTCTGATCATTTCAAGTCCCTCACATCAAGTTCCACTTCAAGAAGCTTGCCTTTTTGAGGGCCTAACTACCAGTTGTGGTATCATTAAAGATTCTGAAGTTAGTCTCTCTTTATAAATCCATAGTTTGATATATATTTTTTCTTGTGGAGGTTGTTTTTTTTTTTTTTTTTTTGAAAAGAGGGGTTGGTTAATTAGCCTTATTGTGTATCATAAAGTTAATATTGCGAATATATTAAAGATTTGTTTTATAAGTAAGGTTGAATATATGTTTTAGTTATTAGTGTTTAGGTGTTTTTGCAATTTAGTCCCTATTGTCTAAAAAGTTTTAAATTTGGTCCTTTTAAGTCTATTTTTCAATTATATACTTTTCATAGGAGAGTGTTAATATTTTATTTTTTGAGTTCAACAACAACATTTAGAGGTGAGAAAAATTCGAACCCTAAACCTCTCAGTCGAAAGTACATACTAATTATCGTTGAGTTGTGCTTACTTTAGCATAAGAATGTTAAATTTGGGTTGATAATATAAGCTTACAATGATATGATATTTAGTGAACATAAATTTAGAGGAGAAATTAAACCACCTTAAAAGGAAAAAAAATATATCTACAAAACTTCCTAGAATTTTATTGGAAGAACTAAAATATTTCATCTATTAGAAAACTTAATTTCTCCTCTAAATTTATGCAAACTTGTTAAGTACCATGTCAGGTAAACTTTTCTATTAGCCAATTTTAACTTTCACAATTTAAACGTAAGGGACTAAATTGAAAAACATCCTATAGGATTACAACATATCTTTATTACAAGTTACTACTAGAATTAAGTTGCTCATGTTAAGATCCCAATAAGTTTAAGTTCATGAAATCAGAACCATACCAAATCCAAAATCCAAATGAAGAATAGAATTTGATCCTTGAAATTCTACAGTCTAATCACCAGTAGTTCGTACCATAAAATCTGCAAACCTCTGTGGATGATTTAGTGATAGCACATAGTCGAGGGCTCTTAGATTTTTCGAGATCCTAGTATTCACTTTTCTCAATTAAATCCCTGCTATCCTTTGTCTCTCCTACTGGTCCCTGTAGAATTTAATATTAGCAACACTGCCACACACATATTTCTCTTTCAAACAGTGTCGGTTATTATTTTTCCTCCTAGAAAGTAGAAACCTGAATATGTTATTTATTTATTTTCCTTGAATTTGGAAGGTGTCGTTGAAACAGGTACTGTTCACTGCCTCTTCTTGTCTCCGAATCTTTTACTTTTTGATTTCATACATGTGCCTCTCTAATATTATATACTCTGTATCTTTGGATCTGTAAAATCGAATTGGATAGAGTTTACTTCTTGCATTTAACTGCATCAACATGGATTTGTCTATCTCTGTATTGTTTATATATATATAAGGCTAGTTTCTAAACTTGGTCTTAAAAGTGTTTAGATTAGAACGTATTTAAACTCTTGAGTTTTGTTGTCAGCCTAAGCCTCAACTAGTTAAAACAATATATTCTGACCAAAAGGTAGAGGTTTGAATCTCCACTCTCACATCTTGTTAGACTCAATAAAAACTCTTAATTTTGTGTCTAACATATTAGATATGAAATCTTCAATTTTGTAGACATTTTTCTTAGAAATGTTTTGTAGACATTTTTCTTAGAAATGTATAGACACGATACTAAGTTGAAGGATCGCAGTTCTGTTAGACACCATAAATTTGATCAAATGTCTAACAGGTCCAGATTTGTTAGACACAAATATAGAGACCTATTGGATTCAAAAACACAAATTTGAAAGTTTAATATGTGTGTGTTATATTTTAATTTCTTTCTGCAAACATTGCTGATTGAATCAAGAAACTACTACTAATACAAATGGATGTTCTTGCTAAGCTATTTTATTTTGTTCTGTTTCCAGATCTAACTATCCCACAAGGCTTGGAGTGTGGAGCTGGTGAAAAGGAAAAAAAAGAAAAAACTGAGCACGCATCTGCACTGCACGAGGTAGATGAATGCATTTATAGCACTAATAATAATTTTGCTGCACTGCCTACTGCCATGTATTATGTAAGTTGATGCCCTTTCCCTCTCTTTCCTATAGTGCTTTTAAAGCTTCTTTTGACTGTTCTTTCTTCTTTTCTTCTTTTCGCATTCAGTATCTGTAAATGGAGCCCATATCCATGTTTAAAAAGTATGTGTATAAATTGCCCATATTCTTTGTCAACGTCTTTGTCGCTTTCAATCTAACCAATGGGTTGATGACAGGGTCCTTTGATTTATCTGATATCACACAGTAAATTTTGAACAAATCTTGCCTACTCACCCTTTTTTTTTTAAAAAAAAAAGTCTTCCTTGTATTCTTATATAGTCTACTCCCTTTGAATAAGATTAAATTAAATTAAATCATTTTTGCATCATTTCATTTGGTTCGGTAACAAAAATGTAATAAGATAGCAATATGAGAGAACTTATAATGACCAAATTGAAATTAAGCTTCAATTATAAAGACTTAAGTGAAACTTTTAAAACTATTGGAACTAAATTGGCATTGTTTTAAAACTATACGTGACAAATTTGTAATTTAGCCTACATATAATAAATAAATAGATCCTGCCAACATTTTTTATCTTAATAAAATAAAATAATATTAATTCTTCTTTAAGGAAAGATGCAGTTTTCTTTGTAAATTATTATGTGGGCTGGAGAGAGAACATCTAAACTGCAAATGTAGTATTATATAACAGTGCTTCTTTTAATGCAATGAAGTGCTCTTTATAGATTTTGCTGCAACCTATTTAAAGTGGATCTGCAACAAGCTTCATTATTTATTTTCCTTTTAACTTTTGGGTCTCTTAATTTGGGACTACCTATGCTATACTATAGGTCTTCAGCACAAAATCAGGTACCAACTTTTCCCAAAGATTTGGTATATCTTTATTAAAATGAACTGCAATTTACAGATAGCAAGTTTTTGTTGTTAAGCCAAAAGTAGATGGGACTTGCAATAATCAAGTGGAAGTGGAAGTGGAAGGTGTAGGAAATAAATATGTTTGAGAATTATTTGAAAATGACACTATTCCTAGTGGCATAGCAATAGGAATAGTGTCATTTTCATATATATATATATATATTCCATATTGCTTCTTGTATTGGACTTGTCTTTGGCTGAAGATAACTCATTTGTCTCAATCTTTTGATTGTGAATTTTGATCTGTGAACTAATGAGCTTTATGGCTGGTAGTTGAATTCTTTATAACTGGCTTATCTTGTGCTATGAACAGAAAATTAAAATTCTCTTTTAACATGTGGACTGGCACTTTCAGTCTTAATTAGAAGCCATAGCTGGAGCCTTGAACAATAGATTTAATTCAATTTTCATACGATCTCTTATCTTACCAATAATCTATCAGCTGCTGCATATTGGAGCTTTTTAAAGATCTGTGTGGTTATATGCTTAGAAGAAATAAGTGTTTTCTATTAGATTTGTGTAGTCCGACAGGGATTGGTTGGGGTTGGGGCTGTAAAATTTGTGAAATGTTAAGGATGTTTTCTTCGTGTCATTATGTTTGTGTCAGCTTTATTTTTTGGTGTGAATTATGTTGATATTTGATAATTGTTGTCAATTCGAGCTCTAAATTTTGGAGGCAGGAAGATGGAATTATTGAGGGAATGATTGAGATTTGCAGGAGGACTGGCCATTTTCAACGTGGGGCTTGGTAATGTTCTTTTTCCCTTCTGTGTGTTTTCTTTTTGGTCCTAATCATGTCATGTCTTTCCTCCATTAGGTCACTATTTTTCATGTCTTGATATGTTTTTTTTTAATAAAAAACATGATTGATATGAATACTTCAATTTATATATTGCTTTATTTATATTATATAATAATTGAAAGGTTAATGATTGTTTGCATCGTATGGATAGTTCAATGAAGTCCAAATCTTCTTTAGCCTAAAACTACTTAAAGATCAAGTAACTCGAATCAGAAGGATCTATTTCAAAGACAAATTATAATAACTTCATGAAATATTAAAAACGTCCCAAACAACTCATAACTGGTAAAGGGTTGGTGCCAAATCGTTCCAATTAATACTAAAAATAGTAAAATCTAAAACTTTTTACAAATAGGACAAAAATTCAGCTCACGTAAAAAGACAAAAATGAAGTAAACTTTGCAATCCCTTTAAATTGTGAAAGGTTTCAACTCAAAACGATTTCAGTGATGTTGAAGTTGATTAGGGATGAAATTGGGAGTAAAATTATCAAGAAATGGAGATCAAAATTTGAAACGTCTGATGATAAAGATGGGGGAAGAACTGCAATTTGGGCTAAAATCGTTTTGAGTTGGAATCGATCATGATTTGTGCTGAGGGATTTTTTTTGTCCTTTTACGTAGATTGGATTTAAATTTTGTTATATCTACAAATGGTTCAAGATTTTGTTATTTTTACTATTAATTTAGACTATTTTGCTTGATATACAACCAGCAACCCTTTAATAATCAAATGAATGAACTAAAAAATCAAATGAATATTTAATATAAGAATAGCAATAGATGCTAGGAATGGGAGAGAAGAAAGTTGAGTTCCTAGATAGCTAGTAGTTAAGACTTAAGACATACTTTTGAATCTCAAATGATTATGTTGGTAGGAATTTTGATGGAATAATAATTTTGGAAAGATCAAGTTTTGAAATCAGTTGGGTCATGTGTTTCTCACTTCATTACATCGTTTTGAACTTTTTTTTCGTTGGCCATCGTTTTGAACTTTGACCTATCTTTTTCTTTTGAACCAACGCATTACCATATGTGATTTCGGATTTGCTCCCTTCAGGTATTTTTTTGGGTTTATTGAAATGAAAGCGTTCTTATACGGCCCTTAAAACAGAAATTCTAATTTTTTGTTTGTTTCTTATTTACTAAAGAAAAAGCAAAACTACATTTGATTTTTTTCCTCTTTGAAAAAAAACAAATAATGTACACTTGATAACACTACTTCCTTGAATGAACGTTATTTTTTTAAGTAAACAAATGAAAAGTATCTTAATACATGAATTAATTTATAGTAAAAAACTAATAAAATATGATTGTGTTTCTATTTAAATCAGAAACATGAAACAAACTCAAAAGTAGAAATTGAAAACATGCACACCTAAGGACTTTGATTTTATGAGTGGTAATATTTATAAAATTAATTTGTAAAAATAAAAAATTAAATGATTGTCAAATAAAACTCAAAAACAACATAAGAACACACATTGACAACAATGTGCCGAGACAGAAGACCAAGCCGCCGTAGAAGGAAAAGCGGATTAAAAATGGAAGGTTCTTTTCATTAATTTTGAGTTTCCCGAGTTGAACTATTTATCCAAGATACAGGATATAGTTGTAACATATTATCAATGAATAGAAGCCATCTATGAACTTCATCGGCAGGTCTTTCAAGTAATCAGCTCAACTTCATGTAAAACAGGTAACAATCTCTCGATATTTCAAAAACCTAATACCCTAATTTTGAAAGTTAGATAAATACATGGTTGTCGTTTCTACTTTGTCTCAGTAATAGGAAGGTAAACGCCTTCCGCTGCCAACCACACATTATCAGCTCGCTTTTCTCGGACTCCACAGACCTATAAAATGGTTAGAACTTGTCACTAAACCGAGAGACATGTTAAAACATGTTTCGGAATAATTTTAAACGACCATTTTCAAAATCACTCTCAAACATGCTCACCTCCTGCTGCCCTCCAGCAATGCGGCTGTACTTCTTGTCATGACTGTGTAGGTAGCCACCGGTATCAATGTGCTGCAGCCGAACTCTCTGTTCTTGCTTCCATGTCTTCCCACTCCCTTCGATCATAAGCCTATGGATTTTTGCAGGTGAGGAACCACATACAGTATACACATCAAGATGAGTAATATACATTACATTTTTTAAAAAAGAAAATAATTGTGTCACCTCCAGTAATCACCAGTATCGGAATCAGAATCTCCACCAAAGCAGCTAACCTGCACCGAGCAGTCCATAAAAACCATTATTAGGATTTGAAATCAAAATTCTAATGGTCTCATATCCGTATGAAGTATATCCAGAAGCCAACATGGAAAATTGGAAACCATGAGACCAGGATTCGGAACCAAAATCCTCATTTCCCGTAACTGGAAGTTGGAACAAGCCAATTGCCAAAACAAGTCAAACAGAGAACATCTCATCATAATGACTGGGGAAACTTAGGTAACAGTCGAAATAGAAAAAAGTGATTTAGAACTTGTCAGTGGAAAAGAGACATGCTTGCATGAATTCACGTCTTGTGGGAAGTATTAAAGGAAAGTGTTATAGAAAACGTAGGAAAAGAGATGTCAAGTGATAATAATGTCATACTATAAATTATAATCTGAAATACTTTTTTTTATTTTAAAATATTACGGCGAACCCCAACTTAGTTTATTCGGGAAATTCAACAACAGAATCTAGTGTAGGGCAAATATTTCCAATAGAAGAATAAAAAAAATACTCAACCAACAATTTTTTGGAGTTTGTGAATGCCAGAAATTTGGTGCATGTACATATGAACAGAACATTCTCCAAACAGATGAGGGCAAAGTCATATACTAGAAAAGTTTGCGCGAGTAAAAGATGATGGAGCAAGCACATATTAGTTCTACAATATCAAGCTGTATGGTTTGGCCCATTATGGCTTCCTTTAGTAGCCAATAACTAAATTCATATGAATGTATTCCCAAGTTCAACATGCATGCAAACAAATTGAAGGCATGTTTGAGAATGATTTTGAAATGGTTAAAATCAGTTTTGTTATATTCAAAAACTCTCCAAAAGATAGGTTTTAATTATTCAAAATCAATTTTTATGGAATGAAAATCGCGTTTAGAAGTGTAAAATCAAACACTAAGTTGATTCATTTTGAATGATCCTTAATCATCTACCTTCACCATACACAAACAATGTTAGCCTCAATGAATGCATTTAAATAACAGCAGCGTTGAGCTTTTCCTTATGAATTCAATCATCATGAAGTAAGAAACACAAGCAACCAACAAAGTTCAATACAAGGAGAACATCACAGCAGCAAGCAGACAATACAAAGAAATGCAATGCAATCCACAGATGTATGAGATTATCCAGTCCTCAAAAGCATTCTTAAATGTGACTTTCACCTCTAAATTTCCTGATATTGGGGATGCATGCAAGTGGCTGTGGAGCCATTTCCTTGTCCTCATGTGTTGCAATCTGATAATTGTCCCACTGTTAATGATGTCTCCCTGTTTTGCAGATGTCCCTGGCTGAGGCCTTACTATCTGCCAATGATAAAGCTCATTACAATTGCAAACCAACACCAAAATTCTAGGGGGCGGAGAAACAGATAACAATTTTTGTTCCATACAGAAATGTGGAAGGAGTAAGAACGGAAACGGGAGAGATTTACCCAGTAGCTATTGGAATCGTCGACGCTTGGAAACCCGGTGACTGACTGTTGCCCACTGCCAGAACCATAAGGCACGTCATGGGAATGCAAACGGAATTTAGTCTTCTCGTGCATTAGCTTTAGAACTGTCCCATAAGTTATCTGTCCAACAAACACACCAATCAATATAATAACTCCAAGTATAGGATTCAGTTACTCAATTAAGCGCTGTTTAATCGCTGTAAGATTATGGAATTACAGGAAAGCAAATCCAGATTTGCTTAAGAGCCGATTCATGTGCATTTTTCAGTAAACAAAATACAATGTTGAAAATTTTAAGCGATTTCCAACGGATTATCTATCTGCAATCGAGCGGTTTTTTTCTGCTTCATGCTTTTAAGTTCAATTCGAATCTACATTGCCGTTCTCCTCACTGATTAATCGTTATATCTTCCCTCGATCATTTCATTTGATTATTTCTAAGACAATCAGGAATTTCCAGAAAGAAAATCCAAATCTTCTTAAGAGATGGCTTCACGTGCATCATTCAGTAAATAGAACACGAGGTTGAAAAATTCAATTGATTTTCAATGTATCATCTATCTGCGTTTAAGTGAATTTCTTTCATCTTTCAAGCTCCTAAGTTCAAATCGAATCAACATTGTCGTTTTGCTCACTCATTAATCATAACATTCCCTAATTCGTTCCATTTGATCATTCCTTCGCCAAGCATCTACAAAGTAACCTAATAGCCTAAATTACTAATCAGAGAATCCAGCACCAAAGAATCAATGCAGAACTGAACAAAGCACAAAACAAGGTTAACAGATTCAAACCTCAACGCCCTCGGAAGATGAGGCAGCAGAGGCGGACGACGGAGAGACGTGGTCGAGATCGAGACCGAGGAAGAGAAAGAGCGCAAGAGCGAAGAAACCGACGGCCATAACGAAAAGCAAGGCGATGAACCAGTTACGCTGCCAGAAAGGCAAATCGGAATGCGACGGGGGAACTCTCTCTCTGTAGACGATCCTAGTCGGCGCTGACGACGGCGGAGGAGAAGCGGAAGCCGAAGGTTTTCTCCGAGACAGACCTGAGGACCCTGAAGAAGCCACGGTTGATCGGAATAACTCGCCAAGACCAGCGACGTGAAGAGCAAAGCAAATGGAAGAATTTTGCGATTCGATTTTGGGTTCGATCGGTGGAACTGGGAATTTGGATTTAAAGAATTAATCCAATTATTTTTGTTTGTGAAGTCGCGGAAATTAGAGTAAATTGGGGTTTCGGCGTGGTTTGGGTGACACGTATGAAGACTGTGTTTGGGCCAATTGGAACTTAACACGTGGAATTTGAATGATGTGGATGCTTTTTATTGGATGTACTCTCCAGTCTCTGGGAAGCTCTGGTCGACTCTGACGTGGACTTTGTTTTATGTTAAATTCTTTTCAATGTAATTATATATATATATATGAATCATATGTAAAATTAATCTATTTTGACTTCAATATTAGTGTCGGAGTTTAGGGTATGTTTTATAAGCCGTCTAGATTTTTTTTTTATTATTGAATTCCATAAATATATATTTCATTTTTTAAAATTATTTTTTAAATTTTGTGATCCAAATAGGGAAATTTTTAAAAACATTGTATGAAATTTTAAAATGCAATAAATTTAATCTTTCTTCTTATAAATTTCGGTTTATTCTTGTTAAATTAAAATGTGTATAATATATTATATTATAAATATATGATATTGTAAAAATAATAATAATTATTATATAAAATTTATAAAAAGAAAATATTTTCATAAATTCATTAATAATATTTATATTCGACTTAATATATGGTTTTGAAACTACAACCATAACACATTTTAGATAATTGTTTAAACTATAATTTAATTTATGAATATGTTATCAAACACATATATAAACACACATATAATAAATTTTCAAAATCATGTGTTCATGTTGCCAACCAAACATGTCTTAAAAGTGTTGATTTCATCCTATAATTTAACCTAATTAATAAAGTCGACAACACGATAGGCATTTGAACTTCTAACTTTTATGGTAGATAACATATCTTTTAACTAGGAGGTCAAAAGTTCGAATCTCTTTTGTATCAGTGTTGCAGTTATGTTCGTGTTGATTATTTTATTTTTAATTTTGTCTATAATTTTAAAGGTTTCAATTTAATTTAGGTAGGTCGGACAAATTTATGTCTCCATCATAATAAACATGACACGTTTTCAATTTACATGTTTATGAGTTTGTACTTTTTTTATTGGCAAGTTTTAAGTGAGTAAAAAATAATTTCTAAGCCGTTTATAAGTTTAACCAATGTATGAATAAAGACAAAACCCCGAAACCATGAAAATCAACTTGAAATTAAGTTTAAACTCGAGCATAATAACCAAATTAAAATATTTTTATTTTTATTGCATACTAAATAAATTTTATGTCTTTTCATACATATTATAGATAAAAAAGGTGTTGTACATCCGAGGTCTATAGACTCATTTTCATGGGCTAAATGTGGAAGTTTTTAGGTTTTTTAGGTCAAATTGGTATTTTACCATAAATTTTATTGATTATTATTTTTTTTTAGTTAAAATTACCATTTTGGTCTATATATTTTGAACTTCATTTCATTGTAGTGAAGTATTTTAATAAAATCGTAAAATTGATCCATACTTTTAGTTTATTTTTAATTTTTTTCTAAAATAAACTCAATCACTATTAACCTTTCTCTCTAAAAAAAAAAAAAGGTTAGAAATGCATATGCATTGGGTATTTTCTGACATGAAAATTATTATTATGATTTAATCAATTTGAATTAAAACAAATAACTTCATACTAACAAAATGTTCAAATTTAATATCTATTAATGACAATTTTAGATACTTCGACATACATTAACGGAAAGAATCAAACCCAAGGTACAAGAATTAAAATAATATTATAAAAAATTGAACACACCAAAATACCATGGGCATTTTTGTTTAATATTACAAGTTTTTAAACTATTTTTAAAAATATTGTAGTTTTTAAACTATTTTTAAAAATATTGCAAGGTCGTCTCTAGAAGAGACGACCTTGTCCACGCGGTCTAAGGTCGTCTCTAGAAGAGACGACCTTCACAGAATGATATATATTTTTTTCTTCTTCTTATTCTTCCGTTCTTCTATTTCTTATTCATCTTCTTCTAGCAAAGTACATTTGGTAATCACTTATTTCTTATTCTTCTTCTTCTATTTCTTATTTGTTAATCTTATAGAAATGACTTATATTTATAAGAAGATTAATTTTTAACAATTAAAAGCTAAAAATCAATTGATTATTAAACGATAATTATAAAACGGACTTAAACTTTAATATTAACAAAGTACATGGATGAAAATAAACTTAATAATAATCTTAATAATAATCAGGAGAAATTGACAAACATCCGTACGTAATTAAAAGTTAAAGTTTACAAATTGATTACAAAAATTTATATTCAGTGTGTGCCACAAGGTGGACGTCGTCTATTACGCGGGGGTTGTCGACGACGACCCCTCGGGGCTTCCTCTTGTTCATCGGTGGTTCATCTAATTCTTCCTCATGTGAAGATGGATCATCATCATCTCGGGCACGAACCACATCATGCGATGATGAGGGGCCTGCCTCAGAATCATGTGTGCCAGGAGTATGAATATATCTCGTACCAGGTGTGGGGATCATCATCATCGGGGTGGAGATAAGTTGTCCAACATCAAAAGAATATGCCCCGACATTGGGGTCAACCTCATCCGGCACAGGTATGGGCAGCTCCTCTTCTTCAATATCCTCCTGTTGAACATGTCTTCTATGTCGAGAACCAGGAGAAGGAGCAGTAGGAATGTTGTACATGTTATGTAGATTATCTAAATTGTTTTATCCAACATCACACAAATTCAGTATCTCCATATTCTCCGTGAGATTTCGAATCTGTCTAAAGCATGATCTCTTCAATTTTGAAGGGAAAAAATAGTCAATATTTATTGAAAATTTAAAATAGATATATTTAAAAAATAAATGCAATTCTTACCGCTTGCCCATATGATGATCCTTCAGCAGCGATGAAACGTCTTGTAATGCTCAAATACCAATTTGCATAGTCTGGAGTGGTATCTCTGAATGCATCAACTGGTGGAGCTTCCGCTATGTGTTGTCTGCGCAAATGTCACTGCTCCACATACGGTATCAACACGTACGCCCAATCTTGATGTCGAAGGTCGATAGCATGCAGGTTTGGGTCGGTATTGCACACGTCTGGGATACATTGTTTATCCCAAATTGTCTCATCACTCGATTGGGTAAGTGTCATTCTATAATATGGAAGCATCTGAATGAGTCACGAACGCCACATGTCATGACCATTTCTACAATATTGTGGTAATATGTCCATGACATTGTTGTATGGCTCCCAAATCATCTGAGAATACCAATATTTAGTTTATTAGTGACTTATAACATAAAAGAAAGAAATTCAAGTATGTCATTCGTACCAAATTGGGTCTAAGAAGATCAAACATATATCTGTATTGTCTGATCACACGAGTAGATGATCCTGTAACACATAATTGGTCTCTTCACCTACAAATTTAAAATTTGTCATTAAAATCTAAATTTCGAACATTTTAAATTATAAAAAGTAAAATTTGAAAACCATACCGAGCACCAAGTGGTCGCCCACTAATGCAAAGAAGATTCATACGTCGACGCTGAGGAGCCATCGTGGGAAATCATTCCCAACCCCACAGTTGAAGAAGTATTATAGGTCCGACAATATCACGTGCATCCAACCGACTGGCATTACACAATTGTCTGTATAACCATGCCAAACAGGCCCCACCCCATGAATATCTTCCAGCAATCTCGAAGTCTCGTAGGAGTGGGAGAAACATTAAATGAACTTTATCCCCAGATTTATTGCAAAAGAGACTTCCTCCAAATAGCTGCAATATATATGCTCGAGCATACCTCGCTACAACAACATCATCAGCATCATCGTTCAACCCTGGGAACTGGGTTGCTAACCAAGGTAAGCTCAACCTGGAGCCCTTAATGTGGTTGTCCTGTGGAGTCACCCCGAGCAATTCAAAGACACGTCATTTCCAATTATAGCTCATGGGTCCAGTAAGAGGTTCACCATCCACTGGTAAACCTAGTAAAACTGCAACATCTTCAAGAGTGACAGTACACTCTCCTCCAGGCACATGAAATGTGTGAGTTTCTGGCCTCCACCTTTCCACTAATGCAGTTATATAGTGTCAGTCCAATTGAATAAATCCTAACCTGGCCACTCCCTCCAATCCTGCACTACGAAGGGGGGGTAAAATTAGGCGATGTAATGGGATAGTGCGACCAACCACCGCTTCCTCCGCGCCACTGATGTAACTCGCCTACATTTGGATCTTGCGGATAAGTCGTGATCGATGAGATTCTTGTGCGTATAAAACTGATGTGTCAATTGGTCCTGGATTAACATCCATGATCTAAAGAAAAATAATTACATCAATATTTAGTAACAGATAAAATATTAAATTCAATGCATATAAAATACAAGTGATAAATGAATATTAAACATTTAAACATTTCTCGTTTACAATCCATGATGCATACAATTAAAGAAACATCATAATTCAAATACAAATTACAAATTTATCCCATAAACTCAAAATTACAAATTTCCCTAAGGTGCTTCTCTTTGTCTGGATGGACAACTCCTTCGATTGTGACCCAATTGGTTACATAAGCCACATCGTTGTTGAGCACTAGGTTCTCTCCAATCCATCTCATTGTGGTATCGAAAACTCTTGGGTCTACCAGCTTCTCTCAACAATTTTGAGTCAGCATATAAAACAGGCATATTGGTAGGCTCTATCCAATAGTCTTCGTGTGGGATTGGTTGAAACTGAGGTGAGTAACATTGAACGTAGGTTGAAAGTTTATAGGTGTCCTCAATAAAACTTTCGAAATTCAACTTCAAGTGTGAGCAAATCGCCATGAAATGTGAACATGGAATTCCATAAGATTGCCACTTATTGCATGAACAATAATGAACAACCCTATCTCCTTATATTTATTGTTGAAATTACTAGCAATATGTCGTAAGCAAAATCGATGATGACATTTGTCATTCGCCCAACCATTCTGTGGAGTATTAACAGCGGAAATTATCCCACCATGTCGATCCGATATTAAACATATCTCTTCATGTGTACAAATTTGTCTTAGATGTTTCAAAAACCAACCCCATGTTTCACGGCATTCCTCATCTACAACAACAAATGCAAGAGGAAGCAATTTTCCATTGGAATCTACAGCCGTTGCAATTAATAACTTACCTCTATACTTGCCATACAAATGAGTCCCATCGATTTGGATGATGGGTCTACATTTTTTGAAAGCCTCTATACAAGGACCGAAAGCCCAAAAGACAGATGTGAGTATAACATGACCTTCACTTCCATAAAACTTTACTTTCCACTCCACGCGTGTACCTGGATTTGTTTGCTTGACCATGTACATCCATTTTGGTAGGAGCTTATAAGAATCATCCCAATCACCAAATACTTTGGCCAAAGCCTTTTTTTTCTCATCCCACACCCTACCGTAAGGCACGTGGTAACCAAACTTTTCTTTTATTTCAATCTGTAGTTGGGATACACGAACTGAGGGGTTATTTTTTACCGTTTCACAAAATTCAATTGCAATCATCGAAGAATCCAGTTGCACATGACTTTGATTGATCTCTGAATAAAAACAAGTATGTTGCTCAACGTACTTGGTAATTTCAAAAAATCCATGAGACCTTTTCTTCGAGGCACGAAGTCGCCATATACACCCATCTTCCCACTTTTTACATCGTACCGCCCACTTCGTAGGTGTTGATTCCACAACCTCATACGGTGCATGATACTTAATAGCAAAACATTTTACTATATGCTGGAGGATTTCTTTATTGTTGCATACTAAACCCGTATATAACTGCTCCTTCAACAACTACTGGTTCTTGGATAGGATCATGTTCGGTAGTGTTATCTAATACATTGTTATCCAACTCATTAAATGTGTTTGAAGGGATGTCATGTACACTATTCTCAAAATCCAACTCTTCAAATTCATCATCTGTTTCAGTTCTAAACTCTTTATATGTATTATTTGTAACCATATCTTCATCATCACACGGTGTACCAACTATTTGAGGATCTGGGTCAAGACATTGGTTGGATTCAACACCTAGGCTAGGATCAACTGATTGAATAGATGTTTCTTCAAAGCTTTGTACATTCACATTCATCTTTCTTACATTGATATATAAATGTACTAAATTTGGGATTGACATCGCAATTAAGAACATTAAGTTCATTGCTTGATGGTTAGGGATTGATATTGGCATAAACTTTACTGATCCAGATAGCGTTAGTTCAGGGTGTCTATAATCTATGTCAATATGATTTGCCCTCACATCTACACCAAGTGACATGCCTATCATTTCCAAGAACTGTTCAAAGGCTATTCCACTATTCACATTCAGAGAAAAACCACCACATGCTGGTTGGTCATAATCTACATCATCATGTACCCCATCAATCATAGACTCATTCGTATGCAAAACAAATCCCACTGTTTTATCTCCCATTTTCTATTAAAAACAAATTAACCATATATAATTAGAATTAAATTTTTTATAATCTATTACTTAATACTCTACTATCAAAATAAGTAATAAATCTAAAAAAAAAAGCATTTAATAACCTAATATGCATCTATTAAAAATAAGTAACAAATATAAAATGCATCTAAACAAAATAAAAATAAGTAACAGATCTAAAATGTATCTAAAAAAAATAAAAATAATTAATAGATCTAAAAAAAGCATTTAAAAACCTAATATGCATCTATTAAAGAATATTTAAAAACCTAATATGAATCTATTAAAAATAAGTAAAAAATCTAAAATGCATCTAAAAAAAATAAAAATATTAATAAATCTATAAAAATAATTTAGTAACAAATCTACAACAAATCAAAATAATTATCAAATGTAAAATGCATCTACAATTAAAAAACATATAAAGTACAATAAAAAAATAAAAAACAACTTACATTGTGAATAGAAGCTTCCTTCCTCCAAAAACGACAAAAATGGTGTAGAAACCTTCAATATTCCTTCAAAAACGACAAAAAGAGTGTTAGTTCTTTCAAATGCGATAAAAAAATCTAAAATGGAGAAGAAAAAATGAAGGAGTAAATTAATTGAATTCTTACCTAAAATGGAGAAGAAGAAAATGAAGGAGTTAAGAGAGAAAATGAAAAAAGAAGAGAGTAAATGAGAGAAAGTAAAAAAGAAGAAAGTGAGAATGGAGAGGGAGAGAAGAAGAAAGTGAGAATGGAGAGAAGAATAAAGTGAAAAATGGAGAGAAAGTGAAAATGGAGAGGGAGAGAAAGTGAAAATGGAGATGGAGAGAAGAAGAAAATGGAGAGGGTGGAAAGGAGAGGGTCGAAATTTGAAGTGCTCTGTGAAGGTCGTCTCTTGAAGAGACGACCTTCATTTAACTCACGCCCGTTGGAAATTGTTTCGGTAAGAAAGTCGTCTCTCATTAAAATTTTAAAAAAAAAAACGAAACAGCAAGGTCGTCTCTTCAAGAGACGACCTTCGCCTACGTGCGCATAGATCGTCTCTTCAAGAGACGACCTTGCTCCAGATATACCAAGGTCGTCTCTTCAAGAGACGACCTTAGACCGCGTGGACAAAGTCGTCTCTTTGCAATATTTTTAAAAATGGTCTGAAAACTACCATATTTTTAAAAAAAGTTTAAAAACTTGTAATATTAAAAAAAAATGTCCAAAATACCATGGGTATGCATCTCATTCGGTTGAAATCCTACTAGGCTACTGGTAGTGTCCAATCACTTCACTTGCATCATCAGTTATTTATTATTCATGGTTTTTTAGTACATCAACATTTGGAGTGGGAGAATTCGAACCTATGATGTTTTGGTCATAAGTCTTACCTGATCTCAATTGATTTATGTTCTTATTGGCTTTTATTCATTAATTGAGCAAATGCAATAGGATAATGATTGAATGCCAATCTTCAATCAAAATATGGTACAAACTTCGAAATTATACATTGGTGTGTCTATTGTTCTATGTTTCATACTTGGATTTCGTATAAAACTAAACATGGCAGAATATTTCAACCTCATTTGATAACTATTTAATTTTTTATTTTTAAAAATTAAGCTTAACAATACTAATTCTACCCATGGTTTCTATATTTTCTTATTTGTTTTATACTCGTGTTTTAAAAACACAAATTAAGTTTTGAAAACTAAAAGAATTAGTTTTTAAAATTTTGTTTTTGTGTTTTTTAATTTGGCTAAAAACTTAAATGGTACTTCAAGAAAAATAAAAATCATTACAAAAAGGATTAAGACAAATGGTGGAAAAACAAACACAATTTTCAAAAACCAAATAAATATCAAATAGGGTATTTGAAACTCAAATTGAATTAAAAACTTACAATTCCATTGCAACTAATCTTATAATTAACTAAATTTATAAAATGGGTTAAGGTGCAGTGAATCATACAAAAAGTTAACTATTATAATAATAAAAAAATCGAGTAACATTATACTCAAATTAGAGGAAAACAAAAAAAAACACAAAAATGTTAAATGCATCTCCCTCACTTTTAAAAAGTCATTGAATCAATTTTCGCCTCTTGTTTGAATATAACCATTTAAATTAGTAAAAAGGAAAGTGTTTAAATTCAACAACAAAATATTCAAGTCAATCTAGACATAGTAAACAAGCAAGAGAGTCAAACATCCACAAAATAATGTCACGAGGACGTAATGAATAGGCACAAATTTTAATAATAATAAAGACGAAACAATCTTAACCCAATGAAAATATTGATTTCATTGTTTGCTCAAGTTTATGTTTAATCTGTACTAAAAAAAAAGGTTTATGTTTAATCTAGAAAATTAAAAATCTAATATTGAACTTGACCCATCAATTTAATCACCGAGTAAAGAAAGATAAATCTTAGGGTTTGTTTCGTACGCAATCCGAATTCTGTTTTATGTTTTTGGATTCACTGAATTCAGTGAATATGTGTTTGACAGTTGTATTTTCGAAAACTGTTTTCGAATTCCGTGATCCAAATAGTATAAATTTTGAAAACAACATTTTTTTTTTTTTGTATGTTTTCATTATATTCCGATTCTGAATTTTAATTTTTAAAATGCAGAATTATATTAAACAAAGATCAAAATCTTAATAAATACATTATTTCATGTTATAAATTCAATTTACTTTTGTTAAATTAAAATATGTATAATGTAATATATTATAAATTATATTATATTATATTATAAAAGGATAATTCTATAAAATTTATAAAAAAACATGTTTATAAATTAATTAATAATGACTTGTATTTAATCTAATAATTAGTTTTGGAACTAAAACTATTTTCATGTCCTATAAATATGTTTATAGATCACTTTAAACAACTATTTAGAATGATGAAATTTCTAAATTTACAACCAAACACATATCTGAAAATATGAAATACAACTTTGTTTTTATTGAATCTCTTGTTTTCAAATTTATGTTTTTAAATTGCTTACCACACATGCCTTTAACTTCTCATGTTTTAGTTACGAGTCACATACACTAATTAAAATGATGACAACACTTTTTTATACTTAAAAATCAAAATTTCAGATTGTATTCAAAATAAAATTACAGTACAATAATTTTAGGATGAAATTTGAATATCCCATCTCAATGGAACATTGTTCTTGTAGCAGACGAGACCTTCAAAATCTCTCCAGATGCCCTTTCGTTGTCGATCATGAATGACATGGACAGAATCAGCCTTCTACCAGACTCTCTTCTTCATCACATTTTCTCCTTCTTAAACATAAAATCAGTTATCCAGGCTTGCGTTCTATCAAAACGATGGAAAACCCTTTGGACTGATATCCCCACTCTCAACTTTGATTTCGACTCCTACCCATTTGAAGGCTCCACTGGAGATGGTTACTATTCGAAATATTCTTCGATTAAGCGCTTCATCTTCAGGGTTTTCTCTGAGCATCGTTGCAAACCCATTAAAAAGTTGAGTTACTCTTCCTCAACCCACACTGACGAAGCGGCTTTAGTAGTGGAACTGTTGCTATGCTATGAACGACACACCCAGGTTCAAGAACTTTGTATCGATACCTTCAATACTGTTTACTTTGATTGCCCATTGGATTTATTTAATTCCTTTTCGCTCACTGTGCTGAAGATGACAAGTGCTTTTGTGGATGAGTGGGAGGACTTGTATTTCCCTCGGTTGAGAATTTTAGAGATTCGATATGAATGGGAGGATTGGGTTTACGTTGGAAAAGGAGAAGATAGTAGGGATTTTTCGGGCTTTCCAGATTTGGAATCCTTGGTTTTAGTTAATTGTATTTGTGATATTGCTTCCATTACTGCTCCAAAACTTGAGAATTTTGAATTTTCTGCTACTTCCAAATGGATGTTGACTTTTCCTCAAGTTGAGTTACTTGCACCAAATCTAAAAAATGTCAAGTTTAGCAATGTTTTACCCATTATCAAGTCTGATTCAGAATTTTCGTGTATACACAAAGTAAATATAGCACTTTATGACTATGAATTTGATGGGGATGGTTCAGCTACGCAAAAGTTGATAGAGGAGCTCTCTCAGTTGCTTCAAGTGTTTCATAATGCAAGGTCTTTCACACTGCCTATGAAGGCAATGAAGGTATCTAATATTTATTCTTTCCTTCATTTTTAAGCTTTCTTTTACTACATTTTCCCAATTAACTTTTTGTACTTATTTGTTAACAAGGTGCTATTGTCAATTTCTCCTCCTTTAAGCGGATTTTCTTTCCATAATTTGAGACATTTGAAGTTGAAAACAGAGGCAACCAACAATACGATAAACTTGCCTATTAGTGCATTGATGAGTTCACTAAAATGTCCAAATTTGGAAATGTTGGAGGTTGATCTCAATCAGGTAAAACTATTTCGTCTAATCTTTAGTTATTGGAAGAGAAGAGGAAATAACATAACTTCAATGTCTATGTTTTGTTTAATATCATCAATCTTAATAAACAGGAGTAATTACAGAATATGATTTGGGGGTTTTGGTTGCTGAATTGCTTGTATGAAGGACGTACTTTTACAGTTTTGTTTGTCTGTTTGGTAGTTAGTCTTAGTCTTAGTTTTTGTGTTTTTCCTGTAATTTTGTGGTTTCCTACTTGGGTTATGCTAATTAACTCTTAGCTTTCGAATTCTTGACAAGGGACTCTTAATAGAGTTCCTCTCTCTTTGTTCAGTTATATGTGTATTATACTTATGAATATGTATCTATCAGTTTTATTTTAATTTTTAAAAGGCACTCAAGGTAAGGCTTGAGGCGAGGCAACAATATTGTGCCTCAAGGCTTACGTCTATTGTAACAATCCTACTTTTGAGACTCTCTTTCTAGAGTCATGACTAAACATGTATGCAAGGCCATAAAATAACATCCACTAAGTGAAATTCAGTGAAAATTTAAAACTACATAGGTTTTGGGATTCCATAAAAGAAAAATCATTTAAAACAATAAAATTTAAAGGTTAAGGTCTCTAGTTTAAAACAAATAAATTTCTGAGTCAACATTGACAAATAGGATAAACTTTAATAGATTTTTTCCTAAGTTACTGAAACAAATGTGGAAGACATGATTTTCTATTCCCCATGGCATAGTAGCTTGATTCCCCGTCATTTGTCTTGCATACCTTTGCCTTTACCTGAAAACATTTTAAAAAACAAAAGAAGGGATGAGTATTATAAAAATAATACCTAGTAAGTTACCCGCTACCGTGGTTGGGAGATGCAATCACATACATACATGGCTTAAACTTTCATGAGTGGGACCTAAAACTTTCTTTTAGAAATATCATGGATCTGGCGAGTGGCTTCTGGTGGTCGTGCATGGCAGCAGTTTCCAGCGAGGCTTGGTGTTCGACAGTGCGGTTGGAAAAAAAAAACGCAGAAGAGGGGGGAGGGCCTTGTTGGAAAGGTGAAGGAGATGAGGAAGGAGGGTTTCATCGTGGGATTTGTGTCATAATAGGGCAAAAGAAGAGATGGAAACCCTAATCTCATTTTCATATTTTCCAAAATTGGCCTCATTCTCTTTTAAACCAACCAAACCAAAATGATCTAATTAATTTTTACAAATTAATTCAAATAATGCATAGAAATTTCCAACTTAATGTTTTCCAGTAGCTGAACAAACTCAAAATTAGTGATACTTGAAATTCTCAGGCGTTACAATCTTCCCTCCTTAAGAACTTTCGTCCTCGAAAGTTTCCTATTCTTGAAATAGCTCGGGGTGTTTGGCTCGTGTTTCCTTCTCTCGCCCCCAAGTAGTCTCTTTTGTCTTGTGATTCTAGAGTGGAATGCTTTACTAGATTGATTCCTTTTTGGCTGAACTTCAAAACTCCCTTTAGGGTGTGTTTGGCCCATGGGTTTGGATTTGGATGGGTTTGGCATCCAAATCCAAACCCATGTTTGGAGCAAGGTGTTCCAAATTCTTGGTTTTGAAACTCATTCCCATGGGTTACAACAATACAACCTCATGGGTTACAATAGTGTAATCTCATGGAATTTGTTCCATGTTTTTCTCATCCATTTTTCGACTACTTCGACAACTCCGATAAAACTCCGCGACCACCGACGACCATCGATAACGACAACTCGGTAAAAACTCCGCGACCACCGACAACGACAACTCCGATAAAAACTCCGACGACCGCGCACAAAGCGACCACTTTGGCAACAACTCCGGTGATAACTCCGACGACCACTCAACAACCACCGACAACGACAACTCCGACGACCATACCGGCGACCACTTTGGCAACAACTCCGGTGATAACTCCGACGACCACTCAACAACCACCGACAACGACAACTCCGACGACCATACGGCGATCACTTTGGCAACAACTCCGCGACTACCCGACACCATCGACAACGATAACTCCGACGACCACACACCACGACTAGCGTTGATCATGACTGGCTCCGAAAAACACTTGATTTTCCATTTCCTCTTCAACAACTCCGACGACTAGCCACCACTGATGGTTGCCTCAACGACCTTTTCAACAACAACTCCGACAACCCGATGACCACCAACAACCAAAAATCCAACGACCACCTCGACAATCCCACCACCTCATCAACTTGACCACTCCAACAATCCGACAATCTAGTCAATTTTTTAAAATGTTAAAATAAAACTAAAAAATAGCTAATAAACATTTTTTTATGCTATTCTCAACACGTTTGAATTTTGTGAAATTTTTATTTAAAAAAAATAAAAACAACTTGGTATTTTTTTTAATGTACACTCAAATGGCTCAATTTTGTAATTTCTTTTTTAAAAGTTAGAAAAAATGAAATTTTTTTTTTCTTTCGCACAAAGGCGCTTTATGTTCATTTGTTTCGTGTTAGTTGCAACACTTTTGGACGATGTATTTGTACGGTAAACTCGTGGTAGGGGTGTTAAAAAAACTACCTAAATTGAAAGTTTCGTGGAAAAGTTACTTAAAAATTGATCCATGTTAGACATTAACTTCTACAATTCACATAAGATCAATTACAAAAATTTGAAAGGAATAAAATAGCTAAAAGAAAAAGGTGAAACAAAATCGTACTCAAACCTAGAGTTCGTAAAATCGCACCTGTGACACAGCTCTCTCGATTCCAAAGCTTGAGAACATCGCACCCCAAACACAAAGTTTCGATTCCTGTGCTTGAGAACACCGCACTCCAAACACGCTCGATTCCTGTGCTTGTAACCCCTCAGACAAACCTCCAAAGCTCGATTCCCGTGATTCTCGATTCCGAACTCGCGCCCAAACAAATTTCCTAAATGGCTTCAAGAGTGAAGAAGCAATACTAGAAATAAGTTATAATTACTTATTTTTAAATGTTATCCATATATTGAAGATTAAAGTCTAGATTTATCGTGTTGTATCAACTTTTAACGTAAATTTTTAATTTTATCAAATTACACCTTAATGTAGATAATCTTAACTCAAAACTTTGAAAAAATATTGCAATGATAATACTCTAACTAATTTTTGCATGAAACATCAATAAATAAAATATTCACGTATACATTTAATGAATTACATACGCTGGAAAAGCTTTGTTTCGGGTTTAGAACTTATCATGAAGGGTTTACGCCTTCAGGTGGGTAATGGAGAGTCCAACAACGTATTTGTAAAGACCCATGGCTACCAAGGTTGTGGACCTCTAAATTGTTGTCTTTCATGTCGGAAGCTAAGAATATGTTAGTATAGGAGTTTATCACACTGCTTAAACAGTGGGATATCCAGAAATTAGAACTTTACTTCTACATGGAGGACGTTCAGGAAATTAGAAAACAACCAATTTCATTGACAGGTTGTCTCGACAGGTGGATCTGAAATTTCGATAAGACGACACACTATAAGGTCAAGAGTGGCTACAAATTGTACATGTCGGGAACCACACCACATCATCTTCAGATGACATGCGAGACCGACATTGGTGGAACTCGATATGGAAAGTCAATCTTCCTTCGAAGATTAAACATTTTGTTTGGAGGTCTTTTCATAATTGCCTTCCGACCCGAGTTAATCTGTATCGAAAGAGGATCGATGTTACTTGTATTTGTCATGTGTGTGGATGTCAGCCAGAGACGGTAGAGCATGTGCTTTTCTTTTATGTTGGGGCAAAGGAGGTGTAGAAGTTATTACTACCGGGAGTAGAGTTGAGAATTAACTGCATGATGTCAATGCATAAGGTTTGGGTTACTTTCTCAAAAACTACCCTTCAGAGGTTTTCGAACTCCTATGTCTGGGCTCATAGGGGCTTTGGAATGATCGAAATGACTCGTGTTTTAGGCGACGACGTAAGGCTTCGGAGTTAAAATGTGAGTGGCTATGCATTTTTTAC
Source organism: Trichosanthes cucumerina (assembly GCA_036507285.1). Classification (NCBI taxonomy): domain Eukaryota; kingdom Viridiplantae; phylum Streptophyta; class Magnoliopsida; order Cucurbitales; family Cucurbitaceae; genus Trichosanthes; species Trichosanthes cucumerina. Next base: position 100,851,207 of record CM071835.1, read on the forward strand.
AAGAGTACCAATATAGTAATGTAAGGCCTACCACGCGTCCGGATATCAAACCAATCTCCCCCAGGTCGGGTGTGGGCGATAACTGGGTCTTTATCTGTGTGGACGTCGCGTGTGATGAGCTCGACATCAGAACATGTGTAGGGGTGGCGGTGAGAATGTCTGATGGTATATTATTAGCATCATTGGTTAACTGCTATAATTCCTTTTGAAATCTGAAGTGTTCAAAAGCTCTCACGATTATTGACAGATTAAGGTTGGCAACACAAATGGGTAACTCCATGATTCACGCATTTTCCGACTCTTTGTCTGTTGTGACCATGGTTAATGGGGTTTTAACTCCGACGTTAAAAGCCTACAACCTTATTCGAAACATTACTGTTATCCGTGAGGAGTTCGCCTTTGTTCAGTTTAGTCATACTAGTCGTGATCTTAATATTCTAACGCATACTCTAGCTAGGAAAGGTTGTCTCGATCGGGATGAGTTATGGATTTCGAATTTCCCTCGTTGGATTTCTCGATTTTTGGAGATGGAAACTATGTCTCCACCTTGTAACACCAACTCTTGCTAGTAAATGATGATTACCGTTTCTAAAAATAAAAATAAAAATACATATGTTATAAAAATTGACAATATTTCAAAGAAAAATACCTTAAAACTAAACTATGGTTGAAATTTGTGAATTCCGACAATTAATTCAAGCATTGATCTTACTAATTTTGTTTCAAATTTTGGTTTTATAACAATTAGTGTGTTTATCAAGATTTTTACCTTGGGGGGAGGGGGGGGGTTAAGATTAGTGGGTGAATTAGAAGGTAAATATTGCTACACTCGTCCAAATTCATGGTACAATTTGACGAAATCGAGATTACCAATGTTGTGTTTCTAATTTAAGAATGAGAAGGAATCTATTATTTTATTTTTCACTGAAAATTAGTTAGGATTTGTTTCGCAGCGTTGACATTATATATGACGAAAATCACTTTACAAACACGAAGTTCTCTCCTGACAGTGAAGCCTCTGGACGATTCAATCGGAACAACAATGGTAGTATCAAACCGGAGTCTCATGATGCAAGTTCGTCGTATCAGAGCTCAACTTCCAGTTTCTCATCCATTGTAACCAACGTCGATTCATCTTCTTTTCATCATCGTCATTTGTTTTCTGGTTAGTGTTCATTGTTGGGAGAAAAAATAATGATAATAATAATCACAATAAAATTATTATAATATTAAATCTCCCCTTCCACAGGATAAGCCAACTAGAGTCACAAAATATTAAATATAACGAGATAGGAAAAAAAGAACGACACCGGAACCAAACTTGGGACTACGTCCAGTCTTCTGCAACTGCAGGTTCTACTAAATTCAGCGCCACAAACTAACCCTCAATAGCCCAACAATGGCTATTGACTTCCAAGTATCACAACTCGATAGCTTGGGATAATCAAGAAAAACCTTCAACCCCACCAGAGAAAAACTTTTTTTCTCTCACAAATGTTATTTTGGTCACACCCAGTTTTTCCCTCTCTATTGTTGGTGGCTACACACAAAACATCATATATATATGTGTATATATATATGTGTGTTTACAAAAACCTAATATCCAAATGGGCCTTGGCCCATTGGCCTTTTATTTTGTCTCCACACAAAACCCAACAATCTCCCACCACTGAGACAAAACTTCAATCTTGCCTCATATCGCAACAAAACTTTGATCACCTTGGTAAACTCCAAGGCACAACTCCCACTACAATCAAGTATTTCGATCTTTTGGCAAACTCCAAGGCTCAAATAAAAGATACCAAAACACAATAAACTCACAAAAACCAGGCAACCATCGAATATAAACCTGTAGTGCATCTGTGTTTGCCCCGAGGTATGGGCTCACTACGTGAATCTGTCTCCCAGACGAAAAAGACAGACACGTACTCCCACTTCAGCTAAGTGGTACCACTAACATCTTCTTCAACCCCAACCATTGTTCTGAAGAAGATACACTCGAGAAGGGCTTGAATCCTCTATTCAAGCTTCACGCCAATTTAGAGACTTTCCTTTGACCTTAAAGAATCGCTTTGGACTTCCACTTTGATGCCTCCACTCGCGCAGGCGACTTCTTCAATTCAATCTATCTCATCTCGATAATCGGGGGTTCATGATAGCCATCAATTTTTTCTCTCTCGACTTCCCAATTGTTCTTGAATCAAGGATCTCGACCGATCGATCTCCCAATTGTTCTCGAATCGAATGATCTCGACCGATCGATCAAACTTGGCTATCATCATTGTCTGCTGCTCAACTATACCTCTACTATAACCATCTGCAGCTTTAACTGACATCCACTGTCTCTTCAAACTTTTCTTGGCAATATTTAACCGACATCTGTACAATGTAGATTTCCTGTGGCCAACTGCCACTACCTGTGATCTTGACTTGAGATTACACTGGCTTCTACCAAACTCACAAATGTAGCCATCATCTGCCAACTTGCCAGTAGAGATAAGATTCATCTTGACACTGGGCACAAATCTGACATCTCGCAGTACCAAATTATTCCCACATTCTCGTCTCCAGACTAACCTCTTCAATCCCATTGGTCTTAGATATTTCACCATTCCCCATCCTCACTAAACCATGACGACCTCCTCGTGGAAGGATGTGAACAAACTCCTATCTCAAGCTATGTGAACAAAGAGTGCACTGCCTAAAATCCACTCGGATGAACTATTACTACTCTGTGTGTCACTCCCAACACGCATACACATGCATCTAAAGACTACATTTGCCTCTTGATTTTGTCTCCTCTCCGGATCCTCTTTCAATTTTCTACACCGACTCTTAAAGTGACCTTTCTTGTGACAAAGAAAAACATTCTATCTCTTTATTCCTATTATTCCACTTCTTCCTACTGCTACTCGATGTATTTTCCTCATTAATCTTCTCTTTACCCTTAGTCACAAACAGAGCAGATCCTATAGTAGACTCTCTTACTACTATCTTTCTACGAATTTCCTCACTATGGCTAAATTACAAAAACCAGAAAAGTGTAGAGTATTTTCACTCTTTGAATTACACATCATTGTCTTCATGGTTTCCCAACTATCGTGCAAAGAGGTTAATAATGTAATAACATTTACTTCATCACCGAAACTCTATTCTAACTGATTTCAACTGATTTATCAAAGTGGTTACCTCATTTATATAGGAATTTACAGAAGCATCCTCAGCCATACGCATATTGAAAAACTTCCTAAGCAGATAGATCTTATTATTTGTGTAGGGTTTTTCATACCATTTTCTGTAAGCGCTTTCATTAACTCAATCGCAGATTTGTCTCATTGGCTACTGACCGCCACGCCCATCGCAGCGGATTACATTCTCGATTGCAAAGAATCGCTTCTTCATCAAGAATCTCTCATTCCTTCCGGTCTCTTTTTAAAAGCCTTACCCAGCTTTTTAACAATCAAGTAGTCTTTGACCATCATCTTCCAATATTCAAAATTGTCCCCATTAAACTTCATGACTCCATCAAAACTTGTTGGCTCCACGTATCCCATGACTCCTGAACCAAAAGCTCTGATACCACTTGTTGAGAGAAAAAATAATGATAATAATAATCACAATAAAATTATTATAATATTAAATCTCCCCTTCCACAGGATAAGCCAACCAATAAACTAGAGTCACAAAATATTAAATATAACGAGATAGGGAAAAGAGAACGAAGAACCGAATTTATACTGTTCGCCCTAAACTTGGGACTACGCCCAGTCTTTACGCAATCGCAGTTCTACTATAAAGGGAGATTACAAAAGAACTCTCAATTCAGCGCCACAAACTAACCCTCAATAGCCCAACAATGGCTATTGACTTCCAAGTATCACAACCCGATAGCTTGGGATAATCAAGAAAAACCTTCAACCTCACCAGAGAAAAACTATTTTTCTCTCACAAATGTTATTTTGGTCACACCCAGTTTTTCCCTCTCTATTGTTGGTGGCTACACACAAAGCATCATAATATATATATATATATATATATATATGTGTGTGTGTTTACAAAAACCTAATATCCAAATGGGCCTTGGCCCATTGGCCTTTTATTTTGTCTCCACACAAAACCCAACACATTCTATAAAATTATCTTGCCTACTCTTACGAATTGTTTGTTCATTCGAGTGGTGGATCCATAACTTTAAGTTGAGAGGCTTGAATTCGTATAAAAATTATTTAGAACGCATTAATATTGGTTGTATACATTCTCATTCTATTTTTATGGTCGACATAAATTAAGAAATTGAACTTTGAAAGTATAAATACTAAAATAATACAAACCACAAAATACATGGATGAAAATAAAATCTTAATTTAATAGTTTATATATTTTGATATAAAAAATATAATTTTTTTTACGTAAGTATATGAAAAAAAAAATACAAATAATAAGTTTTTTTTTGTTTCACAAGAATTCATAGAATCATTTTTTAATGTAATTAACTTTTAAAAATAAATTTTTTAAAATTAAAAAATATTTACATTCATTTTTATTTATACCTGATATCAATAAGAAAAATATATTCTTCAAAAATAAATAATTTTAAGAATAGATTACAACAAAAAGTATGAACGAAAGAACATAACTCAACTGTCATATCAAATTCAAGGAAAAATCAGGAGAGGCTTGCTACTAAACCAAGATAAAATTTGCAAAATTGAATAACATTTTATATATATAAACTAAGCTCCTCAAAAGTTGAGGGGGGCTTGAGCCCCCTCCGGGCCCTTCTTAAATCCGTCCTTGGTTCATTCGATGATTTGACAATTGCTTGATTCATTGTATTGTTTACTATGGTTTTCTCTTCGCCATTTTGCATTGTTCTCTATTTTGCCCTAGTTCGCAGCCATAAGAACTGATGAAATGTAACTGTTGACATAGAAATTTCGACCAATCTCCAATTGCCACGTCGTTATTCTAAATTAATGACGAAGTTGTAAATGATTAATTTTGGGACAGATGATAAATTGACACGTGTCCTAAATTTAATTTGAAGACAAGAATTGACAAATTCTAAAAGTGGAGGGGCAACATGCAATTTGCCAAAATAATTAAATTTAATTTTTGTCAAATTGGATTATATGGAATTGGGTAAGATAAATAAAACCTAAATCCAAATGATTAGGCCCAAGTTCAGGTTGTTGGGCCCAAAAGTCATTAAAGCCCAAACCCACATGCCTTGGAAAGCTCTATAAATAGAGAGCTTCTCATTCATTCCAAAGGTTCATAAATTTCACTCCCAAAAATGAACTCAGAGAATTCAGAGCAAAATCCTCAAGTGCTGAACACTCTCTGAAGTCCTTAGTGTTGAACGCTGCAAGACGAGTCTCCAAACGCGGAAGACGAGTCTCCAAGTGCGGAGCGCGGAAGACAAGTCCTTAAATGTTTCGCGAAGGACTTTTACAAGTTACAAGTTAAAAGACTTCAATAACCTACATGCTGAAGGACTTCAACATGCTACAAGCCGAACCTTCAACAAGCTACAACTCAAGACTTCAACATGCTATGCTCAAGACTTCTTCAACAAGCAACAAGCGTCGAAGTCCTTCAACAAGCAACAAACGTTGAAGTCCTTCAACAGACAACAAGCCGAAGTCCTTCAACAAGCTACAAGTCGAAGGCCTTCAAGAAGCTGCAAGCCTAAGACCTTCAACAAGCTACGAGCCGAAGACCTTCAACAAACTGCAAGTCGAAGTCCTTCAACAAGCTGCAAGTCGAAGACTTCAACACGCTACAAGCCGAAAGCCTTCAACAAGCTGCAAGCCGAAGACCTTCAACAAGCAATAAGCTGAAGACCTTCAACAAGCTACAAGCCGAAGTCCTTCAACAAGCTGCAAGCCGAAGTCATTCAACACGCAACAAGTCGAAGACCTTCAACAAGCTACGAGCCGAAAATCTTCAACAAGCTGCAAACTCCTCAAGACAAGTTTGCACTTGGGAACAAGCTGCAGAGCCTTCAAGACAAGTCTACGTTCGAGAACAAGCTGCGAAGCCCTCGAATCAAGTCTACGTCCGAGAACAAGCTGTAAAGCCCTCAGACAAATTACACTTGAAATAGAGAAAGAATCAGAGGATAAACATTAGAGATTGTAACTCACAAAATTCAAATTAATACAAACACAACGTTAAATTACACGTGTCTTGTTTATATTTCTTCGCTGAAATCACGTGTAAACAGTAACATTTCACGAAGTTGAAGAATTGAAATTCGTTGCGTGTTGTTAATGATAAGATGATTTGATACAAAGTATACACTAAAAAGTGAAAAAAAAAAGGCAGAGGACTAACATTTAGATGTTATTCGAAACCACCATCAAGATCTTAAGGGGGACTTGGTTTTGGAACGTTCAAAACTTAATAGACTTGAAATACAACTTCATAGTTTTGAACATACGGTTTTGCAAATTGTCGTGCTTCAAACACCCAAACATTCCAATAATTTTAGGGGTTGTTTGGGACGTTGAGTGGGTTAATAGTATGTGCGTTATTATAATTTGTGGAATTATATAATATTATTTAAAATATATAGTAGTTTAGTCTAGGGTTATAATAGTATGTGTTTGAAGTGCATAGTATCGTTATAATAACCTGGTTTGAAATTTGTACTAACAATTAAAAATGTTGTTGGAGAGGGAAAAATGTTTTATTCTTGATAATTGTTTATTTTGCATAATATTTGATTTTTGAAGCTCAATCTATTAGATTATATGAAGTTTTATCTCAAAATTAACGGACGAGGAGAGAAGTAGTCAATGTATCTTTTAGGGGTTGTTTGCGAGTGTTGTAAACAGTAATCCTATGAATCGAAGTTCAAGGGACAAAGTTATGAAGCTTGGGAATCAGAAAATTGTGTTTATGTGCAGTGTTCTGAAGTCTGAGAATCAGAGAGTTGTGTCTTGGGTGCAGTTTTCTGAACTCTAGGTTTGGTACAGTTTTGTTTCACCTTTTTTCTTTTAGCTATTTTATTTCTTTCAAATTTCTGTAATTGATCCTATGTGAATTGTATAAGTTAATGTCTAACATGAATCAATTTTTTTAAGTAACTTTTCCATGAAGCTTTCAATTTAGGTAGTTGTTGAGGAATAAAAAAAGAGTTTTAAACCTTTAGAACAATTTTTAGTAGACCCAACCAAACTATTCGGGTTGCAAATATCTTCAACCCAAACAACCTTAATTAAGTGGTGAGCCCAAATCTAACCCAACCATGAGACATTTGGGTTGGGTTAGTTTAGGTTGATACGTAATATAAATATATTGAATCAGGATTAAATTAAGATTAGAAAAAGACTCAAAAACTGATTTTAAAAAGTTATTGAATAATAAATCATCTAAAAATAATTATAAAATTAAATAAATATATGTACAAATAATTGCAATATAAGTACATTTTTTTTCTCTAAAATTAATAGGAAGTTTGGGTTGGTTCGGTTTTAGGTTCAACCCAAACTAATTTTTCGTGAGCCTTACGAACCAACCCAACTCATAAAGTTTTTTTTTTAACCCAACGAATTGGGTTGGGTTGATCGAATTTTTCGCGTCATCAGGTTTTTTGAACACCCATGACACGAGTTTACACATACAGATACATCGTCCAAAAATGTTGCAACTAACATGAAACAAAATAACATAAAATGCCTTTGTGTGAAAAAAAAAATTTCATTTTTTCTAACTTTTAAAAAATAAATTACAAAATTGAGCCATTTGAGTGTACATTAAAAAAATACCAAGTTGTTTTTCTTTTTTTTTTATAATAAAAATTTCACAAAGTTCAAAGGTGTTGAGAGCAACATAAAAAATTGTTTATTAGTCATTTTTTAGTTTTATTTTAACATTTTAAAAAATTGACTATATCGTTGGATTGTTGGAGTGGTCGAGTTGATGAGGTGGTGAGATTGTTGAGGTGGTTGTTGGTGGTCATCAGGTCGTCGGAGTTGTTGTTGAAAAGGTCGTTGAGGCAACCATCAGTGGTGGCTAGTCGCCGATGTCGTCGTCAGAGTTTTCGTTATCTGTGGTCGCCGAAGTTGTCACTGGAGTTGTTGTCGAAGTGGTGGCTGAAAAATGGTAACGACGAATGAAAGAGAAAATGAGAAACCTAGTGGTCGCGAGAGGTAATCGTCAACGGTGGTTGAGTCCCTAGTGTGGTCGTTGTAGTTGTAGTTGTCGTTGTCGGGTGGTCGCTGGAGTTGTCATCAGAGTTATTGTCGAAACGGTCACCGATAATGAAAAACGAAAAATTGAAGAGAAAATGGAAAATCAAGTGTTTTTTGGAGGCAGTCATCAGCGGTAGTCGAGTCACTGGTGTGGTCGTCGGAGTTGTCATTGTCGATGATGTCGGGTGGTCGCCAGAGTTGTTGCCAAAGTGGTCGTCGGTACGGTCGTCGGAGTTGTCGTTGTCGGTGGTTGTTGAGTGGTCGCCGGAGTTGTTGCCAAAGTGGTCGCTGGTGCGGTCGTCGGAGTTATCATTGTCGATGGTCGTCGGAGTTTTTACCAGAGTTGTCGTTGTCGATGGTCGTCGATGGTCGCCAGAGTTTTTACCGGAGTTGTCGAAGTAGTCGACAAATGGATGAGAAAAACATGGAACAAATTCCATGAGATTACACTGTTGTAACCCATGAGGTTGTATTGTTGTAACCCATGAGAATGATTTTCAAAACCAATGATTTGGAACACCTTGCTCCAAACATAGGTTTGGATTTGGAATCCAAACTCATTCAAATCCAAACCCATGGGCCAAACACACCCTTAAGTTGTGAAGTTTCTCTACATTTTTCCAATGTGGGATCCTCAACACATTCAATCTATTAACTTAGGTCCCGTTTGATAATTATTTTGTTTTTTATTTTCGATTTTTTAAAAATACTACTTGTACCAATACGCTTCAATGTTTTTTTTAATACATTTTGTACCCATGTTTTAAAAAATTAGACCAAGTTTTGAAAAATAAAAAAAATAATTTCCAAAAACTTGTTTTTCTTTTTAAAATTTGGCTAGAAAGATAGAGAATACCCAAAAAAAAAAAAAATGAAAAACATTGTAGAGAAATTGAAGATAAACTGTGAAAAAGAACAAACCTATTTTTTTTTAAAACCAAAAACAATAAAGCAGATGGTTATTAAACAAGCCTTCCCATTCGAGAGGAAGGGATAAATCCATTACCGTGCAGGTGCTATATAAGAATTTTTGTTTTACCAGCCACAATCATAACGCGACATGGTAACCATGTCTATGTTGTTCATTTAGGGTCTGTTTGGGGCAGATGCTATAATAGCCTATGTTATTATAACCTGTGGAATACTATAGACTCCAACACAGACTATTATAACCATGAACTATACTACTTTACATTTTAAATAATATTATATGATTTCACAGATTATAATAACCCACAGATTATTATAAGTCTTGTTATTATAATCCGCGCACTCCAAACAACCCCTTACTAATCTCTTTCAACCTTCAATATTTCTCATATTTTAATCCTGACCTCCATCAGATGGGTTACTTTCATTATTCAACATTGTAGTAAATTTTTGTTTAAAATACCGTGATTTTTTTTAATTAAATTACAAATTTGATTCTTATCGATGAAAGTAAGTTAGGATTTAGTTCCTATATTTTAAAAAATAGAATTTTGTTCTTATGTTTTGATAAAATTTCATAAATACTGTTTATGTTTTAATAAAATCTTCACAAATATTTCTTACAATAAGAACTATTTTTCTAAGATTTCGACAAAAGATTAATTCTAACTTAAAAATTTATAGATACTAATTTCTAATATTTGTAAAACCATATATAGTATTATATATAGTTTATGTTTATAATCCAAAGGTAATGAGTTTGAATTCTGTCATCCCAAATATAAAACATATTTTAAAATGTCTTGAGAACAATTTTGTAGACATTATTTATTTATTCTTTTTACATAACATTATTGAAAAAGTATGAAGACTTTCAAGTGTATGTATTTATGTATGTCTTTTATGTTTATTCGTATAGTTTTTATATACATACACACATATATAACATCATAGTTGTGAGCAAGGATATTTAGACATTTGATTTATTAAAAAAAAGTTACTAATATATTGATTGAAATTGAAATATTTGGCATGTAAAAAAATGGTTGTTTGCGTTATGATTATTAAGTTATATTCAAGTTATCTCAACTAATCGAGAATTGTTCGATAGTTTTCCTTATAAATTAAAAATAAAGTTATTCAAACAAGAGTTCGTAAGAAAAAAAATACAACATTAAATCACTCATTTTGGTTAAAGTATGTTGAGAATGGGTGTAAAATAAGAGAATCCGACAACTTTATAAATCGGACAACTAAACCAATCCAAAATATCTCTTGCCCCAACGAGGAATACAACCGTTTATTTATAACCAACGATTAATGCACTAAGCTACGATAAAACACGCGAACTAGATAAATCTATGAGTCAAATAATTAAGTCGGTCCAAAACCCCTCTTTAACTCCCGAACAAACCTATCCAACAAGATAGATTATTTAAAATTAACTACTATATATAGATTACTTCCATATATCTCAACCAAAAACCATGAAGATAATCCAAAACATCCGATGAATTATGATATTACCAATTTCAACCCTCAAAGAACCTATTAAACTCCAAGATTTTAAAACGAAAAAAAAAAAGCCCAAAATAGTCAAAAGCCCATTTGACAAGGTCAATAGCGGCGCTTGCTTTTGCTTTGCTCTGGTAAGGAAGGGCTTCCGGTTCGGCCCTCTTCTCCAAATTTCTCTGTATCAAAAAGCAACCATTACTGTTTACAGAGGAGTAATGTAAGAATTTTAAAGATCGTCTCCTCTGTTGAGAATCAAGATGAGAACGAGATGGAATTAGATTAGTTCAACCGCTGATCTGAGTAAAATTCTCCTTCTTCACTTCCCATTTACCGCTTTTTCTGTTAATCTTCCTACAGGAAACTTCTCACATCCAAAATCCCACTCTCTTTCTGAGATTAGCGGCCCTTTTTCTCTCTCTCTCTCTTCGGACCGTGTTTTACTCTTTTGGTTTTAGTCTCTCTCCTAACTCCAGTCGTGGGTTCCGGCAGATTTCCGATAATATATCTGCCCCAAGATCCGGTGCTCTTCGGTAATTCTCGTACTCTCTCTCTCCCGCCACATTTATATCAAAAGTGGAGTTCGTCTAGTTCTTTCTTCAGCTGGTTTTATGAAGTTGGGGATGATTTTTTGTTTCTCTCTTTTGAATGTTGTTGATGGGGTCGTGTTGTCGTTTTGAAAAACTTGTGTTAGGTTTTCTTGGTGGTGATGAAATGCTCGATTTTTTTCTTGTTGAGAATTCATCGTCGTTATGGCAGTGGCATTTGGTGGTCATGCGTTCGTTCTTTTTCGTATTTGTTGCGATTGAACGTGCTTGGATGCATTTCTTTTCAGCTCATATGAAAATCTTTGTTTCGTTATTTATTTACATTTGTTTTTTCTGGGTTTTATTGTTGAGTGGTACGTATATATGTTCGAGAAATTGTTCATCGCGTTGCGTGTTGGAAATTTAATTCTGTTTTGGTGTGTACTGTAGAATTCTTCCATGCGTTCATGTTTGTTTTGATCTTTTTATGGTAATGTATTTGCATATGTGCAACTGTGGACGTAGGATTTTATTCTAAGGTTTCTTCTTTGTTAGGTGTTTCACATGGTTCGTATTTTGTTGCATACTAATGCGAACCCTAGAATTGAGAACTTTTTTTACCATTTTGGACCACTGTTGTATATTTTCAGCTAAAGATTTTTCTTCTGCTACTATTCATACTGTTCTCAGCGCTATCTTACTACTACAGTTGTTATGACCTTATTCAGAGGGATTCGTTCCTTTATTTTTTCATTGCTATCAAGTGTTTTTGTGTTGTTACTATTTGTTATTGTATGTTAAGTTACCAACGTAATGATTTCTTGGTGCAGAATATGAGTAGCCTGGTTGAGAGGCTTCGCGTTAGATCAGAACGAAGGCCAGTGTATAATCTTGACGAGTCAGATGACGATTTTGATTATAAGCATAAAAAACCTGGCTTAACACAGGAGACATTTGAAAGATTAGAGAGGGAAGACAAGGTTTGTTTACTTTTCTTATTTTTCTTAATTTTAATTCAAGGTTCAGCAGTCTTTTTTTGTCATATTTCATATGATATCAAATGAATAGTCTTGCCTGCTTATTATTTTTGTCTAAACTAATTTTTTAAGCGTTCCTCTTAATTTTATGACAACTACCCGCCTGTGAGTCTGATGAAAATGTGACTGGTCTTAGAAACTATTTATTCATGTAGAGTGTCAGTGGTAAACGAGACATACTTATTCTCTTTCATTCACTAGCATACTGGCCCCATACTGAGTCACATTCTCTGCGTAGGTGGTACAAATTTACATCTAAGGGATGCAAACCTTTTAATAACTGTATGAAAGAAAAGAAGATCAAATATTTTAAGCCCATTCTTATAAATCTCTCAAGCTTCCCCTAATTAGCAAGGACTTTGTTAGAAAACCTGTGTAATGAGATCAGGGATTTTTATTTGAATGAGAAGGAACTTACACTAATGATATGTTATTTATCTAAGGGTTATTCTGGAAAGTTTTGAACGTCAATTAGCAGCTATAAAGTGGAAACATAATTTAGTAGAATCCTTTTTTGGAAGGCTTTCATGCTTTCCCGTATCGTTTACAGCTATCATAACTGGAAGCGATGGTGTTATTCTGTCATGTCCATTAATATGTTTCCTAATGATTTTCTAGTATACTTATTTTCTGTCTGTTTGATTTCTGTTGTCGTTTCACTTTCTGTGGCAGAAAGAAGATGCCTGTCAAGCTTGTGGAGAAAGTGAAAATCTTCTCTCATGTGAAACCTGTACATATGCTTACCATCCTAAATGTCTAGTTCCACCCTTGAAGTCTCCTCTCCCTAGCAACTGGAGGTGCCCTGAATGTGTATGATTCCTTTTTCGGAACCTTGAGTTGTTTTTTTATGTAGATTTGTAGCGAATATTCTCAGCCAATTTTTTCTCCCATCTATTTACATCTCGCAGGTGAGCCCTCTAAGTGATATTGATAAGATATTGGACTGTGAAATGCGCCCTACTCTTGCGGGAGACAGCGATGCATCAAAGCTCGGTTCAAAGCAAATTTTTGTGAAACAATATCTCGTAAAATGGAAGGGGTTATCCTATCTGCACTGCACATGGTAATTTATTTGGATATTTTCTTACTGCTTCTGCCTTTTTACCGCAATCCTTTTGGAGCTGTTTAAGTTTTGTCATTTTTTTAAATAATTTATTTATATTTTCTTTTACCTCTTGGTCGTAGTTTTGCCTACATGCTTTCCTGATTTTTCTCATATCTTTTATTCTGTTCCCCTTATTTTTAATTATCAGGGTGCCTGAGAAAGAATTTATTAAAGCTTTTAAAACACATCCTCGCTTGAAGACTAAAGTAAACAATTTTCATAAGCAAATGGCATCAAACAACAATGCTGAGGAAGATTATGTTGCTATTCGACCTGAATGGACAACAGTGGACCGGATTCTTGCTTGCAGGTTTATTCTTTTCTTGGAGTTCTTTGCATAGGTTCATTTGTTACTATAGTCTTTCAGCCATCAGTGCTAATTCAAATCAATATTTTGCAGAATCCTTCGACCTTTTGCTTGTTTTTTTTTTCAATGAATGATCATTCCCATAAACCCACCCTATACTTGTATGAGGCGTAAAGAGACCATGAAGTTGGGTGTACTTGCTAATATGATGGTTCTCCTGATCGTCACTCAACGTCTTTTATGTTCTTTCTCAAATGTTGAATATTGAAGTCCCTTAGGGGGCGTTTGGATTGAGGAGTTGGGGGAGTGGAGTTGGAAGGAGTTAATAACTCCCCCAACTCCTTGTTTGGCCCAAGGAGTTATTAACTCCTTCTTGTAGGCCCCACAGCTTTATTAACTCTTTCTTCAACTCTTTTTTATAGGCCCCACAAATTTTTATCTCTTTTTTGTGGGCCCCACAGACTTCTTTACTCCTACTTCTTACAACTCCTACTCTCCCCAACTCCTCAATCCAAATGGCCCCTTATTGTCTGTTTCTAAAAAGTTCCTTAAATAATTTAGATCATTCTTTTTTGCAATATTTCCTAATGCCTAGACATTGTAGGGTGGCAAAATTTGACATACCACTATTGTCAATTCTCATGTCTGTTTGTTTCAAATAAATATATGTTGACGGTATTGTATTCCTGTTATATATTACAATCAATTTGAATTAGAATGGTGGAGCTAAAACTGATTGACGTGGATGCTTTTTTTCAACGATGTAGGACAAATGATGAAGAAAAAGAATATTTTGTGAAATATAAAGAACTTCCTTATGATGAATGTTATTGGGAATTTGAATCAGACATCTCTGCCTTTCAGCCTGAAATTGACAAGTTCCATAAAATTCAGTCTAGATCCCGCAAACAGTCTTCTAATAAGAACAAAAGCAGTTATGGTGATATTGGTGAAGTAAAAAAAAAACAAAAAGAATTCCAACAATATGATAGTAGTCCTCAGTTTCTTTCTGGAGGTACGCAATTTTGTCCTATACTTTCTACGGTTGTATATTATATTTTTCTCATGATGATGTGATTAGCTGTCTTTTTGATGCAAATGAAGGAACATTACATCCATATCAGCTTGAAGGGTTAAATTTCTTACGTTTTTCTTGGTCCAAGCAAACTCATGTGATACTTGCTGACGAAATGGGGCTTGGTGAGTAATTCTCTCAGTAAAAAGGAGTGTAAAAAGAGGTTCCATTTGATCTTTAATTTGATTTTTTTTTTCTAATTGGTTACAGGAAAAACCATACAGAGTATTGCCTTTTTAGCATCCCTTTATGAAGAGAATCTATCTCCCCACTTGGTGGTTGCTCCACTGTCGACGCTTCGAAATTGGGAACGTGAATTTGCTACTTGGGCTCCTCATATGAATGTTGTATGTATCTGCAGGTTATTGTTCCATCATAATTTTTGCTGGCTTGCATTATGTTAATGTGTTACTTGCTGTAGGTTATGTATGTGGGCTCGGCGCAAGCTCGTACGGTTATAAGGGAATATGAATTTTACTTTCCAAAGAATCATAAGAAAGTGAAGAAAAAGAAATCTGGCCAAATTGTTACCGAAAGTAAGCAAGATAGAATCAAGTTTGATGTTCTGCTAACATCATATGAGATGATTAACTTTGATGTGGCAACACTGAAGCCTATAAGATGGCAATCCTTGGTGAGAGAATATGTTCTGTTAACATCCTTGCTTAACTATGATGTTCATTTGTTGCAAAACTATGTTAAAATTTGAGGGATCATAATTGCTAACTTACCAATTATTTTCTTATTGTTGATTTTTCTATTAGATTGTTGATGAAGGCCATCGGCTCAAGAATAAGGATTCAAAATTATTTTCTTCATTGAAACAATTTTCAAGTAACCATCGTGTACTCTTGACTGGAACACCTCTTCAGGTTTGTTTCAGATTATATTAATGCATTAAAGATCATAGGTCCATGGTGGTTTTGACTTTCAGTCGTAATTTATTTTATTTTGGATTTTTCATTGCTATTTTATAGCATGACTTAACAGAATAGCAGACAACAATTTTTTTCTTCTTTTATAGGTCTAAATTCCGTTCTAGTTTGTTGCTTGGAAAATAAAACAAAGATGTAGCTAACAATCTGATTTTTCATTTTATTGATACTGAATTTGTTCATCTAAATGGGCGCATTTAATGTTTTGATCTAGTTTGAAGTATTTTTGGGTTAAGGTTGCTTGTTATTTTTTCCTACTATTTTGGTCCAAAAAAAATTGTAAGTGGGGTTATTTCTTTTTTTTGTTCTATAATTAGTTGCTCCGCCCCGCTCATTTTATGGAACAAAATGATGTTGATTTAAACTGTACATCTGTTTGATGTTCTCATCTCTCAACGTGGCTGTCCCTTCATAAATGCATACAGCCAAATTTATAAAGAGGGTAAATACCTTCATTTTTCTCACTGTTACCCGTGTTTGCGTTTCAGAATAATCTTGATGAACTTTTCATGCTCATGCACTTCCTTGATGCAGGGAAGGTTAGTAGGACACTCCAATCAAATAAGATATGATGCATATATTGGTTATAAATCATGCAATCATGATCAATGAATTTAGTAGGATTTGATCATTTTGGTTGCTTATATTCTTTCAGTTTGGAAGTCTTGAGGAGTTCCAAGAGGAGTTCAAAGATATCAATCAAGAGGAGCAAATCTTGAGGCTCCACAGAATGTTAGCTCCTCATCTCCTGAGAAGTAAGTTTCTTAAACTTTGTCTAGTGATAGACTGACTTGATTGTTTGGAGTGCCAATATTCATTTATACTTTGATTGCTTTTATGTCCCATTTCCTTGCTTGAATCTAGGGTACACTATTCAGAGCTACACTGTAATCACGTTATATATCAGGCTTATCAGCGAATATTTTAGCATTTCATATAGTTGCTTTAGTTAAAGGATTTCTTGTAATTGTTTCTAGAAGTCTTCCTTTCCTTGCAGGTTTCATTTTGAAATATTCTAGGATATAATTCTAAAAGGTGGTTAATAGGTGTAATTCAATGAAAACGTTAGACATCCAAATGAGTTATGTGGTTGTCTCATGAGAATAGTCGAGGGGCTCACAAGTTAGTTCAGACACTCACATCTTCTTCTTCTTCTTTTTTTTTTTTTTTTTTTAATTTAATTTTTTCAGTTTAGTTTTTTGTGTTATTAGTTTCACAACACAAATAGAGTATTTTTGTCTCCATTAGTTTGAAATCATTTTGGTATTAGAAGTGTTCTTTAATTTCTTGCAGGGGTCAAGAAGGATGTCATGAAGGACCTACCTCCTAAGAAAGAACTTATTTTGCGTGTCGAACTAAGTAGTAAGCAGAAAGAATATTACAAAGCCATTTTAACCCGAAACTATCAAATATTGACTCGCCGTGGTGGTGCACAGGTAAGGCTGCAAGTTTGTTGTCTCTACAATTTTTTCCTTTTCCGTTTGAACCTTATAAGACTGTTGAAGTTTAAAACATGTCTATCAGATTTCTCTTATCAACGTTGTTATGGAATTGCGGAAGCTCTGTTGTCATCCTTACATGTTAGAAGGAGTTGAGCCAGATATAGAAGATGCTGAAGAAGCGTATAAGTAATTTTCTACCTTGATCTTCAGCCTTCCATGTTAAATAGTTAGATTGGCAAATGTAAAGTTATGATTTTTACCATATTCGTAGAGCAAATGCTAGTTATTTATGAAATTCGAATTCCTATTGGTTAATTTTATAGTACTGTATTTAACTTGACAGACAGCTTTTAGAAACTTCTGGGAAGTTGCATTTGTTGGATAAGATGATGGTGAGACTCAAAGAACAAGGTCATAGAGTTCTCATATATTCACAGTTTCAACACATGTTGGACTTGCTGGAAGATTATTGTAGTTACAAGGTATGGTACATCTTTATTCAAGTTAACAAAAGCTGCCTTATTCAAGATAACAAAAGCTGCCTTATATAAGCAGTAGCTGTTCTTCTTAAAGAAAAAGGCAGAAACTGCTATGCTTTTGAGTAGAAGTCTGATTAGTATGACTATCTTCTGGCTCCAGAAATGGCAGTATGAAAGGATTGATGGCAAGGTGTGTGGAGCTGAAAGACAAATTCGAATAGATCGATTTAATGCCAAGAGTTCCTCCAGATTTTGTTTTCTGCTTTCTACTAGAGCTGGAGGTCTGGGAATAAATCTTGCAACTGCTGACACAGTTATCATATATGACAGGTGTGTGTGATAATATTCTCATTTTATATTTCATAGTTCATTTTTATATTTGCTGGCCAATATGTCAGCTGTGATATTACTATAGTATTTTAGTAGAATAATAGTTGTCTTCACCTCTCCAGAGGTGAATGCCTAAGACTTGAGGTGTGCTTGGCTGCATCCCAAAATCACTGATCAATGTTACTTCCGTTATCAGTAGCTAGGAATACTAAATAAAAAAATGCCTTGGTTCCAATATTTCTGGATTGGTCATTCTTGATAGATGATGATTTCAAGCTAGTTATAAGGATGATTAACATGACAATGCATATGATTATTACTAAACGGTTAATCAAGCCTTTTGTAATTACTAGCTGCGTCTCATTCTTTTCTATTGGGATCCATTCTTGTAATTAGTTTTTTGGGGTTTTCTAGTTGTTTGGCTTGTTTTTTTATGCCCTTGTACATTTTTTTTTTCATTTTCCTGGATGAAAATTTGGTTTCTTATAAAAAAGAGTTGTCACTCAGCCTGCTTATAATTTTCCAGTCCATGAGTTTTATTAATTGATATCATTCCACTAATGTCCATTTGTAGTGATTGGAATCCCCATGCTGATCTACAGGCTATGGCTAGGGCTCACCGACTTGGGCAAACTAACAAGGTCTTGAATATTCTCTTTTGGAATGTTGTGACTTACAGCAGCTGTTCATTGTTTTTACTTGGGTGCTTGGTTTGATGTCGCAGGTAATGATTTATAGGTTAGTAACACGAGGGACCATTGAAGAAAGGATGATGCAAATGACAAAGAAGAAGATGGTCTTAGAGCATTTGGTCGTTGGAAGGCTGAAGGCTCAGAACATTAATCAGGTATAAGAATTCTTTAATATTTGTAATTTTACTTTCTAGTAGTATGCAAACTCATGTGAAAGTGAACTTGAATCCTCAATCACTGACAACAAATTTGAATGTGGACATGGGAGAAGTTCGCAAAACTGAAGTTATAGTAGGTAAAAAAAAAAAAAAGGCAAAATAACAATTGAGTATTTGACCAAACATTTTGCCCATCTCATTTTAATTCAGGAAGAGCTAGATGATATTATAAGGTATGGCTCAAAGGAATTATTTGCTGACGAGAATGATGAGGCAGGAAAATCTCGTCAAATTCATTATGATGATGCTGCGATAGATAGGTAACTTTTAACTCCTTTAATTTAAACAAGAACTATTTATATACATGTTATAAATCATATACTTATCATTTAACACAGATTGCTGGATCGTGATCAAGTTAGAGACGAAGAAGCAACCGTGGATGATGAAGAGGATGATGAATTTCTGAAGGCCTTTAAGGTTTTATTTACACTAATTATTTTCTTGTGCTATCTTAATGATGAATTTTCTAAATTTATAAGGTGCTAGCTTATGCATTGTCTGGTCTGTTACCTCTACTGGACATGCCATTTTACCAAGCTTAGACTATCTTTGATCCTTTTTTCGGTGGAAACGTGTTTTACTATTGCTAGATTGATGTATTGTCATTGTGTCATTACTGTCCTTCAGATTACAGTATTTATTTGAAATTTATGGATCAAGCATGCCATAACTTAAACTGGGAAGGAGAAGCATGACATTTATCTACCCTTTTATTCACCTGTTGGATTTATTTAATGTATGTTTGGCATGCATTTCAAAGTATTTATGGATTTACAGATGACTAAAAGTGCTTTTTTAAAAATTGGCAGCGTTTGGTTAAAATTTTAAAAAGCAGAAAATGTGCTTTTTTAAAATTTCTGATAATCAAAAGTAGTTTTGAGATATTATGAAAACAGATAAAAACATTTTTTTTTAAAAGGCATGCCAAACAAACACTTATAACTATCGGAGGCATCCCACTTTTAAAACTTGAAATTTCCATGAGAATTGTTTTTACATACCAAATGCTTACTACATCTGCTTCACATTTGTGTTGTCTCAGGCAACATGTGTTCATTTTCATTTGTGAGTGATGCGGACCTTATTATATGCTGTAGGTGGCAAATTTTGAATATATTGATGAGGTGGAGGCTGCAGCAGAAGAGGCAGCCAAAAGGGCATCCATGGCAAGTAAGCCTGTTGCAAGCAACTTGGAAAGAGCTAGCTATTGGGAAGAGTTGTTGAAGGACAAATATGAAGTGCATAAGATAGAAGAGTTTAACGCTTTGGGTAAAGGAAAGAGGAGCCGTAAGCAGGTCAGTCAGATATGACATCATTGTTATATATGTAGTTATAATTGATGCAATTCCTACAAATAGTTCCACATTCTTCAAATGGTATAATAGCTGTTCTCTCTCTCTCAAGTTTCCTTATGGTTGCATCTAGCAGTTGAAAAGATCTTCGGTTTCCTTTATTCTGCTTCATTAGTGTGTTTGTATTTCTAAAGTGGTTCAATATTTTGATTTTGCTATATATCTAAAATTACTCTGTATTTTGAAATCTTTGTTTTTTATTAAAAAAGAACTGAAGTTAGAAAACCCTTGAGGAGATAAATTATGTGCTAGATGAGGACTTGACCATAGTTACCGTTAATTCTCCTTAGTGGCATTGTAATTCCAATGATTTTTAAATTATCTTATTCTTTTGTTAACTACCAGTTCTGGATCTCACATGATATCTATAATTTTCTTTAGGCTCTTCCCGTAAAAGAAAAATCCTTTAAAAGAGAAGTTGGTCATAACTGGACTCTTTTCTCCTCGGAATTTCTATTCAGTAATCTCACCACTTTTTATTAATCTATAAGTGTGGTTGTGAAAAGATAACTATTATGTTTCATTTAACTTCATTTAAATTTAAAATTTTCGTATCATTTTGTTTCAAATAGTGTTTTATTCATTACTGATTGAACTTTGGGTGATTTGAACTTTGAAATCCATTTAGATGGTATCTGTTGAAGAAGATGACCTTGCTGGACTTGAAGATGTAAGCTCCGAGGGTGAGGATGATAACTATGAAGCTGATTTGACTGACGGTGAAGCAAATTCAACTGGTATTCCTTCTGCGAGAAAGCCTTATCGGAAGAAATCCCGCGGTATACTTTTCTATTTACACCCTTTTACTCTGAGTCTCTGATTGATTATTTGATAATCTCTTAATTTATTGTTTTTGACTCTTTCATGGTTTGATTTCCAGTGGATAGCACTGAGCCACTTCCCTTAATGGAAGGGGAAGGAAGAGCATTCAGAGTTCTTGGTTTCAACCAAAATCAAAGGGCTGCATTTGTGCAAATTTTAATGAGGTTCTTGCTAACTTTTGTGCTTTATTTTTATTTTTGCTGTCCCTGCTTCCCTTTTTATCTTTAACCTGTGAGTGTTTATGTTCGTTGCCTATGTTCTTGTGTCTGCAAGGGAGGCTGTAACAGTTGATTTACTTGATACAGGTTTGGGGTTGGGGATTTTGACTGGAAGGAGTTTACTTCTCGTATGAAGCAGAAGGCTTATGAAGAAATAAAGGAGTAAGTGACGTGAACTTTGTTCTATGAAAGGAACTGTTGGTATTGAATTATTACCATGTCAAGGAAAGTTTATTTTCTCCTTTCCTCAAAAAAGGTGGAAATGTGCATTAATAGGACTTACACCGCAATATACACACACACTGGTAAATTCATATTGCTAAAATAAAATAAATGTTACTGAGAAAAACAATGGAAACAGAGGCTGGGTGCAAGTAGATTTCTATTGCCTCGTAATATATGTATGAACTTTTGGGTGTTCCTATTTCTTGTTAAATATATATCTACTGATCATTCATATTGAGAGTGAGAATTTTAGGGTCCATTGGGTAATATTTCCATTTCTTGTTTCTTGTTTTTGTTTTTCATTTCCTATTTTTCGTTTCCTCTTTTTTAATAAAGAAAAACAAAACTGTATTTAGTAACTATTTCTTGTTTCTTGTTCTTCATTTTTCATTGGAAAAAGAAAACAGAAACATATATATAACCGTTTCTTGTTTTTTGTTCTCTGAAATTTTAAATTAAAAATATAAAAAGTTTATATGAAAATAAGATTTTAAAATTAAATATCGAAAAATTCAATGTTACATTTACTTTTAGATATTTATGATGCATTTTATAAGTAAAAAACATACAATAATACTTCTATTTATGTTCTGGAAAAAACTAAAAGTCGAAAGAAACTTGATTTTGTTTACGGAAACATAATACTTCTATTTATGTTTACGGAAAATGAGAAACAAGAACAATTACCAAATGCTACTGTTTCCCAAAAACTAGAAACAAGAAACAGGACATCAGAAACAAGAATGTTATCTGAGTTATGGAAATTATATTGGATGTTTCTTATCTTTGTCAGAGGTGCTGAAATTTCTTTTACATCAATCACATCTTTAGTTGAGAAAAATTATACTTTTTATGGATGTTTGATGTGTTAATTTACCGTGACTACTTTTTGTTCAGGTATGGGACTCTTTTCTTATCTCACATTGCTGAAGATATCACTGACTCCCCCAACTTTTCAGGTATTGTATGTATCCTCAGCGCTGTGCTTGTTTTGTGGGTAAGAAAACAAAACTTTCATCCAGATAGAATATACAGAAAGGTTACACACTACACACACAAAAAGAAAGGAAACCACCCCCTCCCCCCAGACACCTACCAGAACTTAAATAGTGCTCAAGACATACTAAAGCTTTATATGAAAACACTCCAGCTGTTACTTAAAAGAAAAAAAAAGAGTGATATTTGGAATCCGAATCCCAACGTTAATGCAGACTGAAAATGAAGCTTTAACATGCATATGGCTTCAAATCTCTTGCATCCTTTATGCATCATCTTTGTACTGCTGTTTTGGCCTTTTAATTCTTCGTGGAATACTAATATTTTGATATTCTACGTGATGTCCCGTTTAGATGGCGTTCCTAAAGAAGGACTGAGAATACAAGATGTGCTAATCAGAATTGCAGTTCTGCTATTGATAAGGGATAAAGTAAGCTTTAATTATGTTTACTTTCCTGTTTTATTGTTGAAATCCCTTGTCTTTTAGCCTGAAGATTTGGGTTTCTATTCTACAAATTGTGGACTATTTTGAGGCTTTCACTTTTCTAAGGATTGAACTGTGGCTTAAATGCTATGCAGTCATCCTTTCATGGGGAATGCAAAAAACTAAAGATTAAAGCTATAAATCAATGCTCTGGAGGATTATTTGGTTGGAAAAGATTAACATAGTTTTAACTTGCAAGCAAAAAGATTAACATAGTTTTAACTTGCAAGCAAAAAGATTAACATAGTTTTAACTTGCAAGCAAAAAGATTGGTGGGAGCAGTGTTTTTAAAAGCCCCTTCGGGCGCGCGCCTCGGCGCAAGGCGCACGCCATCCATGAAGCCCCGAGCGCGCGCGCGGGGAGCTTCTTTTTTTTTTTTTTAATAGTAAAACGTATTGCTTTACTTATTTTAAATATATATTTTATAAAAAAACCAAAATACAAGAAACCCACTTCATTTAGGGTTTACATATATAAGTTTTACGTTAAAACTTAAAAGAATTGCAACCCACAGTCGGTGGAACATCAACTTTCTGTCTTCTCCTTCAATCCAACGTCAACGGCAGTCCCACTCCCACAACGGCACTCCCATCTCATCTATGTTCAAAGACTAATACTTGAACCTTATTTCTTTTACCTATTTTTCTTGGTTAAAACTTAATTTCTTCCATGAAGGGTTTTTTCTTATTGTGTATGTATACATATATATTTTATATTTTTTTTATATATAGTGCGCCTTAGAAAAAAAAGCCGCGCCTTTTGGTGCGCCTAGGCTCCAGAGGGCTATTGCGCCTTAGTGCGCCTTGAGCCTTTAAAAACACTAGGTGGGAGATGAATGAATTAGCCAAATTCCATGGGTCTTTTAGCTATTATAGATTGTCCGTAATCAGCACAAATTGGGGAGGATTCTTGTATCATGTACGATTCCTTGGGGTCTAACTTTATTGACAATTTTATTTGAGACATATGTTAGGTGATTAATTTTGTTACGTTTAGTGCTTGTCAAGTGCGTCTTTATTTTGATTTTGTAATAGTCCTTTTACAAGTACTCAAAAAAAAAAAAAAAACTCCTTTAAAACATTTTTTTTGCCAATGCATGTTTACTTACGTGATTATTTCTTGCTCTTTTTGGTGGAATTATAGGCGAAATTTGTCCCAGAAAATCCAAGTGCGCCACTTTTCACAGATGACATTTTATCTCGTTACCCCGGACTCAAAGGTGGAAAACATTGGAAGGAAGAACATGATAGATTGTTGCTGCTTGCTGTTCTGAAGTATGGATCTTCACAAGCTTGTTTCTTACTGTATATGGTTTTCTGTTTTTTCCTTTGCATTGACGACTTGATATAGTATTACTACCGTCACAAAGGGTTATCTATAATTTCACAGCTTTTCACAAATGTCTGATAGATTTAGACTTGAAATTTAAAATCCTCGTCTGGCATAGGAATGATGGAATAAGTAAATCTAAGTTTGACATCTGTACATGTTAGTTGTAGATAAAGATGTTGACAGTGCCTCTTACTCTCCTGCATATCAATCAAGTAGTGACTAATAATATTAGGTGATCTATTCATGGGACTTGATTGTAGATTCTGTTCTCTTTTTAAAGCTTTGATCTTCCATCTCTAATCTTCAAATCTTTGAATCTTAAGGCATGGCTATGGAAGATGGCAAGCGATTATTGATGACAAGGACCTCAAGATTCAAGAAGTTATTTGTTTGGAGTTGAATCTTCCCGTGATAAATCTACCTGTTCCTGGACAAACTGGTTCTCTTGTTCAGAATGGTGGAAACACATCAAATAGTGAAGTAACTGGAAGCGAGTCTAGGGAAAAGGAAAATGGTGGTGGGAACGATGCTGCAGCTGATTTGCAGGGAGGAGGAACTGATACCGCTAACCAATCCCAGTTACAAGATTCATCTATATATTATCATTTTAGAGATATGCAGAGAAGACAGGTTGAATTTGTCAAGAAAAGAGTGCTCCTCTTGGAAAAAGGGCTGAATGCAGAGTACCAGAAAGAATATTTTGTAAGTTCTAAACTCCAAGGCATTAGTGTGGTTACAGGTTGTCAAAATTATGTCTCATATTAACAGTGGAAAACATGACCCGCATTGAATGCCCGCCATAATCACTTTGCTTTGCTTCAGAATATTTTTTTTAACAAATTTCCGCATATTATTAATGGAACTTGGAATTGGACAAGAAGATCTAGTTCAAAGTAGTGGACCCAGGTTCCTAAATCGATTCATTAAAACGTTAAAAATATTAGTCGCGTTCCATCTCAGAAAATGTTAAACTAAAGGGGCTCTTATTGACTCTTTGTAGCTTTGATTTGCGACATGCTAGATTGCCTTCCTCATCTAGATTCAACATTTTCTATATTAAATTGTTGGGTTTTGGACATCATTGTATCAAAATCCTTTTTTCATTGCCATGACAAGATTACTAACTATCTTCTGCTTCCTATGTCTTTGATTATTTCGAATTCTATTTATATTATTACGAGCTTACAAATTGCAATTATGAATCGTAGTGGATAATTTATTATATACATTGTACAGAATTTGATACTTCTTTTGAGTTGTTATATTGTGAAGCTTCAATTTCCTTCGGACTCATTTCTTTCTTCTTTCCTCCTCCCTCCTCCCAGGGTGACACGAAGGCAAATGACATTACAAGTGAAGATATCGAAAATGATGCTAAGGTTTCAAATGTTCCAGGTCCTAGCTTTGTGGAGACTGATCAAAAGGCGGATCAGTTGCCTCAAGTAGAACCAATTTGTAAGCCTCTTTTCTTAAATAATTCGTTGCTTAAGAATAGCATTCATGACGAAGTTATGCTTCAGTACTAGCTTGAGAATAAACCATCATTATCATGGGTTGATCTAGTGGTCAATAAGGGCTATGATAGTAATAAAGTCCATTGAGAGTAAACGTTCAAGTCATAATGGCCACCTACTTAAGATTTAATATCCTATGAGTTTTCTTGGCAACTAAATAGAGTAGGATGAAGTGATTATCTCATGAGATTAGTTGAAGTGTGCACAAGCTGATTTGACGCTCGTGGATATATACACACACCTGTAGAGTTTTTGAGAATTGTGTGTATGCTGTGATGTTGTCGGGGATACCTGTCTTGCTAAGAATTTTTTTGTACAGCACGTTTGTAAGAAATATTGTTTTTAAAATTCATACCATGTAATCCCTTTGGTCACTGGCAATTTTGAATTGTTTTTTTTAATAGATAAAATACTTTTCACCATTTTAAAAGTTGTACTTTCTAGAAAAGACTTCAAACAGAAAGTGTTGGGGAAGATTTGATACTAATCGTTCCACTGTTTTGTTGTTTAGGTCAGTTCTGCTTTGTGTGCAATTATTTGTGAATAAATTGAGTTTATCCATTGAATTTGATGTGCTAGCCAGAGGTTGCTTCTGGTTCTAGCTAGAATGTTAGATTCTTTGGTGACAGACTTTAGAGTAGAAATGTCAATGATTGAAAGGATCCTTTTTATTAGGACCTTTGTAAACAGACAATCTTCAAGATTCTTTGGCAACAAATTTATGGTGAACTATATTTTGCCTGTGCAGCTGCAGAAGAAACTTCTACTGCTTGTGATGACAATCCTGATAGATTAGAATTAAGCCGGCTTTACAATGAGGTAATCCTTTTTTTTCTTTTCATAAAACGATCAACCGCGTTCTGCTGCGATGTCGAGTTTTTCATATATCATCCATTTTCTTAGCAGATGTGCAAGGTTGTGGATGAAAATTGCAGAGAGCTGGTCCATGCGCCCTCTGGGAGCCACCATGCAGCTTCTGACTTGAAAAAGAACCTCCTCCCACTGGAGAAGATTTTCGAAGATGTAGACCGAATTCTTTCTCCACAGCCAATCTTTCCCGATTCTGATCCGCAACCTGCAGTCGTTGAATCACCGAGCACCGATGTTGGTCTTAAATCATTGCTTGGAGATCCAGACAGCGAAAAGGATGCTGTTGTCACAAAAATGGAGATAGATCCTGCAACAGAATCCAAACCTCAAAAAGAAAGCTACAAGTCTGAACCATCTACTCATGTTCTAGCTTCTGATGATCCATGCCCAGATCAGCCAGAATCTGCAACTCGATCGGAGAAAGAAATGGACATCGGTTCACCAGAACAACATAACGAGGAAGGTAACCCGCGGGTGATCGTGTTAGATGATTAGAGAAAAACTAGCAATTTACCAATAGTCTGTCTTTTGATTTGTCACCCAATGTAAGAATTATAACATTGTAAAAGGAAAGAAAAGTATTAATTATAATTAATAATACGGACTCCCATTTGGCTGTTTTGGAGGTTTCTTTTTTATCCTCTAAATTTTTTAAAGTATTTAATATGAAATGGGAGTGAAGCATTTATGAGGGAGAATATTTGACATCTCTACGGTGAACAAACGGCGATGTTTTTTGACTTTTGAAGATCTATTTCTATTTTCTAATCAGTCAAAGACATTTACATTTACCGTATTACTAAAGATTTAGCTCATCGACTCACTGTTGTCCTATGAGAAAATTGTTGACCTTTTTGGATAGCTTTTTAACTCTATCATAGAGATTAGTGAAAATTTTTAAATCATAAGATTAAATTAAAACTAAATTTGAACTATCATGTATTCACGTAATGATAAAAAGCTTATAGAGGATGAGTTCAATTTATGGTGGCTAACTATCTAAGATTTGCAACTAAATATTAGGTAGTCTACACTCAAAAGGCTTAAAATTGCAATTACTTGGAACAAGGCCATGAAGTGCTAGCATGAACATGGTTTAATAGTTATATAAACTATATTTGATTCATTCAACGTTGGCACGTTGTAACATTTTACCTTTAACATTTCATGAGCATTTCAAAACTATCCTTGACGTAGAAAATTCATTAGAATGTTGGACAAAACATTGACATGGTAGATGCCCTTCTTTCATACTCAATCCAGACAAGCGTTTCAGGCATCACCACATCCTTCCAGGTCATATCGTTATGCCAATTTTTCATCTAACATTCTAATGAATTTTTAGACCAACAGTAGTTTTGAAACTTTTATAAAAGATCAAAAGTAAATAATATTACGAATTTGGAAAGAATGGAAGTATTTTTGAAACAAAAGTCAAAATGATTGAGAGGTATTTTTTATAATTGAACCTTAAAATATTTGAACTTGGACTAAAAAGTGGTAGGTTTAAATATTTTGATCGTATATTTAAATTAAAAACAGGAACATAAAGCATGCAGTGACTTAGATATGGACATGATGTGGACTCCTATTGACTAAAAAGTCTCGAATGTAATTAACAATTCATTCTCTCTCAGTCACCAGCTGCCTTCTTTTGTTTCATCTATTTTTCTGTGTCGGTTTCAATTATTGACCACCACTACCTCTATCCTCCCTCATTATCACCCTTGCACTCATTTTTAAAAATGCATCTCAACTAATCAAAGATAACATTTCTTAATTAATTCACCAACAAAGTTATTTCAACTTATAATATATATATATATATATATATTCTCCCTTTACTTCATTAAAAGACAGTATTTATAGAGCTAGATATAGCCATTCATTTTTTAATGTATTAAGCTTTAACAATTAGGCTATAATAATGGAGGCATGCAATAACTCCCTTTCTCTTCCACTTAGCCCTCCACAATATAATTTCCAAACCCCAAAAACAAAAAAGGATATGTATATATATATATATATATATATATTTTTTTCTAAAGCTGTTCCACTAGTACTCCAATTTCAACAAAAATGTCTGGTGGGTTTGGCTTAATTATGAAGCCAGAAAAAAGGCTAGCTATTCTGCCATTTCTTCATGAACAAATTATGGTTCTTTGAGGTGGCTGAATTAAAAAGAGAGCCCGTTGTGAAGTTCTAATTGTCTTTTTTTAAACAATACTAATGAGTAATCTTCATTCGATCTGTCATGTGGGTTTATGTAAAAATGAGATTTTTTTATGTAAATTTCAACTGATATACCATAAAGTTCTTGTCTTTTCAAACAATAATATATACTAAGCATATAAATTGTGTTCATTCTATGAAGTGGGTATGTGTAAAATATATCAATAATTCATTAATTTGCATGCATGGCTTCATATAATAATAACAAGCTAAGTAAGCAAATATATTAATTCTTTAATTAGTGAACATTCATGTATATATGTGTATGTAGAATAATTAAGTTGGTGGTGGTGGAATAATCTTAATTAAGGAAAATATATTATTTGCCAAAGAGAAAGAGAAATAAAAGGGAAGGAGGAATCTGAAAGAAACTGCCAAGGTGCCAAAAGAAGGATTCTTTAATTAATTAGTAGAATATTAATATTAATAAAAAATAAAAAAAAAAAAGGAAAAAGAATGGAGGGGAGAAAAAAGTAGAGAGCAGAATATAAGGCAAAATGTTGGGAAAGTTGGAGACATGAACAAACATTACTGTGCTTCAAATCCACGCTTGCATTTTTGCATTTGCTTTCCCACACACTTAATTAATACTAATTAAGACTTCTCTTTCTTAATTAATTAATTTATCTCTATCAAACACAAATTATTACATTATTTCCCAAATCCAACAACTCTTCAACCCCACACATACAATACCTTTGCCTTTTCTCCTATCCTATAAAAATAGAGCTTAGTGATGAAATTCAAACTTCTAACTTCGACATATGTCTAAATCAGAGAGTTAAATTTGAGTCCATGTCATTGAAGTAACGATTTAGTCGTTCTTAAATTTTAGTATGTAGTGACCTAGTCAGTTACTAGCTATATATATGTATGGAGTTCAACATTGGTGTGCTGATTTTAATCTATAAATTATTTTACTAGAAGTGTTTTTGTCATAGTTTAAAATTTTTAATGATTTAATCTCTATTGTGAAAAATCTCATCAAAATAAAATATCTATATAGATATATCTAAACCCTAAATCTATGTAAGTAAAAAAAAAGTCTCTCATTCACACACCTTAGATCCTGTTTGACTTTGATAACCAAAATATATTTGTTTTCTCACCAACTTTAAGAATTTCATAAGGGGGAGTGATGTTTATAAACTCATTTTCAAAAACCAAAATTCTCAACCAAATAGTTATGATTAAATGAGTCCTTAATTAACGAAATTCTTGAGGGTGGGATTAAATAATCTAAATTTTATACTATGGGGACTAAGGTTGATAGATTAAATCGTTACAAATTTTAAGATATGAGAACCATATTGTCACATATTATAAAGTTAAGAAATTAAAACTTTTTTTTTTAGAAAGTACACTGACCCAATGTATTTTTTAACCTAAAAACATCAACCCTAGGTTTCTTTGGCCACCTCCTTTAGTTGAATTTAATTTATTCCCATAAGCCTTGTGGGCCTCCTTTCATCCTCTTCAACAACAGTGCAAAGTTTGTACTTTCTTCACCCCCAAGCCCTCTCATGGCTTTAATTCAGTTTATGCACCAATAATTTTTAGGTACATATATAAAATGTGAAGTAAAGACCTTTTAATATTAACTTTCACTTGCAGTTAAAATATCTATATCTTCTCTTAAAGGTTAAAAGTTTGAAAATCTCACCTTATCTACATTAAACTAAAAAAAAAAAAAAAAAAAAAACTGTCATGTGATAAGGATAACGAATCTCCACAATGGTATGATATTGTCCACTTTGAGCATTAGCCTACTTTACTTTTGATTCTTCAAAAGACCTAATTTCAATGAAAATAATTGTCCTTAATTATATAACATGAATCTTTTCATTCTCTAATTAATGTGGGAATTTGTTAATACTCCTAACAATCTTCCGTTCGAACAAAATACTATCACTTGAGCCTATCACTCGAGTCAAGGTGGTAAGAGTATGCATCAAAATGGTTATATTTAATTTCTTGTGTTCATAGCAACAAATTGACACTTTTTTTTTTTTGTGGCTTTCTGAAAACACAGAAACAGAATAAGAAAAGTAGAGTACTTTTGCAGATAAAAGTTGAGAGCTAGGTTCATGAAATGGGTTCGTTTGAAAGAAACAAAACATATAAGTGAATCAAACAATTTTCAGAGGTCCCTCTAATGTTAAGGCACTGAATATTAATGGGTTATAATTATTATAATGATAGGGAAAAAAATAGGTGGAAGGTCATTTTCTTATCTTCCTAATTCGCAATTCTCACCCAGTCGGTGATTCACTCCATTAACAATAACAATGCATGGTTAATTTATTACTACTTTCCTTCATCTATTCATATATATATATATATATATATATATATATATATATTAGGTTAAATGTTATAGTCTTTTGAGCATTTGTGTCCACTCTAATTAACTTAATTTCAATTATGTTCTAAATTTTGAATTCACATTATTAACATATCTATTTGATAAATTTTGATTGAGTTGATGTAATATAGTGTAGGATAGAGCTAGAAATTTTCTTAAAATTCTACTTACTCACTTTCTATGCCTACAATCTTTCAATTGTAAAAATTTAGTGGAAGAGATTAGAGAAAAACTACAAAATTTTAAATACTTTATATGTTATTTAGTATTTATGATGAACTAAATGAGAGGCAATTAGTCTTTTTTTTTTTTTTTTTTTGCTTAGCCCTTGATATGGTAGCTAGTTGGATAGATGAGGGCATGTTACCATATCGGTTTATTAATAATTTTACGAACTAAATAAAAGTATAACCCAAAGTTTAGGGATTGATGTAATGCTCAAAGTTTAGTGGCAATATATATATGTGTGTGTGTTTTTAAATTTTTACAGCCTCGAAACATTCTAAAAGAAATTGCTATTCAAGATATGTTACAAGTTGTACGTTCAAGCTTCAAAGTTTATAGGGAAATGTGGGGTTTGCATTATTGTGGATGCAAAGAGTTGTTATCAATGATTATTTGTCACACACAAAGTAATATGTTGAACATTATCTTATAAAAATATTTGGGAATTGGAGAATTATTTCGTGCTCCAAATTTTAAACTTGTTGTAGTTCGATTATTCATATGAGACATCATGCTAAGAAGTTGATAGAATACCCTTATATATGACAAATTATTCAATGAACCCACTACAATTTGACTACCTCTTAATAATTGTTAAATATGAATCTAATAATTTTCATGTCTCCTAATATCCATTGAATATAAACTCAAGATACTTCTCTCTCCATTCAATGGTGAAAAACTGTCAGCCATATTATGACAAACTCATCGAATAATTTCTACTTATATACCTAATTATTACACTTTACACACATGAACACATTTGATGTAAAGTCTCTATTTCATATAGTTTTCAATTTAATCCATCTATAGGCAATAGAAACACAATAATAAATGCATTATTATTAGCTTTTTTTATAGGTCATAGGCCTTTCTACTCCAACCACAAAAAAAAAAGTGTTTGGCTCATAAGTTACATGGATATAATTTGAGATCAAGAGAGTTTATAGCCAGCCAATCATGGGCATTTAGATTTGCTTATTTTATACTACAATTTTGGTAACCTTACAAGCTACACAAACCCTAGAATTCATCGTCATGAACATATGTAACTATATTTTTTTTTAGCTCAACAACGACTATGAAGTGGGAGGATTCAAACCTTTGACCTCTTATTCGAGAGTGCTCAAGTTAACATATACTATATATATACATTTATTCTTATAATTTGAAAGAGATTTAAACATAGCATTAAGAAAAAAACAAAAACAAAAAGAATTTATAATTGTTATGTTACCAACCATAGTAGTGTAGGCCCTAAACTTAATGAAAAGAATTCACAAAAGACATGTTAGAGATGAACCCTAGCTAGGAATCTCCAACCCCAATTCCTTATATTTACCCCAAACTCCTCTTCTCAACTCCACACAAAAAAAAAAAAAAAAACCCATCTCACAAAAAAATCAGTTCCTTCACAAAATAACACAATTATGGCCACTCCCAATGAATCCCATTCCCAAATTTCTCTTACAAAAACTCTCACTGTCTTCCCCAAAACCTTAAACCCTCCAAAACTTTTGGAGCTCTCAAATTTAGATAGGCAGTGTCCATTGCACATGTACCTTATTTTCTTCTACAATCCTTCTTCTGTTCACACAAACTCATCCCTTGATTCAGTGTTCACCAAACTGAAGACAGGTCTAGAAGAAACCTTATCGATCTGGTCCCCGGCGGCCGGTCGGTTGGACCCGAACCCCGCCGACGGTAAGCTGAATCTACGGTGCGACAACCGCGGTGCAATTCTAGTTCAAGCAATCACCAATGTCAAAATCTCAGAACTTGGAGATGTCTCAAATTACAATGAGTTCTTTGAGAAGTTGGTTCATAAACCTGTTTTGAATGGCAAATTTTCTGAGTTCCCTTTGGTTGTGGCTCAGGTGAGAGATTCTCTTTTTATATACAGCTGAAAAAAAAAGAAAAGGGTTGTTTTTGGTTTTTGAGTTTGTTAGTTGTAAGATAAAATTAAATTAAAAGTGAATCCAATCAGCAAAATGTTATCATTTAATTACCTTAAAAAACATGTTGTTGTTGAACCAATTTAATTTGGTTAGTTTCATGAAAAAGAGAAAGAAAGAAGGGATTTTTTTTTTTTTTTTTTTATGGGATTTTATTTGCTTGAGACAAAGAAACAAAAGATAAAAAAAGGTTTAGGTTTAAGACAGCAGCTATATGTCGAGGCTTTATAAGGCAAAGAGACAAGCTTTGGATTAGACAATGAACACATTCTCACAGTCTGTAAAGGCAATTATTTTTGTTCATTCTTCAAGATCTCTATATCATCATCATCCAAATCCAGATATGGCTTTAGAAGAAAAACAAGACAATTTAATTAATGTTCTTCAAACAAGGTTTAATTAATTACACATTTGGTCATTTGAATAATGCATCTATTTTGCCAAGTTAGATATTTTTATATAGGAAAAACCATGTATATATATATAATCTTCCAATTCTGAAAATTTAGAGGTAAAACTAGAGAATTTTTTTAGATGATCTTTTTTAATATAAGACTAATTAACTTGAGGAGTAATTCCACCTTTCTCGTTTGCTCCTATCTTATAAATCTTAACTAATTGAGTTTGGACAAATCTTTGAGTTGTTAAGATTGTCTATATTACACTATAAAGTTTTCAACCGTTTGTTTATTATTGACCAGGTTGTACGGTCAATAATAGATAAACGGACGGTCGAAAACTTTATAGTGTGGTTATCTAATTGGCTGAAAAATACATGGGTGCAACCCACTCAAATATTTTTCTTATTGAATTAAGTCACACGAATAAGATTAGATTTATTAGAAACAAAATTCAAGTTTCATATATATTTAAAAATAATTTTAAAGATAAAGGCTAAACGATTATAACTCTAAACTATTAGCTAGAGAAATCTTTTAAAGTATAGAAACTAAACAAATGCAACTCTAAAAACTCATATACCAAACTTATACTTGGACCCGTTAAATAATTTTTATTTTCTTTATTTACAACTCATTGAAACATGAAATGATGTTTTAAAAAAACCAGGTGACAAGGTTTGGGTGTGGAGGATACTCCATAGGAACAGGAATAAGCCATTCATTATTTGATGGACCAGCTGCATATGAGTTTCTAAGTGCATGGGCTGCAAAGTCAGCCATTTTCAAGGACAAGAAGGAGCCATATGGGGTGCCAGTGCATGAGAGAGGGAGGCTTTTGATGGGTAACGTTACGAATCGGAGCTCGGAGAAGAGGGCGATGTCAGCGTCGGTGGCGATCGATCATTTGTATCGATTGATAATGCAAAGCGCGATGGGGAAGGAGAAAATGGGGAAAAATGAATATGTTTATAGAACATTTAGAGTGAGTAGAGGGATGATTGAGAGGTTGAAGAAGAAAGCTTTAGGGGAAAATGCTGGCTTTGCTTGTTCTTCATTTGATGTTATTGCTGCTCATCTATGGAAGGTACTCAACTAACTCCAAAAACACTTTTTTTTTTTTTTTTTTACTATGAATATCGAAATTTACGTCTTTCTAATGCTTTAATAGTCTCCAACGTGTTTGATATGATTTCTAATTAAAAAAAAATTTGCTTTAATGTTTTCGGGTGTATTTGATATACTTTATAATTTAAACATTTTTTTTCCAACATACACATAGCTTTTAAACATTTTTTTTTCAACATACATCATACACATAGCTCAATTAGTTTAGGTATATATCATCACTCTCACTAGTCATTAACTAATATATATAAAATTAAAAAATAAAAAAAAAATCTAAAAAACACTTTTTACAAAATTTATTTTAATTAAAAATCTGTGTGCATTTGGTTATATTTAAAAGTGATTTTAATCACAAGTTTGTTTGGTGCAAGATATCTAAAAATGATTATATTCTTTGTCAGTCACTTTATAATTATTTTTTGGAGAATTAACTTTAAAGTAATTTTTTCAAAAAAAAAAAAATCTCATTTAAGAAAATATTTTTGGCCTCAAAACCACTCATGAAGTGAATCTAATCCAAACACACCCTGGTGTTTGGTTTATGGGGTTGAGTTGAGTTGAGTTGGGTTAATAACCCAACTTATTGTTTGTTTCACCAACAATTATAACCGGTGACTTAATAACCCAACCAACTCCATGGAGTTAAGTTATTAACTCAACCGTACAGTACTTTCCGACGGCGATCTGGCAACTTTCCGACGACGGTCCGGCGAGTCTCCGACGACGGTCCGACGAGATGAAGAAAGTGAAGAAAAGAAGAAGATGAGGAGAGTTTTGAAGTGTATCTTTAAGTTGCTAATACTCTAGTTTAAATAGACACCAAAAAGTCTTAATTCTTTTAGAACAAGAAATTCTAATCCTTTTAGAAAAAAAATCCTAAACAAACAGAAATCCTAATCCTTTTTTAAACTTTGAAACATCATTTTCTAATCCTATTCTGATTATCCAAAGATTCAAATTTAAAATCAATACAATTAAAGCATCTAATTTTATGGGGCGCCACAATATACCCATCTAAAAAAAACTTTCGTCCTCGAAAGTTGCTAGAACTTTACAACGGTCACATTTTCGAGTCATAATCTAAACTTAAACTCTAAACTACATTTGCACAAGAACAAAGAAGTCAAAAGCATAGTATAACAAGTGTCAACACACAAGCAACTCAAATAACTTTAACTAGACTTCCTGCGAGAGGCTATAAGGATCGTTGCCTACGATGTAGGCGAGCATGCAGAATCTAAGACCCATGCTCTGATACCAACTGTAACAACCCTAATTTCTCAAACTCAAAATTTTCTAGGGACGTTACTAAACAACATTGCCTACACCGAAAATTTCGGTAGCATAACGACGCTACTAGGACCTTGATGACGTATCTAATATTTTGTAGATATGCAACTTCAATATGACATAAAATATTTAAGTATGTTGACATATTTTTAACATCTTTACAAGGTAAACTATTTATTTAATTCTAAAGATGTCCATAGACAATGCATGTGTTTAAACAAATTTAAATAAACACTCTTCATATGCAAAGTATTAATACTAAATTAAGACCTACCTAAATTAAATAAAAAAAGGAGTGGTGAACATGTGCATAAAAAACGGAATAAAGTTCATATTGAAAAGTAAAAGTTCTAAATAATGAATTTTATTGGAAAAGAAATATTGATATTAAACTCAATATCTATTACTTTTGCAAATACCCCTAATATACATTTGACATAAACGGTAATATATATTGTAATTTTATAATTGATAACATAATTGAGTTTTGAAATTGTAGACAAATGTGTTTGTATTTGATTTGTTGTGAAAACAAAGTAAGGGAAAAAGTCACAAAAAAAAATCAGACCTTTCACTTTACATAAGATAAAAATGTTTTTAGGGAGAAGAAAAATTGATATCAATTTCAATATTAATGCATCTTTTCTAAATATCCCATATATCTTGCAAATGGTAATATATATTGTAAATTTGTAATTGATCTCATAATGAAGTTTTGAAATTGTAGACAAATATGTTTGCAATTGATTTGGTGGAAACAAAAAAAGTAAAGAAAAAAGTCACAAAAAATCAGACTTATTCCCTTTACAAAAAACTGCATCGATAATTTCGACATAATAACTCAACTCTGCAAACCAAACACTGACTTCCTGACTCAACTCAACTCAACTCTGCAAACCAAACACTGATTTCCAGAATCACCGACAAAACAACTCTGCACAACTCAACCTAACTCAACCCAACTCTGCGATCCAAACACCCTCTAAGTTATTTCAAATTGACTCGGGATGGTTATTATTCGAAGATAATTGATGGGTGATTGCATGGATTTGTTGTTATTTTGGGAAAAAACTGAAGAAAGATGGTTAATTTTTCTTGTGTTTAACAACATTGGAAGGTTGAGAGACTCAATACTAAATGTCAATTATCATTTAGTTCACTTTGGCATTTTAGACCATTTTTAACTCAAAAAAGAAACTAAAAATAATTAGAACCTTTTAGGGAAAGTCTAATTAGTTTTTCATCCCTAGATTTGGCAAGGTGTATTAATTTTATATCATAAAAAACTTATTTCATTTGATCCAACCTTAGATTTGGATAAATTTTGCAATATTTAGTTTAAACTTACCTTTCATTTGAAAAAATGTTTTAAAAAAATATTTTCATTTGCATTCAATGAATTATAAAATTAGGCCCGACACAAAATTGATACAAAATTGATGAGAATTTAGATAAAAATAATTATAAATCTAGATTTTTGTTTTGTTATTATTATTATTATTATTTTAGTACAACAATATTTGGGGATGAAGGGTTTCGAACCTATGACCTCTTGGTCATAAGTCCATATTTTATGTCAGTTGAACTATGTTTTTTTGAGCATTTTTGTTAAAGTTTGTGAGTTTAGAGATTTATTTAATGGTCAATAATGTGTATTGTTGAAATATATACGCATAGCTCAACCAGAGTGTTGACATCAAGTATATATATATAGTCAACCAGAGCGTTGACATCAAGTATGATTCATGACCAAAAGGTCAGGTTCGAATCCCCACCACTAATTGTTGATGTCTTAAAAAAAATATATTATTATTTTTTAAATCTTAATTTTTGTTGAAATAAGTGTGTTTGAGAGCTATTTTATAGATTTTTGTTAAAATTAGTGAATGAATGTAGTAAAGTTGAATTAAAGGTAAAATTTGCAATACTTAATATAGTCTAAGGGCCAATTTAATGACATTGAAAACTTCATGAGATTGATATTAAACTTGCCCAATTCTAGGATATTTTTAAAAACATCATGAAAAGTAACGCATTTTTGTACTAAAAAAAAAGAAAAGTAACTCATTTTTTAAAATACTATTACAATTTGTAATTTTTTAAAAAAAGAAGAATCCATTAAGTAGTATAAGGAAACTTATTTTTAACAATTTAAAAAATTAAACTTTAAACTCATCTTCAAGTTGAAAAAATGGTGAAATTATGAAATTATTACTTCCTATTAGTTGTTTTCTTTTTAAATGTTATTTTTGTGATTTTGCTGCAAAATGTGGGTGTTCTGTGCAATTGAATTTGGCATTTTATGATTGGATTTTAGGTATTTTGTTGATTGAATTACCAATGATTTATTACTAATTTTCAAATAATTGAAGTGGGTATTTTAAGCAAAAAATGATTTTTTTTCCTTAATATTTTCAGATTATTGTAGATCCGTTGATGTACATTTTCATCTTCATAATATGTTGTTTTAATTCTTCACGTTTTTTTTAAAAATAAATTCAATTTTGGTTGTTAAATTCTGAGAAAAAAAAATTGTATTTCCTTGAGGCAAATTAATTGAAGCTTCTTAAAATTTGATGTCTTAGTTTGAGACACATTATTGTTTGTACAGGCAAGGACCAAGGCTCTGTCTGTGAGCAAAGAAAAAATGGTGTGCTTACAATTTGCAGTGGACGCCAGGAACAAACTGATGCCTCCTCTGCCTAAAGGCTTCAGCGGCAACGCCTTTGTACTCGCTTCGGTCGCCTTAACTGCAAAACAATTGGAGGAAGAAAGCTACAAAACAATAATCGAGATGATACGAAACGCCAAATCTCGAGTCGACAACGACTATGTCAATGCATACAAACAAGGTCTTGAAGGCCCTCAGGCTTCACTTCCTCCTCTCAAGGAGCTCACTGTTGTATCAGATTGGACCAGAATGCCATTCCATAAGATTGAGTTCTTACATGGAGAAGCTGCCTATGCATCTCCTTTAAAGCCACCGATCCTCGAGGTCGCTTACTTTCTGCAGAGCCCCACAGATAGCCAGGCGATCGATGTTCGGGTCCCTTTGCTCTCGCAAACTCTCAATGCTTTCTCTTCCTACTTCTTGAACAGCATGCAGTAAGGCTTCAAAGTTTCTCTTCTTTTTCAGGGGTTGCTTTATTTTAGGGTATCCCTCTAGTAAGATTCAAGTTTGAATAGCATAAGGGTTTGTTCATTACTGAACAAATGGTCAAATAGTACTAAGAGAAAAATGTGATTTCTGCATAGAATAAGGAGGGAAAACTTCTGTGGTCCAATCAATGTCAACATTCAGATGGATGTAGTAATAATTTCCATCTAGTCGAAAAATGGATATCATTCTGAAAGTCAACGAAACGAAACCAATCACGCGTAGTGTAGTGAAGCGAAATCATTACCAATATGAATTACAATGTACAATTTGTTGACCAACATTAATAGCAATAAATAGTCATGGAATCAAAATGAAATAGAGACTTCCTTGTGTACTTCTGCTCTGTCAAACAGGAAAACAAACTATGTAGGAAGCTAAATGAGAACGTGGTCAGAGAGCTAAACCTGCAGGCACTAAATACATTAAAATCTGCTCTAGGCAAAACTACATAACGCTGGCAGTCCGATTCGAGGACCCTTTCTTCGAGTAGGATGGCTTCACATGCACGTCCCAATGGGATAATTATCACATCCAAAGTCTCCTTCCAATAATTTTCCATCATCTTGTTCCTGCAGAGTATCAAAGTCTGTAATTGTGTCCACTGTATTGTTACAGAGAAGCGATGGAAACATTTCGCATAAGTGAAGCTCAGATGAAAATAACAATGACGACGAAAATAGAATAATGAATCTCTTAATAAGAATATGGAAATGTACCCTTACAGGGTTACATCCAATTTTAACCCCATTGAGAGGCCAACATCCACTATTTAACAGAACATTCTCTCGGTTGCTAACTCGCGCTACTCACAATTTTGTTACCCTCCCTCCCCAAGTATGTGCCATTTAAAGGAGGCTTATTGGTTTCATGTGATTTTTTTGGTTTTATCTTCTTCCCACTATCTCTGGAATTCAAGTAATGAGTTGAAGCAAATTATGCATAAAGAACAGAAAATAGGGGAAGGCCTCAAGTGGTAGATTAAAAGAATAGCCAAAAATATGGAAACCCCAGCTCATCTCTATCTTTTTCTTTTCTTTTCTTTTATTTGTACTTGAACATTAAAATGAACAACAGGAAACCATAGGAGATTGGATTGCTTGCAGAAGTCAGTTTCTCTAAATTGCATAATTTGGAAGATTTCTAAGATGAAGGGAAAGAAAGATATCTTTTCTTATGTTAGACAGAATTTTATTGCATACATACAACCTATAATATTTTCCTAGCACTTATGTGTATAATTTTCTCATCAAAGAAAAAAGTAAAATCTGAGAAATTGGATATTCTGTTATCATATCAAATAGGAAAGGAAACCAAGTTCACTAGATACGATCACAAAAGGGGAAAGAAATTGCAGCAAAAGCAGGAAAAGAGTCATCACTCTTTCTACACCAGCACTACTAAGCCTGGAAGATAGTAAGCTTTGTTTAATGACTTTTTTTTTTTTTTTTGAAAGAGAAACTGAAGGTTTGTTTGATGACTGAAGCCTAAAACCGCTGCATGAAAACACTGACAAGACAAAAAGAAAAGATGTTACCTGTTTCATCATTGCACATGCTATGTCTTCCAAGGAGCCGCAGTTGCTTGAAGAAAATCTAGCTTGCATCTTTTGCTGATGATCATACAGGTACCCTTGTTTCAACATGAGAGTTGTCTCTATAGCTGATTTTTTGAATTGATCGTGTTCCACCATTGCATGATCAAGAACATTTGTTTGACCAGTCACATTAAAATCCTTGCTTCCTGAGAAGATTGAGTTCTGATTTTCCAAATGCTTCGGTAATGTCTCTGCGGCACCATTCACTGGTATCAAAGAAT
Source organism: Trichosanthes cucumerina (assembly GCA_036507285.1). Taxonomy (NCBI): domain Eukaryota; kingdom Viridiplantae; phylum Streptophyta; class Magnoliopsida; order Cucurbitales; family Cucurbitaceae; genus Trichosanthes; species Trichosanthes cucumerina. Next base: position 100,892,381 of record CM071835.1, read on the forward strand.
TTGATGTGCTACAGGCCAAGGACGTGTGGTAATAGGCATCCTCCTTATGATCATTCCAATCTTGAACAGGAACCTTTGTGATTATTTGATCATATCTATTGCTATTCGTGGCTGCTTGACGTTGAGAATCGGTTCTCGAATCATGAGACTGAGTAGATATTGAAGTAATAGAAGAAATGTCAGAAAGACAATTTCCTATATGCAATGCACTGGTAGTATTGTCCCTCAACTGACTATGGTAGGAAGTAGCAATATTAGGAAGGTTGCCAGATGGAATGGTATTCAAGTGGAACCTAGATGAATGGGCAGCTTTCGACCAATTGTCACCGGTGCATCTAACATTATCTAATGAAGGACGTGAACTTTCCGAGTTTGAAGATACTACAGAAATGGAAGATTGAGGTCCAAATTTTCTACCACCATGCACTTCATGATGCTGGACTTCTGAAATCAAAGGATCATTGGTTAATCCTAAAAGAGGATTGCTCAAAGTACCGGCAGACATGTTTGCATTTGGGAGGCCAATGGAAGCAGGAAATACTGTTCTCTCATCAAAAGGAGAAGAGAGATTGTCCACATGTGTACCGTGCTTAACGTGTTGTAGTTGATCAAGTTCTGATGGCTCTGGCATTCCCTGGAAAATATTCCCACTGCGGTTTCCAGAAAGCATGATTGGCTGAAATGTAGACTGATCATTGCTTGAGTTGTTCAAATTACCCAGTTGAACCGTTCCTGGGGAAGAAAGGCCATGCATACCCAAACAAGCAGGAGTATTCAATCGACCGAGCATCCCGGTGGTTGGGATAGATCTATAAGCAGTGTTGGGAAACTGCGGAGGTCCAGTCAAGGAATGGAAATTCCCAATTCCGCTCAGAGAACCAATTCTCAAATAGGAAGGATCTGCGCTGCTCAGTGCAGTTACCATGTTAGCTTGCTGGTTTGCTACACAGCTGATTCTCTTGAGATAAAGCCTGTATTTCTGCAACCCATAGAACTAACATTAGGCTTCTAAAAGAACTGATCAACTGCAATAATCAAATAATCAAATCACCGGACTATTTACCTGAAGATGGCTAGCTACATTTTCTCTTGTGAGCTTATCGACGTTCATCAAGTCCAAAATCTTTTTAGGCACTGCCTCTGTATTGCAAAAAGAGATGAACAGAGAAAGAACAATTAGGGAAAGAAATCAACATAACCATAATCGATATACAATTTAATAAGAAATCACGTTCTGAAGTTAACCATCAGCTACCAAGATGCATCAATTAAGGCTTATCAATACACAATATCCTAAAGATGAAAATAACAATGATAATAATTGGGAAAGGAGCAATTAAGTAATCCCATTCTTTCAAAGGGAATGATTAGAAGTGTTGACTTGAGAAATTTCTTTTAACTGTTACCATCTTGTTACGGATGAAGAACCCTTTTTACCCAAGAGAGAGAGAAAGAGAGAGAGAGAGAGGATGAAGAACTCACTGTCTATTCCCAACTGGTTAACAGCATTTACAAACTTCCTATGCAGCTCCACGGACCAAACAACACGAGGCTTCTTCTGGGTTGACGAGTCATCATTCTCTTGTCCATTATAGTCCTGTTCATCATCTTCATTGTAGTCCTGATCCTTCCTTTTCTTATTAAATTTCCCATTTGGATCTGCTGCCTCTTCACCATTCTCAGAATCAGCCTTGTCCTGATTGCCAGAATTCATCCGGTCCTTCGGATCAATTTTCTTTCTCCTGATTACATGCTGCCAAATGTTCTTTAGCTCCTCAATGCGAACAGGTTTCAGCAAGTAATCACATGCTCCATGAGTAATTCCTTTCATCACAAGTTTGGGATCTCCATTTGCAGACAGCACTAAGAACACGTTGACATATCAAATTGAAACAAACAACAGATTAATATTCTGCAGTTTTACCTTAAATGTTATAATAAAACTAAAGGATAAAAGAGCAAAATAGGCCACTTTTTAGTATGAAAACTGCAGAGAGTAAATAAAAATCAAGTAGCCAAACTTTAAAATCTAGTTCTGATGACTTTGGAAAATTCTAAATTCAGTATTTATCTGTCTCCAAAATAGACCTTTAAAAAATTTCATTGAAAAGCATCTAAGCATAAAAACAAAGAGAAAGACAACAAGATGAAGTTTGGCAGTGCAGTTTAAGGCTTACTAATAACAGGAAGGTCCATCTCCAGCCCAACAAGCTCTAGCAGCTTAAATCCATCCATGTCAGGCATGTGCACATCACTGATAACCACATCAAACTTGTTCTTGTTTTCTCTCAACAACTTGAGTGCCATAACAGCCTGATTTGTTGTAGTGACTGCAACATCCAATGAAACAATTAGCTTACATTTGATTTTATCAAGTCTTCATAACCCAAATGAATCATTCAACCTATAGACCAACCAAGGAAAAAATCCAAAAATATTGCAGACTTAACAGATCAGAAGAAAAGCAATTTTGATGTGTAAGCATGGAACGAAAGACCAATTTGCTTGGTTCCAAAACAAGATTCAGAAACTATACAATTCCATCTACAGAAATGATATGTACCAGTTTGATTGGAGTGAGAAAAGTTTCCTGAATATGCACCATGTAAAATTCTTCATGCTACCAAGTCATGAACATCACAGAACCTAAAATAGTGTTCAAGTAACCAAACTGAACGAGAACAAATCATTGGACATATAGAATTTAAGAATTAACCTCATGTCAATACAAAAAACCAAATCAAACCATAAGATATTATATAAAAAGTGTATTGGAACAGGAAGGGAATCGAAAACAAGTAGTTAAAGTTCGACATCAAGCTTATTCCCTTGCATTCAATCAAGTCAACGGATCAAACAGATTTGACAACCCAAGTAACAGAGCAAAGATCTCAAAATTAAAATGGAGAAGCACAATCTTCACAAACAGAACAGAATCCACAAACCACAAACATTAAACAGACAATTACAAAGAACAAAATGAAGGGCAAGAAACAGAGGAGAAGGCAATACCATGGTACTGGCATCGACGAAGCAAAGTCTCCAAGATCAAAAGACAAGTGGGGTCGTCGTCAACGGCGAGCACACGCATTCCAGCCGGAAATTGGTCATTTGGGTCATCGACTCTAGGCTCAACCGTCATGGTTTCAACTTCAAACCGGCGAGAACTTCGATTGGGGAAAGGATTTAGGCTGTTTTGGTCTAGATTCGGCGAGACCCAGATGAAATTAAGATGGAATAATGAGGAGAAGGGGGATGGGAGTAAGATTAAAAGATGGGATTGAGGGAAAGGGATTGAAAATTGGGAAATTAACGAAGCTCTGCTCGGTTTCTTGTCTCTGTGAAAGTAAAGAAAGAGAAAGAGAAATGGGAATTGGAATCTGAAATTATCGACGGACAGGGACGAGAGATAGAGAAAGAGCTGTGGAAGCAGAGGGAGTCTCTGTAGACTTTGCTGAAAATGGAAGCTCTCCTCTTTCTCTCACTCTCTCACTCTGCTTTCAATGCGGATGCGAAAAGAAATGGAATTTCGTTTCTGCAATTTGGAATTCCGGCGCGTGTCTTTTACGCGCTTTCCGACTATGAGTTGACCCGTCAAAACTTATTATTTTTATATTTTTTTCAAAATTATTGGTACATTGTTGTCCATTTTTTTTTTTACATTTTCGATTAATTTCTTACAAGATTGAAAATGTATTTTCAAATTTATTTAAGTCATGAGCTTTTAGATTCTTAAACTTAAAACGGCTTTTAGTTACAGTTCAAACTTGGTATAAAAAATTATTTTTTTGTCATTGTCATTAAATTTCATCAATGAATTAGGAATAAGCAAATCTGAGATAAGATATCTAATTTATTGCATATCCTTCATCAATTTTTTTTTAGAAATATATTTTATCATCATGAATATTGTTCAAGAAGTTAAGATGTGTCATGTAGCAAATACTTCTCCTAAAAGTTCTTTTCAGTACCTTCTTTAAAGGTTAAAAATTCAAATCTCATATCACTCTAGTTTGAATTAAAACATCTACGATAATATCAGACACTTTATTCAAATAGAAACTTCTTTGCCTAGAACTTAGAAAAATAGAATTTTTCAATTGAGCTTATATTCATATGTAAAAACAAATTGATGAGAAAAATTTTAGTTAATATGCAAATTTTAGAAACTAAAAAAGATATCCAAAACTCCGCGAGATGGTTCGAATCACTCAATTTCATGGTACTAAAAAAAACTTTTTTTAAAAAAAAAAAAACTTGAAATGGTATAAAAATAAGAACAATAAACATGAGCCAAACAATAGCCTACAAATAGGCATCTCATTCAATTCCTCTTAAAACCGTGGGAACAAAAACCGTTTTATTTGCAGATTCCCAAACAACGAATAAGGTATAAGATTCCCGAAGGCCAGGATCAGGTGTGGACGGGAGCAGAGCAAGGCTCTACATGGAGGACACGTCACACGTGTGAAGGTGCATTGCCATTGATGAGGAGCAGTTCACTAGAAAACAAAACCATAATTAATTAGTTAATTAATCAAAAAAAAAAAAAAACATAAGCTTTTAGTTTTAACAGCTTTATCTTTTATAAAGGGGGAAAGGGGGACTTTTGAGATCAAAGTTTGAGTAATTTTTAAGGGGTAATGGTCTTGGAAAACCCAACTCAAGTGTGCATTTTGACTCTCTAAGACCAAGAAATCATGTCCCATTCCATGTAATTTTAATTTAAGCCAAATCAAAACTTAACTATTTTTAAATTCAAATATATATGGATTAGATGAGTTTCAACTGGTTTAATCGAGATTGATTAGTTTATTTTAGCTTAAATTACAAGTTTAGCCCCTAAATTTTGAGGTTTGTGTCTATTTGGTCCATGAACTTTAAAAAGTGTCGAATAGGTCTCTGAACTTTCAATTTTGTATCTAATAAGTTCATAAACTTTAAAAATATCTCATTAGTTCTTGAACTTTCAATTTTGTATCTAATAGGTCTCTAGCATATTCACAATTTTTAAAATTAATCATTCTATTAGATATAAAATTGAATATTTTGTATAATAGAAGTTTAAGTTTTCAATTTTGTACCTAGTAAGTTCATGAATTTTAAAAAACGTCAACTAGGTCAATGATCTATTAGACACAAAATTAAAAATTCAGGCACCTATTGGACATAAAATTGAAAAATTTGAAAACTTATTAGACACATTTTGAAGTTCAAGGACCAAATAGATACAAAATTGGAAATTCAGAGACCTATTTGACACTTTTTAAACTTCAGAGACCAAATAGACACAACCCTTAAAATTCATGAACTAAACTTGTAATTTAACCTTTATTTTAATATGCGTGTTCAATTTGGTTTTTTATATGAATTTCTTTTTCTTTTTTTTTTGTCTTCAAATAACTTGTTAGTACAAACTTTTACTTTAAGTTAAAAGCTGACTTAATTGCACATTTTAGATAAAATAATATTTTAGAATTATAAATTTAGGATATTATATATTTCAAAATTAAGATTTTGTTTCATCAGAGGTGCTTTTTGAGGTGAACATTAATTGGATTGGCAAAAAGAGGATGATGTTATATTAAAGTTGTATGCTTTATCATGTAATTCACTAAAAAAATCACAGTTCTAAGAATATTAGAAAGATTATTAGATTTATACGAATCTTTCAACACTTAAAACTCTTGTGAATTTTGTGGTGATTTAAACATAAGAATATGATATAATTGATACGTTCATTCCCTCAATAGTAAAATTAGGTTTGGAGTACAATTGGTATTGGCGAAGAGGATAAGGATTTTTTGAAAAACAAAAGGAAGAGTTTGTAGAGGCAATTTACAACCGAAAAATACTTGCATCTACCTTGTGGGTAGGAATCTCTCACGACCCTCCCTCATTCAATTGTTGATAATAAAGAGAGAGAAAAAATACAATTAAGAGAGAGAAAGACGGTGTTAAGAATCACACATTGAAAAAATGAACATAGATCTCACAAGAATACATAGATACTTAATTGATTTTTGTTCGATTATTTAAATGTAAAATAATTATTAATGTGGTCTATTAACATCTATTTACAACTTTATGTTTTGGATCTACTGATAACATCATGAAAAAATGTATATAAAGATAAACCTCTAGGGATTGGTCCTCTCTTTACCTAATGAAGTAGAAGTTTCCCTCCATCAAGAAACCTAATCAAGTTGAAGTTCTAAAGAAAGGTCAAGAGAGATAAACACAATCCTTCTTTACAAGATCAATATCATGGATCAAGGTATGTTATTCTAACTCAAGTTATTGTGAAAATCATCTAGTTCAAAAATCTTCGCTTTTATTGAATTATACAATGTTTAGAATTTTATTGTATAATTATATAATCTAAAATTTACAGTTTTAAGATGGAATGTCACCTAATCTTATAGGTAGAAAATATTATCTCTCTTTATTGTCAACAACTCAATAGTGGAGTTAGGGAGACTCATGCTCATTGTTATACTAACTTTTGTTTCTTACTCTAGCTAAATTCTACTTTTATATTCTTTTGTGTTTGAGAGTGTGAAAGAAGTGTGCATTGTTCAAAGCTTTTAAATTTTTATTTTATTTTTTTGTTTGTAATTGGGGTTAGATATAGAATTTTGGGTGATTATAGTAATTTCTCACAAAATGTAGTTTCTTTTTGGTGGGTCATGATTTTTCTCTGATTTTTTTTTAAACTTTTCTCGTAATTAAACTCTAATGTTTCTTGTTTTTTTGTTTTTGTTTTTTTTTTGTTATTTCATTTTAATTTGTCAACTATTTTCCTGTTCATTCTTGAAATAGAAGTGAGAGGGGTTTCTTAACCTCGCCTCCAAATCCAGCCCCCTAAACTTGTTTCTCCCACAAAAAACACTTAATTTTCTCATTTTTCTTTAAACATTAACATGTCACCTTAAACAAATATAGTTAACATCTTACAAACCCATGAAATGCTTTAAATGACTTTATATATATATATATATATAGCAAAAGGATTATCATTTAAAAAAAAATTAAAAAAAAAGTGTATTAAATTTAAGACCATGGTGGAAACTAAGTTCATAGGGGCTAAAAAAAGCAATTCAACAAAATATATAATTGGAAGAGACAGAATTAAAAAAAAAAAGAAAAAGAAAAAGAAAAAAGAGAGTTTTTGAGAAGAAAGAAAATATGCAAATGCATTTGCATGGTGATAAAAAGAAAAGGAATTGATAAATGGGTTATAATCCAAAGGCAAAACACAAATGATGATAAAAGAGGTAAAATGGGGCACTTTTGTTTGTGGTGGAAAACCCAAACACTTACACCCCAAAGCATGCTCATTTTGGATGCCCCCTATAAAAACCTTTAAATCATTACTTGATGTGATTGGAATCTTTTTTTTTTTCCTCTTAAATATCTCTCTCTCTCTTAACTTTTCTTTTTTTATATATATGAAAGACTAATTTATAAAAAATACTAATAAACTTATTTAAATATTTTTTAAAAAAATATATACACCTTTTATAAATATTTTAAAATTATATTCATTAAAATGTTTGATGAAAAGTTGACATATTTGAATGTCATTCTTTCAAAACTTAATTTAGAGAAGTGTCTTAGTTATCGTTCACGTCATTTAAACTCATTAGCACGTCGATTTTCTATCCAATATTAGAACGAATTATACTTTAAGAGGGTAGTTTCAAAGGTAATATTGCAACTTTTAAAAAAATAAAAAAAAAATAGATAAATTTAGGATATTTAAAAAAAAAAAAAGTAATTTAGCAAAAAAAAAAAAAAAACCCTTTTTAACTCTATTTCTCTCCCTTGAGATTATTAACCAGAGACTAAGAGGCTTTTGGAATTTTAGAAGAAGACAAAAGGGTTGGCCTTAGCTGAGATGGGTGGGTGAGTTTGGTTTAATGGGGATAGTGGCTAAAAGATTTTGTAAATAGATATTCATAGATATGGTGATGTTACATATTTATACTCTATGCTTTTTCTTTTTTTTTATTTTCATATTTATTAGTGGGTGTGAAGAGGATCTTTATTTTCTATATCATAGATTCTTATCATACATAATTCTCTTTTTTACTATTCTTTATTTTTATATATATGTTGAACTAATTTACACACATTTTAAGAAGGTTTATGATGGTAAGTATGACAAAATTACTATTGTGTTGTTTATTTGTTTATTAAATTTATTTTGTAAACTCACTGTTTTCATTTTTTATATTCCCACACGCTTCCAGAAGGATTATAATAGCAAGAGTGTATTAAAAATAATTAGAATTTTATTTGTTGATTTTGAATTATGATTGTTATGTGATTTTGTAAGGTATGTATGTTCCATTATTTTGATGATAAAGACATATATATAAAGTATATATTTTGAAATGAAATTTAATATCAATATCGATATATATGTTTGGTACGATCTTTACTCCTTTTTTACATCATGTGATTTGATTTTTATGTGTTTTTCCCAACAAAAATGAACATATATTTGTTTGATGAGGATTAAAAAAAGTATATGATTGGATTCAATTTTAGATCCTTTCCTAGTGCAATGAAATAGGTTATAGAACGAATGGATAAAAAATAATTGAAAATATAATAATTTATATAGTCTTCACTTTATTCAGAAAAAAAAAAAAAACAAGCATTTAATGATTCAGCATGTTGTCATTCTCATAGTTATCTATTATTTTTAAGGTAGTCAACAATGATTTTGAATGAAAAAAAGAAACAACCATATGCATAGCACTAAATAAGAACTCCTTTATTTTTTTTGGACAAACTATAAATAGGCCTCATTTAATACATCAGTTATACCTAACATTTTAAAATGAGTGCATAGTTAAGAATTTTATGCTCAGTCTACAACACAATCATAAATTGAAAAGAGATTCAAAATTTCATAAACAAAGTATATCATCCAAAAAAAAAACTCTCCTTTGACCAATTTATAAAATTTCATAAACAAAGTATATCATCCAAAAAAAACTCTCCTTTGACCAATTAAATGACTATATATATATATATATAAAAGATTAAGGCATTATATATCCAACTTAAAACTCCAACGTTTAAATCGACACTCTAACGTGTTGTTAAATTCACACATAATAGCAATCAACTACAAAGAATATGATAAATAAATCATGGAATTTAAGAAGAGATAGATAGTTTTTTTTACACATACACTTTCACTAAATATATATCAAATAATCTCCTTTTTTTTTAACTCAACAATACATGGATGATGGAAATTTGAATTAATGACCTCTTAATCGAAGATATCATGTCATAACCAATTGACCTAGGTTCAAGTTGCACCAAATAGTTTTTGATCTTCTATAAAACATTCCATTTAGTACTTAATCTTTTTAAAAATCTCAATTTTACTTTTAATGTATAGGAAATTCTCAATTAAAATTCCTACATTTTTTATTATTGTTAAAATTTCTTAACTAAAACTTATATCTCATTCATTTATTATTTCATTGAGCAGTTGTTTGGGGCGCTGAGTGGGTTATAATAACATGAGTTATAATAGTCTGTGTGGTTATTATAACCTATGAAATCATATAATATTATTTAAAATAAAGAGTTTTTTAGTCTAGCGTTATTACGGATGTACAAATAACCCGATAACCCGAGTAACCCGAACTACCCAACCCAAACCATAAAGGTTGAGTTGGGTTAAGTTTTTTTTCGGTTTGGGTTGGGTTAGAATTTTAGAAAACTGAATTTTTTGGTCAGTTCTCGGATTGACCCGACCCAACCCAACCCAATCCAAATTTTATGTTTTTTTTTAATTTTTATATATATTTATAAATGAATTATTTCTCAATTTTAATGTTTTTCTTCTAAGATTCTAACAAATATTAAAATGTTATGAACTTTGAAATTTGATAATTGAATTTGATGTGATTTTAGTTATAAATTCAAAAAAAAATATTTTAAATAATTTTAAAAAATATTAAAAAATAAAAAAAATCAACCCGGCGACCCAACCCAACCCAACCCGAAAATATAGGGTTGGGTTGTAACCCTTAATCGGGTAATTTGGGTTGCCCGACCAATCAAAATTTTTGGGTTGGTTCCAAAAAACCCTTTAACCCAACCCAATCCGTGTACCCCCTAAGCGTTATAATAGTTTGTGTTTGGGGTGCAGAGTACTTCACGAGTTATTATAAAACTGGTTATTATAACATGTGCCTCAAATATGCCCCAATATATTCGAACACGTGAGCATGCTACTGCAATATGCCACTTAAAAAAATAGATTTTTTTTTCAATAGGTAGCATATTTCAAGCATGAATGAGTTGGATCTTAAGTGTCAAATAGTACTCCAGATGCATGTTTGTGTGTTCAAACATGATAATAAAATGATAATATGTATTCAAATGGTACTCTAAAAACAACTTTTTTATCGATCAACAACATGTGAGAATGGAGATTCAAATCTTTAACCTATGTTTTAATCAGTTAAGCTATTTTTAAGTTGACAAAATATTTTTAAATTTGTAGACAGAGAATATAGAGAATATTAAAAGGTGTGTGAATTAGCTAATATTATTGTCTCTTAGAATGAGATGTAGTTATAGAACTTAGAATAAATTTAAAAAAAAAAAGAAAAAGAAAAAGAAAAAGAAAAAAATCACAAGTACCTCCCTCCCACCTTCTTCTCTTCTTCTAAACCATGTTTCCTCAGATTTTGTACCTTCCCACTTACATTATTTGCCCTCTACTTTTTTAAAATGCATGCATCTCTTTGTTTTTTATAGAGAGAGAATTTGAATCTCATTAATTTTTAAATTTTAATGTATATACAAATTAGTTCTTAGACATGTGCTAAAATAGGTTACTTGTCTCTGACCAATAATATTATTAAAATGAGTTTATCAAATTTTAATAATATGCACATGATTGATCATTAATGAATTTGATTCATTGAAGTTGTCCAAGAAGTTGACATGGGTTATTCCAATAATATTCGTTGAATTCAACAAAAACAAATATATATATTTTTTAAATTAATTTTGTAATTACGTTAAAATTTTATGATGTGTATTATTTGAGTATATTCCCATTATTTCAAATTTTATTACAATTTAATCGTTTTTACCGTGTTTGAATTTTATTTTATGTTTATTCCATTCAAGGTTCTAACTTTTGGATCAATCCATCTTAATCGTTGAACTTTACATAAAAAAAAAAAATAAATAATCTTTCTCATCAATTATTCTTTGTTATTTAACAGCTGCAGAAAAGGCTCATCCTTGTTGTTTATTTGACTAATGAATAGATGTCTATGTATCAAGTATTTAAAATCACATATAATATGTTTGATAACAACTTGATTTTTAAAATTTGCGTTTATGTTTTCATCATTTCTCTACATTAAATTTCATCTTTCTTAAGAAAATATTTGAATTTTAGGCTCAATTCCAAAAATAAAAATAAGTTTTCGAAAACTAGGTGTAACTTACAAAGTTTGACTTTATGTTTTTAAAATAGATGTAAAAAAATTAAATAACCAAATAAAAAAATTCATAAGTGAAAATTGTATTTATTGGTTTAATCTTCAAAAATTAAAAATTAAAACGTTATCAAACCAGGTCTTAGGCGTTGAATTTTAAAATGAATTTAATCTCTGGTCAAATGCGTAATAGAAAAGACTAAAATAATCTACAATATACACTTTAAAGTTAAGATAAAACAAAACATTTGAAAGTTTGAAGGATTAAAATAAAATATTAGAAAATTTAGGAGCAATATAAAAGTAGAATTTCAATTTTCAATAAATATATAAATAAATATATATTCACATCCATTATTGAGGCCCAATAAGCCCGAGCCCAATCTTTATTTATTGAAAAAATGATTGTCAGGCTTGTATGCTTATGGGCCGACCAAAGGACTATGGGCCCACAATCGACAATACTGCCTCTGGCCCGTCGTGAAATAAATTTTATTATAGGGACAATATAGATAAATGCTACCATGAAAAGGGTACGTGTGATTAAATTTTAAAAAAAATGATTTATGAAGAGTATTGTTCTTTTTCATTTAAATTTTATTATGTCTTTTTTTTAAGATAGTTCACAAGAGAGAGAAAAATGTTAGTGAATAAATAAGGGTTTGTTTGGTATGCAGATTATTACACAATCCAAATTCTATGTTATGTTTTCAAATTCATTAAATTCATTGAATATGTGTTTAGCAAATGTGTTTTCGAATTTTTTTTTCGGATTCTATGATTCAAATAGTAAAAAATCTGAAAACGACATTTTTATGTTTTCATTGTATCCATATTCTGAATTTAAAATTTTAAAATGCAGCATTATATTAAACAAAGATAAAAATATTAATAAATATAATATTTCATGTTATAAACTCAATTTACTTTGGTTAAATTAAAATATGTATAATATAATATATATTATATTATATTATAAAATGATAATTTTATAAAATTTATAAAAATTATGTTCATAAATTAATTAATAATGACTTATATTCAATATAATAATTAGTTTTGCAACCACAACTAATTTCATGATCTATAAATATGTTATAGGACACACTTTAAATAACGGTTAGAATGAAATTAAATTTCTAAATCTGCTACCAAACACATATCTGAAAACATGAAATACAACTCTATTTTCATTTAATCACTTGTTTTCAAATTTCTGTTTTCAGATTGCTTACCAAATAGACCCTAAAATATTTAAAATTAGAAAACCTCAAAACAAAAACGGTATTGGTACAATTTGCGGTCCTTATTATGTTATACTCGTATCATTTAGTCAATTACTACGCAAAAACTAAAATGTGATTGGAGTCTATCACCGATAGACTTCAATCATTATCTTGTGATAGAAGTCTATCAATTATATAAGTTTATCACTATCACTAATAGATTTCTATATGTGTTGCCTCTCTCTTTTTATTGAAGTTTATTATTTATAGACTTCTATTACTATCACTGAGACTAGTGCATAATTGAAGTTCATCACTGATAGAAACATATATGTTAATTGCTACAATCTTAATTACTAGAATTTTGAATTCGAATCAACTAGGGTTAATACATCCTTGAATAAACTAGGTTGTGCGATTGAAGCATATCACTAAGATGTTAATTTCATATCACTATGATAAGATTCTATCATTAATAGAAATCTATCACCGATAGATTCCTGACTATGATAAAAGTCTACTAGTATACTACTCTAAGCATTACTTCAATTTTACATTATATTAGAGTATATCATTGAAAGACTTCAAATTGTGATAAGAGTCTATTAGTGATAGAATAACTCTAATAAAACTCTATCAATATACTTTATGTATTGCATTCTATCACAATTTATCACTAGTAAATTTTTAATCGTGATAAGAGTCTATCAATGATAGAAGTTTATCAGTGATAGAATCCTAACTGTGATCAGTGATAGAAGTTTATCACTAATAGAATCCTAACTATGATAAAAGTCTATCAGCCTACTTCAAACACTAGTACAATTAATTTCGAGATTTTATGGCATTAAAAAATTGTCATAAACACATTTTATGATTTTTTTTTCAGTCGTAGAAGTCACCCTCAAGAAAACTCTATACATGACACATCAAAAAATCTATCATAATTAACTATTTTATGACAATTAATAGTTGTAAAAAAATATTGTATTCAAGACATTTGTTAAAAGTCATGGAAAACTTTTTGTGACAATTAAACATTGTCAATAAATACTTCCTATAAAACTGAGGTTTCCATCAAAATATATATATATATATATATATATATATTAACGACAATTTTTAAACGTCATAGAAATTATGTTAATGACAGAATTTCAGTTCAAGCATGTTGTTTCTATGACAACAAAAAAATGTTAATGACCATATTTTTGTGTCAAGTATTTTTCTTTCTATGATAGTTTGTAGTTGCCAACAAAAAAAAATTTACTCAAGCTAATAAGTCCAGTAAGAAACTCATGTTAAGTTGATGAAAATGAAGGAGGGAGAGACATTTTATAGGAGAAGATTGGTTGTCCAAAACACTAATTTTTCGATGTGAGACAAATGAAGTTTTTATGACGTTGGAAAACTGCTATAAATTTGTGATGTTGAAAAGTTGTCATAAAGTTTCAAAAATACAAAAATCTCCAGTTTTTCCCGCAAAAAAACGTGCCCCAGTCATCTATGACAACTTTTTATCTAAGTCATGAGAATTTATGATGTTGAAAAACTCCATAAATTTTTTGAAATACGAAAATCTCTGTTTTTCCCTGTAAAAAACGTGTCTCCATCAATTTATGTTAGTTTTTTTCCTCTCTCCCTCTTATTTGGCTTAGCTATGGTGTTATAGAATGTTAAAATTGTAATAGTGAAAATTATATTATACCACATTCAATTACTCATAAACTTCTAACTGTGATAAGAATATATTAATGATAGAATTCTAACTATGATAAGAGTCTATCGGAGATAGAAATCTATCGCCAATAGATTCTAGACAGTGATAAAAGTCTATCAGACTTCAATCAAGGGTAAAATAGAAATTAAAAAATGTGATTTAAAATATTTGTTATATTTACCATTCTTTTAAAAAACTTATCATATTTACAAATAAAAACCTATATTTTGCTATCCATTACAATTGCTCTTATATTTGTATTACTTGTATATCACAAAATCTACCAAATCAAGTGGCATAATAGAAAAGTCGAACAAATCTTAAAATAATAATTTTTACATTTTTTCTAAAATAATTTTTTTTTTAAAGGAAGAGTTGTCGAATTAGGATAATACTTATGGAAACTAATCTGTCTACCAAATGCAAAACAATAAACCTTTATGTGTATACAGATATTTTTAAAAAATCATAAAAATAGGGAAGGAGCAGGAAAAAATTGGAATACAAATATTTTATATTCGAAGTGACAAAGTCCAATATTAAATAAATTAAGATTAAAAAATAGTGGAGTTTCTTTATATATATATATATATAGGATACTCAAATGTTAGAAAGACAAAGAGATCTAAAAAAGAGATTTAGTTTCAATATAATAAATAAAGTAAATGATTCATGCAATCACATGATGTGTCCCTTTGGATAACACCATGAGAGTTCAATTTCAAAAGTTTCAACTTTTTCCTCTTCTTTCTTTCTTTCTATTATTATTATTATTGTTATTATATATCTAGATTTTCTCCAATATATAATTCATAAAAATCAACCAAACTAACTTCTAAAATAATAAATACCTTCATAGATGGAAGACAGAGAGATTGCCCACTTTTTTTTTCTTGTTAGATCTTTAGTAATTAATATACTTGAATATTTTTTTTAGTACGATATATTTCAATAATTGATGGGTCAATTTACATTAATTATAATTCAAGATCGATATATAAGTATATAAATTTAATAATTTTTCAACTTTTAAAACAAAGAAAAATACCATTTATAATTTAAAGTGAGTTTGAAATAACTTCTTGACTAATTAAAAATACTTTTCAAAATTTTCATAAGATTTAATTTTGATAATAAAAACTATTTTTAAAAATTCCACAAAAAAAAAAACTTTTTAAAAATTATACTAGTTCTTAGGGAAAAAAAAGCATCTTTCTTTCGGTTAAAAATAAGAGGACATGAATGACAATGACAAACAATTATTTATTATCTAAATTAGAAGAAACACTTCATTAGTACTTCTTCAAGAGTATAGAAGGTTTTTTGCCGCTCAAAAAATTCATTTTCACTTCACTATTTTTTTTTAATTGAATGCAAAAATATAGGTAGAAATTCGAACCTATAAACTTGGTAGTCCAACATATATGTCTTAATCAATTGAGTTAGGTTCAGATTGACTCTAAGTTCACTATTAACATTTACAAAATTAAAAAACTAAAACGGCATATAAACGAATCTACTCTTTTTTTAGTTACAATACCATTTTGGTCCATGTACTTAGTGTTTTGTTTCATTTTGATCCATATAGTTTTAAATGTCCAATTTTAGTCCATGTACTTTCAATAAAGCTTAAAATTGGTTCTTATGATAAGTTTGAAGTTAGTTTTTTTTTTATCAAAATTAGTTAATTAATAATAACAATTTCAACACAATAAAAGACACAATGTACACATACTTTTATAGTAAAAGCTAACCAAGACTCTTTTTTTAAAAAAAAAAGTTAACAATAAACTAATAATATGGACAAATTTTAAGTTTTATTGAAAGTACAGTGACTAAAATTAAACATTTGAAAATACTGAAACTAAAATGAATAAATTCTAAAATACATGAACTAAAGATGTATTTTAAGCTTTTCTTTTTGGAGTTGGAAGAATGGACAAGGAATACGAAGCTTGGAAGATGACAATACATAAGTGAAAAAGGTTGCCTCTTTCTTTCTAGGGCATACATACAACAAAATAATAGACATTGACAAGAAATTTCAAAAGAAGTTAAAGGGCCTTCTCTACCCCAAAAAAGGACTAAATTTTTAGGGGTACCCCACAAAGAGAGAAATAGATAGATAAGAGTCAAGAATAAGGACAGGGTGCCCTTAAATAGCCAGTGAGATTTGCAAGTACATGGGCATAGTTGTTTGACTAGTGTCCCATATTGTCCCCTCATATTCATCAAATTATCAATGAGGCACCTGAACAAATTAGGTCACTTCTGACACCCTTCACTCAATGCCTCCCTTTTTCTCACCCACATTTATATAATTATTGTAAAAAAAAAAATGAAGAAAAACCGAGCACCAAAATTTTACCAAAACATATAATATAATAATAATAATAATAATAATATGGATATTATATAATATAAAGGAAGAAATAAAATAAGGAATAAATTTCGAGAAAGTTTTCCACAAATTGTGTGTATTATTTATCCACCAAATATCACTATTTATAGGCAAAATGGCAAGCTTGATGTGGTCTATTTGGACACCAATCTATGGTCTTTGTTGGACACATGAGAGACACTTTGACTATGGATAATTTGTCACATGGCATGGGTATCAAAGAGGCATGTGGAAGGGAATTTACATGATAATGTTTACAATAATAATTTTTTTAAAAAAAAATTCTTCCTTCTTTTTTTATAGTCGAGACTTGGGAGGAATAGATGTCTAACCAAGAATAGATTTGTTTGATATGTTACTTAGTGAAAATTAAACTCTAGATTTTGATGGAGTTTGTAATATAGTGAATTATACATTCTTACCTATGTTGAATAGTATAGCTTATTATTTGGTTAAGAAATTATATATTTATTTTAAAAGTCATACATCAAATACATTTGGAGGAGAAATTTGAAGATTTTCTCTTTAAGGGGTTGTTTTGAACGCTGAGTGGATTATAATAGTATGTAGAATTATATAATATTGTTTAAAATGTAGAGTTATTTAATATGAGGTTATAATAGTATGTGTTTTGCAAAGTACTCCATAGGTTATTATAACATAGTTTATTATAATTTATGCCCCAAACAACCTCAGTGATTTAATTTTCTTTTGAAGTTTATGTCCAAGTCACTAAATATTCGACTTTGTAAATTTATAATATATCGATTTTAATTCTCATCAATGATGAAAATATTGTTGTTATGTGAATCTTGCTTCAACTTCTTCCTCTCCACTCTAGCTGCATTACCTAGGTAAAAATAGCTAGTTAATACCCGTCATTTTGCCAAACACCCTCCGATGCTTAAGTTAGTATTTTGTAGGGTAAAATCAGGTAATAAAGCAAGGTAGAGAATTCTTATATCGTAGATCCTTGTAGAGAAGGACATCGTTTCGAATCTCTAACAATGTCAAGGTGTAAGGTTTATTTAGCCTCGACAACTTGTTGGACTTACTCTACGAGCACTCCTCTCACCATGCCATCAATATTCACAATGGGTAAAAGAAAAAAAATGTAGCCACATAAAAACTAAATTAAAATTTTTAATGAAGAAAGAAAAAAAATTACACCTGCCTTTTCACTTTTGTTTCTCGATGGATCTTTTATTCCAAATTCAAAAACTACCTACGTCATATAAAATCCCAACAAACAAAAACGTGATGATGATGCTTTTATCAAAGAAGAGACCCAAATGATTTTTTTTTTTAAAAAATTTACAATTACAGTACAGTTTCAGCCTTTTTATGTACAGTTTCCATTTCCTTTCAAAATCCCAAACCATATCCATTTATACTAAACTAAACTCCATTTTCTCACTCCCTACAAAAACAAAAATCAAACTCAAAATTAGCAGCCAAAAAAAAAAAAAAAAAGCCCTGATTTTTCCAAATGGAACACCAAACCGACCGGAACCCATTTTCCGGCGACGGTGAGGAAGACGACGATAAGGAAACCGGCGAACTTTCCGACGACCGGAGCACCCTTCTGGATCTTCACTTATCATCAAATTATTCTTCAGATGCAACAACAAAACCCAGAATTTTCTCATGCAATTATTGCCAAAGAAAATTCTTCAGCTCCCAAGCTTTGGGGGGCCATCAAAATGCCCACAAAAGAGAGAGGACTTTGGCCAAACGAGTTCAAAGATTTGATTGGGCGGCCACGGCGGCGGCGATTCCACTTCACGGCGGCGCGTTTGATAGACGGTCGTTGGGTATTCACGCGCACGCTCAGCAAATTCAGAAGCCGGTGGGTTTTTTCGGTGGGCCTACTTCTTCTCAGTTGTGGCCGAGGCCCGTGTTTATGGGTCAGCAGCCGGCCGTGGGCCGGCTGACGGTGGCGGGTGGTGGCCAGAATTTTGGGAGGTTTGATGACGTGGCAGGGTGGCCGGCGATTGGAGGAGGCTCAAACGCCGGTAATGAGAGTAGTAGTAATGTTAATATTGTTCATTCTCAGACCAAACAAGATCAGGATCAAACCAATTTCCTCGACTTGTCTCTTAAACTCTAACCCTAAGCAAATTATTGTTGTTATTATTGTTAGTATTAATTTTCTATTATCTTAATTTTTGGATTAAATAACTTCTTCCTGAATTTTTTAGAGTTGTTGTGTTTATTTACTTCTCTAAGTAATTGAATTTTTTTTAAATAAGTTTAATTTATAGATTTTTAGATTATATGTCTTTATTTAGTGAGAAATTAATCAAAACGTATGGAGTTGGTAATTTTATACGGTTGGATCATGAGCGAGTATTATATACCCAAACACTGACTATTATAATCACAGATTAAATTACTTTACATTTTAAGTAATATAATATAATTTCACACACTATTATAACTCTCCAAATTAAACAACTTTTAAAATTTGTATATTAACTCTTTATCAAGAGTTAGGTCTACTCGTTGAATAATTTTCTATCATCTTACTTTTTTTAGTTAAATGGCTCCTTCCTAAATTTGTTAGAGTTGGTAGAATTTGTGTTGGTTCAATTCTCTAAGTATTTGGAATCTTTTTAAATAAGTTTAATTTATAGATTTTTCAGATAATATGTCTATTTAATAAGAAATAAATCAAGGCGACTGGAATAATATAGTTGGTAGTTTTTTATACTGATCTATTAACTATTTATCGAGAGTTAAGTCTCCTTGTTGAATAATTTTCTCTATGTAATCTAATGACGAGGTCTTTAATGATAATTTGTTTAAGCGACGTATATATATATTAATTGTGTGTTATTTATCAAAATATGTAATGAGTTGAATTTGGACGTAATATTAGTGTTTGAATAGCATGGTTTAATGGTAGAGAGTCTAGATAGAATTGAAAGTTTGATAATTTATAAAAATATAGAGATTAAATACACACAATTACAAAAGTTTAGAAATCTATTTGAATTTTTTTAAGATTTAGTAATTAGACCCAAAATTGTAAGAGTTAGAAGCGGGACTTATAATTTAATTAAACTAAATTATTGATATTACTCCTTTCCTTTTTCTTCATAAATTCATAGATTTGATATCTTTCTTTGAAACAACATTTAAAAACCATTCATTATTTCGAGCATTTATTGTCGTTATATGTAGCTTTTGCAATGACTTTCTTCATTTTCTCTTTAATAAAAATCAAATCTCCATTGTTTTAGAAAATTTAGTGCAAAAAAATAAATGAAAATTAAAAAAATTCCACGTGCCACATTTACGTAAATAAATAAATAAAAAATATGATAGGTTAAAGTTTTTTTTTTTTTTTGAGATCTTTCAGATCATTGTTTCCTTTTACCATAAATGTTGTTAGTTTCACTTTGTTTAGGTCAAAGCATTAAATGCATAAATATATGAAATCTAAAATTGTAAACATTAAATTATAACTATACATAATGTTTTTAAAAATTGTACATATATATATATATAAAACAAGCAGTGGCGGATCCAGAATTTGTATCGGGGGCTTGAATATGACATTGGAAAAAATTATTTAAAATTGTACAAACCAAAGATTAAACTTGTGACTTGACGGGGGCTTATAGCCTATTAACCACTATGCCAGAATATTTTTTTTTTGTTGATTAATCTGACTTTTTCTATACATATTATTAAATGTAAAAATTTGAGGGGGCTCAAGCCCCCTGCGCCTATGATAAATCCGCCCCTGATAACAAGCCATGAAATTTGAAATTAAGTGGAGAGTTGGAAGGAAAATTTTATTTAACACAGTCAACAAGATACATCTATTACTTCAATAATCATTAAATACATAGAAAATTAAAGAAGCTGAAAAAATTAGATCGATTAGAGATGGAAAGATTTGGGAATTCAACAATTTTTTTTTTCAAATAATTAGACTTTATCAATTGGACGGTAACAAACCAATTAGATTAATTGATTGATAGATTTGATTATCATTTATTAACATTGGACAGGACAGAAATGGCCTACACTAATTAAAATGTTTAGATTTTAATTATTTTAATTAAGGTTTGTAGAATAGCGATAAGAGATAATGAGAAGGTAAGCACGCCACTTTTGCGCATCTAATTGCAATTTATAATTTTTTTTAAAAAAGAAAAGAAAAGTAAGGTTAGGTTGTCATCATCAGAGATTAAAAAATCATTCATTTTGATTTTTTGATTTGAAAAGGTATCATTTTAAAGGTTTAATCACGAGTCTAGTTCATAAACTTTTAGACAAGTATGTATAATATCTAACTTTAAAATATATATGTTTAATAGATACTTAAACTTTCGATTTTGTGTGTAATAAAGCCCTAAATTTTAAGGACATTTATATTCAAAATTGAAAATTTAAGATTCTATTAGACACAAAATTCAATTTCATATCTAATAGATTCATTAATTTTAAAAATGTCAGATATGTTAATGTCATAAATTTATTTGACACAAAATTGAGGGTTAGAATAGAGATATCTAACAATTTTAAAGTTGAAGTTCTATTAAGCTTTTGTTAAAAGAGGTTTGGGCTTAGGTAATAAATGGATTTATTTATAGAAAAAATAAATTTATACCACTAAACTTTGGAGTTGTATCAATAAAAATCATAAACTAATAATTCTATCAATTAGAATTTTGAACTTTTATAAATATATCAACTTACCCTTAATGTTAGATTATGTTTGAGAAACGTTAGTTTACAAGTGTGCAAAAAAAAAAAACTTATAATTATATCAATTAAACTCTTGAATTTTTATCGGTGGATCAATATAGATCATCCATTTCAAATAATTGGCACTTTTCTAGTGGAGGGTCTAGATGTTTTAAAAAGCCTAGACATATGTGAGAATTAATGCATGAACGGTTTTCAAATTGAGTGCCTAAATTGATTAACTTATGAAGATTTAAGAGTTTAATTATATAATTATAAATTTACACACGTGTAAACTAAATTCTTTTAAAAGAAATATTAAAAAAAAGTGTAAATTAATATACTTATAAAAGTTGAAATTTTAAAGCCATGATAAATTCAAAAGTTGAAGAGTATAAATTAATTTTTGTTTGAGGGAAATGGGAAATAGTTGGAAGTTAAAAGGGCATAATTGTCATATTGGAAGTGGCAGTGGCGTGTAATGTGTCACTTTCATTTGAAGATACAAAATCCCAGGAGGATCTGCTTTCTTTATTTTTTTTAATATAATAAACTCACTCATTTGATTCGATTATGCTCTTATGTGTCACCAAAAACCATACAATAGTTCGAAATTTTATTGGGTCATATTTGTTGTTGTTGTAAAAGTAAAAAAAAAGTATCAAAATTTATTTTATGAAATTAAATTCTTATTGGAGGAAATAAATCTACTTGTATAATCCATTCCATTGCAACATTTTCCCCAATTTGTTTGTCGAGGATTTTTTTATTTAGACACAAATTTGATTAGACTGTGCAACATAACATATTCAATATAATTATTGTTGCAGTACTATTAAGAATAAAAGGACCATTGAATTGTTAAAAATAGCATAACTCAATTAGCATATCGAATGTATTAACGACTCCAAGTTTGTTTCGATTCCTCTCCGACTCCAAGTTTGTTTTGATTCCTCCCAACACCGTATTTGCTATTCAAGCAGAATCAAAGAGCGGTGGCATCTAGTGAAGATTATCAAATTTAGCCTTGGTTGTGGAGAGAAATTGTGAAAAAAAAAAAAAGAAAAAAAATCAAAAATTAAAAACTAAATAGTTATTAAACAAGCATTAATTATTATTGTTATATTCATAGTCTCAAACATTCAATTGGATCAAACCCTAATAAACTTACAAACTTTTACAATTAAGTCCTTAAATATGGTAAATGCACAAAATATCTATGAACTAAAAGAATTATTACAATAAAAAAAAAAAGGTTTTCAACCCTGAGTTGCCACACAATTTTAGAAAAAATAAAGGATAATAATTATTTTATAGGCTCGAGAATTTGATTTTTTTTTTTTTTGAGTATATCAACAATTGGGGGTGAGAGAATCCCTTAGTCATGAGTCATACTTAATGTTAGTTGAGTTATGCTTTTGTTGGCTCTCAAAAATTTAATTGAAACAATATCATAGTTCAAAGGTGGCTTATGCATTTTTCAATACTTAAACTTTGATTACAATAATTTTGAAGTTGAAAGAGATGATGGATCAAATTGAGAGTTGAACTTGAAACGAACATTTTGATAATGTTCAAAGATATATATATATATATATAATCAATGTAAGTGGTAGCTTATAACTTAAAACATTTATCAACATCCACACAATTCAAGGGACCTCTCCACAATCAGAAATTTCACGGAATAACATAAATTTAATGTATTTTTAAAAACATTGCAATTTTTTTTGTTTATTTGCAAATATTATAAATTTGACTCATTTTAAATTATATTTGAATTTGAGTAAGGTTTTGATTGTGCTGTTTTTATACACTTTCTTCCCATTTTTTCAAAAACATTTTTATATTATCCTATTTATGTAAATATGTCCTCCATAATTAACATTGCAAAGTTTCATTAACAGCATAATTTCATCAAACAGCCATAGGGACAGCCTATCTTAAAAACACAGTCAGATCCAGACCAGGTTAACTTAAACTCAGCAACATTCATGCAGACAAAACAAACAGTCAACTCTGAAAATATCAAAATCCTATATGATCATAATGAGCTCACATGTGAAAACAACAAATCTAAAAAAGCCTTCTTTTCTGATCTTTACAACTTGACAGCAGGAACTCAGGATTAAAAAAAAAAAAACATTAATGTCCATTTTACATTCAACTTTGAGAACTGAAGTTGAAAATGAGAGAAAAATCATAAAAGCAAGAAAAGAACCATTGGCATGGTTGATCAATTATGATGGCACATGCAACATAAGCTAAAGCTACAAATGTGAACAAAATCAAAAGTATGATTATACTTGGTCACTTAATTATAGACATTTAGCTTTTGAAAAGCACGCTAAAGCAAAGAATATAACACCTTTGCCATGTATAGAAAAGCATGAGGTGATGACGACAGCGTGGGCTTTTTATTTTATTTTAATATTCGTGAGTGTTCGAACTAACTTGCGCACACCTCAACTATTCTCATGGGACAACCGCCTGACCATACTACATTGAGTTGCTAAAGTAACTCATATGATATTAAATCCTAGTCAAGTGACCACCATGACTTGAACCCATTCTCTCTAAGTCCTCTATTATTTACATGGCCCTTATTAACTAACCACTAGGCTGATTCATGGGAGTGGAAGGCTGCGTGAGTTCCAAAGGAAACAGGAGATCAAATTTTGTCTCAAATTGTGATTTGAAACTGATGTCTACAAGCCTCACCTTTTTCTAAAAGGTGTAATCTTTCTAATTCGACATTATTATGAGAGCACGACATGAGTAGCACTAGCAAGAGAAATTGGCCACAACCTTCAATGGCTTCCATTCCCAAAATGTAAACTGTTTTCACAACTAAGAAAGCTGTTTTTAGAGTGACTGACATCCTTTAGAAAACTTGATCCCAAATCGATAACATGATTTGTATTTCCAAAAGATAATAATTGCAGCATAGCAATTACAGTCAAAACAACATTGATAAAAAACACCACATGCTCAGACAATCACATAGTTTACACCACATAACCAGCATCAAACTAGGGAAAACAAAAGTGCAGTCATTTCTTTTAATGATTCTACTAGGACCAATTTTCAAGGCTTTTTGCAAGTTAAAACTATGTTTCCCTCCCTTTTTTGGGTGTTCTCGGCCAACTGGTAGAGAGCCTTTTGTAATCACCATAGGCACTAAGTTCTACCTGTTTGTAATCACTCGGCCGGCTAGTTTTCCTTTTTAACTTTTTGTATCTCTCTTCTTTTTGTAAACGGATAATACAATGTCACTGACTCCCAAAAAAGAAAACAACTATATAGATTTTTTTAGTAAGAAATCGAGATTTCATTGAGAAAGATGAAAGTAAAGCAACATATTAATGTTAACATTAATCCTGATTCATGAACTATGGTTACTGCCAATGATGATAAAAAGGAATAAAATATAATCTTGAATACCTTAAAAAATGGTAACAACTATGTTTGATGGTGCCAAAGAAGAGTATGATTTATCTTTCCACAAAAGACTTGACGATTCCCAACCATCGAATAAGTTCACATCTGTCTTTGTTCATCATATATTCATGCAAAAATACAGAGAGCTCCTTATCTATCCCCCTTTTTGCTAAGAACTCCCGAAATTTCATCTGAATTTCGCCATTCAATTTCCTGTAGTCAACAAAAACCAAAAAGATCATTAATGTAAGAGTCCAACAAGCTTAACTTCAATTAACTAAATTGTGCATTGTCATACTAGCCAATCAATATTGCTGAAATTATTTTGAGTACAATAGGGTTGAGGATTCTAACCATAGACTCCGTAGTCATTAACACATCTCTTATGTGAGTTAAGTTATACTCTCTTTAATAATATTGAATAAATTATTTATGAGACTGGAACATGTAGCTAACCATTTATTACTAATGGTGGTAAAAGAGAATTAAATAACAGTATTTTGCCAATCCAAACATAGCTCATTGGATAAACCATCAATTATCATCCTAAAATCGATGGTTCGATCTCCAACCCCACAATTTCAAACATATATAGCAGATATTAAGAGCAGATGGATTTTAAACTTGCATTTTCATTGAAGGGTTCCTACGAGACAGCCATATTGAATGCTTTTTCCCACTAGTGAGCATACAAATCAACCAACAAAAGTGGCGAAGCAACAACAAAGTCACAGAAAGGACGAGAAACTGAGAATCTGAGAAAAGAAATACCTAAAATCAGGCCCCATATAGGGTCTTGCAAGCCTTGTATCTCGTTTAAGTACATATAGTTTCTGAACCTCCAAAGAATCAGGCCATGCCGAACACACGAACTCCAAATCTTGAGAACCATCCCCCTTCGAAATGTCAACAAGCACGCTAATGTGAAGACGAAGGTCTTCTTCGCCATCGCTATCGTCTCCAAGTTTGGGAACAGATTCACAGCCATCAAACATCGTCGCTTCAATTTTAATATCTTCAGTGTCCCCGAATTTCCCTTTCAATGTAATCCATTGCATCCCCGGTCGGTCTTCAACCGTAAATGAATTGAACCTCGTTGCAGGCTATAAAATTCCGGAGCAGAACAATTAAAGCAAACATTGTAGATTGCAGATTGTAAAATGTAGGACAAGGAAATTGATTGAAAGAAGGAAGAGAAAAGAGTCGGTGAACCTGATGAGGAGGAGCGTAATCGGACTGGTACTCGATCTCGTTACGAAGTATTCTGAGAGTGATGGCATCGAAGGGAGATTTGGGATTGGCGGCGGAAACAAATGGACTGGTGAAGAGCGAAGTTGAGATGATTGTGCTTGGTGAAGGAGAACTATGGAGGCGCCATAATCGACGAGTGAAGAAGTTACTAAAGGAAGATCGAACCTGCTGGTGAGCTGATCGGAAAATGGCCAACATGAATAGAGATTCCGGCGGTAAAAATTTTAACAGTTTCTGAGTTTTGGTCGGAATTGGAACGAAGTGAAGGGAGAGGGTTTAGTCTCTGATCTCCCTCTTGTACGACGTCGTTTTAGGATAACTGGTGAATCGTCACGCCACGCGACCTCGGAATAAAATGCAGTAACTAAAGAATACGAATATGCTAAATAACTACATTAAATTTAAAAAAAAAAAAATGTAGGATTTTTTAAAAAATAAAGTAGTAATTATCTTAAATTTCACTCATCTCATTCAAATTTAACTTCGAGAAAACAATATAAATACATTTTAAAAAAATAACAATTTTCAAAACAAAACATGTAACAAAAAAATAGTCAAGAATCATGCATAAAAATTAAAATGCTAACTCGATCTCTGTTCTCATCCTCACAAATATGGCAAAAAAAAAAAAAAACATAGATATTGATCTCATTCTCACAAATGTGACTGGAAAAAAATTCACATATAATCTAATTGACTTTCAAATCTAAATCCATTACTTGTGGCATTTTGAGAATGACAATGAGAGAATAATCAACTTCTCAATTATAAATTCATTCTTATTTGTCGCATCTCGTCTAGTAACAATTAATGAGAATGAGATTGAGTACCTTTTGATTGTGATTACGAGATAGGAGTACATATGTGGGAATGAGTCTCTTTTTTATATGATTATGAGATAGGATTATAGATTTGGAGTGAACTCATGATTTTCATTATAAAAGTGTGTAACACAAACAATCGTAATGGTGGGTCCCACAATTTCGGGTTGCTATAAATTGATTACGATTACATGAAAGTAAACACAACCTTAATTCAAAATATAAAAACTTTCAAGAAGAAAAAATTAATTATATCTTATATATATCGAGTTTTTTAAAAGTTTGGGGTAAGATATACATTTCAATTTTATATCAGAGGTATGAATTTTTAAATTTTTTTGAATAAGTGATAAAATTAAAAATTTTAAAAATTATTAGATATTATGATAACATGATTGTATATATGAATGTACACTATAAACAAAATGAGCATAAAGTTATCTTCACACACCCCTCTAAAAGATAGATGAAATTATAATTATGAAATTTTTTCTCCATTTTTCATTATAGACTTATTATTTTAGATATTACTTAGGGCTAAATACATGAATAACCTATATTAGAAACTCATTTTTCAATAATAGTCCACGTTCAGTAAAAATTACATCAATAGACAATGGACCATATTTTTTTTCATAAAAGTTGGGCTACATTGACTACAAAGCCCTCCTCAATTTTATGATATATAAAACATTAAAAAAAATAAAAACAGAACAAAAAAGGAAAATCATACCTTTATTAACATGATAAATATATATAATCGTTAATTGTATATTTTGTACAATTTGAATTATTTCAATCTTGACATTATTATTTTGATAAATATATTGATGTCATTTGCAATATGTAGTTGGATTTAAAGATGATAAACAAATGAAGATTGCAAAGAGAGACAGATTTTCAAGAGGGTCTGTGTTTGGAATCAATAGAGAGGAATTTATGTTTTACCTTTTTCAATCAATGGAGACAAGAATAGAGAAATGGAGGTCGAAGGTTGTGATAGAAATCAAAATTGGAGGCCAAAAAATGAAGAAAAGAAGATAGAGAATAATCCTCAAATGAAAAAAAATGGAAGATGAAATCTGACAAATAAGGAAATGATAAAATAATAAAATTGATAGAGATGTAATTATGAAATTTAAAATAAAAATAGATATTAAAAATATTCATCTTGGAATACACGTGAAAAATATCAAGGAAACATAAAAGGAATAGGAATAGGAGAGAGAAATGAAAATTGTACGCGTCTCATAATTAAGAGCCCATATCTAAACTGGGGGCCCATTGGACTTTTGTGCACACATCTAGCCCTGGATTAGGCTTTGGGTTTGGGCCGGCCCAGATTATTAATATGTAGCCCAGTAAAGCTAATTAGAAGCATTAAATGTTTCTTTTTATAATTATTTCAATAAATATTATTATTTTATTTTTGATTAGAAGATTTCGAAAATAATAATAATAAAAAAAAAGGTAGGTAAGTGAGACAAACAAGGAGTGAAAAGTGATGAAGTTGCAAAGTAGAATGTTGTTGTTATGAAAATTTTGAAGTGTGAGGGAGATGAATAGAGCATGCTACCCAACAACCAAGCATAAAGACCGAGTATGAAAATGGGTACATGGCCATAGTAGCATTCATGCCATGTGACATGTCGTGTTCGCATTTAACTTCACAATCCCGACATGTACACACATACGTGCTAGTGCACTAGAAAAAGGTCGGATATCGATACGAAAGATGGATTAATACTTTCATAAATATCATCGAGGAGATGTTGAAACTATGGAGATGGATTAGAAATCATGATAAGAATGTTATTAATGTGATTACAAAAACTTGTAATGAAGACAATTAAGGTATAAAACTAGCTATGAATTTTGATATTTGTGTTTATTCAATTCGTTAATTTTAAAAAGAATCAAATTACACTAGCTTTAACTTAGAAATCAGGATAAGAGTATGATTAATTATATGTCCATGTTAAATAAATGTTGGCTAATTTAGGACACATCATAATTAAAAATGAGAGAATAGATAGTTATCTAATCAAATCCAAGTGGCATAGTATATAAAAGGGATTAAATGAATTTTCCTGTATCAAAATTAGAGATAAAGAAAACTGGTTGGTTGATGCTTTATCATAAAATCTGTAATTCATTGGTTGTCAAGTCATGTCATCTCATCCAAAGATTATCTAATGATGTCACATTAACATCATGTGTCGCTGGTGTTAAAAATAGGGGCTAAAGATAAACATAATCCAAGTTTTGAAATTTTAATTAAATTTTTGTATAAATGAAGGACAAACAGAAGATGGTGGCTCAAAGCACTTAGCAACCACAGAGCATACTCAGAAACTCAAGAAACTACAAACCTAAAGCTCTGATATACCACTTGTTGGGGACAACAACTCTCCACATATCTCCACATTGGTATGATATTGTTCACTTCACTGTGATAAACTCCATGGGCTTTGCTTTTGGTTTCACCCAAAATCGCCATACCAAATGGAGATCTCTATCCTCACTTATATACTCATGATTTTCCCTTCTACCTGGACATGACTTTGGTCTCACTCCCAATAAGCACATGAACCTAAATTTATAAGCAAACTTTTATAAAGTAAACTTGTTGGTTTGGCTTCTTCATTAAGTTTTGTAATTTGTGGGTTGTCAAATCAAGTATGTTATTTAAATTTTATGTAACAAGATGTCACGTTAACATTATGTATCACTCATATTAAGATTAAGGACTAAATAGTCATGGTGCTCAAAGAACACACTCCAATTTATAATTTAATCAATATAAAATAAAGGAGTCGATATAAGGTAAATATTGAGAGAAAAAAGACGATTCTCAGAAGACAACGACCCAAAACTTGTATTGCCTCATGCACATCTAAGTTACTCCATCCACTAGGATGAAGGATATCCCAACCATCCAAAACACTTGGATCAAAAAAATTCTAACAAAAACAAAAGAAAATTCAAACACAAGACCCAAGATTCCTTTAAAAACAAACTACCACAAAGAAAAAAAATAAGAAAAATAAATAATAAATGGGAACGGCTAGAAGACTCAAAGCAAAATGGGAAAGTTTAAGGAAAATGGTTTGATTTTTTTTTTTTAATTATTAATTAAATTACAAGTTTGGTACTCAATTTTTCAATATGTATCTAATAAATTCGTAAACTTAAAAAATGTCTAATAGCATTTGAGCTTTAAAAATATATAATAAATTCTTGGACTTTCAATTTTGTATCTATTAGGTTTTAGAAACTTTTAAAAAATTATCGGATCCATTAAACATAAAATTAAATTCGGTATACAATAGATCTACAAATTGTTAAAATTGTTAAATAGATAAATGATCCATTAGAAGCTAAAGTGAAAATTTATAAACCTAGTCAACACTTAATAAACTATTAAACACAAGATCAAAAGTTTATGATCGGTTAATTTTTTAAAAAAAATCAAAAACCTATTAAACACAAATGTAAAAGTTTATACTCCGTTTGATAACTATTTGATTTTTTGTTGTTAAAAATTATGTTTGTTTTTTCACAACTTCTCTTCATCTTCCATACCATTAGTTCCATCTTTCTTGAGGTAACATTTAAGTTTCTAGCCAAATTTAAAAAATAAAAGCAAAATTTAAAAAACTACTCTTTGGTTTTCAAAACTGGGTTGTTAATTTGACGCAAGGAGTAGAGTTAGAATCTATAAAGTTGTTTTGTCTTCGGAGTTAGAGAAGAAATTAATAAGTTTATGGGCCCACAAGATAGAGTTGATGGAAGGGTAAATATGTTTGTGGGGTCCATGAAGAAGATAAAAATGGTTTGGGCCAAATAAAGAGTTGGGAGCCTCCCAATCCAAACAACTTCATTTTTTAAATCATAGGTACAAAATACATAAAAAAACATACAAACTTAGTGGATGCAGTGTTTTTAAGCTTAATTTTCAAAAACCAAAAATTAAAAATTGAGTAGTTATCAAATGGGACAGAATTAAAATTTTAATTTAAACCTTTTATTAATTTGTTCATGGATAAAACTTTCAATTTAAACCATTTTATTTGTTTATGATAAGAAAACAAAGAAAGAACAGGTGGGTGAGAGAAAGAGAGCAAAAAAAAGGGCCAAATTTGAAGGGTATCAAACGGCCACGCCCCGCAAGAAAAGGCCATTTGCTAACTCATTCACAAGCAATTTGACCCTTTTTTTTGCACCATTTGAGGGAGATTTTTTTTTAAAATTTTTTTAAACGATAATTAAAAACTAAAAAAGCCTCTGTTTTTTTCTTGTTCAAACTTATGTGAGAAGGCAGTTTCCATTTGATGCGTTTCTCTGTTAGGACGTTTTTTTTTTCTTTTATTTATTTATTTTTTATTATTATTATTATTATTCATCTGCAATTTAGTTGGGTTGAATTTGGTTTGACAGTTGTGACAAATAACTTACCCAGTCCAATTATTGGAGTTAAAAATTTATTGATTCTAGTTAGATGATTGACTCGTTTGAATTAGTCTAATTAAATTAAGTTAGTTTAGATTATTTGAGTTTTTTTTTTTTTTTTTTTTTTTTTTTGAAGAAAGACAATTCATTCAAAACCAACAACCTCAAGAAAGTTCCTCCACAGAGCAAACCGCAGAGAGAATCTTGGAGATCTAAGGTGGGTACTCGCCAAAATTATGCCTATCAGAACGAGCAGTAGAAGAAAAAGAAAGCCCCCCATACCAAAATCACCAAACTTACAAACCCCTCTAGTAAGGTTATGGGCTAGAGTATTTTTAGACCTAGGGCACTTAGTAAATACAACGACAGGGAAAGAACTAGCTAAACAAGAGATAGCCTTAACGTAGTTACGCAATTTCGAGAGATCAAATTGAATTGAATTGAAGTTGGTTGTTCTCAAATAAAAAAAAAATTATGTTATTTTTTGAGATTATTTGAGTTATTTGTTTTCTTTATTCTCAAAAAATTGAATTGAAGTTTGTTGTTCTTTGCAATTTGATTGGGTTGAATTTAGTTTGATGGTTGTAACGAAACACTAACCGAGTTCAATTGTATGAGTTGTGAATGAATTTATTCAACTCAAATAACTCTTATTAGGTAATATAACTAGTCTAAATCGATTGAATTAGTTCAAATTATTGAGCTATTTCTTTGACTTTTCTAAGTATGTATTTATTTATTTCAAAGAATTGAATTGAGATCGAATGTTTAAAATCAAATTTTAATTTGAAAAAAAAAAGTATACTTGGAAGATTTGAAGAATTATAGCTAAAAAAAATGTTGTATAACAAAAACCAAATGAAAATAAAATTATAATATGCATATAATGTCATTTTATTGGATGTAAAAATCTATTTTCTTTTTTATGGTCAAATTTGTTCAATTTGGTTCTAACTAATCTATGAACTAACTCAAATTCTTGAGGTTTCCATAAATTTTCAACTCAACCAAACCAAAACAAATTTATAGTCAAACACAACTAGCACATTTTAGAATAATTCATTTTTTTTTCCTTTTTTTGTTCAATACCCTGGGTGAGCAAAATGTTAACCAAGAATATACTTCCACGATTAAAAGTATCAATAAATTTTTTTATAGGTCGAACATTTGAATCTTAATCACTATTTTCGTAATATTATTAAAAAAAATAAATAAAAACTTTGTTGAGTAGAATGGGTGGGAAAAAAAGTAATGCAATTTCTGGTAGCTCCATCCACACTACTTCATATTCCACCTTAAAAAAATCTCTATTCACTTTATTCCATCACCAAATTTGGATTCCAATAGGCACTAATAACAAAAAGAATATATCAAATGTCACAAAAAAAAGTAACTATATAAATAAAAAAATCTATATATGTATCTTTATATAATCTTTAGCTGGTCCAAATTGCATACTAAGGTAAATTCTTGCAACACTTCAAAAAAAAAATTGCATGTATACAAGAATTTTGAGAAAGTGACATGATAATTTAAAAATGGCAAGTAAATAAATTATATATAGAACAAAAGAATAGCAATCATCAAACAGTAATTATTGAAATTATTACAATAATCAACAAAAAGTTACATCTGTAATCATTTTTACAAAAATATAAATTTAGAATGAAAATTTTCAACAAAAACATTAAATTTAGAATTTGTAGACGAAATGGATAATGCAAAATTTTTCGTGAAACATTACGAAAAATAGTGTAATTATCTTAAAATTGTAATATTTAGTTTTCCTATTAATTGACAGGCGAAATTGAGATTTTTGGATTCATTCTCTTTTCAGTTATTTATTAGTTGGGGGCCATCTATCCATCCTCCACAATCCACATAATAATCACAATTCCCCCCAAAAAAAAAACCAATAAAATAAATTGATGAAATTTAAAAAACAATAAATTAAATTCCATTAACATGAATGTATTATAAAAAAAAGGGGGGGCAAAAAAAAAAAAAAAATTGGAGAAGAACGAGGATGATGAAAAGATCGGCGTAAGAAAGTTCTTTCGGCCGCCGATAAAATCCGAGGCCCGTTGCTTGATAATTCTTCATCCCCATCGGTTGAAAAGTTCTCTCAATTCACTGACGATTGATTTCCCAGTTCGTTCTGTTTTTGTTGGTAACGAATTGTGCTCCTTCTAATTTTCCCTTTTGGGTTTCTCAATTTTAATTCTCTTTAACCAAATTCCTCTGGTTTGAATCTTACGTTTTGTGTGATTTTTTTTATTTAGAGAGATAGAAGAAGAAGAAGAAGAAAAGAAGTGGTGGGTTTGGGAAAAATGTTGTGTAGAATTGCTTTGATGTCGAAGAAGAAGAAGAGTGGAACAGTGCCGGTTTATTTGAATGTTTATGATTTAACGCCGATCAATGGCTACGCGTATTGGCTCGGTCTTGGGGTTTACCATTCCGGCGTTCAAGGTTAGACAATTTATGGCGTTTCTTCTTCTTCTTCTTCTGATTCTTCATTTTTTTGGTATGTTGTTAGCAGAGATGTGAAGGGTTTCTTTTAAACGCTTTTTCGTATGGACCGGGGGCTTTTTGAATTGTTGTTTTCCTTTTTCTTGGTTCTCCATTGGGTTTTCCTTCAGATCTGTGGCTGAATTCGCTCTGTTTATTGCTGAAATTTGTGATACTGGAGAAATTGGAGGAACATAGCGGCGTTTTATGGCTGTGTTAGTGAAATTTTTTGGTTTTGGTTGTGTGTTTATATCTCTGTGAGTTTACTGTTTGGTTTGAGGAAATATGATTATGTTATGGCTAGCTTGATTTGGCTGAGATATTCATGAATGATGTTTTGAAAAACTTTTAGTTCCTTCATATTTCTTAGCTTCTAATTGTTTACATTATTTTCCATTGACCATGATCAGTATCATTTGTGTTTGACCTTTTCAGAGTTTTTTGATGACTTAAGCAGTCAATGTTTTTCTGTGATTAAATCCTAAAGAAATTTCCATTGGATCGTGATTGTTTAAGATATTCTATTCTATCAAGTACAAGCTGTTCAAAATTCAAATATCTTACTGGGGTGGATCTCTTTGCAGTTCATGGAGTTGAATATGCATTTGGAGCTCATGAACGTGCAACTTCAGGGATATTTGAGGTAGAACCAAGGCAATGTCCTGGTTTTACATTTAGGAAATCAATTTGCATCGGAAGAACGAATCTAGGTCCGAAAGATGTTCGCTCGTTTATGGAGAAACTAGCCGAAGAGTACTCTGGGAACACTTATCATCTTATAACAAAAAATTGCAACCACTTTTGCAACGATGTATGCGTAAGGTTGGCAGGAAAACCAATCCCTAGCTGGGTCAACCGACTTGCTCGACTTGGTAAGATTGATGATTATAGTCCCAGCATAACTGTTTTCCTTTTCATAATCATATTCTGTTCTATGCTTAAATTTTGATCACCTAGCATCCTACTTGTGCTTGATGTTTGATAGAAACCTCGAAGTGAAAGTTTTGATTTAATGGAGCATCGCCAGTTTACAAACAAACTGCTCATCATAGCATAACCACTGTGTTTCTATGCCTGATCTTATGAAAATTTTGGCGTCCCCTGCATAATTTAGAGTATGACATGACTCATAAGAACGTTCAATATCGAGTTTTTGAGAGACATTAATTATCTAAGTGATAATGTTACGAGCATTTCGTTTTTTTTTCCCCCTGCGACCTTCTGCACATCACTGAGATTGAAACTTACAACAATTGGTGATGTTGGATCGACATGTTTTCTATTTCCAGGTCTTTTCTGCAACTGTGTTCTTCCAGCGAGTTTGAACGAAGCAAAAGTTCGGCAAGTAAGATCAGGAGACAAGCTCAACGAAGGTGTAAAGAAGAAATTGAAAAGCCAACCGAATACTACATCTTCTTCTAACCCTTCACCACCAACCATGCCTTCCAATCCTCCAACTTCCACCATCAAAGTAAATAGACAAAAACGATGCCTCCCGGCATCGTCGTCGGTGATTCATTCATCATCCTCTGCAACCCTGACTCTAAAGCTGTAAAAGTAATTGGCTTCTATAGGAATTTAAGAGCATAATTAACAACAGAAGACAGGCAAAATAGCATAATTTGCATCATTTTGCCTCTCTATTTAGTCTTCTGCTTCTACTAATCCCAAAAAAAAAGAAAGAAAGAAAGAAAGAAAATTGTGGTGGAGCAATTGTTTTGTTTAAAATGGCAGTGTATGTGTGTTGTGCAGCTGAATGAATCATATAACCAACTGTGATTTGATTGTGATATTGTTGAAATGGTGTATAGATTAGAAAAATGGTTTCTGTTTGGGAAGTTGGAAAAGGATAGAAAGAAGAAGAAGAAGAAAGATTGAATCAGAAAATGTCAACTCAAAGTGGAGATGGCATTAATGAAAGTGGGTATGGTGGGGGGTGGGTGGTGGAGGCTCCATCCTCTTCCATTCACTTTCATATACTATTTTGATTTTGTGTTTCCTTATGGACCCAAACTCTCCTCTTAAAATTATATCTTTCAATGTCAATGGTAAAAAATATACTGAAATGACAGCCCTTTTGTTTTCCCCCTTGGAATGGGGGAGAAAGGAACGATGTTTGGCTCATAGTTTTAATAAGTTGAGATTTATAAAGTTTAGGAACCGGAAGGTTTTTATTTGTATACTCGGTATTTCTATTGTTCTAAAGCATTGATTATAGAAACTTGAATTTGTGTAGTTTGTATTGGTAGTATGCTATGTAAATTGTAGAGCGTGTTTCATGAACATGTGATTGTGTAGCGTCTAGAGAGTCTAATAAATTTGTACGATGAGATAAGTAGATTTATGTATTAGAGTTTGAATTTTTAGACATGATTTGATTAAGAGGTGTAGTTATTGCCATTCAAGTAGGTGAGACTTAGGTGAGAGATGAGTATAGAAGTAGAAGAGCTTTGTTACCTTGATTTCGTCGTTGGTTATTTCAATTTAACTTGACCTAGCTGCAATTATGGTAATTCAAGTGTAACGGTATATTAGGTAAGACTTGAAGTAGAAGAATAATGATTTAATATAAAATTATATTATAACCTAACTAAGAGTTGTTGTTGTAGTCTTTCATATATTATGGATATTAGGTAAGATTCGAAGGAGAAGAATAGCGTTCTTTTTGTTGCTTTTGACTTCCTAATGTTTGATTATTCCAATCTAATCTAACTAAGAGTTACAATTGTGGCCATCACAAGGTATTATGTGATGTTAGGTAAGTGTAGAAGTAGAAGAATAATGCCTTTTTTTTTTTTTGGGGGGCAACTTTTCCACATGTGAGAACTTGAATTGAATGGTTCTAAGAGTCAAATATTGAAAGCCCTTTCTTTGAATACTGGTGGGGTCCATATGGGAGATGTATCTAGTTCTTTTTAGTACATTAGTTAATTTAGGATACAGACAATTTGGGACTTTAAATATATATATATTATATATAATTTGATAGCTGATTTAAATTATATTTTGATGTCAATGAAATTGAGAAATTCTTGTTTGTATTGAGAATGGGGCAATATTCTCAAACTATATTTGAAGTTATTCATAATCAAACCTATAAATTTGTCAAATACTTGAATTTAATTTTTAAGGTTATACCCATAAATAGGATTTTTCTAGGGGTGTAAGTGTAAATAGGTTGGTTTTGGGTGGATGTTGGCCAACTTGGTTGTCAAACTAATTTATTGGTTTATTAAAAGAAAACTTGAAATCTGATGTTTGAAAAATTGAATTGATTGAAATCAACTAGTTGAAAATTGAAATGCTATTTTTATCATTTAACTAGTTGAAATACTAATTTTATTATTTAACATTTATGATATCAAATGGACCTTCCTTACTAAAAAAATTTTTTAGTTCAAAACATGAGAAGGCAGAGGATTCAAACTTCCAGCCATAACATAAAATTTTGAAAAGAAAAAATGAAAGTGAAAATCCAATTGAAAAATTAAAAATAAAAGAATAAACGATAAAAGAATATAGGCAGTCATATTCCTTATTCCAGCATATGCTTTAAAAAAAGGTGGGGTTAAAAAAACTTTATACTTTTTGACAAAAATGAAAAGCAGCAGAGAAAAACAATTCTAGTCGTTCACGAAATTGACTGCACCTCACAAAAAAAAAAAAACATAAATTTCTTACGACTAAAAAATCACTTTAAAGTTTAAACAAAACAACAACAAAAATTTAAAAATAAATAATAATAATAATAGTAATTTTCTATCCATTTTTGTACTTATACTTCTAAATTTTTAATTTCATCAATCAACTAGGTAATTTTTAAAAATTTGTGGGTGTAATTGTAACTTACCCCAAAGTTTAGGAATGGGTTTGTGTATTTTTTTTTTAATAATAATAATATAGTGACCACAAAAAGTTTACATATATTTTTTTTTCTGATAACAACTTCATATTCTGATAATTACACAAATATGCTTTGCAGGAAAAAAAAATACACAAATACGTTACAAAGAGGAATGGAATAAAAGGAAATTTTAAAAGGGAATTATAATTTACACCTCATAACTGTTTGTTTTTTCCCCTATTTTTCTGGGGTTTCATTTCTTCACTTTTCTAAGTTCACGAGACTCTTTTAACCAAAAATATTCTTAGAACTTTAGGGTTTATTTGGTAGACAATCCGAAAATTTGAAAACTAGAAATTCAATGAAAACAGAGTTATATTTCATGTTTTCAGATATGTGTTTGGTAACAGATTTATAAATTTAATTCTATTTTAAACAGTAATTTAAAATGTCCTATAATATATTTATAGACTATAAAATTAGTTGTAACTTCAAAGCTAAATATTAGGTCGAATATAAGAAATTATTAATTGATTTTATGAATATGTGTTTTTTTAAATAAATTTTATATAATAATTATTTTATAATATAATATTTTTATATTTTATAATATATTATATTATACATATTTTAATTTAACAAAATAAATTAAGTTTATAAGCATGAAATAATATATTTATTAAGATTTTATTTTTGTTTAATACAATCTGCATTTTAAAATTTCAAATTTGGAATCTGGATACAATGAAACATAAAAGGTTGTTTTTAGAATTTATACTATTTGGATCACAGAATTCGAAAACAATTTTCGAAAATACGTCTGCGAAACACGTATTCACTGAATTTAGTGAATCCGAAAACATAAAACATAATCTCAATTAACTACCAAACATTCACTTAGAAACTGAACCCAAAAAAAATTCTCCATTTCCCCATCTTCTTCTCCACTGTTCCCAACGGAACTTTAATGGCGTCAATCATCTTCTTTCAGTTTCAGTTTCATTACCCATTTTACTTGTCCCCTTTCAAACAGGAAGACGACACAGACCCATTACCTATTATTTTGTCATCTGGTCTGAAAATAACTTTGTAAATCACTCAACAGAATCCAAAGCTGAACTCCTAAAACCAGATCAACATCAAAGATTAAGAAACTGGTTTTCTCTTCATCATTTTACAGAGTAGCAGTGGAGTTCGAAAAAAATGAATCACCTGTACTGGAAATGGAGGATTTGTTGTAATTTTTACCTACAATTTGAAAATGGGTTGTGAATTTCACCTTCTCCATGCGTAAATCAGTAAAGAAAACCCCAATGGAGCTCCGATTTGATCGCTGTCTTCACTGTTTGCCCACTCCATTACTGATGAACTGGCTCCGGCCGACGATCCCACCGACGACATTGATACCGAAACTGACACCGACGATGAGGATAAGCTGCTTCTCATCCTCCTCCACTCTAATTCGTTCAATCCCAGGTTCCAATTCTGCTGTCGGGTCACTGAATTCGTCTGTTCGTCGTCTTCCTCTTCGAATCTGAACATGAACACTGCATTTCCTCTGTTTTCTTTCTCCAATTCGAAAACCCAATTGTACACATCCCAATACACCTCCACCGGAACTCCGGCCACTTGGATTCTTTCGTTTCCTCTGAATTTCCATTTCAGCCGCTTGATTTGCAGAACTCTTTTACCGTCGACACTGAACGAGAGCCCCGATTCATCGTCGCCGTCGTCGAAGAAGGCGCAATCGATTTCGATTTCTCGGATTTTGCCGCCGAATTTCGCCTTCGTGGTGTAGATTTTGTGGGCAATCACGTGTTCCCTTTTCAGAATTAGGGCTTGTGAAATTTGGGGCTTCGCCGTTCTGGTCGTCGCGTAGGCTTCTTTGATCATATCGCCGATGAGAAGAGTCGTTTCGCCGTCGACGACGACAGCGATGAAGAATCCAGAGTAGGGTTCCGGCGAGGAGGAGAAACGGGCTCGCCGGAGGTCCCAGAAGACGTGGATACTGTCGGAAAGCTTCGCGGAGCCGTGTTTCTTCCATGGAATTAGGGGTTTAAGGAGAAGGCGAAAAGAAATTGGAGAAGATGATGGAGGATTTGGCGAAGAATCGAAGGGATTAGGGTTTTGGTGGAAATGGAGGAGGAGGGAGTGAGAGAAGAGGGATTGAGACCAAGAGAGGGAAAAGAGAGCGAAATTGGTGTGATAAATGCAGGTGGTGAGATTGGGGCAGCCGGAAATTGGCGGCGGAGAGCGGCGGCGACGGCGACGGTGGTCGGAGGAGGGGCGGAAGCAGGAAGAGAAGGCGGCGGACATTGGTGGAGAAAGTTGAGAAGTCGAAATTGCAGAGATTTGGAAATGAAGACCATGCCAATGTCTCTCTCTCTCACTCGTTATTAGCCCATTGCCTTATGTGGACTTTTCCTCTAAAATATATAAATATATTTATAATATATATATATTATAGTCATAGATTACAAATTTAACACAACTGAGGTATTTTCTTTTAAAAAAATTATGAATTTAATTTGTATAATTTTGATTTCAATTGGATTCGTATGATTTTCAAAGTTTTAATTTAGCCATCAACTTAGTTTTTCGGTCAATTTGAGGTTGAAAATTTTTCATTTTAGATGTTGTTGAACTCAAATAAAAAAAAAAAACTTAGTTTCACTTTGAATCTCATAATTTTGGAAATTCCAACTTAATTTCTATACTTTGACTTATTTTAAGTTTTAATATAGTTTTTCATGTTGGTTAGTTTAGTTTCAATTTGATGTTTGTGAATTGGTTAAATATATATCACACATAATGCATAAACTATCTTTTACTCACTTGAAAAAATTATCTATATTCGTCTATTTTTTTATTCAATTCTAAATCACATTAAACTAGTGGAGTTAGTCAAAGTTTAAAAACATAAACTCATTTTTTTGTTGTGATAAGAAAAAACTTAAACTCATTGAAATGTATTAAAAAAAAAAAAAATCTACACGATGAGTAAAGATTGGCCAAACTTTAAAAACACAATTTTTAAACTTTTATAATTATTAAGATTTGTTTGGGCACATATTATGGCAACATGTGTTATTATAATCTGTAAAATATTATGTACCTTAAACACAGACTATTATAACTTAATAATATACTACTCTGTTTTAAATAATATTATATGACCAGAGATTGAACATGTGCCTTGAGTGGGGGCTTATAGCCTACTAACAACTATGCCAAAAGTTTTTTTTTGTTATTCAATCTGACTTTTCTATACATATTATTAAATGTAAAAATTTGAGGGGGGCTCGAGCCCCCTAGGCCTATGGTAAATCCGCCCCTGTGCTCATGAGTAATAAATGTGTCTGGGAATAAGATGACTGCATTTGGAGAATTTTATCAGATTTTTATGTAAACAAGTGGTATTTACATTTGTTTGATGAAATTAAAATTTATTTTATGAGATTGATCTTATAAATCTTATACTATTATGATCTATTATGAATAAAATAATAAATTTTAATTTTAAAATTTTAATTAATTAATTTTTTAATAAAAAATTAATTATTAATTTATCACAAATAACTGATGAATAATTAATTATAATGATTATCCTTACCATAAATTAATAATATTTATAATTAATTGATTAAATATAATATTAGTTAATGATTTAATACTTTCTAATGAATGTTAATGATTTAATACTTTCTAATGAATGTAATGGTTGTTTTATGAAAATTAATTAATAATATTTGTAATTAATTGATTAAATATAATATTAATTAGTGATTTAATATTTTTCTAATGTATTTTATAATAAATGTTTATGCGTGTTTTATGAAATTGATCCTAAAAACATTATTTTATTAACTAATCAAAATTAATGTCAACCAATAAAAATAAATAAATAAATTATAAATATTTTTAATTAAATAGTTAATTATGATTATCGAAAATGAATATATATATATATATATACTTAAATATTAATAAAGAAGAGAGAGAGGAAGAGAAAGAAAGAGTGATGAATTGGGTATAAAGAAAACTTATCATTCTTGAAGGGTATAAAAAACTCATCTATCGTGAAAACAAGTAGTGCATGGAAATAAGTGATGCCCATATCTATGCTCACAAATCTTGTTCCAAACATAGAGATTTAAAACTTTTACTCATTTTGGTCTTCAAAACCTTACACCAAATAGCTTCTTAGAAATTAAATTTGTAATTAATGTAGTATTATTTTTTTAAGTAGTGTTTTGACGCGGGAAATGAATGGAAAATTATAGGTATTAAACAAAAGAAGTCGAAGGGAAAAAAACATAGAATAATAAAAATTTGAATCCTACTTAACAAACTCAATTTGATTCCACTTTCATTCCTAAAAAAAAAAAAAAAACGATTCCTATTGGAAACGGCCAAAAGAAACCAACAAGAAACGCGTAACAGCGTCCCTTTCTTTTTTTCTATTTTATTTTTTTTATATAAGTAAATATTCAGACTACCCAAATGGGCACTTCTAAAATCTTATTATAATTTTTTTTCTCCAAAAAAATACCGAGGTTTGAATCGAATTACATGCCAATTACACTAAGCTAAGTTCATTTTGATAGAAAAAAACCAGTTTATGTTGTGATTAATAATTGTATCTATTTAAACTTTTAAACTGCCG
This sequence comes from Trichosanthes cucumerina, assembly GCA_036507285.1. Lineage (NCBI taxonomy): Eukaryota > Viridiplantae > Streptophyta > Magnoliopsida > Cucurbitales > Cucurbitaceae > Trichosanthes > Trichosanthes cucumerina. Next base: position 100,934,904 of record CM071835.1, read on the forward strand.
TAAGAGAATCGATTTAGATTATCTATTAATGTTTTAGTACTTTTTCACTATATTCTATTTAAAACCAACTCAAAACTACTTAAATAAAATTCTTCTTCTCCCAAAACTTACCAAAGTAGCCCATAAAAATAGAATAATTATAAAAGATGAAAGATCATTTATATCGATGAAAAATCACTATATCTATTGCATTTAAATAGTCTTGTTATACACTATGAAATTGATACACCGATGGTTCTAAAACAATAAAAGACCTAAATTATTTCATTATGATTATTAGTTTAGGCTTTTAAGTGATATAATTTTACGGGTACAAATTAATTTTCTTAAATTTTAATATCTCATCGTTTCTTTTTCTTAAGTTTTTTTCCCCTAAATTTTAATATCTCATAGTTCAATTACTTTTTTCCTACCATGCCTAATGCCACTAAACAAAACCATTATAGTTTGTAACCACTTTTATCTGGAAATTGGAATTAGGTTTACTAAAATCCATTGGGCAGAAAAGATTAGGTTTTATTCTATCTTACCTAACTTCTTTGTTCATCCAGAATTTAATGAACATTTATTTTGGGTTGTAAGGTAACTCGAGAGTTCTGGCGGTTTTTCTTTCCTTATTCTGATTATGTGTTTTATATTCACAGGAACTCTTAGGTTGCGAAAGATTACTTTAGTTGGATGATGGAAAGTTCAAACATCGTGAAGTTTGACGCTTTTATGATCATTTTATGGAAGACTTGAGGCAACCGGAATGATATGGTTCAAAACCAAGGGGAGCGTGACTGGAGTAGGTGGAGCAAAAGCATGGAAATGGCCCTTAGTGAGTTCTCCCAACGCTCAACTAGTCAGGATGGATTGCGTACTTTGGCTCATGATTCACCTTCGGTTCGGGTTCCCCCAAATCCGAGGTGGTGGAGCCTCTGTTCAGATGCTTCTTGGAATGATGATTTGAATGGTGGTGGCATTGGTTGGATAGTTCGAGACGGTGATGGTCGAGTTATTTGTGTGGGGCATCATTTCATTAGTCACCATTGGTACGTTCTGAATTTGGAGTTGCTTGGCATCATAGAGGGTTTGCGGTCTGTCATGAATAAATTCATCCCTAGTGGTCGAATCAGACTCTCTGGAAGCTATGTTGTTGATTGAAGGCAAGTTAGAAGATTATACAGAGGCTCGAGATTTAAGAGATATAATTTGGCGTTTGCGAGAGAATTGGGAAGATATTTCTTTCAGGCATATTTCTCGTTCGACTAATCAGGAAGCTCATAAATTGGCTCAAAGAGCTACTCGTTTGCACTCAGATGATTTTTTGCGAGAAAAGTCTATAGGACTCCGAAGTTTTCTTAACTAACTGTTGTTTACTATTTTGTTCTAAAAAAAATATTATTATGAAAAATAAAATAAAATTTGACCATAAACTTGTTAGATTGTATCAATGTAAATCTTAAACTTTCAATTTCATCAAATTGGATCCTAAACTTAAATAAGTATTACAATTTTTACTTTCGATTCAATTTTCACTAATTTAAACCAAAAAAAAAGGTGTGAAAATCTTCCTAAGCTCATTAATTTAAATAAATAGAGTTTTGCACAAAAGTAACTTTGCCAAAATTCATAAATTTCAACAAAGTTTTTTATATCAATTTCACATCATACATATGTTTTATAATTCATTGAACCTATAAGAGAAAGTTTCTTTTAGCAATATTTGGAGCAAGATCTTATTAGAGAGTAAAAATGCTATACACTTTTTAAAGTTCCTTACCTAGTTTGAGGTGCAAATTTGTGAAGCAACTCGACAAGTCTTAGTGCCACAAATGAAGTAGAGATTTAAACTTTGAACTTCAATAGATGAGTAAATATCTTAAATGCTGAGCTAAACTCATATCCATTGAATTATAAATTTAATTTGTATTTTTTGAAACTTTGAGTAGAGTACTACATTTTTTTTATTCTCCAGACTTTAAGAAGTTATAATTGACACACCGACACATTCAAAGAAAAGTAAAAGGTGTATGAACTCTTTATAATGGCATATACATTATATGTGGAAAGCTCAAATATGTCCTAAATAAAGTTTTGGTGATACATTGTTATGAAGTTTATGGTCTAAAAAAGGGGAAGAAAATTCAAAGTCTAGATATAAATACAAAGTCACATTTGACTTAATTATAGAGAAAGCTAGGAATTGTATGTCATTAAATTTGGGTCACTATTAAATGCAAGCAATTGTTGATATAGTCGTACGTTTTGGTACCCAAACTTGACTACAACGAAAAAAAAGTCTCCACTTTTAATACCTTCAGCGCTCACGCCAAAAAAAAAAAAAAAAAGGTTAACACATCATGAAACACACTAAATTAATAAAGTTGATAGGAGATATATTATACACACAATTAAAAGTAAAAAAAAAAAATTGTGAGGTACATAAAAAATTTAAATCTATTTGATAACCATTTTTGGTTTTCTATTTTTTGTTTTTGAAAATTAAACTTAAAAATACTATTTTACTCTTTTTATGTGTTTCTTATCTAATTTGTACCTATGGTTTCAAAGACCAAACTTTGTTTTGATTTTTTTTTTTTTAAAAGTAGTTTTCAAAATCTTGTTATTGTTTTTGAAATTTGGCTACAAACTTAAATACTTTTTAAAGAAATATGGAAATCATTGTAGAGAATATTAAAAAAATTGTGAAAAAATAAGCCTAATTTTAAAAAATAAAAAACTAAAAATCAAATGGGTATAAACTTATTTGACTTACCCGAACAACTCTATAAACCTAATGCAATTCGTACGGTTTGAGTTGGGTATAAACTTATTTGGATTGTCTTGGGTTCAAATAAATGCAAATTTATGGGTTGGCTCGGTTTATGCATTCACCTAAAATTAATTTGGGCTAATTCGATTAATCTGAACTTAATATTAATTTTATTTTTTTTTATATCTACTATATAATTATATAACTAAGAATAAGAAAAGGGTTTGAGAGCTCTAGTCTTGGAAGTCTTACAACTAATGTCCTAAGCCACTAAGGCCTAGTAGTGCCCTATTTATTTTATAATTTATTTTAATTATTTACATATTTATTTTAATTTATTTCACAATTATTTTAATTATTTATTATTTAATAATTTTTAAAAATATATTTTTAAAGATGGTGTAACGTTTCATAGTATACATTGAAACTAAGTGACTAATTTTAATTCAATGTTTGAAATAAAATAAATAGATAAAAATCAACTAAATCTAAATGTTTCATGATTGTGTTGAGTTAATCATTTAATAAAGATTATTTTAGTCAAATAAATTTATAATCCAAATAATTAGGTTAGAAGTGTCTCATCCCAACCCAACTTAATCTATGAACACCCCTATTTATAATTTAACATTTTTTATTGTATTTTTTTTTATGTAATCGTTTTTCAAATTGAGAGATGAAAATGGACAAATCATTAAATTTACTGTTTTTTTTTCCCTAAAAGGTTGATAGATAGTTCACCACTTATGTCACGTCAACAAGGAAATCTGATATTTTTTTTATTTTTTATTTTGGTCTATCACATTCATACGTCATGTCGCATTAAATTCATTAAATTAAATGGTTGTTATTATCGAAAATATGGATCACATTTACGGCAAAGGGCAAAAGATGAAATATTTCATAAAATTATAAAAAGAAAATCTGTAGTTGGGCTCGGGAATGGGCCGATTACGTTAGTGGATATTGGCGTTAATGGGCCGGCCATTATACCCGTCTAATTCATTTAGATGTGGAAAAAAAATGTTAAATTACAAAATCGGTGCCTAGAATTTAGTCCATATAGTTTTAAAAGTTATAAAAATCTTTATAGTTTGATAAAATCTCATAAAATTTAGAGTACCGTAAAGGACTTCTAATAATATAACTATTTATGAGATTTTATCAAACTATAAAGACGAAATCTTAACTTTTAAAACTATAGGGATTAAATTCTAACTTTCTCCCATCAATATGGACCAATTTTTGTGACTTACTTAAAAAAAAGGGGGTAAATATAGTGTGATGAAAACAAATTATTAGAGAAGTAAAAAATTTAATAAGTAATTGAAAATCTAAGAAATTAAATAAAATACATGAAAATTTTTCATTAATATGACTTTTTTTAGTTCAATGACGTGAGAGAGTCATAATTGAAAATTCTGATCTTTTAATCAATGTTAGAATGACTTAACCCGTTGAATTATATTGTGTAGGTAATTAATACAATTTGCTTTCTTCAACATCTAGTGCAATTATTTAATATGTAGATCAATGCCCGTTACGATTTGCTTCTAGCAATATTTAAACCAATATTGTTTATATTTAGTGTCAAAATAAAAATTTATTTACTATTTATAACTGGTTAACAAAAAAAAGTCAAATCGAATATAATTCAGTAGATAAAATACTCATTATTTTTTTTAAGATTGAAATTTAATAGGTGATCCTATCCCTACATTTGTTTGTAAAATTCTAGTGAGAAGTCCAAAAAAAAAAAAAAAACTCATACAAATTGAAGTTTAAGTGGAGGAAGGTAGACAAAATAAATATGAATGTTTTTTATTTTATGCGGATAGAAATGGATAAGAGAAATTTGAAGCTTTCAAATTAGCCAATCATATATAGATTATTTAACATAATATAAAGAGAAATATTAAAAAAAAAAAGAAAAAAACTTTTATCAATCATCCATGTGAGGGATAATCAGATTAAATGATTAATGTCAGCTAAAAAGGTGTCACGTTTGTTCATATTAAAATTCAAATTATTAATGATTGTACATTCATGATTTGTCCAACCATTGCCGAGGAAGTGAATAATAGAACAATATAGTGAAAGTGATTAAAAAAAAAAACAAACAAACAAAAACAAAACAAAAAATAACATAAACTTTTTGATTGCTGTGGCGTTACAGGGGGAACAGAATGAATTATTTTTAATCATTAAAATTCATTCAATTTTGTTGCTCCCCACCGAGCACAAGGAACCGGATATATATATTTTGTTGTTACATTTTAATATTTAATAGTTCTAAAATATGTATTTTTTTAAGAGATTAATTTTGAGTTTTCTTGGTTTTTTTTTTTTTGAAAAGAAGTATTAACTAAGGTTAGTTTAGCTCCACATTAATTGACATGTACTCTAGACTAAAAAGTCATAAAATCGAATTCACTCATTCAATTATTAAAAAGTTCACCGTTTAATTATTTTGTTTTGTATTAAATTTGTAGGTTTTAATTTTTGTTTGGAAAATTCTCTCACCATACTCTTAAACACACAACATTTTCAATCTTCTCATCTCTTCCATACTTTCAAATTACAACAATTTCAATCTTCTCTTTTCTCTACTTTCTCATATTTTTTGTATTTGCCCTTTTAAAAGTAATTGGTCAAAGGATTAGAGGTTTTTTGTTGTAGAACTTTAAAGAGACCAAGAGATACTTGCGCCTCAACCTAATTGTTTACGTGTTTTATTATTTGTAATTCTTTCAATCTATATTTTAGTCCTAAAGCTTTTGTTTTTATTAAAAAGATAAAAAATTAATAAAAAATTAATGATAATAATATAACTAGGATAAGCAAATAAGTCTGAAGACTGACACAACCAACCAAACCAAGGTCGATCAGGCGTTTCTAGAGAGGTGGTCGGTTGGAGTCGGTTTTGCCCTTAACAAAACCAACTAGTCAAGCCCCAAACCGACCGATCGACCGAAATTTTAAAAAAAATATATATAAAAAATAATAATAATAGCAAAATACAAAAATTATAAAATATTTATATATTTATATTATATATTATAAATAATAATAAAATAAAAATAGATAAATAAATATATTTATTTTTAAAAAAAGTTGAACGGCATAAACCGACAGACTCGACTCGGTTCAAGCTTTAGGCCAAAAAATGAGTCGACCGACTGAACCAACATATGGTCGGTTTGGCGTCGGTGTGGGCCGAAAATCAATCCCCACCAATCAATGCTCACCCCTAAATTCGACTAGTTTAATTATATTTCTAAACCTCTCAAAGAAAGTTTGTTAGGACAACACACAAGAACGAGTAAAAAATGAAATTATTTGAAGCTAGCAATAAAATAAAACAAGTAAAAAATGTTCAAAACGTTGAAATATGCAAGCCCATCTATTAAACATTCCATATCATTAGAACCACCTTTGTTACTCAGCCTCTTGAATCAATGAATAGTTGTTGATGTATGAGGTTCCATCTCAAAACCAATTGACAATAAAAGGAGTAACTCATATATCTTATATATTGTGAAGTTTCTCTCAACTTTTCCAGTGTAGGATCTTCAACATGCCTCTTCAAGATGATGCCTATTTGGGTTCACCATTCTTGGATTGAATTCCAATTTCAATTTTTTTTGACCGAATACCCGTTTAGGTTTAATGAGCTTTGATACCATATTAGATTATATGAGGTTCTATCTCAAAACCAATTGGCAATAAGATGAGTAGCTCATATATCTTATATATTACGAGAGTTCTCTCTACTTTTCTAATATGAGATCCTCAACATAGTTCAGTTCAACAACATAGGACGATAGAGAGATTTGAACAATTGATCTAAGTAAAAAGTACATCTCTTAACTAATTAAAATATATTTAAGTTCACTCTTAACATAACTTCGTATAACTCTAGATCATCCACAAATGTGGAAGGGAAAAAACAATTAAAGAAGGATTTCACCAATAACATTAATTTAGTATTAAATTTGACAAAATAAAATTGTATAAAATAGTCTAATATATATTTTAGTCTATAATTTTGGATTTTTTTTTTTTAATTTAGTCTCTATTGGTTAAAAACTTTATATTTTTCTTAGTTAAAAACTTTCAATTTAGTTATTTATGTATTAACACTTTTTATCACCATCAATAAATATTAAACTTATTTATGATAAATATACCTAACTAAATTAAAAAATGTTAGGTGTAAATCACTAAAATAGTAGACTAATATGAAATCAAAAAGTGTTTTCTATTGATTTTCTTTATCCCTCTTTAATACGATAATATGTCATTATTTAATTATGTAAAAAATGAGATTATTTTTAGTTTAATAATTCGTGGAGAAAATTGAATCTCTAATCTAATCTCCTAGTTAAGAGTACACATCCATTATAGTTGATTTATGCTTACTTTAATGCAAATAATCAGAATTGTTCACTCAATGCAAGGACATAATTATTTTGACATTTTTGTCCTCTTGACACAAATATCAATTTGAGCTGAAAAAAAAAAGTTAAAATACCATTTTGGTGTCTGTACTTTGAATATTGTTCTATTTTGATCTACTTTCAAATGTCTGAATTTAGTCTATATACTTTCAATAAAGCTTAAAATTGGTCTCTACTGTTAGTTTATTGTTAATTTTTCTTTAAAAATTTTTATTAGTATTTTCTCTACAAATTTTGAATGTAGGTTCACATTGTGTTTTTCTTGTATTTAAATAATTATTATTATATAACCAATTTTGATAAAAAGATCATAAGGGTCAATTTTAAGCTTTATTGAAAGCACAAAGACTAAAATTGGATAATTGAAAATGCAGAGACCAAAATAGAATAAAATTCAAAATATAGAGATAAAAAATGTTATTTTAATAAATAAAAAATTATAATGAACTCACGAGAGCTTTCAAAAGATGACTGAAAATATAGTCAAACTTTCCCATTATTTATTTTATTCTATGTCCACAAGGGGGAGGAGTCTGAAATTTGGTTAGAGGGGACCAAATTTTATAATTTATTTTGATATATATAATTTTTCAATTTTAAAAATTTAAGAAGTAAAATAGAGAGAATTTTAAAATCTCAACGTTTTAGAGAATCTTTTCTTAACCTAAAACAAAATGAGAAGAGAAGAGGGATTTGCCTCAATCGCTTCGTTTTGCCCTCGTTTTCAAGCCCAGTTAAAATTGCTACATTTATTTTCAACTTTCACTTAATCATGAGTCTTCTTTTTCTTTCCCATAAATTGAAAGCTCTAATTTCGCCAAAAAAAAAAAAATGACCGAGGTCATTTTTGTTTTTCTCCTTCTCTTTAATTTAATGACATGGAAAATACCATGAAAGTGGCCGAAAAAAAAGGTTAAGATTGGTTTGAAGTGCAAGGTTTAAATTCATTTTGATCATGAACTATGTAATACTGGTTTTACTTTTGTCTTTCGACCATCAACATATATATTTAAATTTGAAAAAATTGAAAAATTAAAGAATCTATTTAAGTATGTTTGAGACTTAAGTTCAACATCAAACTTGAAAAATACTAAGTCTCAATTAGTATTCAAGTAGATATTTTATGCTTGTTGAGCTATATCAATGTTGACGGTTTTTTTTTATTTTAATTTATAACTATAGCATGGATTTAAAGTTTATATTTGATTGTATTCATTTGATTGTATTATTTTTCTTTTTATATTAATATTAATGCAATCTAAGTTGGCTACAATTATTAATTTATAGATATCCTATTTTTACTGGTTGGATATTGTATTATACAAGATTTATAAACATCCATATGAAAACGAAAAACTCTCTTTTAATTATTTGAAAAAAAAAAGAGTATAATCATAGGGTTTAAAATGTTGATGTCGATGAAAATATCGAAATCTCAATTTTATAGAAATGTCGATGGAAATATCAATAAAATGTCGATGTCGAAATTTATGGAAAAATTTTAAAAATAAAGAAATTAAAATATATATTAAAATTAGAAAATAAACCTTATTTATTTTTTTAATGAGTTAAAATACTTGTTATAACATTATATTCACATCATGTTACATCTTGTTGCTATTTTTTTTAATATTTTATCAATTTTGTACCATATAATGGAAATGTCGATTCACTCTGTCGATGTTGAACCCATGGACATGTAGAAATATCGATGAAAATATTGACATGTCGATGGAAATTTAATACCATAAATCATATAATTTTCTTCTTTTTTTTAACTCAATGTTTTGTTTTTCCTAAAAAGTTAACTTTGATGATCGGACACTATAAATTATACTGTTTTCCAAATAAAAAACTTTTAATTACTTTTTTTTTAGTTCTGATTTTTAATTGTTGATTGCATTATGGTTTGGTCCTTACATATTTTTTAGTTCTGGATCTATTCTTACCCAAATTTGAACTTTTGCTCCCAACATCCTTTTTAGTAAATTAATTTTTAAAAAAATATTTTATTTTTTTTGTTTCTATTTTGTCATGTCAAAAATCAATGAAAGTGGCTAACAAAAACACAACTAAACTCGCATGAAGATGAACTTTACCAAAAAGTCATAGGTTATGTTTTCTTATATACTTTATACCTATATTTTCAAAGATAAAACTAAAAAAATAGTTTTAAAATTATTAAAAAAACATAATTTTAAAAAATCAAATGATAAGACGAATCTTAATAATTGAGATGCACATTTATAAGGTAAAAACAAGAAATAAAAGTAACCCTATAGGCTACCACTCTAATGATGAAAATAGATATTTTCAGACAAAATTGTTCATAATTACTTGAAAAGAAAAGGGTAAAAAAAAAATTAAAAAATTAAAACTTTAATTTACTTGGAATCCATGGCGGCTATTTTCATTATAAACCTCAATAAATTTGTATCACAAACAAAACTCCATGGATCCATAATAAAGAAGCTCCTCAATCATTTGTTCAATGTGATCATCTTCCAACAATTTCAGCTCTTCAAATTCACTTTCCATTTTCACGCTTCTCACCATCCAATCCGCCGCACATGGCGCTTGCTCCGCCGCCGTCGCCGGTCTAATCTCCTCCACCATCGAACTCGCCCCACCGGCATAAACCGGCGGCGCCGGCGTCGGAATTTCTCGTTTAAACTCCCGTGAAGCTTGGTTACTAATCTGCAAAGAAGCCATATAACACCTATGCAATTTCGCAGTCAAATTGGCCGACAAAATCTTCGAGTTCGACGAATGAATTGCATTCGGATTGTACGGAAAATTCGTTCTTGCTTTTGGCCCACACATTAATCTCGCCGCTTCATCATAAGCCCTCGCTGCATCCTCCGCCGTTTCGAATGTCCCCAGCCAAATCCTCGTCTTCCTGTAAAAAACAGAGACCCAAAAAACAGAGTCCCTTAAATTTCATTATAATCGCTTAAAAAAAACATCAAATCGAGAAAAAAACGAGAGACCCACAATAAAGGATGACGAATTTCAGAGACCCAAGAGCCCCAATGCCTTTGTCTTACGCCACGATATCGCTTTTGAGGTCTGGCCATGGCATAACTTTTTTGTTGCTCGCAAGGTGTTTGTGAAAATGCCTCAAAGAAAAACAGAGCACAAAATTGATAGTTCTGAGCAGAGAACAAAAATGGGTGGCTTTATATTTGGTCATTGATGACAAAGACGGCAATCGCGGAGCCATTTTTGTGAAGCCTTTCTGGCAAGCAATTTGATATCTAGTGGGTCTCACGAGTGTGTTTAAAAATAAATTAACTCTTCTTTTTTGGCCTTGTCCAATAGCCCCAACCAGTTGGTTGTTGTTGGGCGTTTTGGCTTTGCTGATTACTGGAAAAAAAAAAGTTCAAATTTCAAACTCACAAAAAAAAAAAAAAAACTCAAAAAAATCAATTCACATGTCTTGAATTTGTAACATTTTTTTTCCCATCAATTTGAGTGTCTAAGTGTTAGGAAATGTGAATAGTTTTTTTGTGCCACTATGTAATGTGTATGTTTGTTCATATGATTGTGTGAATATTCCTTTTCATTCATGCAAATCGGGAGAAAATTGTCTTATTTGGAGTCTAATAATTCACTATCCAACCATTTATATTTTTGATCAAATATTTTATCCAATCAATTGTTGCTCGTCAATCGCCGCACATCTCAAATCTTTTGATTGAAATGAATGATAATGATTTTAATCATGTACGTGTTTTAATTCTTTTAAATGTAGGCAAGTTTATGTATAACTTGTTGAACTTATCTTTCCGTGTTGTTTTTTTCACGTGAAAGATTCTAACTTATCTTATATTGATTGAGGTGGCATTGTAACTGTGTTTTCAAGTAGGTTTTGGAGTGTTCTTACTTCTTACCTTATTAGCTAAACTCAACTGCATTGCATGTGTTAAATCTGTTGGGTTTTTGGCAATATATTATAAGTGAAATTATCCCACATCTGAAAGCTGCAAGAAAGTGATGGACTCACTCTCAAGACTACTATAAAAGGAGCGCATGGGCTTTGGTTTCAAAGATCCCAATTAAAAATTTTGAAGGCAGATCTTAGGCTCCAGTTAAATTCCTCTTTATATTCTGCAGTGCGAGAGTGGGAAAAGGGTGTGAGTGGTATAAGTTTTGGGAGAGTGTTTTGTGTAATTGAGGTCGGAGAGAGAATTACATGTGATTAGAATAATTTTTCACATAGTGAAAATTTCTTTCTGTTCGTGGTTTTTTTCTCCGGGTTTGGAGTTTTTCCACGTAAATTCTTGTGTCTCTTATTTTGTTGGTTTCTTTTAATTTCTCAGTTTATTTCTGCTTATTCCTAGTGGTGAGAGGTTTTTTTCCCAACAAAATCAATTTTAAAAAATTGGTTGATTTGGTGAAGTTTTTTTGTCTGTTATTAATCTAACCGAAAATAAATTTATAACCTAACGATCGAATTGTCTTGTGTGGAGCTATACATTATGTTAGTACTACTAAGCATATCAAATCTGTTCTTCGAGAGTAATATCACCACAAGTTAGTAGAGTAAAATATCACTTATAAATGTGGCAGCTTTGATGCAAAATTATTTTCTTTAATATTAATACCTTCACTTTTCTCTCACTTTTTTTTTTCTTTCTTTTTTTTAAAATAAAGGATTTGAGATTTGAATGATGTTTATTCAGCAAACATAATTTATCTTTTACCAATACAAAATTTCTAACAAATTAAAAGTTTGACATCAAATACCACTTCAGGGTAAAGCAAGCTTTAAAAGCTCTCTTTCTTAATATAGATTTTTTTTTTTATGACGTAGCTTAATATTGATGAATCATTATTTTAATGTATAAAACTTTTTTAAATACCAATACATTAGATACTAATAAATTCACTCTTTTTCATAATATCATGTATATTGCCAAATGTTTTTCTTTCGTGAATTTTTTTTAGTACATCAACAATTGGAGATGAGAGATTCAAACTAATGACATGTTAGTCATGAGTCATACAGTTGAGCTATGCTCTTGTTGGCATCTTTCGATAGACTCAACTTGCATCAAATGTAAAATCCACTTACATTATAATAAATAATTTATTATATCTATTGGAAATAAAAAAATATTATTTGTAGACGCATTTATATTCATTATTGGGACGTAATACACACCATTTTTGGAGGGAAAAATTATTAATTATTTTATTCATTGGCATATAAACCATAGTGAATATGATCAATTTTAGTTTAAAGAAAAAGAGTTTACTATTAGTATAGAGGAAGTTTCAAAAAACAAAAAAAATAATATAGAGGAGTATATGAATTTCTTATAACCTAATAGCAGAAGTCTGATAGCAATATCTCGCATTCGTAGTTAGGCAAAATTTATCATATACAGACCGGTTTGCTATTTAAAAGTCTTTGGCCTTGGCCAAAAGAGCATAGATGTGTTAACAACCACGTGATTAGTGGTTCGATCTCCTAAATTTTTTATTGTACTAAAAAAAATCTTGGGCAATAGAAAATATTCTTACTACCCCTCATTAATATAAGGGGTTAATTGTTTCGTGGTATAATTTAAAATTTTTATAGGATGAGCATCTGGATTATCTCGTTTGTTTTGTAGTAATGTAGGATTAATATTTAAAGATGTTTGAGTATCTTATAATGCTCATACGGAGGGCATTTGACCTATTTTGGATGACCTTCTGAAACATGAATTTTTAAGATTCTTATGTTGAGAGCATCTTTTAATGACATTTATCCTCCTCATCAATTTTTTTAATTTCTTTTTTAAAAATAAATTAATGTATTTGTACACTAATAACCGATCGTATGTAATTAGCTATTATTATGTTTTACGGTTAGATATAAATAAGTTTAATTATAATTGAATTAATATTTAATTTCAAATATTTGATAACAATCTCCGACTAATATAAATTAATTTGTTCTACAAAATACCACATAAACGTTAGTATAAACTAAATTGATCATATACGAATATAACACTAAATTAATAAAAAACTAAAATGCATGTGATATAAATTTAAATTATATTAAACTAGTAGGTAAATTATCTAGAGATTAACGAGGGTGTTATTGGCATAACATATAATTCTAAGACATTCATATATACAAATTCTGCAAAAGCAAACATATTTATCTAAATATTTTCATATATTCTTATAAAGTATTCCTTCCAAACAAACGTAGTTATCTAAAATGTTGGACATCTATATTTTCAAGTATCTATAATTTCAGATATCTGAAGTTTCTGGTTATCTAGATTCCAAAAAAAACAAAGGTTCTAAGTAGCATACGAATAACAGAGTTTTGGATGAATCATCTAGAAACCAGAGGTGAAGTCTCTTTCAAATATTAAATCCATTTTAAACATGTATTGAATTAATAGATGATATACGATTATAAATTAATCTCAATTATTGGACATAAAACATAGAATTGTAAACAATCCACAAAGAAAAAAAAAAGCGTTACACTCAAAAATATTTTCTATCAAGTTGGTGAAAGATTACAACTTTTTATCTACCACCATAATATATAAAGAATGATCCATATCATTTCGGGTCAAAGAAAATGACATGACTATTAATGTCATTGTGTGCAAGTAGCAAATTTTTTTACATAGAGACTCAGGTACACAATTCTCGTGACAATCTCGTCGAAATAACTAAATTTATAGGTTAAAATATCATTTTGGTCTTTGTACTTTCAATTTTGTTCTTTCTTCTTCTAAATGTCTAATTTTAATCTTGTAGTTTCAATAAACCTTCAAATTAGTCCCTATAAATTTAAAGTTAATTTTTATCAAAATTAGTTGAATAATAATAATAATAATTTTAATATAATAAAAGACACAATGTAAACATACCTCAAAAATTTATAAAGGAAGAGCTAATATATAGACTAAAATAGTTTTTAAATTAAAATTTGTATTAAAAGAAATGTGTTGGAATTAATTTGTAATATATGGTATACGATGTAGAAAGATGTCATTGTTTCACACAGTGTTACATGAAAAAACACTGTATTTTCATTCATAGAACGTATCAGAAGGGTTAGAATAATCTGGGCTGGATTTAAACCCAAGTTGGTATTTTCCCTATCAAACACGACAAATAATAAATAATAATATTAATATTAAAAATAATAAATAAAAAAATAAAAAAAATTGAGCGAGATATGCCATATTGCCCTTAACCTCTTACGAAAAGATCTCAAATTGGTACTTAATCTTTAAAAGATCTCAATTTTATGCTTTGCATAAAAAAATATATATATACGCTTACTGTTTTAATTTGAAAATTTTCAATTAGGTCTCTTGATTAAAAACCGATATCTCATTAAATTATATTATTTTATTACCAATTTTTTACACGTGCACATGCTACTTGGACATGTGATTGGAACAAAGAAATAGATATTATTGATAGCAGGGGCGGATTTACCATAGGCCCAGGAGGGCTCGAGCCCCCTTCAAATTTTTATCTTTAATAATATGTATAGAAAATGTCAGAATAAATAGTCTTCTGGCATAGTGGTTCATATGTCAAAAGCCTCCCTCAAGTTCTAAGTTCAAACTGTAGTTTGGTCAAAGTTAAATAATTTTTCCCAATGTCATATTCAAGATACAAATTCTGGATCCGCCACTATTGATAGATGGATTGAATTTTGAGAGGATGAATGTGTTCATTCTCATGCATTAGATAGCATCGAATAGGATGTCTATGTGTGTTAAATATGGTAATAAAACAACAATAACCCATCAATTTTTTACATGAACACGCTCAATTAGAAGCATGACTCTCGATCAAGAGCCATATGTTTGAATTTTGTGAACTAAAAAAAATACTAAGTGTAAAATTGCAAACTCAATAATAATAATAATAAAGGACCAAATTTGAGAATGACAAAAATTAGAGACTATTGGATATATTTTGTCAAAATTTTATTTACGCTCTTTCGTATTCTTTAATGAATCACTTCAACTATCTCCTTTATTAAGCTGGTTGTCTTTAACTTATTTTATAACATTGCTAGTTTTGTCAAAAAGAGCATAGTTCAATTGACATATTGAATGTGTTAATGATCGCGAGCTCTGTGATTCAAATCCCCCGACTCCTATTGTACTAAAAATATATATATATTTTGTATATAACATTTTAAAACCACAATTTTACTTCTCAAATTTCATATTTAGTTAACTAACCTTTTTATTTTAATCCCACCATTATTTTTAAAATTTTTGTTTTAGTATTTACCGTTAAATACTTTCACTGATGTATGCGTTTTGTTTTTTTAGTATAATTGGATGAGAGGATTCGAATAACTAAACTCGTGGTCATTAACCCATTTTCATGTCAATTAGGCTACGGTTTCTTGAGTTGATGTATGCATTTTTGTAGTTGTGTATAAATTAAATCATACCAGATTTGGTATTATTTTTAGAAATAGATGCTTGACGTAATCTATTACTATATTTTGCATATCTTTTCAGTTTTTTCTTGTACAACACTTATTATAATTAAGCTACGTTAATTTTATCAAAAAAAAAGTTTAATGTATCATCTAAAAGTATTTTTTTAAGTATTTTTAATATATTTTAAAAATTTCTCAAACAAATTATGATAGGAAAATATACATGCCCTATCACGTTTTAAAATCGAAACACTGCTACAAAAAAACATTTTTTTGTCATCCAAGCAGTGCACTAAATAGTGAGACGTGTGCATTCAAAAAATACAAATTAAAAGAGATTAAAGAAAAATAAATTTAAAATTTGATATTATTTTTTAATTATTGATGTGGACTTAACTCAATTTATTAGGGAAAAGAAGTGCAAGCTCTATCTTCATGTTGGTGTACAACTTTTCTCTAGTCTAGATTTTTTTATTTTGAATATACTTGCAATGCAAGAAATAAAAACTTTGTTTGATCAGGGTGTTTGAGAATCACAGTAAAATACTTTTAACAAAATAATAATTTATTTTAACAAGCACATTATTATTTATTTTTTTAAAAAAAATCATGAATTATTTTGATATTTGATTATGCGCCCTGAAAATATTTTTTTAGCATTATTGATGGAGAATTTGAGCCAAATGTAAATAAGATTGCTATTATTTTGTTTAGTACAATAAAGCGTGATGAATTCAAATTATAGATTTCTTGATCGTTAACACATTTAAGGCCCGTTTGATAACGTTCCCGTTTCCTGTTTCTTGTTTATGTTTCTCATTTTTTAAGAAACAGACTTGTTTGATAATCCATCCCGTTTCTTGTTCCCAAAATTTGAGAAACGTTTCTAAAATTTAGACTAAATTTGAGAAACTTCAAATAGTAGTTTCTTTCTGTTTTGTTTCTTTTTATATTAAATGTTTCCTATTTTTACTAGCTTTAGCCTCTAGCCTATTGGTGAAATGCATGTCAAAACAATACTCCTTTCATTTCAAACCCCAAGTTCAATCTTTGATAAGTACAACTTTTTGATTTTCTTTTTTATCAATTCTGTTTTTTTTGCAATATATAGTTTTAATTTTTATAAATAATAATAATATAAATATGTAAATTTATATTAATTTATTTTTTTATTTCATTTCTTCATTTTACAATCTCCATATTTATATTATTTTAATTTGAAATTATATATATATATATATATATGTATATGTATTATTTGAATTTTAAGTTTTAATTTTGCAATCTCTATATTTATATATTATTGTAATTTTTCAATAAATAAATTTTATTCACTAAAACATGCCTTTAACCTCATTTTAATATTTTACAAACTACAACATTTATCAATATAATTGAGTTTGATCTAAGTCGACATCATTTAAGATGAATGGTTCGAGTAATAGATAAGATTGCATATCAAATTTGAACAACATTTGAAGAATAAAATAATTTTATTTATTTACTTTTATTATTAATTAATTTTGCATCGAGACTTGTTGGTATTTGATAATATAAATTTGTTATAATTAATTGTATATTCATATATTTTAATGCATGTTATATATTTTGTATTATATAACTAAATTCTTTTTAAACTATAAAAAATGACAGAAATGAGAGAAAAAAAACATTCAAGAACAAGAAATAAGAAACGGTTGTCAAACAAGTTTACGTTTCTATTTCTTGTTTCCAAAGAAACAAGAAACAAGAATAGTTATCAAACATATTTTTGTTTCTTATTCTTAAAAAATGAGAAACGAGAAACAAGAAACATGGAACAAGAAATAGAAACAAGAAACATGAACGTTATCAAACGGGACCTTAATATATCAATTCAGTCATATTTTCTTTTACTGAGATTGCTACTATTTGTCTACGATAACAATTCTTTTTGTTGCTATTATTTATAAAAGTACATAATTCAAAAGAGTGTACTCATATTAACCCAAAATATATTACATAGCTCATTGGAAAAAAATGAAATTTAAATTTTCATAGTTGCCCCTTTTTATCATTTCATTATCAAAGCTATTCCGTGCATATAAAAGTTTTCCCATACCCTTTATAACAAATATTAAATCGAGAAAGTTGTTATTTTAGGTCAATTTCTTTCATATCTAATCAATTATTATCATTTTATACTTCAACATTCTCATACATTGTTAAAGCGTTGAAATGAAATATTAAAAACTACATCGAAATGTTAATTTTGAAATAAATAAATATAGTAGAGTAGTATTAAAAAACACTATATATTAGCTTAGATCTCGTTTGATAACTATTTTTTCTCATTTTTGAAAATAATGCTTATACTGCATCCTACATATGGATTTTTTTTTGTTTTTTTTATCTACTTTTTTACCCGCCTTCTTTTTAAACCAAGCAAAAAAAAAATCTCAAAACTTATTTTTGTTTCTGGAATTAGATTAAGAATTCAAATGTTTTGTTAAGAAATATGAAATTCATTCTAGATAAGTTAAGGTATATTTTTACTTTTAGTAGGTACACTTTTTCTCTTTTTAGCTACATTAGAGTTTTTTTTGGTGGGTTTAAACATTCTTTTTAATGAATTTTCTTTGTTTTATTGCTTGGTTCATGACTAATTTATTGGTGAATTTTTTATACAAAACTTTTATATATTAAGTGATAATTTGGATTTTAAAATTTATTTTGAATTGAAATCCTCCACCCACGACCCGATATAATTTTCAAGAAAAATAAAATAATTTATGGGCTTGGCCTTACCTTTTGGGCCATTGGTTTCAAATTTTAGCCCAATTAACTTTCAAGAGTGGGGTAAAAGATGGGCCCAATTGCAGGCCCATTTACGAGGTTAAAATCTCGGCTGGGCTGCCAGCGGGCATATATCAGATTATCCTTTTCAGTGGAGCATATAAAACCTGTTCGCTACTGATAGGGTTTTCGTTAGACCGACGTCTGCTTCCAAGCTCGCCGCCGATCGCCGGAACCCGAAAATGGTACGTTTTGCTATTCAACTCTGTGAACTTCTTTCTCCCCCTAAACCTAATGATATTCATCGTTCCCCATTGTTTGATTGGAAAGTGTACAAGTTTGTGATTCGGTTTTCTCCTCTCTTCCAATCCGCAGCCGTCTCACAAGACTTTCAGAATAAAGAAGAAGCTCGCGAAGAAGATGAGGCAGAACAGGCCAATCCCGCACTGGATCCGTCTGAGAACCGACAATACTATCAGGTACTAACTCTACGCCATTTTGAATCGCCATTTTTTCAAGCCTATGCTTCGATTTTGAGTCTTACATTCTGGCGTTCTACTTCTATCACTTTTCAGATACAACGCGAAGCGCAGGCACTGGCGTCGCACCAAGCTAGGGTTCTGAGGTGCTTTCGATTTATAATTTCAATGTCGATTTACTTTGAATTTGTTGAGATTGAGAACTTGAATTTTCTTAAAGACATATTATTGTATTTGCGCTTCTGAAATTTAGTTCATCTGAAAATTTTGTTTTATCATTTCTACACTCAAGTTTGAAGTACTTTGGGATAGAGTGAATTTACTGACAATGGTTATATCTATGGATTAACAGTTTATCCAAACCTTCATTGCATTTACTTGCTCCTGTTTTGGAGTACTTAAATCAGTTCCTTTGATTTTCTTAGAAAATTGATCGAAGTCTCTATTCAAGGAAACTATTAACATTAACAAATCACCATTTCCACTTATTAATGAAGTTATAATCATTATTGATCTTTAGGTTATGTTCTTGAAACGTCGATAGTTCATACTGTCTTTTTTTTTTCCTAATATTTAGAATTTCACTATAGAAATCCAATGCCGTGTTTCTTATTTATTGATTTTGTCACTTCAACCATTAACATACAATGGGGGAATATTAGGAAGAGGTTAGAAGAAGACTGGGGGACAAAACTTGAAGAAAATTGATAAAATCTGATTAGCCTGGGAAGCCAGGCAATTCATAAAAATGTGTGGCTCAAATATACAATTCATAACCTACCTTCATTTACAGTGGAAGATAATCAGAATAAGAATTTCCAAGTAGCTTACTCTAGTATAGAGACTACAATTCATAATCATACAATGCTACAACCTTGTAGGTTCTAAAAGAGGACATTCTTTGTGAGATACTCTTTTCTATACATTACTTAAAACTGTCAGGGGATGTTTGAGGCACTGAGTGAGTTATTATAATAGGGAGTTATAATAGTCTATGGGTTATTATAATCTGCAGAATCATTTAATATGATTTAAAATGCATAGTAGTATATTATGGGGTTATAATAGTTTGTGTTTGGGGTGGAGAGCATTCCACAAGTTATAATAACACATGTTATAATAGTTTGTGCCCCAAATAGGCCCTCAATGTTCTAAATGTCTAATGCTCCTCAATTGTGCAAGGGGTAGTGTCACGATGATTCTTTTTCTTGTCAAGGAAGTTGGTAGAGGTAGAGAACGTGGTCGTGCCAAGGCGCTCATTTGTTGTGCTAGTGAGCTTGTCACCATATTTTAGAACCCTAACCTTGCCCGTGTATAGGTAGACTTATTCAATGTGGTTGTCACAACCCTCTAAACTAGACTGCATTTGTGTGGAGGTCCGATAGGTATGATCGTCTTCGTAGAACCATCCTTGGGCTTGGAGAAGAATTGTCTTTGAGGCGAAGTGTAAAGCAAATAGTGAATGCTTCAATAGATTAGAAGAGAGAATAGTTTGTTTTGATATTCGAGTGAGGGAAGGAATGGGCTTCAGAAAGAAGAGGGATGAGCTTCTGTTTCAATAAGGTGATTAATTGAATCTGGATTCTGGTTTGTTGAAGGGTGGAGGTTGCAAAGTTTTTTTTTTCGGCGCGAAATTAAATTTTAAAACAAAAAAAGAATGAATTTAGAATTAGCGTTTTTAATTTAGAATTAATTTGCCGAACTCGTAATCTAATATTTCTAGATTGATGGAAAAAAGTAATTAGATTTATTTAACAACGTTTATTTATTATTGATTATTTTATTACCTTAGTTTTTTCGAAAGCCAATTCCGATTCCAATTCCTTATCCTCCAGGGTACAATCTTCCGTTTCGTTCACTAAAACAGATTGTTTTCTTTTTAAAGATCACTCGATCGTTCACTTTTTTTTATCCAATTTTCTTCTTCGCTCTCGTAATCAGAGCTACCACTCTCAGTTCCATCTTTTTGGTATTTTCATCGCAGTTCGACAATGTCTTTGAAAGTTCACAATTATCAGCATTCTCTCGAATACTCCTCTTTGAATTCTCCCATTGTTCCACCTCTTGGTTTTGAAATTCCATACCCTAATCTCAATTGGATCGACCAGCCTCGACGTGATTGTTGGAAGAAAGTCGAGCTTTCCAAATCTCTGAATACTTGCAATTTAATGGGCAAGGTTAAGATTCTAAAACGTGGTGAAGAGCTCTCCAATACAATGAGGGACCGATTATTCCCTGTGATTCTTAACAAAGAAAATCAAGAAGAAGAAGAAGATTCAGACTCCGATGATTCAAATGACCCCTTGCTCTCGAGTTTTGAATCAGCTGATAGTATGAAATTTGAACTCATTCACTCCAAGTTCATCGAATCATTCTATTTTGGCTCCTCGATATTCATTGCCTCGCCACCCCCTAGTGCTCTCCCTATACCTACTTTCTTGAAAAAAACTGAGCGAAATTAGTGTTTTTTCTTTCTCCCTTTGTTTTTACATATTAGATTGTTGTAGTTTTCGTTTAAAAGAAACGGATGATTGTTTTCAAATTCATATTTTATTATTCGAAATCTGCTTGTGTTATCTCCGCCGCTATAATCAAAAGTTTAGATGTGAACATGACTCTCACGAGAAAATTTCGAAACCCCTTCACTTATTTTTGTCGCAAAGCTACGTTTCTGAGATGTTTTCGCTTAACACTTTGATGCTTGTTTACGTTAAATTTTCTAGAGAACCCTTTTTTTAATATTTGTTCAAATTCAAGCTGAAATTATGTCTGACGTTTTTGTTGATTCATCTTTGCACTCAAAGTTTTAGATATGGTCCATTTAGTTTTTTAAAATGGTATTTGTTTACTCACTACTTCTATACAATAGTTTTCATTTTTCATTTTTCTTGAGGAAACATTTGAATTCTTAGTCAAATTCTAAAAACAAAGATAAACTTTTAAAAGCTTATAGATCTTTTATATATAACAAAATAAAGAAATTCAGAAGTGAAAATAGTGTTTATAAACTTAATTTTAAAAAATTTAGATGATTATCCAACGAAATCTAAGTATTAGCAATAAGGTTAATTCATTAGAAGTAGTTCTGCAAGTAGTAGTTAACTAAAATTGAGACAGAGACAATAGATTAGGATTAAGGATATCTTTCATACTTCTATCCCTTTTCTTTCTTATATGGCATTTACTTGTCCTTCCCCATAACTAAACAAATATCTCAATACATATTCATTAAAAAAAATATCCATCAAGTTCAAGAGACTTTAAAATTTATTCAAATAAATAATAACTATTTCACCCTTCTTAAACCCAGTATTTTTTTTAGTATACATCTATATTGGTGAACTTTTGTTGGTGTTTATATTTTTTTCGAAAGGATCAACGTGTAATTACTCGTACTTCTTAACAAAGATGAAAATACCACCATGCTTCTTTCTTTGTTGATTGTGTTACTCGTACCAAAGTCAAAAGAGTACGAGACAACCTTGAAACGAAAGGTAAATTACCCAGATACTACACTAAGAAAAAACAAAAATCTTACTTAGTGAAATGACTATGAAAAGTGCATTACTTTTTACAAAAATTTCAAAAGGTACATATTTAAGAAAGAAAAAAAAAAAAAAACTAAAATCTTGATCATTGTGGTGGATTGGAAGGATGGTGAGAATTGAATGTAAATGTACCTCCAAGCTGCTGCATAGGAACAAGAGAGTGTAAAACATCTGTAATGAGAGGTCTGTATGTTGGTTCAGCTTGCACACATAACACAGCCATAGCAGCAACCTGATACCATTACATAATTGTAATTGCCACACCCATATCATTTAGACTTTTATTTCAATTTAGTCCTTATTCTTTTAGTTTTGTTTCAATTTAGTCCTTATAGTTTAATTAAACTCTCTTTATCATTACTCTCAACTCATACTGTCTTTTATTGATCTTCCGAAGCCTTCATTTCATTTTTCTTTTTTTTCTTTTTTGAAGCTAAGTAAAATTGTGTTGAGATCATTAAGTTTTAGTATTAGTCATAATGTCCCTAACTTCTGTTTTTAATTTGGTTGGCTTTGTTAAGACTTCATTCGATGATCTTTTGGTTCTTGAAAATTATGTTTCTTTTCTCAATACTTTTCTATAATGAGTTTCATCTCTCTTAAGAAAAGTATTTGAATTCTTAGCCAAAACTTCTTTTAGTTTCCAGAACTTGGCTTAGTTTTTAAAAACATATATAAAAAATAGATGACAAAACAAAGAAATCCATAGATGAAAGTAATATCTACAAGCATATTTTTTTAAAAAAAATAAATAAATGGTTACCAAATGGAACCTAAGGGCATGTTTGGTAGGCAATTCAAAAACAGAAATTTGAAAACAAAGTTGTATTTCATGTTTTCAGATATGTGTTTGGTAGCAGATTTAGAAATTTAATTCCCTTTTAAATAGTAGTTTAATGTGTATTATATAATATATTTATAAATCATAAAATTAGTTGTAGTTGCAAAGTTAAATGTTAGGTTGAATATAAGACATTATAATTAATTAATGAACATATATATATTTTTTTAATAAATTTTATATAATTATTATTTTATAATATAATATATTATATTTTATAATATATTATATTATACATATTTTAATTTAACAAAACTAAATTAAGTTTATAAACATGAAATACTATATTCATTAAGATTTTATCTTTATTTAATACAATTATGCATTATAAAATTTCAAATTCAAAATCGGGATACAATGAAAATATAAAAATGTTGTTTTTAGAATTTTTACTAAGATCACAGAATCCAAAAACAATTTTCAAAAACACTGCTGCCAAACATATATTCACTGAATTCAGTAAATCTGAAAACATAAAACATAATTCAGATTACCTACCAAACAAGCCCTAATTGATTCAATTAGGATTTTAGAGTCATAGGAGAAATGGGTGTGCTTTTAGGTGGGTAAAAGATTGTTTGCTGACATTTTGTGAGATTTAGCTAAATTATAAGAACCAACTTCAAATTAATTCTAAATTATAGAGACTAAATTGGAACTTTTAAATTGAAATTAAGGTTAAAAAAAAAAAATGTCTACAAAATGAAAAGAACAAACCTGATACAAGTGCTTGAGATCCATAGTGTTTCTAATAACAGGATCCACTATGTTTGGCAGCTTTGTTCTGTCTGTGAGTTGAGGCATCGCCTGCATTACCACCCCCATTATATCCATTTTTATTTTACAACACAATTGATGTTAGACTTTTTTTTTTTTTTTTGAAAAATAATTAAACAAATGCGAAAATAGAGATTAAACATTCAACTTTAGGGAAAAAAATATTTTTTAAAAAAAAGATAATAGATACTTTAGCCACTAAATCATACTAATTCAAAGTTGAAACTCAAAAAATTACCCATGTGATGATAGATTGGCATTGGGGAGATGCCACTTTCTCCATAGGCCTTCTTCCTAGCAGCAGCTCAAGTAGCACAACCCCAAACGCGTACACATCACTTTTTTCTGTCAATTTCCCTGTTAAAAAAAATACTCATTACATATCCATTAAAAGAATTCGTTCCATTTTAGTCTACATATTTTCATTTCATCTAATTCTATTCGTTTCTTAAACTTTCAAAATGTTTTAATGAAAAAACTACTTTTGATTAAAAGAAAATAATAATTTGTTAAAGAGCTGATATATGTTCACCTCTTTTTTTTTTTAATAGACAAATGTTTAAAACTCTCATATAGTAAGTTGGGTATTGAATTTCAAAATTAATCTAGTTTTTTGGTTAAATAATTAATTAAAAAATAGTAATAATGCAAAATTTAAAATGGATTTCAATCCTATTTTGTGTTAAATGAAAAATGAAAAGAGTAGACAGAAAATAGCAATCCCATATGGGGATTCCTACTCATAAGACATGGCATTTATGAAACAGCAAAACCAGAGATGGCCTTCAATACCAAACACAGGCCCCCACAAATGCATCAGTCAATTCACAAGATTCAATTTCAATGGACAGTGCCATTATTAATATTCAATCCTTTCGGGTGTGAAGCATCCACTACATGGTAGCAATCTCTTCCAAAAAAAAAATATATATATAATAATAATAATAATTGTTGAAGATTCTACTCGAGAGAATGTAAAGTGAGTTGAATTTTATAAGATACATAAATTACTCTTCTCACTATCAATTAGTTTTAAACCCAAACGGGTATTCGGTCCAAAAATTGAGATCTCACCCAAGAATGATGAACCCAAATAGGCACCATCTTGAAGACATGTTCAAGATCTTATATTGGAAAAATGTAAAGTGACCTCACGATTCATAAGAGTTTTGAGATGGAACTCTATATAGTTTAATAAAAATCCTAAGTCGCAATAATAAAAGAAAGTTATGTGAGACATTACCATCGAGTAAATACTCTGGAGCTACGTAGCCCAACGTGCCAGAGAGCTTGATTTTGTTCTTGTTTCGGGTTTCGTTGATGACCGCAAGACCAAAGTCAGACAGCTGAATTGCAGCCGCCAACAAAAAAAAAATAATTAGAATTTAAAGCGATGTTTAATAATCATTTGACTTTTAGTATTTTGATTTTGAAAATCAAGTCTAAAAATACTATTTTCATTTAAGAATTTACTTATTTTGTCATCTACATTTTACCTATGTTTTCAAAAAAACAAATCATTATTTGAAAACTAAAAAAAATATCATTCCTTCTAGAAGAGCAGAGAAAACGAGTTTAATTTTCAAAAATAAAAAACTAAAAACTTATCAGTACCTTGGCATTGAAGTTTGCATCAAGAAGAATGTTGGATGTCTTTAGATCTCTATGAATTACTGCAGGCTCGCAATGCTCGTGCAGGTATTCTAATCCTCTGCTCATTCATTATCAATATCATTTTATACCCAAATTTTACTTTACTTTTTTCACTCGTCATTCTTGTTTTTTATTTCCTGTTTTCTTGTTTTTAGCATTTTTTAAAAATATATGTGTTTCTAAGCTATTTCTCATTTTTAAGAAAAGTTCACAAAATTGTGAACCAATTTTAGAATTATAGAATCTAGTTTCTTGTTTCCTGTATCTTATAAACATAAATAAAAACCATTGTTTTTGTCATTTTTAGTTATTAAATGCGTAATAAATATTAAAATAATAATTGTAATATTAATAATTAGATTTTTTTTTTTTAAAAAAAAACTTTCTTTAAAAAAGAAATATGGAGAAAGGAGAAAAAAGAACATGACGAATAGGCCTTTTTAAGTCCCATTTTTCTTAACAAAAATAAGGTAATTCTATTTCATAATTTTAAGAATTTTTTTTTAAAAAAAGCTACAATTTGTAAAAGAGAAATTGAAATTTAATTTACTTATTGGGCTATGGTTGATTGGAATTTTTCTTTTAGTTTTCTATTTTTATTAAGCTAGTGACACCAATAATTTCATTAGTTTTTAATTTCTGAAAGACATTTTTGAAAAATCCAACCAATTTTAAAAAACTAGAAAAAAGTTGTTCAAGTATATTAAATTAAAAGCATTTACATGTTATTAAATCAAGACGACAGAGATTTGTCATTAAATCAGTGAAGTTTTTAAGAATTACATGTTAAATATAAAATCATTATGAAACAAGTCCAAACATTTTTAAAATGTAAATTAGAAATTATTAATTAAAAGTCTTTTTTTTTTTTTTTTTTTAATCAAAGGGGCTCACAATAACAAGCAAGGAAGAGACATGCCTAGCAACGTCGAGAGCAATTTTCATCCGCATGTGCCAATTTAATGCCGAACCACGTGAAAGCCCTACAACAATTTTCACCTCTTAAAAAATAAAAAAATAAATACATCACATTGCAAAAATTAAAATATCAACCCCATCTGCAACTAAATAAAAATACTCAATTCAAAATTCAAGAACATAAACAAGGCATATGAATTTTTTTAGCATTGTGCCTACTAAATTTTTTAACCTTAAAAAATGTCAAATAGATGGTTGCTTTGACTTACTACTCAACAAATTGATTATATTATTTAAGATTTATCCAATCATAGCATGAAAAATTCAACCACGAAATGACAAATTTACACACTTGAAAGTTGAAACTAGCTCCCTCGATGTAACACTTTTTAAAAAAGTTTATGAACCAACTTAGATATAAAGTTTAAAATTGAATATATTAGACACTTTTTAAAATGTAGGGACTTTTATAATTTAAACGTTTATCATTTGACCCCTGTTTTTTTCTTAATATCTTTTTGTTTTTTTTAAAAAAAAAAAATGAATTACCATGTAATTGAGTTTCCAGAGATCCATTTTCCATGAGCTCATAAACAATAAACTTTGCATCTCCCTCACTGCTACATCCCAATTGGCAAATAATATTCGGATGCTGAATCCTGCTCAATATATTTACTTCATTCTGCATTAGCAAACAGAAAATTCAAATTCATCATTCAAAAATCTAAATTAAAAAACAAACAAAAATCCAAAACTCTTTCTGTTTGATAATAATTTTATTTAAAAAAATTAATCCAAAATCTTAAAACCTGGAGCTTCCTTTGACAACTATTTTATTTTTATTCTCTGCTTTTAAAAACTATATATGCTTCTTCCTTCCTAACTTCCTTGGCATATTTTTCACCTTATTTAAAAAGCAAAAATAAATTTTCAATAACTACTTTTTTTAGACTTTATTTAATAATTATTTAATTTTTTAAAATTAAATTTTTTTTGTTGTGTTGTGAAGTTTTGAAAACTAAAAAATGGTTTTTAAAAACCTTTTTTTTTTTTAATTTTGTTTAGAATAAAAGAAGTGAAAATGATGGTAGAAAATTGGAGAAAAACAAACCTAATTTATAAATAGGTAAAACACGGACCTTATTTTCAAAATTTATCATAGATTTTGAAAACATTTACAAAAAGGAGATAACATAATAAAAAATTATATAATTAAAAGTGGGGTCATAAGCTTAGATCATGTTTTATAATTATTTGTTTTTTTTTTTTAATTTTTGAAAATCATGTTGGTTTTTCTATCCTTTCTCTAAAATGAGACTTTTATTTAAAAAGAATACAAGTTTTTAAAAAACTGCTTTTTTCCAGTCCTTTTGATAACTATTTTGTTTTTTATTTTTAGTTTTTGAAATTTAAACTTAAAAATACTACTTATACCAATGAGTTTATATGTTTTCTTATCTACTTTGTATCTACGTTTTAAAAAACCAAGCCAACTTTTGAAAACTAAAAAAAGTAGCTTGTAAAAACTTGAATTTGTTTTTAGAATTTGACTAAGAGTTCAAATGTTTACTTAAAGAAGGTAGGGAAATTAGGTGAACATAAACTTAACTTTCAAAACTAAAATCAAAAAAATAAAATGGTCATCAAACGGGATGAAATCTTGACTCAGTTTTTTAAAATATAAAAAGAAAAATAGATAACAAAACAAAAACACTTGGTTAGAACTTGAAGTAGGGTTTATAAACTTAATTTTTAAAAATAAAAAACTAACAATGGAGACTTAAAAACACCAAATTCTCATGAAAGGAGAGTAAATTAAGAACAAAAACACATCACCTCAAATTCTGTTTCAGCTTCGAGGCCACGGCAATCAAGCTTCTTCACAGCCACAACCAAATTCTCATCCAACTGAGCTTTAAAAACCCTCCCAAATCCACCTTCTCCCAACAAATTACTCTCCAAAAAATTATCAGTAGCTTTCTCTATCACTTTGTAATCAATCACTGACACAGATCCCTTCTTCCCAATCAATTTACTCATAAATGGCGCTAATCCAATCCCCTTCTCAACATCTTACCAAACAAACAAACAAACAATTTATTTCTAAACATCCCATTTGAATAATTTCACACAGATTTCAGATTTTGAATTTACCTTCACTTTTACGAGATTCCTCATCATTTCTTCTCCTCCGCCGGTGAATCCACAAGCAGAGCAACGAAAACAAAACAACAACAAGAGCAAAGCAGAATCCAGAGAGAGCGATCACCATTTTCTTACGAACTTCCATCTGATGATGATGATGATGATGTTCTTCACCTGAAAGTTAGATGAACAAAAAAACAAAAAGAACCAAGGGGGGTTAGTGGGAAACTTGAGATGGAAATAACGAATTTATCTAAGAAGAAATTTCGATTTAGGGGAAAAAAACTTCAAGTGGATGTTTCTTGCTGCGAAAGATAAAATGAATTGAGAAACGAAACGAGATTGAAAAGTGTAATAAATGAGAAAAAAATTGGTGGGTGGTGTTTGAAATGGGATTGTATTGTACGTACCGAGAGAATGAGGAGCGATTGAAGAGGAAATGGCAGAGAGTGATGGAGACGAAACGGGAAGTGATGAAGAAATGGAGATAAAAGGGGGGACCGATTGCTGTGTGGCACCAACTAAGATGGGGCATCGCCATTGATTGTTACAGAAGACAAGAAGAAGAAGATGATGATGATGAAGATGAAGAAGAAGAAGAAGAACAGTCGTAATGGTTTAAATTGCAAATCCCATAGGGACGAATTCTTCTTCTTCTTCTTCTTCTTCTTTGGGGGTTTGAATAAGGTTGAAAATGGCGCAAGCCTGGAGAGGAGTTTTTTTTTTTTTTTGTTTTTGTGAGGGTTTGTTAATGGAGATTGGGGTTTTGGTTTAAAAGGAGGCTATCTTTTTCGTTTCTGAGATTCTCGATTTTGGCTCTCTTCTGCAAAAGGAGAGTGTTTTTTAGTCTTTTGACAACGCCTTGTTTCAATTTGAATTTCATTTTGCTAAATTATAAATAATAAAAAAAATTGTCCTTCAACTTTCTTTATTATTTTAAAAATATCTTTATTTTTTAAAGGTGTTAATATTACACCTTTTTTTTTTTTGAAAGTGGTGGTAATATTACAGTTAAGACCTGTTTCTAGCATAATGGTAATATAATCTCGTACTAAAACTAATATGAATTTTAAAAAATATTGTATGATTCCACATACTATTATTATCATATTATTATAACTCAATCAACACTCTAAACAACCGCTAACATTTCATAAATATTTCAAAATTACTTTGAGAGCACAAAAATATCAAGTAAAAGTCAATCTAGACAAATATCTTAGTAGCTAGTAATTTTGAACATTTTTTGTTTAATATTTTAATGAATTTATATTCTAATAGTACTTTTAAAATGTTTATAATATTGCAACTTTTGAAATAGTTGAAGTATTTTTTAAATAAGTGACAAAGTTCATGAGTATTCTTTATAATTTAGCCTTTCATTTTTCATAAATCTAGTTGATCTCCTTTGTAAATATTGATCTCTTTTTCCAGTTGTTAGAGTTAGCGTAGTTCAACTGACTTATCAAATGAATTAATAACACTATGGTTAGTGGTTCGAATTCCTCAAATTCTTATTCTACTAAAAAAAAACTTTTTTTTCCAAATATTGGGATTCTTATTCTACAAAATAAAATATCTTTTTCCAAATCTTGGGTCCAGTTTTTCCCTATTTGTAAATTTTGCCTTTTTCTTCTTTTACTTGGCTCCCTTCTATTGTGTTTAATTTTGGATTATTTTGCATGTCTGTCTCTTCCATCCAATTTAATGATTGTTTGTCAATTTGCTAGGTGTAAATCAAATATTATTCCATATGTTACAAATAAAATATTTCTTTTCTACTTTATAAAAGAGAAATACACATAGCCTAGAAAATTAGGCATGTCAATTAGCATTTTCAAGATCGTTGATTCAATTTTTCACTCTTATGATTATTGAACTTCAAAACATGTACATTATTTAAATTCGTTCTTATGCATCTGACAGTGTGAAATTGTTGGCCATGTTTTTTATATATAGTTTTTAAATTTCTTCTACAACATTATATATGTACATAAAAATGTGTTGGGAAGCTCAAATCTTGAAGGAAAATACTTCCTTATTGACTATGTATCAAAAATAGAAACCAATTGACTCGTCGAGGGATTTTTTTTTTGTTTTTTGTTTTTTTTATTTATTGATTACTTATAAAATAAGCTTCTATTTTTTTGTTTATCCTATAATCTGAATTATGTTTACAAAATGCTCCTCTAGAGCAATTATAATCATATTGTCGACAACTCGTAATTGTGTCTTCACTTTTCCGGTTTGTTCGAGAAAACATGGGCCATGAGCCCATTTGTTGCTTCTGGCCCAAAAACATGGACTTCGACTTCTCTGGTGGGCTTCATTGGGCCATAATTCAAATCTTGCCAACATTTATACAGAATTTTGAACTTAAAATAAATTTTTCATTTTTTTTAAACCAAGGGTGCGCTTGGTTAATGATTTTAAAATATAAATTTATTTGGTAACATATTTGGAAACTAAAACTTAATTTAAATAATGGCTCAATATGTGTTAGATAATATTGTTATAAACTATCAAAATAGTTATAGTTATTTGGTTGAGTTGTAAGTATTATTAATTAATTTACAAATATATTTTATATTATAAGTCGTATATAAATATTATTTTGCAGTATCATATAATTTATAATATATTGTATTATACTTGTTTTATTTTCACAAGTTATACCAGAAATGTTATATTTATCAAAGTGATTATCTTTTTTATATGATTTTATATTTCAAAATCAAAATTTAGATAAGTTGAAAAGATAAAAAAATTATTTTTGATTACATAATCTAAAAATAATTTTTTAAAAAACAAATATGTCAAATAAATGTGCTAGTCTATTTAATCTAATGGATCTGAACATAAAATAAAATCCAAATTAGATATGAAATTGACTCCATTATTACCTAAATTTCAAATTTTACTGAATATGAGAATCTGGTTTGGTTATATTAATCCATATGTTTGGAGGTATTATTACTATTTTTATAGTTCAAAGAGTTTGATCTATTTCTTTAATTTATAGTTAATTTATGCATCCTACAACATGTGATCACTAATGCACTTGTAAAACCAAAGTTTGATTGCAATAATTTCATGTGTTTAGATTTGATTGGTCAAAATGAAACTTAGAAGCTTATTTTGCAATTTGCTGAAATATTATTTTCTTCTTTTGTTCCGAGTAGAGGATAAAAGAGAATAAAAAAAAACTTATCTTAAAATGAATATTCAAAATAAAAAGTGAGAGAATAAATCATAATAAAAAAAATTCTCATTCCCTTGCTTCAGTTACGATATTCTAAGATAAACAATTGACAAATAACTTGAAGAATATGAGAATGAAAAGAAAAATAATCACAACCTTACCTTCTCAAATCTCTTTTGATAAAGACAAGTAAGGATAGCTCAACTGACATATTGATTGTATTAATGACTATAAAGTTTGTGTTTTGAATTTTTCTAACTCTCAATTTACTAGAAATTAGATAAAAATGAAAATAAAATGGTCAAAATAGTCACTTTATACCAGTGTACATTAATCAAAATTGACATTTTGACCGTTCAAAGATTAAAATGAATAAAAGACAAAATTACATGGACTATGTAGGGACTAAAATAATATTGAGAAAACTGATAAATACACGATTTTCGTGGAACTCGCATACACATTCTATTATTTATTTTGTAGTTTTTTTTTAGAAACTTGCTTGATTTTTTTTTTTATCCACATTCATCTCGATAGTATATTTATGAATTTAGTTGTTCAAAATCATTTTTTTTTAAACTTTTATGCTTTGTTTTTTTTTCTTATGCTTTGATCTAACAGATTCAACTAATGTTTAAAATGTTACATTGAGACATTAAATAGTTGACGTTGGAAACTATACTATTTTTATTTATTTTTTTTTGTTTTAAATTATATTATTTTATAAAAAAAAAACTCATATTTCATATATATAATTTTTGTGTGTAATATATATAACTGATAAAAAATGATATAGATGACAATATATATATAGCTTTTTTAAATTTCATATATATAGATTTTTTTTTGTTTTAAATTATATAACTTAGATTTTTAAAATTATATATATATATAACATCACATCTCATATTTCATATCTCTTTCTTCTCAGACAAACTCTGTGACAAAAAAATGAATTGATCGATCTAAAATAAGTCTAAAATGAATAGATTAGATAAAAAAAATAGAGCCTAAATCTATATAAATGAGACTAAAAAACTCAAAATTGAAAAGTGAAACTGTGTATAGTGTACACGAGTTCCACGACGTACACAATTTCCATGTGGCATTATACTCTGGCATGCATTTGCGTTTCATTAATTAAAACGTGTACATGGGTCACAAGTTTACTAACTCGTAATTCATGTACACGAATTAGCTGCCCCAAATCTGAAATTAGTTTGGAAATATCCTATTTTTATTTTTGTTTAATTACATTGTCTTTTAGAAAAATCCGACTAAAACGAGGGGAAATGGCTTTTTACGGGATTGCTTTGAAGGAAAGTAGAAAATCAATTCCAATTCCGGTTTCGAATCTTCCACTGTAATCTTCCGTCTCATTCACTGAAATTGATTGCAATTCTAAAAAAAAATAGTAATAATAAAATGGTGTGAAATTTACAGAATTGCAATCAATTTCAGTGAAAAAAAGACGGAAATTTCACACAACTTTCTCCTTATTTACACCATTTTTTTAATTCTTCCCATCCAATTAATCATAGCAACTAGTTTTTAAAAAATAATAAAAAAATAATAATCATAGCAACTAGTCGTTGATAAAATTTCTCATGAAAATTCATAGAGAAAATTTTAAAAACTCGAATTTAGATGATTTGAAAGATCCTTTAAGTATGAATTTTGAATCAACGAGTGTCCTCGATCACCATAAGTTATTATTCTACATTGACACCTTGACATTTATCAGCTCATCGCTACTGAGTGCTCTACCTATACCGACTTTTTAATGTCACTACGAGTAATGTTGTTGTCCAATTTGATTAACGGAAGAAATACTAAGATGAATACACGAAATAAAATCATTGGACGTATTATTGATGGAAAAGAAGGGTAAGAGTAGGGTGAGCAATGACTCGTTTCCCTAAAATCCAAATTTGTCACCTTTTTTTTTTTTCATTTATATTCTGTTAAATCCTTTTGGGGTCCCCTTTATTGCAATTGTCTCTATTTGGAGATGGATTTTTCTCGAGTGTACACGTTACATGCATTTTGAGAATGTGAATAATAATATCCTATATGCTTTATTTTTTAAATTTCTATTTATGTAATATCCTAGCGAATAATGATTTATTTTATTTCCCTTTTAGTACACTGATTTATTTTAATTCATACACTAGTTCATTGTTTTATTTCCCCACCTTTATATTAAGAACCAAACAAAAGGCTTAAATGTATTAAAATGGTATTATCTAATCTTTAATTGAGCAATCAATTCAATGAAATTAAATATTACTATATTAATTGCCAATATTGATATCCTCATAAATGTTTTGGTTGGATGCCCGTGACCAACTACAACAATGGACATGGAGAGAGAAGACTTCAGGAAATAATAATATAAAATATTTTATTCACATATTCATTAAATAAAATAAAACATTATTTTGAATCCCTTACCCCTTCTTCATTCTTTTCATACATTAATAGATACCATATTAACATATTTTCGAAATTTATAGAAAAAATATTACTATATTTTTTTTCTTAGAAAATGTAACAATGGTTTAAGAGTATGGGCTAATTTTAAATTCTATGCTAAGTATAAGACTAAATTTGAACCTTTAAAATATAGAGACTAAAATATAATGAGATATAAAGTAGATATAAATTAGTCTTAAATATTTATATTGTTTTCCGAGATCTTGCACTTAAACTTAAAACAAAAATTTGATTGGATGACAAGATTTTATATATATTTAGAAGAAATCATAACTTCCCCCACATATATATTAAAGATACATGTGTTAGAGATACTTGATTCATAAACTTTTATTAGAGTAACAATTTAGTTTTGTTATAAACTAGAGGGTTTTTTTTTTCTTCTTTTTTAAAAAATCTCCGTTTAAGCGAAAATAAAATTCACCAGCTAAACGGAGACAACCAATCTTGTTCTCCGTTTTCTGCTTCGTTTAATTTGAGGTTGTATATATATTAAACTGTTACAATTGTCACAATTGTCAAAATATATATATTAAACTGTTACATGTTAAAATTTATGGATGAAATTATTATAATTTTAAGACTACATAACTAAATTGTTGTAGTAACAATACTTTCAACCCAACTCTTTGTTATTATGCTTTTGTGTTATGTTTGAATATGATTTAAATTTTGATTGTGTTATTTTATTAATTTTTGTTGTCGTTAAGAACATGCAAAAATCAATTTATATTCATGAACTTTGGGTTTGTATCAGTAAAAATCTTGAACTAATAACTGTATCAATTTAAATATTAAACGTTCATAAGTGTATCAATTTACACACCATGCAAAAAATATTAGTTTACACGTGTGCAAACTTATAATTTTATGAAAGTTCACAGAGGCTTTAATTGATATTATTATGTTTTTTAAACATAATATGTTCAAGATGTGTAAATTGATACACTCATGAAAGTTCATGTTTAAATTGATGCAATTATTAGTTTAGAATTTTTATTGATACGACTACCAAAGTTTGAGACTATAAATTGATATCCCTTAAAAATGCACATTTTATACTATTATTACATCTAAATATATCTACCTAAAATCATGTTTTAAAACAATATTAATTGATATGCAGTTACTCTATGCTTTTTAGAATAATATTAAAAAATCTAATTTAAATATAATTCAACTATAAGAGACGGTTTGTGATATTGAGTTAGTTATAATAATACATGTTATAATAGTTTGTAGAATCATATAATATTATTTAAAATGCAAAGTTATTTAGTTTGGGATAAAATACTTTGTGTTTGGGATGCAGAATATTCCACGAGTTATTATAATACATGTTATACCAAACAAGCCTTAACAGATTATCTTAAAAAATGGTTAAGAGATTACAATATTAAAAAAAAAAGTTTAAATCTCAGCTACGTTATTGTTTAACTTAGAATAATAATAATAGTAACGATAGAAGAAAAAAATAGAGGTAGTTATGGATCATTGCTTAAAAATTACTAAAGTCCCGTCTTATAACTATTTGGTTTTTAAAAAGTGAGTTTGTTTTTTTCCAAATTCTCTCTCATGGTTTTCATTTCCCTTAAGGAAACATTCGAATCATTAGTTAAATTCTAAAAACAAAAATAAGTTTTTTAAAACTTTTTTTTTTTACTTTTTAAAACTTAGTCTGGTTTTAAAAACATAGATAATACATAGATGAAAAAACATATAAATTCATAAGTGAAAGTAGTATTTTTAGGCTTATTTTTTTTTAAAAAAAAAAATCAAATAGTTATCCAACGAAGCCTTAATCTAATTTCTAAAATTGATAGATGAAGTGAGTAGGAACGATAAGATCATCCCAAGATTAAAAACCGAAGCGACATCTCCAACTTTACCCACTATAATATAACATATCATTTATCACCCGTAAATCTCCCTACTTGTCGAATATGCATACTATTATAATATATTTTCTCTTGTTTTAAAAATAACATGATTTACAACCATACATAATTTATTCATAACGGTATGCTCTAATTGACCAAATTATCTATAATATTCAAATACTCAAAAAGGGGATAAAGATATTTATAGTGACCAATAACAAAGTCTTGATAAAGTTTAAAATACCTCTTTCTAAAGAAAAGAGAGAGTTTATAATATATATTGAGATTTTTTTTTTTTTTTAAAAAAGGAGTTAATGTGAAATTTTAATGGTTCAAACCTTTTATTTTTAATTTTATTTTTTCCAAAAATCAACTCATTGACTCTTTCGCGAATCAGTCGGGTTACAAAAGTGGAAATAATTGACAATAAATTAATTAAAAAGAATTTTGGGGAAGGAATTGAAATTACGCTGTTTCTTCGGGGCTTTTGCCTAATTGTGATTTTTTCAATACGACAAGCTGACGTGCGTTTCTTCCTACCTCAACACGTTTCAGTTTACTATTGGAAGACTTGTGTAACACAATGACCGTACCTTGGTTGGATGGAGTATGGTAAGGATGCAACCCAAAACCTAGACCATCTATCAATTGAGTTGATTTTATTTATTTATTTATTTATTTATTTTTATTAAAATAGAAATTTGCCTTGAAATTTATGAAACCTAGACCATCTAGCCACTTGGTATATTTGAGATGCTTACCTTTTATTTGAAAATCTTAAATTTAGAAGGATTTGAGACCTTGATGGATTTGAAATTATTTTTGGTGTTGGAAAGGAAAAGAAAAAAATAGAATTTAGAATCCAAAATGCCTTGAAATCTTATTTTGATCTTAAAAAAATTTCATTCAAAATAGGTTAGATTTCATATGATTTCAAATTAAAAAAGGTATGATTCCAAATTTACCTTCCTTCAAATTGGTCAGATGAAAAAGAAAAAAAAAACTAGAGTTTCTAGCGTGGATGGCAGCAAAAATAGAGAGATTGAGAAATCAAACAAACTTGTTAGCTGAGCTACGGTTACTTTTACTTTTTATTTTTTTATTTTTTATATATACATATATAATAAAATTATGAAAAAACAATATATTATTTTACCTTTATCTTTGCAAACAAATTAAAATCTATGCATAATTATGAGGGTACGATGTCAAAATAAGTATTTTTCTTTTCATTTCTCTTTAAATATCCAAACAAGAAATTTTACTTTTTACCAATTTGAATTCTATTAAAACTCATCGAGTTCCAAACAAAATAAAAAATTTGAAATCATTTCCATATTTTAAAATTATGAAATTTAAAATCATTTCTTATTAAATTCATTTGACAAATAAAACATTAATAGGTTATAATAATCTGGATTTTAAAAGTTTGTAGAGTTAAATAACTCTATACATCCCAAACACATACTACTAGCACAAATTAGATAATTCTTCATCCTAAACACATTATATAACTTCATAGACTATTATAACATGTTCAACGACCCAAATTGTTTGGGAGTGTGAGCTATAATAGTCTATAAAATATTCTATATCTCAAACACAAACCATTATAACCTAGACTAAATGATTTTACATCATAAGCACGAATTATATGACTCCACAAACTACTAACTCGTCCACTATTGTAACCCAAACTACTATAACTCACCAACGCTCCAAATAACCCTAGAGATTTTAATTTTCTTTGTGGAGACAGATCCCAAAGGGTGGAGAATCCCTGTGTTTAGTGGAAAATCATGGAGGGAGTGAGGATTTTTTTTCCCTTTAGCACGGACGAGGGCCCCGATTTTTTTAAAATATAATAATAATAAATCTTAAATTTAAAATTTTATTAAATATTGTTTTTTTAAGGATTTTTTCTTTAAATGGAAATTTCTAATTCATAATTTGACAATTTAGGCCCCGTCTGATAACCATTTGGTTTTTAGTTTTGAAAATTTAGCTTGTCTTTTACTAATTATATTTCAATGACTTTCATCTTTCTTAAGGAAACATTTGAATTTTTAGTTAAATTCTAAAAACAAAAATAAGTTTTTGAAAACTATTTTTGTAATTTTGAAAACATAGTTAAAAAGTAGATAACAAAACAAGTTAATTCTTAGATGAGAGTATGTTTATAGGCTTAATTTTCAAAAACCAAAAACAAAAAAACCAACTGATTATCAAACGGGGTCTTATGTACAAAATTTCTTAAAAAATTATTTACTCATTTTTTTAAACTTAAATATGGAATAATTCCCTACAGTAACCAATTCCTATAAATTTCTCATGGGATGCCACATCGCCTTGTGGACATTTCTAGTAACAATTTAGACCCCATTTGATAATTATTTTGTTTTTTGTTTTTAGTTTTTGAAAGTTAAGCTTATTTTCACCTAATTTCTCTACAAGAGAGATCATCGCCTTGTGGACATTTCTAGTAACAATTTAGACCCCATTTGATAACCATTTTGTTTTTTGTTTTTAGTTTTTGAAAGTTAAGCCTATTTTCACATAATTTCTCTACAAGAGAGATCATCCCCCTTATGTAAGTATTTGAACTCTTAGCCAAATTTTAAAAACAAAGTCAAGTTTTTTAAAACTATTTTTTTTAGTTTTTAAAAATTGGTTTGATTTTTGAAAACATAGGTACAAAATAGATAATAATATATTTAAAGTCATTGGTAGAATTAGTATTTTTAGGTTTAAATTTAAAGAACAAAAAACAAAATGGTTATCAAACGAGGTCTTAGTTATTGAATTTTAATGTATACCAATTTGGACTTGTTTAATAATTATTTATTTTTTGTTTTTAAAAATTAAGTTGGTAAATATTGCCCATACCTATGGGTTTCTATGTCTTGTTATCTACCTTCTACATATGTTTACAAAAATCGAGAAAAGTTTTGAAAATAAAATAAAAAAATGTTTTCAAAAAAATGTTTTTGTTTTTGGAATGTGGCTAGAAACTCATATGTTTCCAAGAAATTGTAGAGAAATGAAAACTATTATAGAGAAATTGTGGGAAAACAAACACAACAATTTTTAAAAACAAGTTATCAAATGTGGTCTTAGTTATCATACTCTCAATTTTGTAATAATTTAGTCCTTAAACTTTAATATGCAACAATTTAGTCCATGAACTTTCAAATTTGTACAAATGTAATCCCTACTATGAAAAATCTCATCAAATTTAAGTGTCAACTTTCATATGTAATGATTTAGTCTTTGTAGTTTATAAATACACTATGTTTATAATTAGTTTATCAATCTACATATGTAAGAGATCTGATTAGATTTGCACAATACTTTTAATGATAAAGACTAAATTGTTACAAATTTTAAAGTACAATGACTAAATTGTTATATACTAAAGCTCAGGAACTAAATTGCTATAAATTAGAAAATAAATGATTAAGGTTCCGTTTGATAACCATTTGATTTTTTGTTTTTGAAAATTATGTTTGTTTTCTCACAATCTCTCTTCGTCTTCTCTACGATAATTTTCATATTTTTTTAGGTACCATTTAGGTTTCTAGTCAGATTTGAAAACACAAAAACAAGCTTTTGAAAACTACTTTCATAGTTTTCAAAACTTAGCTTGGTTTTTAAAAACATAGGTACAAAGTACATTAAAAAAAAACTTAGAAATCCATTAGTAGAAATAGTATTTTTAGGCTTAATTTTTAAAAACTAAATAGTTATCAAACGAGATCCAAGTCTTTACAAATTAAAGTTCAAAGACTAAAATGTTACCTTGATTTGATGAAAGTTCATGGACCAAAAGTGATTTTTTAACCGATATTTTACTAGTGAAACTAATTTTTTGAAGTATGGATTTTGTTGATTCAATTTGTTTTACCTATTTTTATTAGTCATTCAATATTTTAAAGTTGGATCAACTTAGTCAGTTTGGTTGATTTTGACTATTAAGCATAACTCATTTAGTACATCGATAAAAAAGTTAGTAGTTCTAATATCTACCATTATATGTTGTTAAAATTCTAACAAAATATTTTACTAGTTGATCCAATTTTTCTAAAGTATGAATTAAGTTGGGTTGGTAAGTTTTAATTATTGTTGCTAGTCTATTCAACTGTGTAAAGTATGGATTCAAAAGATTCGAATTTAATTAGCGTTAGAGGTGGATTCAATTATATAAAGAATGAAATTGAAAAATAGTCAATCTATTCCAGCGATAAATTTTGTTAGTTTTGGTGAGTTTAATCTTGTTTAGGTCACTTTTTTCAATTCCGCCAATTTGATGGTTTAATCTTAAAGAAATTTAGCTTCAATGTTGTTTTTAAACTTTTATTAAATTGAAATGATAGTTTGACGTTGATTTTGCCCAACAATAAAGTACGAGACTTGTCTCAAGAGGAGTACAAACTTAAAAAAAAAACAATATGAGGCAATTCCCTTGATTTGAACCATAATTAACTCATAAGTATTATCAAGTTCAACCAAGTACGAGCTTAATAGTTAAAAAAAAAAAAAAACGAGCTTAACTTTGAGAGTTAAAATATTCATTCTACTTCTAAGATCTTTCGAACGCTCACTCTAGTATTTGTTTGTGATGTAATCTTCTTAAAAAAAATTCCAATTTCCATGATATTAAACTGAAAACAGTGTCAATTCCAACTCACACTATTGCTGAAATTAAAAATTAAAATAAAATCTTTTCAAATAAATAAATAAATAAAATAAACAGAAACAAAAAATGTCTGGTCACTTCAAACTGGATAATTCTTGTTTGGTTTCGTCCATTTGGCTTGCCATTTATTTTTTCAAAGAAAAAAAAATTTGTTCATATATCATATTTAATAAATAAAATTGCAAATTTAATCACTAAACAAGATTATGAATTAGTCTTTACAATTTTATCTACATAATTTAACAAAAGCTTACAAATAGATATTACTAGATTAAAATATCATTTTGATCCCTATACTTTGAGCTTTATTTCATTTTGGTCTATATGTTTTTAAACGTCAAATTTTAGTCGATGTACTATGATAAGTTTTAAGTCAATAATTTTTTAACAAAATTTGTCTCTATTATTTTTTTTTTCTATAACTTTAGAAAGTATGTTCACCTTGTGTATTTTCTTGTATTGAAATTGTTATTATTATTTAACCGATTTTGATAAAAATTAATTTTAACCTTATCATAGGAATCAATCTTAACCTTATCATATGCACCAATTTTAAGTTTTATTAAAAATACAAAGAATTGAACATTTAAAAATATATGGACAAAGATGGACGCATGACTCAAAATACAGAGACCAAAATGATATTTTAACCTTCTTACTATAAGTTTCTAATTGAGTACGTACTCGATCTAGTAATAGTTTGTAACTTGTAACTGAATTATTTACAAGCTTTTGTCAAATCATACAAATGACATTTTAATTTTTAAAACTATAGAATCTAAATCATAATTTCACTCAACTGTGGAGATGAGAAGGGGAGTGAGTGTAAAAATATATATTATATTAAAAAAAACCCGACCCGAGTAACCGACGGGTTGGAGCGAGCGAATTAAGGAAGAGGAAAAAGCGGATGGGAAATTAGGGTCCGAGTTTACGCTTACGGAAACCCAAAACAGAAATAGAAGCTGTCACTTTTTTTACGTCAAAGGGGCCCACATATCCAAGAGCTAATTGAAAAATGAAAATAAATAAACAAAAAAAAGAGAAAAAGAAAAGAGAAAAAGAAAAGAGAAAAAAAAAGAGTCAGAGTGGGAGGCCCACGCCGAAGCTGACAACGAAGTGGAACAAAGAAGGGAAACCTGAACAACCACCACATACAAACCCCACTCCCCCTTCTCTTTCTTCTCTCTTTTTCTCTATCCTAATTCCCAATATTTATACGCTCCTTTACTCTCTCCGCCACCCTCTTTCTCTCTCTCTCAATCTCCATCCATTTTCTTCTTCTTTCTCTTCTTCCCATCTCTTTTGATTCCCTTTTTCTTTGTACTGATGATGGTGAACGACGACTGGCTTACGGCCGCCATGGCCGACGATGGGGTCGTGGTCGAGTTGTTGATGCGCTTGAAGCAGTCGCAGGGTGCCTCGCCTTCGAAATCTCTTCTTCCGGTCACGGTGCCGTTTACTTGGGGGATTAGGCAGCCGAGGTCCAGAACGGCGTCTGCGACGGCGACGGCGGTTGGTAGATGTGGCGATGGTGTCTTGCTCAGGAATAATAAGGATGTTGACTCTACCAGATGCAGTCCTACGACGCCGCTTTCGTGGAGCGGCGGAGGTTCTCCTTCTGCTACGCTTGACGGTTATGAGGAGATTAGCCGTCCCGCTACTCTCTCGCACGCTGCTTCCAGATTTAAGGTTCTTGACTCTTTCTCCATTTTCTTACGATTCTCTGTCTTCTGTTTTGGATATATATATATATATATATATATATATATATTTTGGTTGTAGTTTCGTCTCTTTTCTCGACTGTGTGTGTGCTCTGGTTTCCCGATCTTTGCGGTTTTTGTGCGGTTTTTTGCTACGAGTTCTTAAATCTTAACGCCGGCGTCCTTAATTACGGTTTCACCTCGGCGGTGGTGTCGGCTGTCGAGTTCAGGCGGTCGGCGGCGGCGTGGATTCTCTGATGAAACATTCTTATCTCGAGGAAGTCTCGTATATTGTATCGTCACCGTTTCGCCATTTGTTTTTCCAAGAATCTGATTCCTTATCGTGAAATCTCTCCTGATTTCCTCCTCATTTTCTTCTACAGCTTAGCGAAACAAGATTCCTCTCTCAGAGCTCACACAATTCCATAACCGCTCTGTATTTCACGAAACAGTTTCGAGTTCTCTCTCCATCAATGGCGGATAATCCTCACGAATCACCGTCGAGAAATGCTCTTTCATTCAACAAATCTCCAATATACCCCTAGATTCTCCAAAAAATTTCGCGTTCACGTGAAGAGAGGAGGCCAGCGACTGGACGCTGCTTGAAAATACTTCGCGTTTTCTTCTCACCTCAATTCAAGTCGTCTGTCGACTCGAAATCCCTCAATTTCTTCAAATTGACCAAAACGCCCTCCCTCGCTAGATTCCAAAGCCTTTCAAATCGTACACCGAGTCGCTGTTTCGTCACGCACGTGATTCTTCCAATGTAAACTCTCTTCCTTCGCCGACGGTCTACTCAGGGACCATTGAAACCGCCTCGAAGCTTCCTACGGCCATCGTCCTTTCTCTTTCCCCTCTCTTTTTTGACCGTACTGCTACTGGACGCCTAAAAGATTCATCACAAACCACGAGGGTATTTCGGTCACACATACAAATTCCGTGCCGGTCCGATCGAACCGGTGGCCGGATTCGACGGTAGATGATACAGCAAAGTGAGGGCCCAAATCGGATCAGGTAAAGAAGAGAGGCGTTCGCAAGAGATAGGTCTGCGTTAGGTTTGATGCAGACTAATGGGTAATTATTAGGTGTGGCGATGCTACACGGTTGGTTCCGGTGTTCGCTTTCTGAAATATTATTAGTAAAAATGGAAACCCATTGTTTGTGATTAATGGATAGAGGTAGAATTATAATAATATATGAGAACGGATTTGAATTTGCATCGTGGAAATGGTTGGAGGAAAAAAAAAATATATATTAATGGAATTGTTGTTTAAGTTGTTGGGCTATAAGAGGATGGGAAGAGGAAAAAGGAAGATCCACGTGACCAAGTCACGCGAGGTGGGAAAGCAAGGCGCAATCTTAAAGTGACCACGTGGAATTCATGATGTGGCGTGCGATTCTGGTGAATGCGAATTTGGGTGATAGTTCCATAGAGAAATGGGCCAATGAATTTGAGATTCTTGTCGATGTATTTGAAGTTGATTTGAACTATATGATTATTATTTTAGAATGTTGATTCTTGTTAATGGGTTTGGAGTTGATTTAAACTTTATGTGTTATTTGTTTCGTGATATTGATTCTTATTAATGTGTTTGGAGTTGACTTTATACTTATTGTTAGTCGTTTTATAATATTGGTCCTTATTAATGGGTTTGGAGTTGACTCTAACTTTATGTTTGTTGTTTCGTGATACTGAGACTTATTAATTATGTTAGGAGTTTGATTTTAAACTTTATGTTAGTTGTTTTTTAATGTCATGTTTTGGAGTTAGATTTTAGATTTTAAGTTAATTGTTTTGTAATATTGATTCTTATTAATGTGCTTGGATTTGGTTTTTTCAGGGTGCTGCTCCAAATGAATCCGCGGCTGGTTCTGCTACAAAGAGGTTAAGACGAAAGAAGGTAATTTTTTAAAAAATGTTTTTTTTGGGGAAGATAAATTATGGATTTGTTGTG
Source organism: Trichosanthes cucumerina (assembly GCA_036507285.1). Taxonomy (NCBI): domain Eukaryota; kingdom Viridiplantae; phylum Streptophyta; class Magnoliopsida; order Cucurbitales; family Cucurbitaceae; genus Trichosanthes; species Trichosanthes cucumerina. The sequence goes on from CM071835.1 coordinate 100,979,627, forward strand.
GTGTGGCCGTATAAGGCAAGCATTTGTTTGTTGCTGACTTTTAAATGAGTTGTTGGCTTGTATTGTCCTTGAAGAAGAATGGTTGGTTCAACCACCAATTGTATTTCTAAAACTACGAAGCTTATTATTTTACTTTTTTATTTAATGATGTATTCTCTTGCTGTTTGTTTTCCAGACATTTGCTGAACTTAAGGAAGAGGAGGGCATGCTTTTGAAGGAGAAAATTCATCTAAAAAAGGTATAATTTTAATGTTGTTTTATATATATATATATATATATATATATATATATATATATATTTGAATCTAAGACATATTAGGGGGAATTGCCTTTTCCTTTGTGTTTTGATGCCCTAACTTACTTTTTGAACAGGAACTTGCCACTCTACGAGCAACATTCGAAGAACAAAGAGCCAAGAATGAGAGTTTGAAGAAAATGAAGGTAATTCTTTCTGCCTTTATCTTCGACATGTCTGCTTTCTTTTTTCTACGAGCACCTGAACTACTGTCTTTTTGCCTTTGTAAAGTTTCAAAAAGATTGATAGAAGGGTTTCAAAGATTTTGACGTTTCACAACAAAGATTCTCGATTTTCCCTTCACCTAAAAAAGCACTAAAAACAATCTCTTGCTTGCTTACTAGGCTTCTGATATTTTGTTTTGTTTTTTTTTAATTTAAAAAAAAAATCTTACTCTATGCAGGTGGATTTCAACTTGAAATACACAGAAAAATTCAGTAGAAACTCCAATATGATGCTGCCAGAGGAATCTTCATCCACACTAACCCATCAAAGGGAAAGCTCTAATAACATTGAAACAATTCCTCCAACATTGCCATTGACAGGATCAGGATCAGGATCTTTTGAGGCTCAATCACAGAAGAAAAACAAATCAACCGAAGAAGATTGTGTCTTTTTCTTACCGGATTTAAATATGACACCCTCTGAAGAATGACTAAGTTGAAGAAAATACATTGATTCTCTCTCTCTCTTTCTCTAATGTGGGATTAAAGCTGGCTGGCAATCACGGGTAAGGTAATGTCATTAGCCCTATGACTCTACAATTTGGTGATGGCAAAAAAGTTTGCTATCTTGTAGAAGAAGGCCCAAGCTGACTGTGTTATAATATTGGTTTAACATTTGTTAATTCCTACGTTCTACAATTTTTAATTTTTTTTTTTTTTTGAAGGCTGTAATCCTTTGGGTTAAACCAATTGTTGAATCCCTCTAGAATGGTGTAGGTTTGATTCAATTCGTTGTAGCGTTAATAGGTACATAGTTACTGAATTCGTTTCTCTTGACTTTGATATAAGGTTTCTTTTTTTTTTATTGCGCCTCCCTTTTGTTATGATGCATTCTTACTCATGATGTTGACACACAAAAGTTCTAAAGTGCCTTAATATGAAGCACAATATACAGATTATTGAAGAGAATAATATAGTTTGAAATTAGTCCTAAAGTGCCTTAAAGGCAGAATCTCAGATTCAGTGTCTCCACTTTAAATCAAATTAAGAAAGTGTATAAGGTTGAATAAAATATAAAGCGTTTCAAAATTGAGAAATGGTATTTGTTTTCATCTGGACTCATCTGGACATGAAACATGGGTGTGGTAGAAATGGAAACTATTGATCACCAAAGATTCTTCATCTCAACTTCTCTTCAACAAGCTCGATGCAGCGATATAAGACGAGCTCTACTGGGTTTAAGGCACACTCCATGTCCACTGCAATTTCATCGGTCTTGTTCTCTGACATTATGCCCGTCACAAGGGTCCGAAGAGGTAGAAGCCACTCGTTATAGGACTTCTGCAAATTTATCATCAACAACACTCCAGTATGGTTTGTTTTTCCTGTTCCAATGATTTTGGTAAGAATTCACATCAGTAGAATTTGAACATTAGGCTAAATTATTTAAAAAAATGCCTTTCAACATTGTTCCAAAAATACTCCAACCTTTCAAAAGTTGTCATATTACCTTTGACTTTTCAAAAACGTTTCAAAACTACCCTTAGAGTAGAATTGAATGAAAAGTCGACGTGTCTAATTGTCGTTTTGGAAAATGTTACAGTCACCTCCATATTGTACCAGATTTCTATCTAACATTCTATCTGAAACCTTTATAAAAGGTCAGGGTAATATTCCAACTTATGAAAGGATAGAGGTATTTTTTAAGCAAAAGGCAGAATTCTAAGACACTTTTTGTCTTAAACATTAAGGGATTGTTTGGGGCACAAGTTACAATAATCTGTGGAATACTCTGCACACCAAACACAAACTATTATTACCTCAATTATAACTCCATACTAAACAACTCTGAATTTTAAACAATATTATATAATATAATTCTATAGACTATTATAACTCACTTAGTGCTCCAAACAATCTCTAGGAATCTAACCGTCCCATCGCTCTGTATGCCACAAATAAGATGAAATTTACATGCCTAAGGTCAACCTCTAAACTATACAGAAGCAACTTTCATGCAAAATGCTATACATTAAATGGCACGAATATTTAACATTCAGCAGTCGTACCTGTTGCCTCTGTTATCAGCACATATCTGTACAGATTGAGGGCCGAAAGAACCTGCGAGACACGAAAAATTCTTATACCGATAAGTGAAAAGGGGCAGGTAAAACGAAAATAATATCAAAGGGCAAGAAAGTTTTGTTATATAGTTGTTTAAATACCGCATCACTCTGCTCTGGAAGTACTGGAGGCCCTCCTTTTGGAGGTCTCAAAACCTGCTCCACCAATTCGAGGATACTTGCAGTCCAAAATGATGGTTTTGGATGTGGTTCGGTATCGACTTGGCGAACATCAATTGCAACTCTTTTTTGGCAAAGCTCCACGTGCATTTCTCCTTTCACAAGATCTAAAAGGAGCGCAACCTATTTAAAGTTTTAACCATAAGGTCAGAGAAGTTGCTAGAACCTGGATGAGTATTAACATTTAATCTAAAAGGAAGGATTGATCAGGTTTACCATCGAGGGAGAGTCACTATTCACAATCAGAGCTCTTAACATGTCCAACCTTTCCGAATATGGAATATCAGCAAGTAACTGGTTATGGGACTCAGCGTAAATCAGTTGATATCGTCGTAGAAAAATGCACCGTGTAAAAAACATTAAGCTATTAAACTTTGCTTTGAGAGACAGCAGGTATAAGAAACTCACTTTCTTTAATAAATCAAACGCATTCTTCCTCAGTATTGTATCTGGTGCATACATGATAATTATCTGAACAGCCTGAAAGGTAACTTGACCAACAAAGAAGAATTTAGACAAACTTCGGATCCCAACACCATCCATAGAAATTAAAAATAAAAAGGTTAGGTGCTCCATATGGGATCTGAAGAACACAAGATACTACCTGCAAAGCAGCAAATAAACTAGGCATGTACGTTATGTAGTCACTTTGTTTGTCATCAAAATTTTCAGAGCCATTAATGCTAAGCAAGAAGTCAATAGCATGTTTCTTCAGGTTCCAAGACAGACCGGCAAAAGAGAGCATGTGCCTGAACATGCCTATAGCTTGCCATCTTTCAGTTTGTTTGGTTGCCAGTTCATTTTTAAGAACACTCATTTTTTCTTCTGCAGCCTGAGCAACCTCTTCAGAAATATATCCCCAAAGAACTGCATGAATAGAGAAATAGAAAAAAGATGGGAAACAAAAAGGAAGGCAACGATTTAAAACCTATCAATTAAGCGTGCATGGATTTCTGTGAAACTAATGAACACGAACCTGAAAAACAAGCGCCGTGCTTGATGAAGGAAAAACAAGCAGTATAATCATCTTCATCCTCTGAAATGTAAAAAATGAACAAGGAATGATGAGCGGATTATATAAAAAAAAATACAAACTTGACTAGGAAAAGCAACAAGGCTTACCTCCAATACTGTTAGAAATTTTGACAATATCAGATCCAGTGACAAGACCAGCATATGACAATCCACAGAATGGAAGAAAGTGCGACAACTTTGAGACAAAAGGAAGACAGCTTGGAACTTCATGGCTTGTGCTGACTGAAAAGAGAGCCTGCATTACAATTATGCATTTGACATTTGAGAGGTTTACCATATTGGCACCACAACTTTCAACACAGAAGATTATAAAAAGTAAAAGAGGAAGAAAAAAAAGCTGTATCCAGCACCCAGCAACTCAGTAACAAAACACAACTTTATGAACAAAGCTGCAAAATTTCATTTGAATAGACAAAATACCATAATTTGCAACACATAAAGACCAAGCAGACATCGGAGCTTTTCGTTTACTTTGCCATCCTGCATCATAAATTAGAAGACCCTCAGGAATGGTTGATAATATCACAAACATCAGGAAAATCCTTTTTAAGAAAGAACTATATCACATCAAAACAGCACATACCAACTTTCCACAAACCGACTGTATGGAACCGGCAATGTCCATCGCTCTGCCATACAAAGTGTCACACTCCACATCCCCATCACTTGTTTCAAAATCCAAGGCTTTAAGTGCATTGAGGACGACAGGAACTACTACTTTTATTTGCTCAAAATGACGCCTCTGAATGGAACAAATCACTGGAAACCAAAAAAGAGAAAACCAAAAGCTAAATATTTTATAGGCCTAGAGATACTTATACTCTGCAAGCATTTATTTAACGGTAGATCACACATAAATTTACAATGCAGAAATATTCAGACAAGCCCGTACCAACTTGTTTTAGAAGATGCTACTCATACATTATATATATATATTAAAATTTTGCATGAGAAAGATGAATGTATTTAAAATAAAGGGCTTCATAACCAAAACTCTATGGACAAATAATGCCTCAGTTTAGTACTGCATAGTATGCTAGGTTGGAGGATAACTTTTATTGTAAGTAATACATCATGTGGCCAAATTCAAGGACCCTTGTGCCAGTATCGGCCCACAATAGATGAGCCAAGGATGGGGATGGCCATCAAACCAAGGAATCCAGCCACCCTGCCTAACAAAGAAACTTATTATTTAGTTATTACCTTTTGAAAGCCCGCTTAAAAGAGGGGCAATGTAATTCGTTGTCTTGGTCATCTGGAAATCTAATGCCTGAAGCCATTGCAATAATTGTTAATGAAGAACTAGACTGTGAAATAAACCACCATGTTAAGCAAAAAGTAGTTTGAAATGAGGTTATTTCCTTAAAATCATCGTATGAGAGGATAACAATTTAGGGACTGTTTGGGGCGCTGAGTGGGTTATAATAACAGAGGGTTATAATAGTCTGTGGGTTATTATAGTCTGTGAAACATATAATATTATTTAAAATGCAGAGTAGTGTAGTCTGAGGTTATAATAGTATGTGTTTGGAGTGCAGATTATTTCACAAGTTATTATAACACGGGTTATAATAACCAGTGGGCCAAACATGCCCATTGTTTTGCGTCAACCTACAAACTTGAGCAAAGTTTCCATACAAGAGTGGAAGATCTGGTAATCTAATTCCATAGACCTCAACCAGTAGAACTAAAAGCTGCATGCCTAATCATTCTGTAATAGCAAATAAACTACCCAGTCATGTCTATGAGGAAGTTATTACAGAAGTACCTCGCAAAGAATCGACAGCATATCCCTTGGACTACACAGAGTAATGAACCTATCAATAATATTATCAACAATCTCCAAACATCCGCCTACTCCTACAAACTTGGAAACTGCCTTTGGAAGATCAAATGAAAGAGTGTCGATAGTTCCCTGCAACATTTGTGGGCAAAAGTGTCAGCCGGGCAATGCCAGATATATGGAGATGAACTTTAAAAGAAAGCAAACAAAAAACAAAAAAGAACCTGGTCCAGTGAAGGAGAAGATATAAATTGATAGATCTCATTGAGGACTTCAAAGGCATCGATCTCTGTATCTCCATTGTCCAATTCTGTTTCAGCAGCCTCTGAAATAGAATCAAGGTAATTCACCAGCTCAGATACCAAGGCTTCAGATTGACGGGTGTCTCCGTTTTCAATCGACTTGAAAATAGAGAAACAGATTGTTAAAATCCATCCATTGTGAAGTTACTAACAAAAAACAACAATAGTCATCCGCTCCTTCACCATGTTTCATTTGACAAAAAAGATTCTATATAATCTTTCCCCCTGAAAACAATACTATTAGAAAACATTCACTCCGTCCTTATTTGTAAAAATCATCACCGCTTTAAACAAAATAACTTGCAGCCGGGTAAGCCAACTACCGAAAGTTTGATTTTTCTTACAGGTTCATTACACAGAATCTTCAAAACGACAGTTCTATAAGTATCTACTTTCAATACCTAACCGAAAAATAAGGTCCCTGTTGTCACTTGTTAAATGGAGTGGCAAGCAACCAGCAAATCGGGGGGAAAATGAGGTTTGAGCAGAGAGATTATCAAAGTGGAACTTTTAGGTCTTACCTTGGAGCAAGCCGCAAGTATTTCACGGAGCCGAAGCACTGAAGGACGAGCACCGGAAGCCTCGGCGAGCTGAAGCTTAGATAGACAGTGATCATCGGCCTTCTCCATTGAAATGGCTTTCCACCGCTGTAACCTTGAGATCACTGAACGGAATTCTGATAATAATATTGGTTCTTCTCCGTCGCCCACCGGCGGTTCGAAGTTCGGCCCGCCGTGTCTGTTCTCCAGCGCGGCGGAGAGGTGTTCAAGTTTCGGTCGCGTCGTCGGGCCGAGAGGTAACCTCTTCCGAACGGATCTACCCGGTCCGAATACTTATATGCACGCTCCGAATTTCTATTTACAAATTCTCTTGTAATTTCATAGTCTAGTTTATTTCAAACCATTTTTATTTGGCATTTACATACACAATTTTCTTTTATTTATTTATTATTCGGTGTTCTTTGTTTTATTCGTTCCACTAAAATATTGTTTGTGTTAACGACCACGAGTGTTTTAGTTTGAATCCCTCTCATTTCTATTATTCTATGTTTTTAATATATTATTGAGAAAATCAAAATCATTATGTGATTTTCTGTTTCTGAATCTATAATATTACTGCTATCTGAAAACAAGATAAATAAAGTATATACATTTTTTTAGAAAAACTTTTTTATATCATTCCACTTTTAACGTTGTATCCAATCAAATCTTAAACTAATAATGGTATCAACTAAAATCTTACTTTTAGTTCAAAACATAACTTGGTAGATAAGACAACTATTCTCGTTTTAAAGGTTAATGATTTGATTTTTATTTTGCAACTGTTCAACTAAAAAATCCTAAACTTTTATAGTCGAAGCCGTTTGCCAGTGATTCATGGTTATTTTCAATTAATTTCATTTAAAATTAACATATAATAATATTATACCTCTACGAAATTATACGAAAGTAGTAAAAACGTTTATCATATAATTCTTCTAAACAAGTAGATAATTGTAGAGAAATAAGAGAGTACAAAAAACCACTCACAATAAAAACTCCACTACTAGACACTTGATTATATCATACATCTCTAATATTGCAATAGTTTGTATATTTGAAAGAGAAAAAAACGACACGTATGTGAGAATTATGTACATGTATGATTTTAAACCAAAATTGTAATGAAGAGTCTATCTTGATTTGCTTTTGTTTCGTTAGAGAAGGGAGTTCGATCAATAAAAGAGAAATGAGAAAAGCGCGCCCGAGGAATGATTGCATGAAATTCCAACTGCATAGGTAACCAACAATACATCCATCAACTCAATGGTCCTCCATTCTAATAGGTCGGTGATAAAAAAAACATAAAACCGATATGCGATTCTACGATAATTTTAAGAAAATCTTTCATTTGCTTACTTTTTTTCTTTTTTTTTTTTTTTTAATTGAGATCTTGTCAAACAACACGACATACCTATTTTATCAGCAGGGGAATAATTAACAATTGAGAATTACTAATCTTGTTTATAAATCGAATATATTATTCTCAAAGAATATTAGGGACCTGTTTGGGGCACGAGTTATAATAACCTGTGTTATTATAATTTGTGGAATACTCTGCGCCTCAAACACAAACTATTATAACTTCATGTCATACTAATCTGCATTTTAAATAATATTATATGATTCCACATGTTATAATAACCTACATACTATTATAACCTATTGTTATTATAACCCACCCAACGCTCCAAACAACCCCTAATAATTCGAGGTTTTAATAGAGTAGATAGTTTAGAAGTATGAACTGAGTTAAAACAACAACTAAACCAACCAAGCAAACTCATAATAATTAAATCTATGGACTTTAGTCATGTTTTTTTTTAAAAAAAAAAATCAAACAACATTTGGGATAGAGGATTTGAATCCATGACTTCTTATTCATAAATACATATTTTGTGACAATTGAATTATACTCTTATTAGCAATTTAGCCTGTGTAGTTTATAAATACATTTAGTACATGACTAGTTTATTAATCTACTCATGAAATAAATGTGGTTAAATTTTAATAATATTTTTTTATGGCAAGAACTAAATCATTGAAAATTTAAAGATATAGACTAAATCGTGCCACACTAAAATAAAAAATTAGATTGTTATATATTTGAAAGTACAAAGATTAAAAAAATTGTTGTTTTTTTTCTTTTCTGTCAACTTGAGCACAACTCAATTAGGATTGAATTGACGAAAAGAAAAGAGAATAAAGAACTAAATTGTTACTTTAACTAAAAGTTTAGGAGTATAAAAAAAAAAATTTTAGCAAATATATCTGTTCACACGATATTTCAACCAGCGAATGAAAATGAGACACGTGTAAAAGAATTTGTGTTCTATTGATTTCAGGTAATTGTGAGTACAATCTCTACTATTTAATTCTCTGATTCTCTCTCCTACTTATGTGCTTGGATCGAGGGTTGAAACAACTTGTTCTCGAATGTAGATTTGTCTAAACAACTTGTTCTCGAATGTAGATTTGTCTTGAGGGTTTTTCAGCTTGTTATCAAGTGTAGACTTGTTAAGGTCTTGACACTGCGACTTGTGAAGGTCTTTGGCTTGTTGCATGTTGAAGGACTTACGCTGCGACTTGTTGAAAGACTTCTGGCGCGACTTGTTGAAGGTCTTCGACTTGTAGCGTGTTGAAGGTCTTGACTTGTAGCTTGTTGAAGGTCTTGGCTTGTGTAGCTTGTTGAAGGTCTTCGACTTGTAGCTTGTTGAAGGTCTTGACTGCTAAACTTGTTGAAGATCTTTGGCTTGTAGCTTTTCTCGAGGGTCAAAACGGTTTGTTGTTCGATGTTGATGAAGATCTTTGGCTTGTAGCTTTTCTCGAGGGTTTGAAACGAAATTGTTCTCGATGTTGATGAAGATCTACGGCTTGTAGCTTTTTCGAGAAATTTGAAAACAAACTTGTTCTCGATGTTGAAAACTTCAATGGATTCGTGGTGTGTTCTTGACGATTCCCCTTGAAGGCGTTTCTTCGTTCGGATGGTGTTTGATCTTCAAGAGTTTACGGAGATTTCACGACTTTGTTTCAATTTCTCCGAGTCTCAAATTTCTGAACCTTGAAAATGAAGGAAGGAGGTCTTTATTTATAGAGTTCCTCTGGGCCTCCATATGGGTTTGAGCTTGTTGGACTGGGCCCGATTGAAGTTGGGTCAACCATTTGGCTTGGGCCTGTCATTTAGGACTGGGCTTGGCTGGTTTGGGCCTTCGCCTCTGGACCGAACCTTATTGATGTTGGACCTTGAGTCAGGCTTGGATGATTTGGGCCTTCCCTTCTGGACTTGGCCTGGTTGATTTCTTGGGCCTCGTCTCTAAACTGGGCTTGGACTTTGGGCCAACTTTCTTAGGTTAGGTTTGGCTAATTTGGGCCTTCAATTTGGGTTTTATCCTTCCAAATCTTAAAGAGCCCAAATATGTACCTGTATTTGTCATAATTTAATTTAGGGATTCTTACAAATTTAATTAATCCCTAATTAAGTATAACTCTGCCATCAATGTTGGGTGATGACGTGACAAATTTGGATTTGTCAATATTTCTATTCCAACAAATGCCCCATTTTCGAGATTTATACACGGTATGTGTGTGAATTTCGAAAAAGTTATTTTGGAATCAAATATAAGAGATTTGCTCTAATTTGGATGAGGTTTGCTCCTAGTTTGAATCCCGCTTAATGTGTCAATTTAATCAAATATGAAATTTGGTTCATAATTTGATTTTTTTTTACACATATATATATTTTTATGCCAATTTATCAAAATATGAATTTGAGTCAATATTTTGATTTTTTTTTTTTTTTTTTGCATAGAATTTGGATTTGAATTTAGTAGATTTTATCTTCTACTTTAATTCAAAACCAAGTTGGATAAGACTAAAATTCTATCCAAAAATTTTGAAATTGGATTAGACTTTGAAATCTTACAAAAAAAAAAAATATTTTTTTTGTTTGAATTTGGTAGAACTTAATCCAACATTGGTTTGCGACAAACTTAACCGTACTCAAAACATTTTTGTTTGAGAAGCTTAAGTGAAAATTTAGTCAAAATTTAGTTGAGATAAATTTGATTCAAACCAAAACTTTTGCTAGGGAAGCTAAATTTGGAATGTGACCAAAAATTTAAGTGAACCCCAAAATTTAAGAGATTTGATTTAAAAATTGGGCACAATTTTAAGATTGGACAAAATTTTGACCCATATTCGAATTGATTTTGAAAAATTGAACTAGACTTCCTTGAAAACTTGATTTGAAATAAGCTTAAAAATTGGGCACAATTTGATTTTTTTTTGAAAATTTTTTGGAGGAGCCCAAATTTTAAAGAGTTTTCATAATAAATTGGAGTTTATTCTCAAATTTGACCGTTGATACAAATTTTAAAATTCATTTAATTTTGGGCATAAATGTAGAACTTCAAACTCCAACTCTCAAAAGCAACAAATAGGTTAGATCTAAGTTGAAGAACTAACAAATTTTGACCATTTCAAAAAAAAAAAAAACGAAAAATCTATTTTGAGGTAACAAAAAAAAATCCAATTTAGTTGAAGATTTTTTTAACAAACCTTTGTTTAGATGTTTTTTAATTATTTTTATTTTTAACCAATTTCAATTTAGATTTTGTTAACCAACTTTCTAAAATTAGCCACAAATCTCCCCCAACCTTCCCTATAAATAGTAGGAAGAGGAATGAACTCATCATTCCATCCTGAAGCCAATCATCGATCAAACTCTCTCTCAATTTTCCTTTCTCACGCGTCTGCCGGAGTCGGGCCTTGAAGATGAAGTTGCCGGAGTCAGATCTTGAAGAGTCGGACCTTGAAGATGAAGTTGCCGGAGTCAGATCTTGAAGATGAAGTCGCCGGGGAGTCGGACCTTGAAGATGAAGCCGCTGGAGTCGGATCTTGAAGACGAAGCTGCCGGAGTCGGATCTTGGAGATGTAGCCGCCACCAGAGACCGGACCTTGGAGATGTAGTCGTCGCCGCCGAAGACCGGACCTTGGAGATGTGGCCGCTGCCGCCGGAGACCGGACCTTGGAGATGTGGCCGCCGCCAGAGACCAGACTTTGAAGACGAAGCGACCGCACCGCCGGAGACTTTGAAGACGAAGCGACCACACCGCCGGAGACTTTGAAGACAGAGCGACCGCACCGCCAGAGACTTTGAAGACGAAGCGACCGCGACCGCTCGAGACTTTGAAGACGGCGATCGACTGGCCCGAGACTTTGAAGGCGAAGCAACCGTACCGCCGGAGACTTTGAAGACGTGAACACGAAGCGACCGTACCGCCGGAGACTTTGAAAACGAAGCGACCACACTGCCGGAGACTTTGAAGACGAAGCGACCGCACCGCCGGAGACTTTGAAGACGAAGCGACCGCACCGCCGGAGACTTTGAAGACGAAGCGACCGCACCGCCGGAGACTTTGAAGACGAAGCGACCGCACCGCCAGAGACTTTGAAGACGAAGCGACCGCACCGCCAGAGACTTTGAAGACGAAGCGACCGTACTGCCGGAGACTTTGAAGACGAAGCGACCGCACCGCCAAAAACTTTGAAGACGAAGCTACCGCATCAGGAGACTTTAAAGACGAAGCGTCTGCACCACCGGAGACTTTGAAGACAAAGCGACCGCACTGCCAAAGACTTTGAAGAAGAAGCACCGCCAGAGTCTTTGAAGACGACGCACCGCCAGAGTCTTTGAAGACGACGCACCGCCAGAGTCTTTGAAGACGAAGCACCGCCCTCGAATTGGGAGAGGATGCGGTCTTGCATGAAATTAACTTGCAGTGTCGTTCTCACAATGATGCAACACCTCCAATTTGCAGCGTCACTATTGATAATAGGATTGAACACCTTCAATCTTTTTGTATTGCCCCTAGTAGATAGTTAATCTTTGACTTACAATGTCATGTCTTAGTACTTGCGACACACTTTTTTTTGTTTATTTTGTGGGACTGAACTTAAAGTTTCTTTTAAGCTGCCTACGTACCCTTTAAGAAAAGGGATAAAGTCAGAACGTAGTTCAGAAGGATTTTTTTTTTTAGCCATTCACCTTTTAAGCTCGTGCGAGCAAGGAGCATCATGCAGTTTAGGCTCTTGCGACAAGGAGCTCTTCAGATTTTAGATGATTTTGTTCTCATCATGGTCTTGACTAAATCCTTCATTTGTAGGATTTGTTACAATGACAAGATTTTTCTTACCTTGAGCGAGCCCTCTCTGTATTTATGAGAACGGATAACTTCCTTTTCATACGTGAAGGGACGGTACTTTTGACCTTGTTGTGGCTCACCTCATCGAATAGTTCTGCTTTCGAGGTGTTCATCATGCTTTCATCTTGACCACTTGTTACTTTGAGGCGGTCAAAAACAGATGTTAAGGTCGGCGTTTCTTTGAAGTAGAGACATTTAGCCTTTGAAAGACTGAAGTTCGAATGGAGCTAGAAGTTAGATCTAGGTTTTTTCTTCCGATTTATGGCCATACTCATCCTTTGGAAGATCGAAGGTCGAGTAGTTGAAGGCTTAATGCGATCGAAGACAGAAGTCATTTGTTTGACTTCTTTTACGTCATCAGCTTCTTCTGCTTCAATGTAATAAACACCAACAGAGTTTGCTTCATTTTCTTTCATGTAGGACATTTCTATAGAAGAATTCATTTAAGGTCATCGATTTTCTAGGGTGAGAATATTTTTTGTTTCTTCTCCTTTCAGACTTAGGTTTCCTTGAATCATTCTTCTTTTGATGTTTGTCTTTGCATTTGTAGCTTCTAAACTGACAAGAATAAATGCTGAAGCTAAATTTCGTTTTTGCTTCTCCAAATGAATCACAAGGGACGACCTTTGTCTTTATCATCGGTAGGTTTGTCCCTATCTTGGAGTTTGTTTCTTAGTATCTCATGTTGAAACCAAACAACTACAGGTTTCATGGTTCCAAAATGGACTAGGCTCACTTCTTTGCCATGAAGCGGTTGAGAGCACATTTGACTGCATGCATTTACTGTTACTGCAGTATGATTCGTTTGAGCTATTTCATCGAGATCTAGCTCAATTTTTCCTTCTTTAGCTAATTTTAGAATTAGCTCTTCCAAGACGAAACACTTTTCCACTTGATGGCTGATAACTCAAGGATACTTGCAATACTTGGGATCATCGACCTTTTCCATCTCTTCCGGCCGCTTACATTCTGGAAGTTCAATCAGTTGTGTGTTCAGTAGTTGCTCCAACATATCTGGGACGTCGGAGTCTGGAAATGGATATACTTTCTCTTGTCTTTCTTTCAAAGTTGGACGACGTCGTTCCCAGCTGTCAATCGTTTCTGGCTCTAAGTCGATGTACCAGTCAAAAGCATTTCCTTTCAAGGTATGCACGAATTGCTTCACCAGGAGGTCACCGCGCGTCCCTGCATTTTCGCAAGTCTCAACGAAGTGTGCAACGTGTTGCTTTGGGTTGCCCTTCCCGTCAAACTACTGGAACTTTGGAGGTTGGTACCCTGTGGGCATCCTCAAATTGTCAATCCTCTTGGTGTACGGTTTGGAGTACGTGAGAGGATTTTGAGCGGGTCCGCCATATTGAGCTCGATAGAACTCATGATCATGTCTCGTAGTTGTTGGACGGATAAAAAGCAAGCTGGAGCTAGTTGAGGCGGTTCTTCTCTTGGATGATATTTTTCTCCTTGTCATTGTTTCTTACTGCAGGGGTTGGGCTAGATTCAACCGTTTCTTTGTTTTGGACTTGGCTTTTGAGGTAGGCGATTTCAAGATCTCTTTCTTCTATCGCCTTCATCAGGAGATTTATTTTTCCTTCCATCTCCGCCATCCTTTCGTCAGGGTCCACATCAGCCATCATCACCGACATTACATCTTGATTTATTGTCTCCCTCAGTTGATTAGGAGCAAGAGTTGATTGGTCAAACAGGGGGTTATCTTTGACGACAACCTTGTCTTTGGAAGCTTCATCCAGTAGTTTGACGATGTTGCTTGCCATTGCATCAAGGGTTCGATCATCACTTGTCTCAGCCCCTCTAGAACGACTGCGAGTTATTGGTCCCATGTAGGAGTTGCTTACAGCAGCAGCAGTTGACGCAACTTTCTTTGATTCCATTGGCTTGCTTTGATTTCAAGGAAAAATAGATGAGAGGTAGAGTTGTCCCACTGGACGTGCCAATTTGTTCACACGATATTTCAACCAGCGAATGGAAATGAGACACGTGTAAAAGAATTTGTGTTCTATTGATTTCAGGTAATTGTGAGTACAATCTCTACTATTTAATCCTCTGATTCTCTCTCATACTTATGTGCTTGGATCGAGGGTTGAAACAACTTGTTCTCGAATGTATATTTGTCTTGAGGTTTTTCACTTGTTCTCAAGTGTAGACTTGTGAAGGTCTTGACTTGCGACTTGTGAAGGTCTTGACTTGTTGCGTGTTGAAGGACTTGACTGCGGCTTGTTGAAGCTTTACGGACTTGGCAGCGTTGAAGGTCTTGGCAGAAGCGTGTTGAAGGTCTTGACATGGCGTGTTGAAAGTGTCTGGCTTGTAGCTTGTTGAAGGTCTTGACTTGCGGCTTGTTGAAGATCTTTGGCTTGTAGCTTTTCTCGAAGGTCAAACGACATTGTTCTCGATGTTGAAAACTTCAATGGATTCGTGGTGTGTTCTTGACGATTCCCTTGAATCGTTCTTCGTTCGAGATGGTGTTTGATCTTCAGGAGCTTCTGAAGATTTCACAGCTTTGTTTCTGAATTCTCTCTGAGTCTCAAATTTCTGAACCTTGAAAATGAATGAGGGAGATCTTTATTTATAGAGTTCCTCTGGGCCTCCATATGGGCTTGAGCTTGTTGGACTGGGCCCGATTGAAGTTGGGCCAACCATTTGGCTTGGGCTCATCATTTAGAGCCCTGGCTTGTTTTGGTTTGGGCGCCTTCGCCTCTGGACCGAACCTTATTGATGTTGGACTTGAGTCGGGCTTGGATGATTTGGGCCTTCCTTCCGGACTTGGCTGGTTGATTTCTTGGGCCTCGTCTCTAAACTGGGCTTGGACTTTGGGCCAACTTTCTTAGGTTAGGTTTGGCTAATTTGGGCCTTTATCCTTCCAAATCTTAAAGAGCCCAAATATGTACCTGTATTTGTCATAATTTAATTTAGGGATTCTTACAAATTTAATTAATCCCTAATTAAGTATAACTCTGCCCCATCAATGTTGGGTGATGACGTGACAAATTTGGATTTGTCAAAATTTATATTCAAACAATATCTATTACATTTTAAAGTACTGTTTTTACACTAAGCAAATCCAATTACTTGAAGAATAATAAGGCTAATTTTAAAAAAAAAACTTTAAATTTTGCTATTTATTAAAAAATATCTCTACTATGTGTAATATTAGTCTTGACTTTTTTTATAAAGGTTTGAAATTACTTTTAGAGTAAAAATCTACTAGAATGTTAGATAGTTAATTGAGGTTGATTTTTCATTCAATATTTTAATTGATTTGTCTATGAGTTTTGATTTTTTTTTGTTTTTTTTTGAACAGACGCTAGTTTTGATGGTTGTTTAATATGTTAACTTTTAAAAGATTGGGATATTTTTTTGTACTTTTTATAATTTACCCCCTCCAAAAAAAAAAAAAAAACTAAAGAGGATAATTACGGAACTTGGACGGAACAGCATAACGCCGAAACCAAACAGAGGTCTCCACTGTCCTCGAAGCTCAACCAACAACAATCACACCAAAATCTTGATCGTCTTCTTCACTATGTCAATTCTCACATTCAACTTCTTCCTTGTTTGATTCCAGTTTTCTATGGCTTTGAACTAATTCAACTCGCCTCTTCCAATTGTTTTCGTCCTCAACGGCCATTTCCAGATCCCACAATGGAGCCCGATGTTAGCATCGAAACGAGCTCCATGATCAGAGTGGCGGTGCTGCCGATCGGTTCTGTTCCACCCACTCTACTGCGGGACTACTTGTCGATGCTTCTGCGGCACCAATTGATTCCCCTTTCGGCCATAAGTTCGTTCTACGCGGAGCACCAGAAATCCCCTTTTGCTCATCAGCCCTGGGACTCTGGTAGTCTTCGTTTCAAGTTTATTCTGGGTGGAGATCCGGCTAGCCCTTGGGAAGACTTCCAATCCAACCGCAAGATCCTTGCTGTTATTGGTATCTGTCACTGTCCTTCTTCGCTCGATCTTGATTGTGCTATTGACCAGTTCAATGCCGCCTGTAAGGGTTACTCTTCGGCGCTCGTTGAGCGATGTTTTGCGTTCTGCCCCAATGATTCTCAGGTAGGGAGTTTTTTTGTACTCTTGTGTTTACTTTGATTTAGCCATGCTCGTCTGAATAAAGAATGTGTATCTATGGTCTTCGTGAATGTTGAGTCGGTTACGATTGGAAGAGTTGCAAATTTGAAAGTTATTTCCGATTAATTAGAAATTTAGGTGGTAAATGTTTTGACGATCTGATTATTTTTCCACCATTTCTTTGTTGAAATTTGTTGCAGCTGGAAGAAGGCAGCAAAAAAGGAGGTAATTTGAGGTTGTTTCCTCCGGCTGACCGTCAAACTCAGGAATTTCACTTGAATACAATGATGCAAGATATTGCAGCTTCTTTGTTGATGGAATTTGAGAAATGGGTCCTTCAAGCAGAATCTGCTGGAACTATTTTGAAAACGCCTTTAGATTCTCAAGCAAGTCTGAGCTCAGAGGAGGTTTATGTTTAGGTGTCCTAATTAATTGATTTCTTTTCCTTATTATCATCGTTGTTATGAAAAACTAAAACTCATTTCTTATCTAGTAGCGGCGACTCCTATCTTCACTTTCAATGGAATTGTAGGTACATGCAAAATGCTGTTCTAAATGCTGCTACTTAAATCATTTTACCTGATGAAAATGCAGGTAATTAAGGCCAAAAAGAGAAGGCTTGGTCGTGCCCAGAAGACAATTGGTGACTATTGTCTGTTGGCAGGATCGCCAGTTGATGCCAATGCTCACTATTCTACTGCAATAGATCTTGCTAGGTTAACTGGGGATTATTTTTGGTATGCGGGGGCTTTGGAGGGAAGTGTCTGTGCATTACTGGTACTTTCCTCTCACTAGCATTTCTTTCTTTTTCCCTCCCCGAAAGATACAACATTGTTTTCTTTAGTAAAATCATCTGCATACAGAATACAGAGAATTCAATTTACGTAGAAATTTCATTTGATGAAGTTCTTTAGTGATTTCTGGTTCTGTCCAAATAGTTCAAATAGCTAGTTTCTGTGAGCCTACAGCTGTTACTTCAATAGTTGAGGTGGTTTAGAAAAAAAGAAAGAGAGATTCTTACAAGAACTTCATGTCACGGCATTGAGTTAAGAAGGTACTTTAATTGCAGTTTGGATAACTAGTTTGGAATTAGCTGATCACGTTGGGGGGATTTACATCTATCACACTTTAGAGATTCTTACTGGAACTTCATGTCAAGGCATTGTGCATGATGCTATCGTACTATGGATCTTTTGATAATTGGGATACTGGATTCACTTCATTGTTGATTTAAAAACATTACTGTGGTATTAGTTCAGCCAATTGACCGCGATGGAGAAAGATGGTAGGAGCATCCCATGATAGTTATAATAAAGGAAGTTTGTTACGGCTGAGTGTTCACACTGGAGTACTGACCTACGTCGGATTAGAGTTAGTGAGGACGAGAAATAAGTGATATAACATATGAGAGAGGCAGCTTAAAATTTGTTGATTTAAGTGAGGGTGACGGTGAGTAAGGGGTCTCTTTAACACTTCCATCTTGGATGTATTATTGAGTCAACCGAAAATTTGTTCAAGTTTCTATCAATTACAAATTTGACCAAATCCTTTATTTTCTTATTCTTATTGAGAAAAAGTTAGCCTAATTGACACGAGTCTTTAATACCTGTTAGTAGTCATGGGATAATTCTATACTTTTGGTTTGCACATGTTTTGACCTATTTTTGTTAAATTTATTTACTTTATACTTGTAATTTCAGATTGATCGAATGGGTCAAAAGGATTCAGCTCTGGAGGAAGAAGTCCGATACAGATACAACAGTGTTATTTTGCATTACAGGAAGTCATTTATACAAGATAACACCCAGAGGTAGTTGTCTTTCTTTAAAAAAATATTGTGGCAAATCATTTTAAGGAGGAAACTACTGAAGAGTGGATATTGTTAAAAATATGCCCTGTCTCTCATAATTTATTCGTACAGCTTTAAGCAATTATTTTAAATATTGACGTAACACGTTCTTAAGTAAGAAAAAAATTCCCCACTATGAGTTGACCTAGTGGTATTAGGACTAGTGAACAAATAAATGGACTTAGAGATAATGAGATTTTAGTGCGGCCTACGCGGTCACCTCCTTAGGATTTCAAGAATCCTATGAGTTTCTTTTGCAGCCAAATATGGTAAGATCAGACAAGTGTCTCACAAGATTAGTCTAGATGCATGTAAGCTAGTCTAAACACTTACGGATAATTTAAAAAAAATCTCTGAGGTGATTAATTGTGGATCCGAATAAAAATTATGTTTAAATTAGTCTAGATGCATGTAAGCTAGTCTAAACACTTACGGATAATTTAAAAAAAAATCTCTGAGGTGATTAATTGTGGATTGTCCTAATAAAAATTATGTTTATGCAGGTAATACGAGATTACAATTCATTGGAAAAATCTTTTGTTGGTCTTGTTCGAAATTCACCTTTTGCAACTCAACTAACATACATGAATACTTTCATGGGCTGTTCATTTTAATAATCTCTGATATGTTGTTTCATACATTTGCTCCTTTGACATTCTTTAATTCATTTTTTTCTCTTCAACAGGGTTTCTCCACTAAGTTTTGAACTTGAGGCTACTTTGAAGTTGGCTAGGTTCCTTTGCAGGTTTATTTTATGATTTTTATATTAATTCATATTTCTGACTTTTGGTTAAGCAATAGATAACTTTATTTACTTTTTCGAGGGGTTTGATTCACAGGAGAGAGCTGGCTAAAGAGGTTGCAGAGTTATTAACCAGTGCAGCAGATGGTGCTAAATCTTTGATTGATGCCAGTGATAGATTAATATTATATGTTGAAATAGCTCGTTTATTTGGTTCTCTTGGTTACCAGCGGAAAGCTGCTTTCTTTTCAAGGCAGGTTGCTCAGTTATACTTGCAACAGGAAAATAGACATGCTGCTGTCAGCGCCTTGCAAGTCTTGGCCCTGACAACAAAAGCTTATCGTGTTCAAAGTAAATCATCTGATACTGACCATTCTTTATCCCATGTGAGTATTACAAAAGTTAGATGACAAAGATCTAGTTTGTAACTCCTTTGGCTTTTGTAGGTAGGCTTTTGCCTTGTGTTAAATTTTTTTTAATGGAACTTCGTTTCATATTTTTTCCTAATAATGTTATACATTTGTTTAGAGAGGAATAATGGGATCTTGAGGGAGATTTGTGAGGTCTTGGGAGGAGGTTTGGTCCTTCTTTAGGTGTAATGTCTCGCTTTGGCATGCATTTCCAAGGATTTTTGTGATTATTTGCTAGGTCTTATCCTTTGATTAGATCCACCCTTTCTTGGCATAGTTTGGCTCCTTTGAGGGCTGATTTTTTGCTTGACTGGCTTGCCGATCTCCTTTGTATTCTTTCATTTTTATCTCAATAAAAGTTGTTTTTTTTTTTTTAAATTAAAAAGAAAGAAATTATGCATTCAGTACAAACATAATCTGATTATTTGACTCGTAAAGATATAAACTCTGCCTTCAGCTACGATGGCTGATGCTGTTGTAATTGGTTTGTTTCTAGCTGCTGCTTATCCTGTCTCTTACCGCAATTGAGTTCTCTTCTCTGCAATTGTCATTTCCAACTTGAAGCACTATGATGACTATAACTGGCCCTTTTTCTTAAGGGAAAAAAATTATTTTACATGGATATGACTTTTCTATTCTCTTTCTCCAATCCTACTGTGATTCACTTGATTAGGACTCATCTTATACTAAAATATACTAGCAGGCCATGGTCAGTGCCCTATGGTTGAAGTCTAACTTCAGTTTTCATATTGGTCCGATTAATCTTGCCCCCCCCACACACACACACACACACCCCACCCCACCACACACACATATTTTGTTGATGTATTGTTCTGAACAAATTAGTCTAACTGAAATTTTCTTCTTTTCTTTCCTTAAAGAATAAGGTTGGCCTGAGTAATTCTGATTCTGGAAAAATGCACCATCAATCATTAGTATCTTTATTTGAATCCCAATGGAGTACTTTGCAAATGGTTGTATTAAGGGAGATTCTACTGTCTGCTGTCCGTGCTGGAGATCCTCTTGCTGCATGGAGTGCTGCAGCACGACTACTTAGATCTTATTATCCTTTAATAACACCAGCAGGCCAAAATGGCCTGGCAAGTGCACTTTCAAATTCAGCGGAGAGGTTACCATCAGGCGTTCGCTGTGCTGATCCTGCCTTACCTTTCATAAGGTGATTAGCCATTATTTTAATATTTACACTGTAGAACCTCAATAACCATCTTATCTGTTCTATACTCTCCAAATTTACCATTTAATTCACACAAAAACACACGAAGTTTGGTATTTAATCATCTCATGTTAGGTTGTTTACAGAATTGGAACTTCGATCTACATGTCTAAGACTGTATCCAGCCTATTTGACACATACTTATGGAATCCATAAGTAGATTAATTTTCCTTGATACTGCCTGAGCAGCCACCCATACTGTACCAAATATCTCTGTGAACTGACTAATGATTAATTGGTCTTCTAGGTTGCATTCCTTTCCTCTCCACCCTTCACAATTGGACATTGTAAAACGCAATCCAGATAAGGAAGACTGGTGGGCAGGATCTGCTCCTTCTGGACCTTTCATTTATACTCCATTCAGCAAAGGAGACACGTCAAATAACAGCAAGCAGGAATTGATTTGGGTAGTTGGGGAACCAGTGCAGGTCCTGGTGGAATTAGCCAACCCATGCGGCTTTGAGTTAAGGGTTGATAGTATATACCTTTCTGTGCATTCAGGAAATTTTGATGCTTTTCCAGTTTCTGTGAATCTTCCTCCCAATTCATCAAAGGTGGTAACTTTATCTGGAATTCCAACTTCAGTTGGGCCAGTGAGAATTCCTGGGTGCATTGTACATTGCTTTGGTGCTATTACTGAACACCTTTTCAAGGATGTTGACAATCTACTCAATGGAGTAGCTCAAGGACTTGTTCTTTCTGACCCATTCCGGAGCTCTGGGTCCATGAAGCTGAGGAATGTATCGGTTCCAAATATATCTGTGATATCGCCGTTGCCGTTGCTAGTTTCACATGTTGTTGGTGGTAATGGTGCCATTATTCTCTACGAAGGTGAAATTCGTGATATATGGATACATCTGGCTAATGCAGGTACAATCCCAGTTGAGCAGGCACACATATCATTATCTGGAAAACACCAAGATTCCGTTATCTCTATTGCTTTTGAAACTTTAAAATCTGCTCTTCCTTTGAAGCCTGGTGCTGAAGTGATCATACCTGTGACCTTAAAAGCTTGGCAGCTTGGGGCGGCTGATTCTGATACAGTTAGTGGCAAGAGTGCATCTGCAAGCACGTTAAGGCATTCCAAGGATGGCAGCAGCCCTACTTTCTTGATACATTATGCAGGTATTTACATCTGATATTTATTTCTTCCCCCTATTGATGATAAGTAATGTTTCATAAAATCATATTATTTACATATACCTTTTCAACTTTTACTTTTTCGAGCATTTTCACCCATGTATTCCTTAAGGCTTATACTCTTTGTGCATTAAATTCATGGTAGGACCATTAAATTGCACTGCTCTGTATCTTAAGTATCCATCTGGCTAATGCCATTGTTCTGCATGCTTTCCATGACGCTCAAACTCACAACTATATCAGTCCACGCATTGGTTTTTTCCCTGTTCTTCTGTTGCGCAAGAATGAATCGTCAAAACATTGTAACCCTATTTGTTGATCCATGTTCTGGAATAGTTTCAATTTGATGCAAGTGCTAGTATTTCTATCTATAATCATTATTTCACTTTATAGGGCCTATGGCGAATACGGGAGATCTTCTCCCCGATGGTTCTGCTATACCCCCTGGTCGACGCCTGGTTATTCCGCTGCAAATTTGTGTTTTGCAAGGTTTGTCTTTTGTGAAAGCACGATTGCTTTCAATGGAAATTCCAGCACATGTGGGTGAAGGCCTTCCTAAACCAGCTGAAATTGATAATAACTCTACAGAACAACCCATTGACACGCAAAGCAAGATTGACAGATTGGTGAAGATTGATCCTTTCCGGGGAAGTTGGGGTCTCCGGTTTATTGAACTCGAGTTGTCTAATCCAACTGACATACTGTTCGAAATTAGTGTTTCTGTCCAGGTCGAAAATTCATGCCATGAAGAATATAGCTATCATAAAACAAGAGTAGACAGAGATTTCTCTGCAAGAGTGCTAATACCTTTAGAACACTTCAAATTGCCTGTTCTTGATGGTTCATTCTTTGGGAAGGATGTTCCAGCAGACGGAGTGACCAGTGCCAGAACTTTAAGCTTCTCAGAAAAGAATACAAAAGCCGAACTAAATGCTTCGATCAAGAACCTAACATCCAGAATAAAGGTCAAGTGGCAATCGGGGCGGAATAGCTTTGGAGAATTAAACATTAAGGATGCGATACTGGCAGCCTTGCAATCATCAATGATGGATGTATTGTTGCCAGATCCATTGACTTTTGGGTTCAGGACAGTTAGCAATTGTTCGGAAAGTAAAGAACCAAATCAGAATCTTCGTAATGGGTCTTCTCAGAGCTCTCTGGAAGCACATGAAATGACTCCTTTAGAAGTTATTGTTCGTAACAATACCAAGGAAATGATCAAAATGAGTCTTAATATAACATGCAGAGATGTAGCTGGTGAGAATTGTGTTGAGGGTGCCAAATCAACTGTCTTGTGGAATGGTAAGTTACTTGTTACTCATACATCCTCTTCCTTCATTATGCAGTATGCTTATATTTTAGGGTAAAATACACTTTTGGTTCATGAGATTTAAACTTAGTTTCTATTTGGTCTCTAAGTTTTCAAAACTAACACTCTTAATTCTTGAGATTTGAATCTATTTTCTTTTTGGTCCTCGAGGCTTCAAAACTGACATGTTTGATTTCTGAAGTTTGAATTTGATTTCTAATTGGTCCATGAAATTTGAAATTAGTTTCTAATTAGTCCTTGAGCATAAAAACTATTATATATATATATAGTTCTCCATATGTTTAAAAAATACATATTAATAAAGTCTAGTCAACCTACGTCATCATTTTGTTAAGTCAATAACTAACATCAACTCTACTTAAGAACCATTTAAAAACAAATTTCAAATCTCGAGGACTGAACGGGACACTTTTGAAGCTTTAAAGACCAAATAGAAACTAAATTCAAATATGAAGGACCAAATGTGTTAGTTTTGAATACTCAGGGACCAAATGGAAACTAAGTTGAAATCCCAAGAACCAATTTTTTTTTTAATCCTAGATTTTATTATATATCACGTAAACCTATAATCTTCTGAAAACAAAATGTCATGGCCATAAACTTCTCTGCTGCTGGGTCCATTCTGTCTAATAATGTAAAAATTCCTTGTGTATGTCTCATCTTTCTTCTAAGGTTTAATAGTTACTTTTCTGGTAGGTGTGCTAAGTGGGATCACCCTGGAAGTGCCTCCGCTTGAAGAAACTACACATTCTTTCTCATTGTATTTCCTTATTCCTGGCGAATATACACTGTCAGCTGCCGCAATTATCGATGATGCTACAGACATCCTCCGAGCTCGTGCGAGAACTAGTTCACCTGATGAACCAATTTTCTGCTGTGGACCTCCATACCACCTTCGCGTTAACGGGACCGCATGAGTTTTTTCTTATTTCATCTGTATCTATTGGTTAGCTCATTATAGTGCAACGGTTTTTCGAGGGGATTCATCTCTCAAAGTACAGGAGCCTATCTTTTATTCGGTAAGGCACGAGTACGACAGATAATTCTTTTATGTTCTTCTGTTTGTTACCTTGTGTCCTCCACACTCATTCCCCATTCCTTTCCCCTCCAAAAAGAGAGAAAAAGAAACCTGTCCAATCTTCTTGAGTTGTTGGATAGGGTTGTGATTAGTTACACTTGCATAGGAGTTTCACTTATCTTTGTTATTGAGAGGATCTCCAAGAAGAAACTATTGAGTTGTCATTCTGCTTTTAAATATTGTTCAATTTCACACCTCGTAGCTTATTTTCTTGTACAAACTGATTTAGGTTTTTGATTTCATCATCTTTTAGCAGGTATATTTCATATAAATGGGTTAATGGTGGATGTTTTTCTCTTACTCTGTAAAGAAATTTGTAGTTGATAGCTCAACCAACAGAATTTATCTAAAGATATCCAGCGATAAAATCCTACCATATTATATTTATTAACTCATTTTCCAATTTCCCATAACTCCTTTTCCAACTCCTACTTCCTGCAACTTTTTGCTCCAAACACGTTTCTCAGAACTCCAGAGTAAACAACTCTACACTCCAAACATAGACTTCAGAACTCTCGAGACTTTTCTAGTCTCCAGACTTATTTACTCCTTTGCAACTCTACTCCTCCAACTCCTCAACCCAAACGACCCTTAATATTTAAAATCCTATGAGTTGCTTTGGTAACTAAATGTAGTAGAGTCAGATGGTTGTCTCACGAGAATAGTTGAGGTGATCACAAGTTGACATGAACAATTTTAGATACAACAAAAGTAATAATATTATTTGAGCAAAATATTTTTCTTGTTATTCCTCCTACATCAAAACTACACTTTCAAATAGTGAGCATATTTAATAAAATATAAAATAAAAATTTGATAATCACAGCCAATCTAGGGACAATACCAAAAGATACTTAGGGATCAAGTAGGTCAAGTGTATTTTAAAGTTTTGACATATTTGAATTCCAACGATTAGGTCTAACTTAAGAATAGTGCAATTAATAAACACGTTATACAGTCAAATATTTAAATCTTCATCTTATATTGCTAAACTCAATTTAATTAATTAAATACTAAAAAAAAGGCAACCAACAAATGGATATGAACTAAAAACAAAAACAATTGGATATTATTCTTTTACTCGTTTTATAGCTTCAAATACATGTCAAGCTTGACATAAAGTACATTGAAGTGAAGAGGAATTATTCGACTATCACTTCAATAAATTTTGAATACATGACTGAAAAAAAAAATCTCATGTATTTTAAAAAAAATATCTTAAAAAACAGTAGATCAAATAAGTGCAATATTATTCTTCTCATTTGTATTAAACTTTTTGTGTATCTGTAGATGTGATTAAGACATTTTATGATCGTAGAGAAAGTATGTACTTTTCTGATGGGATAACCTTTTAACTCCAAAATATGCTGATTCCAATGGACATCATTATTTTAGTGAATCATTTCTTCTTACAAATTGCGTTCTTCCAATTCTTCTTTCTTTTCCTTACTTTAAAAAGATGCATTCTCATTGTTTCTTCCTTTTTTTCCACCCCTCAAAAAGGGGGTTTCTTTTCTTCTTTTAAGATAAAAGCACAGATTAACGAGTTATTATGATTTTGGTAAAAAATAGTACGAGAATCGTCAAAAACACTTTTGTTATGCTAAAAAAATCACTAAAAAGACATGACAAAAGTGATTTTTGGTCATTTCAAAGTCACTCTCAAACGTACCTTGAGTCAATTAAGCAAAATAGATTAGTCCAAACTTTTTTTTTTTTTAAGCTTCTCTACTTGGTGGTTCAGATACGAAAAATGAAAAGTTTTAGTTTATATAACAAACCATTTAAGATAGGTGAAAATGTTATTAGAAAGTATTGTAATATCTTCTAAGATGAAACTAATCTAAAAAAGTTGTCTTCCTCATCTTTCAACAATTTTTTATTGCTATTATTCTTCTCTAAACTCAATTCAACACACTAGGCCACTTAAAATTACCTCGGTAAAAAATACACAAGCTAAAGTTTGATACGACTTTAGAAACAGTGAAAAGTGCTTTTAGCCAATAAAAAATATTTTTCAATATTTTTCATGATGTTTGATTACATGGTCAAAAGTAGTTTTTACTTGAAAAACACTTTCAAATTCTCTTAAACTTTTAAAAAATATATTTCATGTAAAAATATTATTTTAGAAAGTCATCTCAAACTTACATTCTCTCTGTTTTTTAGTTCGAATATTAAGAAAGTGAAAACTAAACTATCGACCTTTAAAGTGGTAATTTGTGATTCATAGCTATGCTCGAACTCACATCTCAAACTCACATTCAACCCTTCAAAATCTTTTAATAATCCCCATTTGACCATAGTTTTTTTTAAAGAGTAACAATAGAAAAGGTGCAAATAATTAAATTTACAAAGGGAAGTGAGAAAATGACTGATGATGGGCTTGGTCTTATTGGGCCAAACACAAAAAAACAAGAGCCTTTTTTTCTCATCCAAACAGAGATTCCAAATCGTTGATGATGAAACTCAGAGCATCGTTTCAAGCAGAAGAAAATCGAAATTCCCCTAAGAAAAAATCACCAGATTCCATTGATATTTTTCTCTTATGGCTCTGGAAATTTGCTCTACCAGGTACGCCAGATGCTCCAAATATTCTTCTAAAAGCTTTGTTTGACATTCATTCTTTTACTTTTTCCCAAGTGCGCGAAATTGAGTGATGAAGAATGCAAGCATTTCTTCATAATTATCCAAAAAGCTGTAAAACCCTAACTACTTTACTTTATCCATCAATAATTTTACCTCTCGCTTTTGATCTTACACTGTTTATTGATCGATTCCTATGTACTTTGATTGTCATGTCGGTCGATTGAATTTTTTTCTTTCTTTCTTTTCTTTTAGGGCCCTTTTTAGAGAAAGCAAAACAGAGATAAGAAGGCATTTCAGAATTAGGTGCTTAAAAATTGCGACATCTGAAAACGATTCGTTGTTATTCCGACCAATAATTTAATTTGGTCGACTGTTTATTCATTTCTTTGATTGCTGAAAATTTTGATTCTAAAAAGAAAACATCCCTTAATGTAGACAGCATGTGACTATGATATGGAAGGTTTTATTATTAGTTTTATTTTTATTTTTAATTTTTCCAATTCCTTTAAGTCTTTTTTGTCTGCTATTATTCTTCTCCACCTAATACTGTATTTGGCTTGAAAGCAAAGAAGAGTGTTGGAGTTATAATGGCTGGTGGTGGGGTAATGGCAGTAGTAGTAGTAGGTAGTTGGAAAGCTTTGGGACATAGTCGCTCTCTGATTACAGAGTCAGGGAATGGAAGAAATGGGAACAATTCACTGTATTGAAAATGAAATTGGAATGAAATTGTGGGCAAATGTAAGGGATACAAACACATTTGTGACAATGATTGTAGACACCCACTTTATTACATCTTCAAATACTTTGTTTTCAAGTATCTCAAAATACTTTTTCTTTTTTTCAAAATAAAATAAAATACAAAATCAGATAAAAAAGAAAGAATTCACGGGAAATATAATAAAAAACACTCCAAGAAAAAACGAGGCCATGTTTTCATTGAGGGAAAATAAAAGAATTCATGGGATATAAAAGAAAAACACTCTAAAAAGAGTCCAATTAACCTACGTAAAGCTTTCATTGAGATAAAACGAAAGAATGCACGGAGAATATAAAAAAACATACACACACCAAGAAGAGCCAAATTGACCTAAGAAGGGACTCGGTTCAAGCAAAACGGGGAATACATTGTTTTATGTCTTTCATCTCTCCAATCTTACAAGTTACTAGAAGATTACAATTTACAAATAGACTATGGATTATTTGGTTTTTTTTCTTTACTTCTTTTAGGGGGGAGGTGTTAAAGAAATAGAGAAAGATATGAGTTTTAAACAAGTCTATTTTCCCTGTTTAGAACATCCCTTAGTCACTCTACTTTGAGGATGCAAAAGTGTGGTCCTTATCCTCTTTTGATATTTGGTTTCTTACAGTACATGCACACGGGCTTCTCTGTATAATGATGTGAAGTGCTTTCACAATCAACACTTTTTTTTTAACCTCATCAAGATTTTATTGGTCAATTCTTTTATCTTTCTTTTGTTGTTGAAACTTCAGGAACAATGAATATAAATACATAAATATATGGGGGGGTTTTTCCTTGCCCTTTGGTTACATCACTCCATCCTAGAATTCCTTATTCATCTCACCTTGTTCATAAGCCCCAAAACATTTATACACTGAATCTTTGCAAAGTAATAAATAAACACTTAGACCAATATCCTCTGATTGCCTTAAATTATTAAACGGTTCTGTCCCATAGTGAATTGAGTGTATATGGCATTTGAGACTGCTTCCCAAAGCTTCATAAAATGATGCCAACATCCTTCTTAGTTCTTTTTCCATGTGTAGTGCAATCTATGTCATGCAAAGGGGAAATATGCTTCTTCTTATAGTGTTTGTCTTTATAAAAATTCTTAATTTCAAATGCTTAAAATGGTCCCACCAATAATAAGGGTTTATTTTTATTTTTATTTTTTTATTATTATTTTGAAATTGAATAGGGGGTGGAGCAGAATGGTTTGACACTGCATAAGAATAGCAATGAAAACACAACATCAAAGGCCATGTTTGTTCATAGCATACGTCCTTTATTGCCCTTTTTTTCCTCATCTATCTTATCACCTACATTAAATGGTGGGGCAGCTGGAAAGAATAGACTACTTTTTACCCATTTTAGCCCTTTTTTCCTCTCTTCTTTTAACAGTTCTTCCCAGCTTTGAATCTGCCACTGTGGGTTTTTGTTCACCATTTTTTTAGCGACATCCAAATGAGGTTGATTTCTCCATTTCAAATTAGACGTTTGTCTCTTTGTCTTTCCCACTATCTGATTCTGAACACCTACTACAATACAGTATTAATTGTGATGAAGCAGACTTTTCCTTCTGTTGAAAAGCTCATTTTATTGAAGAGAAATTATCAATCTAAGACTTCCTAGGTCTTGCTATTTATCTACCAAATGGGAAAAAATAGTAGCCATTAGTCCAAGCATGCTTATAAATAGCTAATGATACTTTGCCACATGGATCAATCAACCTTTTTTGAGTTACCATACTTGGGTTGGGTTGCTAACTTCCAAAGTAAAAAAGGTAGTTCATCTTGTTTATAGAGCCTACATGCTAAATTATCTAGTAATTTGACTAGCAATAGATGAAACTACTGTTGAATCTGTTCCTAAAGGACATCATTTTTCCTCTCCTAAGTTTGAATATTTTTGTTTTTAATATGTGGAGGAGGGAGAAGGTGTGGAATCGCAAAGACTGATAGATAAGTGGGTTTGTGGTGGTCCATGCAAAATGGTGGCTTTTGTGTAAGTGATATAGTGGTCCATGAGAGCAAAAGCCTAATTTGGAGCGCAAAGAAACATTTTGTGTGGAAGACATTGGATGGATGGATGGATGTGGGCTATCTATTGTAAAGACAAACTCATCAAAGAAAAACCCCAAAACAGAACAGTACAGTACATGCAGAAAAACCAATTGATATGACTTCCTTTACTCTCCCATCTTGTCAATCTTCTTAACCTCTCTCTTTTCTCTTTTCTTTCTCTCTATTCCCACCATTTCACCATCATCATCATCTTGTCATTTACATTTCAAATTCACCCATCTAATCACAGCCTTCTAATGTTGTACTCTCTACTAGCTCTCTTTCTCCTTTGAGTCTGTATGAGAGAGAAGAAAGAAAGAGAGAGAGAGAGTGGGAGGGTTGTAATGTAGCCTTTTGATTTGAATTTTCTAATCCATTTTTGAGACAAGTGCGCATTCAAAAGCATATTTAAAACAGTCCCACATCGAAAAGGGTACTGTCTTCCTTTCTATACATAAACGTTATATCAAATTTGGATAAGGGCCATGGCCTTTGTCTTTGTGGGGGCACTGGTGTACTGGTCAACACCATTTTCACGCGCATTTGCAACCAACCTAATATACACACGGCTTCCCCTCGCATTCATTTCAACGAACTAGTGATTTTGATTGCCATACCCTTTGTCTGTCTCCCTTTTTGAACTAGTAATTGTCCATCCACCAGTTAGGGTACAGTGAATTTCTTTTGAAGTTCTTAAATTTAAATCTTCACCTCTCGTTTGAAAGATATCGATTATTCTTCAAGTTCATAAAACCAAGTGAATTTCTTTTGAAGGTCATAATTTTGAATATCTACCTCTCGTTTTGAAAGATAACAATTATCTTTCAAACTCAATTATATTCTTTATCTATCTCCCTCTCCTAACAAGTTTTAGATGGTTCCTTTTCTTCTATTTAAACTAGTAATTGCTCACCGACCAATCAGGAAGGATACATTCAATTTCTTTTGAAGGTCGGAAATTTGAATCTTCATCTCTCGTTTGAAAGACATCAATTATTCTTCAAACTTAACCGTCTTTCCTTCATAAATTCAAATCTTTCCCCTCTGGTTTGAACAACAACAATTCTCCTTCAAACTTAAAAAAATCGTCTCGAAAGGACGTAGAACAAAGATTTTCCTAAAGTTGGATTTGGATTTAGATTGTTGTGGGAATTGAAGAAAGGGGAAAACCTTGGGAGAGCAAGTAAAAATATCCTTTGGCTTTGGTCAAAGTTCAAAAGAAAACAATATAATCAATAATGCAAAGTTTGATGAGAGATGGGAATTCAAAGAAATGTGGTTTGAAGCATCAGTGAGAGCCTTTCTATTTGATCATCTACTTCCCTTCTTACCTTGATGACCTTTTTTGAAAAGGCCTCTTCTAAAAGAAATGCTACCCCACTTTTTGTCCTAACCAAATTATGA
Source organism: Trichosanthes cucumerina (assembly GCA_036507285.1). Lineage (NCBI taxonomy): Eukaryota > Viridiplantae > Streptophyta > Magnoliopsida > Cucurbitales > Cucurbitaceae > Trichosanthes > Trichosanthes cucumerina. Next base: position 101,010,909 of record CM071835.1, read on the forward strand.
CAAATAGGAAAACCACATCTATACGTTCTTCTTTCATATTTATCCATGTTTGCGACTCATAAACAAAGCATATTTTCTTCCTTTTTCTTTTCTTCTTCTTTTTTTTTTCCAACCCATTAAATTCTCTCGCAATTTTGGGTCATTTTCATCAAGTTTGAACACATAGTTGAAATGGTCTTTGAGTGAACTTATATCTACTCAAAAAACCATGTTTGATTATTATTAATGGTTTACCATCACTTGTTTTATCCCTGGTATACTTTTTTTTTAGTACATCAACAACTAGGAGTAGGAGATTCGAACTCACGATGGCTTTTTATCATGAAGCCTTACTTGATGTCGGTTGTTTAATTTATCTTTCTTGTTAGACCCATAGTGTACTTAAAGTCACACACGAAAAACCACGAATATACCATTAATAATGGGGTAAGCAATAAAGATAATTCAATCATCGCACCCACTTCCGTCGAATTATAGTTGGAGGCGTAAAAACGTACATCTCAACAAAATTCATATCATATGTCATACGATAATGATTTATTTATTTTTCTCCCTCCTTTTGTACAAGTGGGTTGACGTGGATAGAGATATATGCCTTTCGTAGGGGGTGCCCCCATATTCATAAATCAATCCCAAAGTTGTCCACTTAGAAAAATCTCACTTCAAAATATGCATGTTAATCTCACCCGTTTTACAATATTCGCATGCAACTTGAACACCCGTCTCATTAATAATTCATTGAGTTGCCATTACATTAAAGGAACAACGGCAAATTATATAGACGGACCTTTTAGAACAGTAGGATAAGATAGGGGTTAGTTATTAGAGAGGTGGTGGCTGGGAGATGGGAGAGCCAAGCAATAATGTTATTTGAATAAGCCCTAAAATTCAAGATTGGTTTGTAGATTAGGGGATTGAATTGTTGTTGGTGAGACAAAGAAAAGTATACAAAAAAGAAATGAGAGTTAATTAAATAGAAGAAAAATGGGAGGAGGGTTTTTGTTTTGTTTTGTTTTGTTGGTAGCTTTGGCACGTGTGACACGTGTGGGGGCCAACAGTAGCGTGGAAGGGACGATGGTTGGCGGAGCGTGATTGGTGGCGGTGACATACGCAGATAGAATTAAATAGAGAGATAAAAATCTCATCGTTTTTTTATTTTTTTTACCAAAGCCCAAAAGAGTGGCGGATGCCCCACGAAACCTTTCCCCTCCCTACATTTATTTTTTCTTTTCTCCTTTTTTTTTAAATTTTTTTTAGTGTTCTGTTTTCATTTCACACGTCATTCTCTCCATTTGTTTTTTTTTTTAAAAAAAAAATGATTTTATAGAGGCTTGTTGTGTTGGATCAATGTGTTTTTTTAATTCTATGTTTTAGTTTGTTGATTTTTAATTTAGTTAACTATTTATTGTAACCCAGAGAATATTATAACTCATTCGACGCCTCAAACATTCCTTTAGTCTATAAATCATTTGATTTTTATTTTTTCAATTTTTTCAATTAGGTTTGTTTTATCATCATTTATCTACAATGAGTTTCATGTTCATTCAAAAAACATTTAAATTCTAAGTCAAATTCTACGAAAAAAATAAGTTTTTAAAATTTTTTTTTTTTATTTTTAAACACATGGCTTGATTTTTTAAAAACATGTCTAAAAAGTAGATAACAAAAAAAATGAAACTAATAAGTGAGCAGTATGTATAGGTTATCAAGCGGGATCTTAAGCTCCTCTTGATAACTATTTTAGTTTTTAATTTTTTATTTTTTAAAATCAAGCCACTAAATATTATTTTTATCTATAGATTTTCTTGTTTTGTTATTTACTTTTTACCTATGTTTTCAAAAATCAAGTCAAGTTTTGAAAACTAAAAAAAATAGTTTTTTAAAACATGTTTTTTGTTGTTGGAATTTTATTAAAAATTTTATTGTTTTCTTAAGAAAGGTTATATTTGTTATAGATAAATTAGGAGAAAACAAGCCTAATTAAAAAATAGAATAGTTATCAAACACATCTTATTTATTATGTTTCTGGTTCTTGATTATTGACTACTTTATTTTAGTTTGTTTAATTTGCATGAAGGAATGATTGTGGCAATTGTTGTTATTGAATCATATAGGTAGATATTTGAGTCAACAAGAGCATAACTCAACTGATATAAAATATAGTTTGGTCATAGGTTCGAAACCCCATCTCCAAATATTGTTGAACTCAAAAAAAAAAAGAAAAAGTTAGGTAGATATTTGATGTGGTTTATCTTTTGTTCATCTAATCTTCGTAAATTTTTGTCGATGCACTCTCATTTTGGTCTTTGTAGTTTGTGAATTTGTCCATCTTGTTTTTTTTTTCTTTCCAAAATAACTATTTTTTTTCTGTATATGTATATTTGTCCATTTTTTTTTACCACAATTTTAGGACAACCACTATCCTAATAAATTTCTTGAAATATTATCATGATTTTGTACCGAAGAACTATCATTGTGTATGTAATTTGTGTTAGGATTTTGCAAACATGAACTAAAATGGATGTTCGCAAGTTCAAAGACCAAAACAAACTAAGTTAAAGTATTGATACCCAAAAATAATTTAAACTTCATTTATACGAGGAACAAAATATGTTCATGGCGAACGTGTTCCTAGATCTACATATAGTAGGTTAGATATCGAGTTTCATAATAGATCCAATTTTTTGTTAATATTATGAAAACAAAATAATGTCAAAGTAATTTTTCACACAAAAATTAGGGAAAGAATAACTAGTATAACCAAATATATATATTTTTTTTAAAAAAAAATCACAAGTTAATATTTAGGGGAAAAAAAACTACCACAACCAAATGATTGTATAAAACAAAAATATATCATAAACTAAGAATTTAAACTTGTCAATTGTAGAGTATTTCACGCCTCTTCAAACCCTTTAAACCCCGCATTTATTATTTGCCAAATTAACATGTTGGAAAAACAAATTAAACAAGATTGAAATCAAAGTCCGTGGCTACTGATCTTGGTAGAGTGTTGAATTGAATGTTGATTTAAAAATTAGAATTGGTTGTATGATTTTATATATATATATAAAGATTAAAGATTATGTAGTGGTCACAATTAATTAACAATATAATAAGTAATATTTACAAATATTAAATTACAAGTCTCTAAAATTTTCAACACAATCTCTTTAGTCCATGTACGTAAAAATTAATAAGCCAATGACATTTAATTGTTGTATTACCCGTCTTTCTACTTAAAAAAAAAAATAATAAAAGATCTCTACTCTTGATTTATGGATAATAGATCTCTTTTTTATATATCCTTTTAATTAAACATTTATATGATATTATAATTCATACAACGGTAGCATGAGCAATAGACAAATAAATGAAACTAATAACAAAAGTTTATAATTGAAGAACTTAGATTAAATTGCAAATTCAGTTTTCGAACTTTTAGATTTGTGTCAAATAGGTCTATATAGATTGAAAGTTAAAGAATAAGTTAACTATTTTTTAAAGTTCAATAATTTTTTTTAATACAAACATAAAAGACTAAAATTATAATTAAAAAAAAAAACTTGAAAAGATAATCCATCTAAACTTAAAAAGTTGTGAAATTAATAATTTAACATATAAAAAATGGGAGTTAGAAGAGAGGGGAGGAAAGGAGAAGGCGTGGAAAGAAACAGGGACTGACAGATTGACAGTAAAAATTAAAAAAAAAAAAAATAATAATAATTAGACAATTAATCCCCCAATCCCGAAGAGTATCAGAAACTCTCAAACAACGTCCCATCGCCCTCTTCTCTCTTTCTTTTTTCCCCTTTTTCTTTTTATTCCTTTTTTTTTTCATTAGTATTTTCAAGCTTCCAACTCTGCTCTCCCTTCTGCTCCTTCATCCTTCTTTTTGTTCTCTTTCTTCTCCCCAATATTTTTAACACCTTTTTTTTTAAGTACAAGTTTAGTCTCTTTTACATTTATGTCTATTTGTTGTATAAATTTAGGTGGTTTGAAATCCTAAGCGAGTTATAATAATACGAATTATAATAGTTTATGAATTATTATAATTTGTGTAATTGTATAATATTATTTAAAATGTAAAGTTATATAATATTATTTGGAGTGCAAAGTATACCACATATTATTATAATTTGTGATCCAAACATGCTTTAAAAGTGTTTAATAGGTCTATAAACTTTTAACTTTGTGTCTAATAGGTCATTAGATTTTAGAATTGTCTAAAAAATATATAAACTTTTAATTTTGTATTTAATTGGTTTCTAGCATATTATAAATTTTTTAAATTAACTGATTTGTAAACTTATAATTTTGTATGTAGTAGATTTGTGAATTTTAAAAAACGTCGAATAAGTCAATAACCTATTAGACACAAAATTAAAAATTTAAAGATCTATCGGATACAAATTTGAAAGTTTAAGAACAAAGTTTAATGACCTTTTTGACATAAAAATGAAAGTTGGAGGTCCTGTTAAACATTTTTTTAAAAGTATATGGACCAAAAGAATACACAACTAAATCTCATTTGATAACTATTTAGTTTTCGGTTTTTTAAAATTCAGCTTACAAGTACTACTTCCTCTTATGTCTGTATTTGTTTTGTTATCTATTTTTTAAACATGTTTTCAAAATTTAAACTAATTTTCGAAAACTATAAGTAGTTTTAACATTTAATTTGTTTTTGTTTTTTGAATTTAGCTACAAATTTTAACCTTTCTCTGTGAAAACCCTAATAAAAAAATATATATTTTTCAAAAACTTTTTTTTTTAAATTTAGTTAAAAATTCAAATATTTTTTTAAAAAAAAGATGAATCTCGGAATTATGAGAAAACAAGCCTAATTTTAAATAACAAAAAACTCAAACGGTTAACAAATGAGATTTAAATATTAAATTTGTAATTTTAACTATTTCTTAAACTCATTACAAAAATGAAGAAACAAGTTGAAGAATTAAAATAATTTACCTAAGTTTTGAATTATCCTTATCCGAATTCCACGTGGAAAAATAATATCCTAAGTTGACGTATTTTAAATGGCCAGAAAAAGTTGCTTGCTTCCACCCTTGTTGGCATTATATAAAGATATTAATTAGAAGAATTCCTAATTTTCCAAAAGAAAATACATTAAAAAGAGTTATATATTCCCCACCCGAAGACTTTGAAAATTATATTAAAATAAAATCTTGCCGGCAAAATTCTTCTAAACCCTTGCGGACAATTCAACGTCAATGCTATTAATTAATTTGCCCTCTTAATTCAAAATCATTGAAATTTTCAAACCCTAGTGTTAAATATGGAATCTAAATGCCTGATCATAATGATGGATGGTTGGGTTAAAAAAAAAAATACCGCATATTAAATTCAACTCATGGACCACTTAGCTTATTTCTCTCTCTCTCTAGGTTGCCCTGGAAGTTCAGTGCCTAAATATAGTAACTGGTTCTTTTATTTTTATATGAAGTAAAATTACATAAATAAATAGATAAATAAACATTTCTTCTGATGCGGGATAAGTTTTTAAACCCCAAATAAATTTTCAATATAGTATTTAATGGGTCGTTAAACTTTTCTTTTCTTTACTGTATCTAATGATCGATCATTGATTTTTAAAGAGTTTTTATGTTTTTTTAAAAAATCTATTAGCTAGACACCAAGTTAATAAATTGAAAATCTATCTGATAAACATTGAAAATTTATAAATTATTAGACATTTTCGACTATTTAAAATACTTATTAGGCATAGACATAACTCACTTGGTTGAAACATCATAATCGTGATCAAAATTTTAGATGTTCGAATCTTTACTCCACTTATTGAGCTAAGAAGATATAACATTAAAAATTTAGGCTAAATTATAAAATTAGTTTTTAAACATTGAGGTTTGTATCTATTTGATTTATGAATTTTCAAAATTACAAATTTTGCCATGAACTTTCGATTTTTTAAAATTAACGAATTTATTAAACACAAAATTAAAATTTTATGATTTCATTAGACATAGAATTTAAATATATCTCTAATATATCAGTTAATTTTTAAATTAAGGAGTAAATAAATATAAACTTGAAGTTTGAGCACTAAATTCATAATTTAACTAAAAAAATTAAGAAATAATTTGTATATTAATTAAAAAGTTTTAAACAAAACGAAATCAGGTGAGATAGGTAAAAAAAACCTAGTAGGGGACCATGGTTTTCTCGCGTAGACCGCCATTAAAACCAAACAGAACCACTTTCTTTTATTTATTTAAAAAAATTTATTTAGAGGAGGGGCCTAGTTAGTGGACCCCACCTATTGTTTGTGCCTCCAATCTTCACGCATGGGCCCCACATAGGCAAACCGGAGTGGGGACCACCCCACGGTTCGCATTCATTTCAGCCGGCGGCTGTCAGATTGATCAAGGAATTCCCCCTTTCGTGGTCCCCAGTTCTACTTCCTCCACGTGTCTGCTTCTCATTCGCTTATCTCAAGCGTGCTTCCCTTGGCGGTCCCCACATGTGGTCCAAACGATCACAGCACGACGCGTGTCGACTGGTCGTTGTCCCGCGAGTGGCGGAGAGAGAACCGACGTAATCCATGGTCCCCTACACACCTTTTTCTTTTATTTTTCCTCTCCCTTGCCACCGGCTCAGCCGGTCGCTTTATCTAACGCGAAAACCGGCCACTGCCCCAACCAGTTGCAGGTGGAAATTGGTAAGGTAAAATTAGGTCAATGAACATACTTTTGCGTATCGTGGTCCTTAAATTTTTATTTTTTATTTTTTATGGATTGGTTAACTTGGTTGTTCGGTTACTCGCGCCAGAGTTGATGACGTGGAGACCACGCTCCAAGACTTGGGGGGACATTAACGAACTTCCACTACCTCTTCTAGATACACAGTCTACTTTTTATTATGGAATGGGAACTACTTTTATTAAAGTCCTTTTTTAATCATTATTAACTTAATTTAATCTTAAATCTTTATATTTAAGCCTTGATTTTCACTTAACAATTGCTTTTAACCTCCCCACGTGTAGTGTGATTTCCTTCATTATATAATCACAATTTGTAATTAGAGCTTCCTTACCTATAATATAATATTTTTTTTCGTTTTCATTCGTCACATTCAATTTTTTTTTTAAATAGCAGTAAAAATTAGATAATGTCATTAGTTCTCACGTGGGTGTAGACATGTGTGTTGAAAGGGTAGCAAGCTAACTTAGGTAGGAAGTTCAAGAGTCTATTGAGAAATAAGAGTGCAATTAGAAAAAACAAGGGGAGATTTTTGCGTGAGATAATAAATATAAGTGTTCTTTTGATGTTAGCACATTATTTTCTGTATACTTTATCCTCATTATTCACTCTCAATAAATTGAGAGCTATAATTGCGTCAATGATATGGTTCAATTTTTACATCAAGTTTTTTTTTTTTTGAGTACATCAACAATTGGGGATGAGAGGATTCGAGTCCATGACATTTTGGTCATAAGTTTTACTTGATGCCAGTTGAGCTACGCTCTTGTTGGCTACTATCATGTAAGCTTGATTGTTTAGTGTTGGGATTGTTGGAGTACAACCACAGTCCGACATTGGCTCGATAAGGGGGCAATCATGAGTTTATAAGTGGGAGCACTATCTCCATTGGTATGAGGCCTTTTGGTGGGAACCAAAAACAAAGTCATGAGGGTTTATGCCCAAAATGGACAATATCATACCATTGTGGAGATCTGTCGGAGTCGGTTGCTCCTAATAAGTTGTATCAGAGCCGAACCCCTGACTTAGCCATGTCGGTAGAATCCCCAGGTGTCAAACAAAGAAGGCGAGTCATCGACATAGTCATAATCCCCAAGTGTCAAACAAAGAAGCCGAGCCATCGACATAGTCATAGTGAATCTGTGGTCGAGCTTCTGGATGTTGTGTGCTCCAGTGGGGAGTAAGTGGGGGCACTATCTCATGAGGCCATTTGGTGGGAACAAAAAACAAAGTCATGATGGTTTATGCCCAAAGTGGATAATATCATACTATTGTGGAGATCTGTCGGAGTCGGTTGCTCCTAATAAGTGGTATCAGAGTCGGGCCCCTGACTTAACCATGTCGGTAGAATCCCCAGGTGTGAAACAAAAAACGCGAGCCATCAACATAGTCATAATCCCCAGGTGTCAAACAAAGAAGGCGAGCCATCGACATAGTCATAGTGAATCCGTGATCGAGCTTCTGGATGTTGTGTACTCCAGTAGGGAGTTGACAACGCAGTTTACTCCAGCGAGGAGTATCAGTGACTCCTATGAGGAGTCGTCATTCATTGTACTTCAGTGAGAAGTCGCCAGTAATTTGCTCGACTGTAATTCAGAGGGATGACTATTTGAGGGATAAGTGGGGACGCTATCTCCATTGGTATGAAGCTTTTTGGTGGGAACCAAAAACAAAGTCATGAGGGTTTATGCCCAAAGTAGACAATATCATACCATTGTGGAGATCTATCGGAGTTGGTTGCTCCTAACATTTAGTTTTCACCTAAAAAAAGTAAGGATCAAATTACAATAATTACTATGATTTAAACCCAATTTGAATACAACTGAAAGGATGAGACATAAGTTGAGAGCTAGAATTGTGTCAACAATATTGTGGTTTGATCTTTACAATTATGTGAGCTTCACAGTTTAGTTAATTTTTACAATTAAAAACTCATGATAAAATTATAATAAAAACTATGATTCAAAACCAAATTGAGTACGACTCAAAGGAGAGAACTCTATTTTTTAGAAAAAAAGCAATAAATTCATTAAACACCAGGAGAAAAAACTAATCCACGAAGAATACACCAA